>CM068547.1:17057912-18257912 GCA_035048495.1 Euptelea pleiosperma
ATTTCTAACTCCCCTTTGAGGTGGCACATTGACCCCTACAAATTAAATTTCAAATTGCCTCCAAAACAATCTTTTTCGTCGATGTTTTCTATTTTCTTACCTCTTCCAAAAGAGTCCCTACAATCACTCACATACAACCCACATGCCGCCAACTAGTATCTATAACTCATTGACCTTATTTTATTTTTCTTTTCTATTTAATATTAGAGGCATTGTTTTAGAAAAAAACAGCTCATGCGATCGGCCGAAAACTTCGAAGGGTAGATAAATATAAATTTTTTTTGGTAGAAAATAGTTTTCAATGTCATAATTCTCCTATTTATATTTAACTAGTAGGTGGCCCGTGCCCACGGCACTCACCGATAAAGTGATCGCCAAAATCATGTGCGAGTGGCTTAGATCCACCATCCACTTGGGGTGATAAGATCTCGGCCATCCTTTGTGAAGCCGATAAGAGGGGGGATAAGTGACTTCTCTGTTTTGTTATATAGATGTATAGTGGGTGGCCGGTGCCCTCGGCACTCCCCTACAAACAGTTGCCCACCCCTCAACTTAAAAGTTTCAGTAAGGATTTTTTTTTTCTATCAAAGCACCCTTTTGCTCAACTTAGAAAAGTAAACTTTTGCTCACCTGGAACAAAATCTGTACAATATTGTCCACTCTTGAACAAAATCCTGGCTCCGCCACTGTCTACAAAGCATTTCCCAAAATCGGGTATGAGTGGTTGAGATCCATAGTCAATTTGGGGGATAAGATCTCGGCCATCCTTTGTGAAGCTGATAAGAGGGGTATAAGTGGGGAGACAATTCCCATGTTAAATTAATTCCACCGTCCAAATTTTTTATTTTATGTAAGGGTTGATATGGGCCCTTGGATATATGAAGCCTATAAGGGGGAGACAACCGCTGTACATGTTTTGTTATATAGATATGTATTTGATATTGTAGGAAAATTTTGTTAAACCAATGAACGTGGGGTGCTTCCTAAATTTCTATTATAAAAAAGTTGATTGGCATCTTTTTTAGTAAATTTCTTCTCTTTAAAAATATTTCAAAAACTCATAATTTTCAATCCATTTGTTGGTTTGCAGTAAAATTAGTATTGTTAGTAAGTTGTTGCCGAGATTTTTCCAATGATATCCAATACTTAATGTTTTTTTATCTAATTATAACTGCGCTATTTATATTATCCGCTTAATATTTTAATCCGGTTACTTAAGTATGCACGTAACCCTTGGTTGAAGGTGGAGTGCTTCCTAAATTTCATCTTTTACAATATCGAATTGGCTACTTTTTAAAAAACTTCATTTTTCTTAGAAATTCTTTCAAAGCCCATAACTTTCAATCCATAAGCTACACCCAACATGGCAGCTCAAATGGTTGGTGTGTATCCACCTCTTTTGGGAGGTCGTGGGATCAAACCCACACAGGCAGATTTCCTCCTTTGAGCAGTTGTGCCAGGAGTAGAGAAATCCCTTTTACCGGCTCTGACCCAGGATTCACCTGCTCATCCGTGGGGCCCTTGCCCTCCCATGATGGTGACTACAAAAAAAAGAAAAAAAAAAAACTATACAACGTCCCCTTCTAAAACTTGGTTTAAATTACCCATTTAATTTAATTTAATTTTTTTTATCATTCTAAGTCCTATTTACTAAAAAAAGCATGTGCCTCGCATGCACGTTTGCTAGCTAGAATTAAATATTGTTGGGGATTTTAAAAAAAGTGGGAAAATAGGAAGTTCTAAGCCTAGGGGCGGTTTTGGAAAATATGGTCCTGTCAAAATTGGAGGGGAGAATTAGAAAATTGTGACAACCCAATGCACATATCTAGAAAACTTTGTATTGGTCATGTCTACACAAACTTTATTAATAGTTGCAGAAATAAATATAATCTAAGTTTCTCTTGACAAATCTAAGGTCTCATGCCTTATAATAGTAGAGATTTAACACTAAATTCTTTAACAGACGTCATGTCGTTGTTGACCATACCGACCTTTTGGCGGAAAAATGAATTTCAACAGAATAAAAAATTATGATTATTGACCGATTTCCTCTTATGATGATTCCTTACATAATAGCTGACGGAACCGAGGTAGTATGGTCACCCTAAGACCTGACCATTGGACCACTACGTTTTTTTGGGCCCACTAACCTTATGGATGTTTAATCCACCCCTTGTTGGATATACAAATCAAAAATCAACCTGATTGGTTATCTTTAGCCATGGATTTTAGTACTTTTTAAGATTGATTCTGGCCGTTGGATTCGAGCATGTTCTAATTGGGTAGTAAATCCAATGGTTAGAAATCATCAATCAAGCTGATTTTTAGTTTGTTCACACCAATAGGTGGGCTGAACATCCACACAGTCGTTGAGCCTAAAAAATGATCTATGTAGAGCCACGAGAGTCTTCTGTATCTAAATTTTTCTGTAGTTTTTGATTATCAAAAATAGTTTTTGCGTTAGACCCAATAATTTTTTGGTAAAAGTGGTCTAATGTTTGCAGTCAAAAAGTGCAAACATTAGCAATTAAACAAGAGGCAAATGACTCACATCTCCCTCCCCCTTAAGTCTCCCCCAACAGTTCTCCCCTCCCCCAACCAACTAATATTTTCCAAACAAATGTTTGCAATGACAAATATTTGATTATTTGCCTACAATCCCAATTTGCTTCATCCATTAAAATGTTTTTCCATCAGAGTGGATAAAGCAAATTGAAAGCCCACACGGAAACCAATGTCTTAAATGTCTGTTTGATTGAACATGAGTAAATACGCGTTTTTCAATTATATGAGAAAATAAGGGTTTATTTTCGCCTGGAAACAAATCCTCACCTGTGTGGAATGGAAATGAATTCCTGACTTAATTGGATGGGAAAATCTCATTTTCTCAAAAATAAATTTTTGTGTTTTTTCTGAGAAAATGCAACTTTCTCATAGGAAATTGTCAATTAAACAGGCCTTAAATAAAAATGGGGAATTAATTTTTCCAAAGAACTTTGTATTTCCAAACCTAATAATGGTTTACTCTCATTTCAAGGAAATGCCCATCTCAACATTGACAGGTTAGCTAGATAGCCATTTCTGTCAAATGTGAAGTAAGACCTTATAAACCTTGATGATGGATGTTCGTCGTCAACTTTGATGATGGACCACAGTATAAGCCATGTGGCACACTTTTAGAGCCTACTGACCGTATCGATGTTTAGCCCATCCCTTTATGGACCTACATACCAAAAATTGGCTTGATTAGTGATTGTCAACAATCTGATTACCCATTAATGCTTGAATCCCACAGTTAAATATAAAGCCATGAAAAAGGCTCCAATCCAACAGTTAGAAATCATTATTCGGGCTGAGTTTTCGTCTCTAGGTTCACCCAGAGATGGGCCAAACACCTATACGCAGTGGAGCCAAGATTTCGTCTAGGGGGGCGAGGCGGCAAACGACTGTCTAAGTGGGGCAGGGCGAGAAAATTTTTATGGTCTAAGTACCACTTAAAAATGCCACATGGCACACTCTTAGAGACTAATAACCGTATGGATGTTTGGCCCATCTCTAGATGGACTTACCAAAACTCATCCTGATTGGTAATTTATAGCCATTGGATCCGAGTACCTCAAAATAATGCTCGAATCCCAGGCTCTAAAACCAACCCACGAAAAAGACTAAAATCTAATGGGTATAAACTACCAATCTGGATGATTTTTGGTTTGTAGGTCCACGCAGGGATGGCGCCAAACATCCATATGGTCATTGGTCTCTAAGAGTGCCACGTAGCATTTTTAGGTGATACCCAAACACCAAGATAAAAAACTTTCTTGGCAGGCATCCAAGGCCTTAATAGGCAAGGTCAGAGGCGAGATTTGAGAGAGGGTTGTCATTCTCCTTTTAGATATAGGTTAAAAGGGTATTTTTGGAAGGGTCGGTGATGTAACAAAGTAGACCTGACGCCAAAATTGTCAGGTATAACGATTTATGTTACTCACCACTACCACCAGATGGACCCACTGACCGCATGGATGTTTAGCCCACACACCCTTTGGTAGACATTCGTACCAAAACTCAGCTTGTTTGACGATTTTTAGCTATTGGATTTACTACCCAAAAAATTTGTTGAATTCATTGGGTATAATCACGACTAAAAAATTACTAAAATCTAATGGTTAAAGATTATCAGGGTGATTTTTGGTGTGTATATCCACCAAGGGGTGGGCTAAACCACATGTGGTCAGTGGGCCCAGAGGGCATTTTTTTTTCTGTTTAGGAAAAAACACAATTAATCAATTTTTAAAGTTGGGTGCAGGGCCCACTTGGCCTTTTGAGATGCATTGATGTGTTGGATCACAGGTCCCATCTTGGTACATGCAAGACCCACCTGGACCTGAGATGTATTGGGCCCACAATACCTTGTTACAATATATATTTTTTTTTAAACTTATCAAATCTTCCAATTCCTTATATGAGCTTGGAAGAAGTACAACATTCTTTAGAAAGAATGATATTTGTTGGTGTTGGTGCCTATCCGGCGCAACATTGCCAATTATGCTACGGGTAACCATGACGTCTGATTACGTCATCATGGAAATTCATTAGTCTTTAGTCCTCATTTATCTAATCAGGTGCTTTGGTTGAGGAGTTCGCACGGGTTGTTTGAAAGTCTTCAAGGATTCTATGGAAAGCCCGTGGATAAACACGCTAAATATCAGCTTATTTGTGATTCCTAGCCACTGGATTTACTACACAAAAAAAACTTGAATCCAACGGCTAGACTCATGTCCTAAAAAGTACTAAAATCTATGGCTAGAGATAATCAATCAGGTTGCGTTTTGGTTTGTATATCCAAGAAGGGGTGGGCTAAAAATCCATGTCGTTAGTGGGACCTGGGCTGGGGGCCTTCTCTCACCAAGGGGCCTTAGGTCACCGCCTTAATGGCCTTAAGGTAGAGCCGGCCCTGCCAGTATGAGCCACTTGGCACATTCTTAAGAGGACACTAACCGTATGGATGTTTGGCCAATCACTAGGTGGACCTACAAACCAAAAATAAACTTGATTGCTGATCTCTAAGCATTGGATTGAAGTTATTTTCACGGGTTGATTTTAACGGTATGAATTTGAGCATTATTTCGGTACAAAGATCCAAAGGTATAAATCACTAATCAGGCTAATTTTTGGTTTGTAGGTCCATCTAGTGATTGGCAAAACATCCATTGATCAGTGTCCTCTTAAGAATGTACCACGTGGTTCATATTGGATGCAGTTAGCGGCGTCACCGACTATGATGTCATCGAATGTTTACTCGTCAAAGTGGGGCAGATGGGCCCACTGACCGCATGGATGTTTAGCCCTTGCTTTGGTAGATACTCATGCCCATATTCGGTTTATTTGATGAATTTTAGCCATTAGATTTAGTACCCAATTTTTTTCAATCTAACGGCTAGAATCACGCCTTAAAAAGTACTAAAATCTAATGGCTATAGATTGCATATAAGAGTGATTTTGGGTGTGAATTTCCCACCAAGAGGTGGGCTAAATATCCATGCGGTCAATGGGCCTAGAGAGCAGCTCTGAGTTGAGGGGGGGGGCAACATGGTCTATAGTCATATTTTTAGACTTTTTTCCTCTTTGAACTCACATTGCTAGAGTGAGCAATGTTTCCACCATCAGTGGAGAGAAAATGCATTCAAGGGTTGATTACAACGCAAGTTCAAAACGCTTGGAAGTTTGATTGAATAAATTGAGTGACATGAGGCCATCTGATCCTTTGATTTCTTATCCCATTAATTTATCGGAAATGTGGAAGGAAGAAGAGATGTTTGTGGCTATAAGCTCTTCGAGTGGGAATTTTACTTAGACCAGTAGTGTCCATTCATGGAGTTCAAGGTTAAGGTATGTTCGGCTCGGCTGCATTTTCAACCAGTGGATCCGATGGTTGTGGTGCCCGTGGAGTATCCTGTGCAGCCTGTGGAATTTGGGCACAAAATTAAAGATCAAAGTAGTTGTAAACGAGGGGATAAGGGCACCATGGAGGGAGGTACGTAGCCTAGAAAAGGAGACTTGTTGTTTTAGTATTTTGTTTAAAAAAAGAAACTAAATAATATAATATTAATTTAGAAAAAATATTAATTGTTAACTGTGGTTTAAGTCGGTGCTTGACAAAGTTAAGATGAGTGGTCCAGATTTACCACTCATCCTCCACATCCAAAACCCTCTGCATCTAAATTTACCCCCAAAATTAAGCTTGATTGATGATTTCAAATTAACTGTTTGATGAAGTACCCAAAGACATGCTTGAATCCGTCAGATAGAAATTCTACTCAGCAGGATCCTAGGCTAAACCCAAACTGTGTCCTTTGCTTGGAAGTCAACCTCCTCAGCAGGCTAGTGATACTCCTTCGCTTCGGCACACGTGAAGTCCCAATCGGTCAACTTGTTACCAGCATCGTCTGTAATTGTAATAAGTTTTTTTTTTTTTTTAATCTAATTGTAATAAGTTATAAGCCAAATACTCACAATTTGTCATGTAAGAAAAAAATGGATATTTTATTTACATTTAAATAATTTCTAATAAAATAATCTCTAGAAATTTATTTTTAATTTAAAAATTATATTCTGAGTTAATTCAACAAAGTCACTTGTTTATTTTAAGTGATTCAAGACAAGTGATAGTAAGTTTTTTTGTGTCAGGTAAATGTAGTTCTTATCGAGGTTTAAAAAACGGCCGTTATTTAACAGCCGTTATAACGGATTCGGACCTACCCCGTTACATTATGGACCGTTAAAACGCCCAGAAAATAAAGGCCGTTATTTTCTGTTATTTTTCCGTTATAACGAAAATAACGACCGTTATTTTCTGGAAAATTTTGTGAAAAAGGCCATTATTTTCGTTATTTTCCATTATATTCCATTATTTTCCATTTTTGAAATTTATTTTTCAGTTATTTTCTGTTATTTTCCCTTTTTTTTTTCGTTTTTGCCCTTGAGCGTTTTTTTTTTCATTATAACGGAAAAAATGGTAACGCCCCCAGTCCGTTATACCATTATAACGGTCCCCTTTAAACCTTGGTTCTTATAAACAAGTCTAATAAAATAAATGAATTAAAATCACTATAAATAAGGAATTGTTGTAAACGTAACGGTTGTAACCGATGGCTGACCGCCGCTTATGTGGCGTCAGTTACACTATCGACATTTACTTTGTAACGGTTCGGCATTTACTTTGTAACGTCCTGATCAAGGGCTATATATATGTGTGTTGATCAATAGAAATATCATCAGAATCAGATTCACAACACGTTATCAGCACGCTCTATTCTCTCGTATTCCATCAAGTGTTGAGCGGTAGGCGTGAATCCGTGGTGCTCAACATCATCTATCCACACCAGGTATTTTTTTTTTGGATTCAACGATTAACAAGCATGCTTGATAGATGACCATTTTATTTTTAGATCACATGCTTGTAATGTGTGGATATATACCTGTTGTGTGTTGATCAAGGGCTATACGTGGATAATTGCTCTTTCTTCGACTTTAATTATATTTGTGTAAAGAATGGAAACCCAGCAACTATGATGATTTTCACAAATTGTTTCCATTCAAAAGTCATAAGATGATTCGTTTTTAAGGACGGTGATGAATTATTCCCATATTAAATGTTTCTAAACAACAATCTGAATTTAAGGACATTGATGAATTCTTTTCATTTTGTTTCACTTGGTTTCCTTATTAGTTGGGTTTTTTTTTTTAAATTGAATTTGTTTCTCTTTGTCCTTAATGGTAACATTAATATTTATTGGCAACTCATGGGTATTAAACGGTGTATAGGATTGTATACTCATTTATATCCTAAACACTTTTCTTATTTCTCTATTCATCATATCCACAATAGTGAGATCTCAGAATTTTCATTAATTGCTCATGGAAGAGGTAAGAATAGAGTTAATTTGTATTTATCTTTTAATGGATGAAAATTTCTAATTTGTTTAGATCTTTATATCTCCATTTAGTAGATTTTCTCAACTTGATACTCTTATTGATATGTTGGTAGTCAAATTTTGGGAACATACTGTTTAATTACCCCTCAATCCGAACCGTTCAATCAATGGGACCACGTATGCTAATAACATGTGAGAAAAAAAAAAAAATATTCGGTAACAAACCGGGATGGGTTGATCTTGATTCTTGACCCAACATTTTGAAGAAAACCAGTCCAAATTTAATTGACCCGTTTGACCCGGACAGGGTTGAACTAGTGACCCGTGGTGGTACACCAAGGCGTAGGCAAAAACATTCATGGGTCAGTGAGCCTCCAAGTAGTGCCATGTGGTTTTTATAACGTATGATGATATTAATGTACACATGCTGTACAATGCTATACATGTTGGGATGTTACATGCCCCTTTCCATCATCATAACAAAAAAAAAAAAAAAAAAAAAAAAAAAAACATATATTCAAAGAGATAGGGACCCACTATTGGCTCCACCTAGAGATCTTATATATCTTGACCACATGATATTAGACACGTGGGCACACTTGCACGATCAGGGCCCATGATGAGAACGGGTTATGTACAGACTGATGAGTTTTATCATAATGTGCGAGTAGAACTTTGATGATGACAGCCCATAATATGAGCCACGTGGCATAGAGGTTTTCATGAGATACATAATTGTTGTATAAATGATTGAAAGAATGGTTCAAACTTAAAGTTGGGACTGAGCCACCGAAGCCATATGTTATGCGTATACAAAATAGTCTTGACTTCCACATTTATGATACTTGAATTGTGGTGTAAGTTTTTTGTTTGGTATGGTAGTATAAGCGGTTAATGACCATTGGTTTATCTCTATTTTCACTTGTAACTTAGTTTCTTGAAGATAATAATCCCGTATTCCACTTCCTTGTCAAACTTTTGATGACCATTTGGAATTATATTTATTGAAAACAATTGAATTGTTGGCTTGACTATGTTTCATTAGTATTGCATTTTGTTTATGGACTAGTGGGTTGCCCGTACCCACAGTATGCCTAGGCGTGGCTGCTCTTGGACATCAACTTCATGCCTTGGGATTTATGTATGCCCAACTCGCATGGGTTTGGGGTATGTGCCGAACTGGTCCTCTAACATTTAACCTTGGGCTTGGCGTAAGTAATAGAGGTCAGACATAAAAGATTAGGTAAAATCCTATTGTTATTTAATTGGAATATTATGTTGCAAATGTTTGAATAAGATCCACCTCGATGCCAAGAACCTTGAATAAACAATCCAGGCAAAGGGGGACGAATGATGAAATGAATTACATCAACTACTCTACCTTGAAGGTAGATAAGAATCATTTAAGAGGAGTGCAAAGTACCAACCATGTGTCTTGAACTTATTATCTTTTATTTATTGTCTTAGCTATTGTTGGCATTTTATTATGTTACCACTTTATTTGGGACCGGTCTTCCCGCCGTTAGGGGGAGGAAAGCTCTTGGTAGAACGGCGAGAACTTACTTGGAATGCTCCAATAAGGATTGACGTCCATGTATGGCAATCAACAAAAGAAAGAAAATTAATGTCCCTGTCGGACAATTAAGAAGGATTACCGTCCTTATAGGATAATTTGTTGACATAACAACGAATTAATCATCAACGGTACGCTTGAAGCGTGGTCGACCATTTGGTGCAAAATATGCGATTCTTAGGACGTTGAGGACACATGAACGAATACATATAACTCCAGCAGAAGTCGGAGCTCTTGAAGAGGCCACACCTATAGAATAGAAGAAATATAATCCCAGCAGAAGTCGGCGCTCCTGAAGAGGCCACACCTACAAGAAAGGATAAAACCTACAGAATAGGAGAAATATAACTTCTACAGAAGTCAACACTCTTGAAGAGAACACATTTATAAATAGAAAAAAGCTAACAGATCGATCCACCATCTCCGAACAGACAACCCCCGAAGAGGTACAGGTACCTGTAAATGAAGATATCTCAATAAATTATGAATGTACGAGAGCAAAGTAGGATCGTGAGAAAATTATTACCGATAATATATTTTCTAGTGGCTTTTACCATCATAAAGAATGATGAGGGTCTTAATCCACGCATTGTCAAAGAATGTTGACATAAAAATAATTGGCCAAAATGAACAAAAGTAATCTAAATAGAGTGAGATTCGCTAGTAAACCCGAAGCTGTAAAAGGACTTGTAGTCCTAACACCCGAAGTTGTAAAAAGGACCAGTAGTCCTAACACTTAAAGTTATAAAAGGACATGTAGTCCTAACACCCAAAGTTGTAAAAAGGGACATGTAGTTTTAACATCCGAAGCTGTAAAAAGGGCCTGTAGTCCTAACACCTGAAATTATAAAATGACTTATATATTGCCTACAGTAAATAGCTTGTATGCAATCAAACTACTATGATCCTTTTATAAATTAAACATTCCGATATACCTATGCATTTTGATTAAGAAATCAGAAACTAGATTTGCTATCATCGTTGTATTGTATGAACTCTTGAAGAGCTCACAAAAATCTCTGTATACCTGAATAAGGATCTTAGAAAAATATAATTTTTATTTTGGCTTACAAATCGAACATCTCCCTAGTGGGATCCTTGTTCATCAATCCATACACTGAAAAGTCCTGAAGCACTTCAATATGAATAATGTTTGTATCATGCAGATGAAAAGTAGATATATCAAGAGTGAAATAACCAAGTATATTTCACCAAAATTCTTTTACACTCACACGTTCTAGTAGAGCTGTAACATTGACATCCAATAGATACATTCCAATAATAATCTTGCAGATCTATTCATCAAGACGCTACCAATGTCAACATTCAAGAAATTTGGTTTTCGACATCGCTATGCATCAGCTCCAAGACTTTTTCAGTTGACATGCTCAAATCAGGGAGAGCATCAATGAAAGAAAATGATCATATCCTAGAAGGACCTTTGCGCATTGTACTCTTTTTCCTTCACCTAGATTTTTCCCACAGGGTTTTTTCTAGGTAAGGTTTTAATGAGGCAGTATCAAGCGCATCCATTACCACCACCCTGATTCGCCGATACACTGTACTCTTTTTCCTTCGATCAGGTTTTATCCCACAGGGTTTTTCTGACAAGGTTTTAACGAGGCAGTTTTCATAAAGCGGCGGGCATCCAAGGGGGAGTGTTGTAAATGTAACGGTTGTAACCGATGGCTGACCGCCGCTTATGTGGCGTCAGTTACACTATCGACATTTACTTTGTAACGGTTCGACATTTACTTTGTAACGTCCTGATCAAGGGCTATATATAGGTGTGTTGATCAATAGAAATATCATCAGAATCAGATTCACAACAGGAATGACATTATAAACTCACAATTTAAAAGACATGGCAAAAGATATGATTTACGAACAATAAATAATGATGAACAACTAGTTGTAACCTTTTGTTCCATAGCAAGCGTTACGTCATTAAATTCACAATTCACTATAATCATTTCTCACTTGTTAAACTGGGATCCCATCCCATCCCATACAAATTTCTTTTGGACTATTAAACATACCAATTGGATTATTGCCTTAGTCAAGTTATACACTCCAATTAATTGATTGGAGTGCTCGATATTTTTTTTTTGGGAATTTTTGACATACCCCCCATGTTATCTTTAAAATTTGACATACCCCCCCACAATTTGAAAAAGCTGACATACCCCCCTATGACTCGGTCCACTGTCGTTTGAACCAATGTTGACTGGAGTTGACTACCAAATTTTGTATTAAATGGCAAAAATGCCCTTGTCTTCAACCTGAGAACAAGGGTTTGGGCCAAAACCGAAACCCCAAATCAAACGGCTATGGTGGACGGCCGGCCAAGAGATTTCAACGGGTTGGCCGCTCATCACCGGCGACTAACCCACCGGAGTCTCATGGCCGGGCTGGCCACCACTTCGGCAATAATTTAAAACCCAAGGTTAAAAAAAAAAAAAAACACAAAGCATACAATTTTAGTTTTAAATTTTTCATTAACAAAAATGAAAAATAAGACAAAGCAATTTATATTTTAAGCCTTTGAGATGTGGATTTTGGAAAGATGGGTTCTTCCAATTTTAAAATTTTATTCTACAATAAAATCCATAAAAAAATTCTATTCATTCATGAGTTTTATTTTTTTATTTTTGGTTTTTTTCTTCTCAATATTTGTTTAATTCATCAAAAAACCCAAAAAAAATCTCAAGTCTACCAACATGGGTTTTAATTTTTATTTTTAATCTCCTCTTTTCATGCTTGATTTGGGTATGGGTTTTGGCCTAAACCCAAACCCTTGATCTAATGTTGAAGACAAGGGCACTTTCATCCTTTACTACAAAATTAGGTAGTCAACTCGGGTCAACACTGGTCAAATGACAGTGGACCGAGTCATAGGGGGGTATGTCCGCTTTTTCAAATTGTGGGGGGGGGTATGTCAAATTTTAAAGATAACATGGGGGGGGTATGTCAAAACTTCCCTTCTTTTTTTGAAACTGTGGGTATCTGGGCCTCTTAGAGCACCCGACTAGTCCCCTGGGGCATGATAGTCACCCCTTCCACACATGCCGGAGTCTACCGGAAGAGTTAATGTGGACAGAGCCACTTGTTACCCTCTACTCTTTCCAGGGGGTGGCCCCAAGGAGAGTTGAACTCAGAACCTCCTACTTTTTGGAGTGGAGTCCTTGGCCATCTGCACTCAACCCTTGGGGTTTGGAGTGCTCGATATTGCTCTAACTTTCATCTGAATGGGTCACCCATTGACTGTTTATAATCCACTTATAGTGCTGGTTGATATTCGCTCAAAAGTGCTTATTTTAAGCAATTATCCTGTTAGCGTTATTGCATTCTCCCACGTTAAAATACTCTATTTATCTACTTTTCTACGTAAGAGTCTCTTTTGTTGCGTAGAACACACTTTTCTGGACGAAATGGTATATTTGCATGCATTAAACACATTTTCAAAAGTCTAGACATGAAGTCATTCTGATAGAGTCTCATTACGCGCTTCTTCTGTCGTAGGAAACCCCGATGGGACGATTCTCGAGACTTGTGGGCCCAAATCGATCATGAAAGCCCATTATCAAAGCTTAAAGAGCCCACATGCTATGACTAGAAGATATGGGCCAAATATGGGCTGAATAAGAGGACCAAAAAGCCGGCCCAAAGAATGAAGAGAGCAGGAGAGCCAATGACCAAGAGACGGACCAAAAGCGTTTAAAGCCACATGAGTCAGCAAGGAATGATAGTCGACTTTACTGGAGAAGCGTGAGGATGGTCACAGTGAAGACCAGGGTTCCAGACCCTCCGCCAGTGCTTTTTACCATTTTTTTGATACTTTTTATCTCATCTCTTCTTATTCTCTCTCTCTCTTCATCTCTCGATCCTCGAATCTACTGACTTAACCCCAGAACTCCTACCCTTCGGCTCTATCTCATCTCCCTTAGCTTTCTGACCGTTGGATCTTCCATCGGACCGTTGGATCTTCAATCGGACCGTTGGATCTCTCTAGATCCGTCGATCTACCAATCTGGGTCCCAATCAAGTCACCATCCATCCGATCACCATTAGAATGTCTGTCACATCATCTTGTGAGACGATGGACATCATCAGTCCATGTGGGGCAATAGCCGGGCCCATCATCATCGACCCGCTGTCCGACCAGTTAGTGGACCCCGTGAATTTCAAAATAATTTTAATTAAAAAATGGGGGGTCCACTAAATGGGGAGATTCCCCATAGAAAAGTAGGTTTTTACTTAAAAAAAAAAAAAAAAAAAAAAAAAAAAATTTAAAAATTATTTTTCTTATTTTTTTTATTCAAAAAATCCCCTATTTCCATTAAAGGAAATAGGGAAGCTTTAAAAGGAGAAGGATAGGGGTTCGTTCGAACCCTAATCCCCCTCCTATCTTCTCCTCTCCTCCCCCACATCATTCCTCCTTCTTCCCCCTCCTTTTTCTCCTCTTCTTCTTCTCCTTTTTCCTTCTCCTTTTTCTTCTTCTTCTTCTTCTTCTTCTTCTTCTTCATCCTTCGCCGGAGTTGCAGGCCTGCAACTCCGGCTGTCTTCTTCTTCTTCTTCATACCCTTCTTCCTCCTCTTCCTGCTGCTTCGCCTGCCAACACCCCCGCAGCACTGCTGCACCACGATACCGCCGCCAAACCGCGCCTCCTTCTTCCGGTGGACTGGTTCACGTTAACCAGTCCACCTCCACCGCCTGAACCTGTTGCAGCACCGTCTCTCCGCCTCCACCATCTTCTCCGGCCGTCCTTCTTCCTTCTTTTCTTCTCTTTCTTCTCTTCCGTCTCTTCTTTCCCCTTCTCTTCTTCCTTCTTCTTTCTTCTTCTTCTCAGCTTTCTTCTTCTTCTTCTTTTGCTTTTGCCGGAGTTGCTAACCTGCAACTCCGGCCGGCAAACCATTCCTACCTCCTCTACAATCACCCCTAGCACCAGCCGTTTCCGCCTCAGCCATCTTCATCCACTTCTCCTCCACAAGCCGTCAGCCTCCACCAAGATCTCCACCACGCTGCTGCCCCTATAATCTCCTCCACCGTCCTCACCCTTTGCAGCCAGCGCCTCCACGACTTGCTGCCATCTCCTACGGTGTGCAACACCACCATCTTCATCGGCATTCTGGCCAGACTGCAACTCGGGAAGAGTCGATTACCACAACCAGCAACCGTCCATCTTCTCCTTTCCCACGTGGCTGACTACTTCCATCTTCACGTACTGTGCACCAACTCAAGGCCTGTGCATCTTGCAAGTGCACATGTAGCAACCACAATTACCTACTGGCCGTTCTTCAAGATGCCGCTATTAGCAAATCCCGTCCACCCAGTCATTATCACGGCCTCCTCTAAGGCCAATCAGAATGGGTAGGTGCAATGGTAAGTCTATCACCCTTTCTCTCTCTTATTTCTCTCTCTACAATTCTCTTTCAATAGTTTCTAGCTTAATTTATTAGTTTAATTTATTTCGTTTAAACTTTTATGCAAGTTTAATTCGATGCCTTGTAATAGACTTTATAATTCAATAAAATCTAGTTCATTTTTATCAATAGTTTTGTTTGATTTGTTTTAGTCCAGTTGCTTTGTTTTAGAATTTCTTCCATAAATGTCATGATCTTAATCTACAATAATGTTTTAAAGCCCGACTTCCCCATCATTCTCACCCTTCCATCAATTTTTGGCAAAAAAAAAATCCATCATTTTATGTCCTTGAATCATGCGAACTAACTCCGAGTGCGGATCGACATCCGACACGAGCCACTATGCAAAACTGCTCATTTTACAGTTAAATGTCTTGGATAAATTAAAAATGTGTTGAAGTTAGGGTTTCCGTAACCAACGACGCGGAAAAACCCCACTTTCACTGGTCAAACACATAACATCCCCTCTATGCTCCTCACTCAGTGCATGTAATTACCGTTGGTCAGGCATAATTGATTGTGTAAAGTCCACTTTTTATGATTATCTAATTTTGTAGACAAACATGTTTCGAGTTGTTGGTAATGTTGTGTAAGTCTTTAGAGTATGTATGATCTGAAGATGAAGTGGACCATGTGAAGATTGTAAATTCGATGAAGATCCAATGTGGGTAAATGCCTTTCAAAGTCATCACGGTATTCTTTTAGGCTAGTAAGTGACCTAGAGACATGGTTTGACTATAGGTGTGTTAGATGACCATGGCCAACATTGAACTTTATGTCTGGTTGACCATTGGTGGTTTGACTTAGACACTCGGATTCCTTATGAATTAATGAAACTCTTAGGTGGTGTTTAACATACCTTACCCTCTGCAGAAAGACTTAGGTTGGCTTTAAAATGATGAAAATACATTTGTAACTTGAAAAACTAAGTCTAAGATCAACTGAATTTCTCACAAATCACATACAACTCTCGAGAAATGTGGGTCGAATGAGATCATGTTTGGGTTGACTGACTTTGCAATTTTTTAGTTATAGAAACTTACCTAAAATATTTCAATTTTAATTTCCAAAAAGTTTTCTAGCTAGTGAGTCTAGGACTCTTCTCTCGAATTACGTACTATATATTGATTTTAATTCGTGGGGTTTAATAAGAAGAAAAGAACAAAAAACTTAGAAAGAAGTTTTGCAAGAGATCTTTGGTAGAAGACCTAGGGATTTTGAAGTGTTATTTAACCTATTCTAGGTATACTCTTGTGTTTACTCAAGATCCTTTAATCAAAAGTTTATACCTTTGATCTTGAGTATTTTTAGTGTGATAACTCTTCACGGTTGAATAATCTTCTTCCATAGTTTATCTGCTCTATTGGAGTGTGTTATGCTTCTCCGTGTTGTATGTCCCACACCTTATGCTTGGGTGTGTACTTGTGGTAGCGAGTAGGCTTGATTCATTGTAATTCTAGATCAAACTAAAAATCGAACCCTAGAGGCATTTTGTGCAATTTGAGGCGTGCATATATAAGGTGACGTAATATCATGTTTAGGTACGTGTGTTTAATTTGGTCGCATTCTGATAACTTTGAAAAATTAGGGTTTTGTAGGACCCGCACCTTAGGGATTATTTTTGTTTTTCAAGAGAGACCTAGATATTGCGGTGAACGTTTTCTTGCCCCAGATGACATTTGTGAAATTTTCTAAATTTTTTTTATTTGTGGGCCTGTGACACCAAAAATATTTCTAAACTATCCTTATCAGCTTACTCGAGAAATTTGGAACATTTCTTGAGACATGAAAACTTTAGCTGGAGATTTCGGGGGTGAAATTCCCTTTTAATTACCACGTTATGTCCTAGAGGGGGGGTGAATAGGACATTTTTAATTTTTGTGCGGATTCTATATGGATTAAAAATTAATGATCACAAAAGATAGAAAATGATCAAACAATCAAAATACGAATCATCCACAAAACATAGATATGGGAAAATCTAAGATAAAATATGCAAACATTCACAATACACGAAACTCAGATTTATAGTGGTTCGACGTGATTCCGCACCTACGTCCACTGTCAAATACTCAACATGAGTAATATTATATTATCTCAATCATACATTACAACATATCCAATTGAAATAAATAATCAACTAACTAAGATATCACTTAGTTTTACTTTAACAAGAATCATTTCTCGCTCAGCTAGAGAGTCAACCTAGGCTAGTAGTCTATTTAGAGAAATTATTTTATCATGGATCTATAATCCTCAACTCAGTTAGATGAGTCATCACTCATCCACCAATCACAAATATTCAGTGTTCGCAAACTTTGAATTCTATCTAAAAGGATTTGATTATAGAGACACTTACCTTCAGATGAATACAATCAAATGGAGAATCCTTTGGAGAAGAATTCGCCTAAGAGTAATCCTCTTTTTGAAAGAAGATGCTTGCAAAAAATAATAGCTAATAGTCTTTTCAAACACATAGAGCCTTCACAAGGAATACATAGCTTTGCTCTGGTGAAGCTCTTACAAATTCTAAATCTCTAGACTCAAAGAATGATAATCAAAGGATGGGAGCTTAGAGATCTCTTGATTGGGTTAACTCTTATGAGGGGAGAAGGCTCTAATTTATAAGCCAGCCTCCACTCAAGGGTGGGGTCGACCGCATATTTTGGTCGGTCGGTCGCTTAGATCAGAACCTGAAAAATCTGGTACATAGAGGTTCGGTCGGCAGCACCTTTTGACCGGTTGACCAGGCAAAGTCAAAAGACTCTGGTTGGCCGCTCAAAATGCTCGGTCAGCCGGTCCTGTTAGATCTTCTCTGAAAAATACCAATTTAAGTATTTGTACATCCAAACGATACCAAACTAATAGAGAATCATCTAAGGTAAAATTTGATCCGCTGTCATACGCGTGATGTACCTTTAGATGTACGCAGATATCCACAACACGGGATTCTTGATAGTTGAACGTTCGTAGTGTGAGAATGTGCTTTCGATCATTTGCTTTAAATCTTCATGATTTGAGTTTTGACTCTGTCTTTAGTACAGCTTGAATTCTGAAACAAGGGTTTTTCCGTGTCGTCGGATCAGAAACCCTAGAATCAACCAAATTTATATATTTCCGGTTCATTTATCCTGTAAAATGCAAAGATTTATATAGGAATTCGTGTCTGATATCGTCCGCACTCGGGGTTAGTAAGCGCAACTAAAGAACATAAAATGATTACAGAAAATGCTAAGAATGATGGAGGGGTGAAAATGGTGGAAATCGAGTTTAAACATGCTTTTGATTTCAATGGAACCAAGAATCACAATTGCAAAAATCAAACCAATTAACTTTTATTAAAAATCATGAAAATTACAATACTTTTAAAGAAGCAAACTACATTAAAAAATAGTAAATCTAATTAAAAAACATGAAAGTTAGAGAGAGAAAGTGAGCTAGAGAAAGAAAACTAGAGAGAGAAAGCACGATTTAGAGAGAAAAAAATAGAAAATCTAAAATTGACTAGAGAGAGAAAGAAGGAACTATTCTAGGGAGAGATCAAGAAAAGACCTACTTTTTAGAAAGAGAAAAAATAGAGAAAAAGAAAGGGAGGAGAGAGAAACTCTTACCATGGGAGATGAGGATGGCTGGATAGTGAACATGTGGCATGGCTAACAAGGTAGCCCATGGCCGTAGAGAAGTCCTTGCTGGCTGGTGTAGGGAAAGGTGGTTACGGTAAGATGATGGAAATTGGCTGTCCAACGGACAACAAAGGCAAAAAAACCCATGGTGGATCAAAGACGATAGCATGCAACGTAGTTCTCGATCTTCACTGGTCCGTTTTGGAGGGTAGAGGTGTTGGCTGGTTTTAAAAGATGCACGACAGGCCTAACAAGATGAAGTGAAGGCCAGATGTGGAAGAACAAGATACGGTGTAGTGAGGAAGCCGCCTGCAAGGGCTGTAAGATGGAGACATGACGAGATGCTAAGAGGAGGGCCTGATGTCCTGTGCACCTGTCCAAGACAGGTCGTTGTAGAGGTTGATGAAGACTGGAGATCGAAAAGAAGAGACGCCGTGTGGTGTAGCAAGCGTGCGGGTTTGAAGACACCCAAAGGAGGGACAACAAATGCAGTCCGGCGTTGGGTTTCAAGGTGGTGCAGTGATATTCGCTCAAAAGTGCTTATTTTAAGCAATTATCCTTTTAGCGTTATTGCATTCTCCTACGTAAAATGCTCTATTTATCTACTTTTCTACGTAATAGTCTCTTCTGTTGCGTAGAACACACTTTTCTGGACGAAATGGTATATCTGCATGCATTAAACACATTTTCGGAAGTCTAGATATTAAGCCGTTCTGATAAATCTCATTACGCGCTTCTTCTGTCGCAGGAAACCCCGATGGGACGATTCTCGAGACTTGTGGGCCCAAATCGATCTATGAAAGCCCATTATCAAAGCTTAAAGAGCCCACATGCTATGACTAGAAGATATGGACCAAATATGGACTGAATAAGAGGACCAAAAAGCCGGCCCAAAGAACGAAGAGAGTAGGAGAGCCAATGACCAAGAGACGGACCAAAGCATTTAAAGCCACATGAGTCAGCAAAGAATGATAGTCGACTCTACTGGAGAAGCGTGAGGATGGTCACAGTGAAGACCAGGGTTCTAGACCCTCCGCCAGTGCTTTTCTCTCTATTTTCTGATACTTTTTCTCTCATCTCTCCTTATTCTCTATCTCTCTTCATCTCTCGGTCCTCGAATCTACTGACCTAACCCCAGAACTCCTGCCCATCGGCTCTATCTCATCTCCCTTAGCTTTCTGACCGTTGGATCTTCCATCGGACCGTTGGATCTTCAATCGGACCGTTGGATCTCTCTAGATCCATCGATCTACCAATCTGGGTCCCAATCAAGTCACCATCCATCCGATCGCCATCAGACTATCTGTCACATCATCTTGTGAGACGATGGATATCATCAATCCATGTGGGCCAGTAGCCGGGCCCATCATCATCGATCCGCTGTCCGACCAGTTAGTGGACCCTGTGAATTTTAAAATAATTTTAATTAAATTTTAAAAAATGGGGGGTCCACTAAATGGGGAGATTCCCCATAGAAAAGTAATGTTTTACTTAAAAATATATATATATATATATATATATATATATATATATATATATATATATATATATATATATATATATATATATATTTTTCATATTTTTTATTTTCAAAAAAATACCCTATTTCCATTAAAGGAAATAGGGAGCTTTAAAAGGAGAAGGATAGGGGTTCGTTCGAACCCTAATCCCCCTCTTTTCTTCTCCTCTCCTTCCCCCAAAACTCCCCCGACGTTTTCGTCACCTTCTTCTCCTTCTTTTTCTTCTTCTTCCATCTTCTTCTTCTTCTTCTTCCTCGATCTTCGCCGAGTTGCAGGCAGCAACTCCGGCCATCTGGTTCTTCTCCTTCTCATTCTCCTTCTTCTTCTTCTTCTTCTTCTTCTTCTTCTTCTTCTTCTTCTTCTTCTTCTTCCCTCCTCCATCTTCTCATTTATTTTATTTATTTTATTTTCGTTTTCGTCATTATTATTACCGTTTTCTACCGGAGTTGCAGCCTGCAACTCCGGCCGGCAGCACCCCCCAACCAGTCCAGTCCAGTCCGCCTCTCTCTCCTCTCTCTGCTCCGGCCGTTCTTCATCTCCAACAGCAAGCAACCACCGTGAATCCACCACCGTTCATCCACAACTGTTTCAACTCCAAGAACTAGATTTGGTTTGGTTAGAGACACCACCCACAGCTGCCATTAACGACGGCAAAGCTCTCTCTTGGGCCCACCTCTCTTCCACACGTTCTCATCCCTCTCCCATTCTCTTCCCACCTTGATCGGCGATCACTGCCTCCTCCCACTACTGCCTTCTATATTGATCCTACACGGTGGCTGTTTTCCAACAGCCACCATCGTTAGATCCATCATAGCCGTCCTCTTTTTACACCTTCATCACTTAAACGGGCAGCAGCCTTTGGCCTGCAACAAAAACATCACGCTGCTGCCCTATTCACCTCTCTTGCACGTGGTGTGCAATATCACCCCGCCCCAACCTGCTGGTCTTCTTCCACACCAACGTGCTCTCCTCCTCCACATACGAGTCCGTCTTCTCCATTTGCTGGTTATGGGGGTTTACAACTTGTAAAACGTTCATCCAGCGTTTCTTCTTCCAAGCACCGACGTGTATCACCTCAAATTACAGCCTGCTACTCCCACGATGAGCCTGCAACCCTCTCAACGTAAGTGCTCCTCTCTCACAAGAACCAGCGTGATCTCCTTCATAACCGCTGGACTGTACATCCTCCATTGCCATTCGAATTTCTCCATCTTCCATGGCTCGGCCAAGAGCCACCCACAGTCACCACGTGGCTAGCTTGCACCTCGTGTTCTTCCACCATGCATCTCCGGCAAATCTTTGCCGGCCAATCCCGATTCTTCGATAAGCTACCCAAGGTAATCTTTTTACTCTCTTTTCTCTTTCTAGGGTTTTAGAACTTTCTCTCACTAGTTTTACCTCCCTCTCTTTTACTTTCTTTCTCTAGATCTATCTCTCTTTAGGGTTCTATATTTCTCACTTTCTCTCTCCTCCCTTAGTTTCTCTCTCTAATTCTCTTTAGCGTTCTCTCTCCTTCGTCTCTTTCTCTCTCTAGAAATCTCATTCTCTTCCTTTTTCTCTCTCATCTATTTTAGTGTTTTTTTATTGCTTTCCAGTTGATTAATTGTTTTATCATAGTTTAAGATTTATCTAAGCATTGTAATGAATTTTGATGTTATGAAAGTTCTTCGGAGTTATTTGGATATTTCGCCTCTTTTTCATTAATATTGTAGTTCATGGTTTGCAGCAATCAACTCAAAAGAATGTTTTCAATCCCTAACTCTCCACCACTCTCACCTCTCCATAGTTCTGATAAAAATTCGTCATTTTATGTTCTTGGTTGCATGAACTAACCCCGAGTGCGGATCGACATCCGACACGAATCCCTATACAATATCGCATATTTTGCAGGATTAAAACTCGGATCAAATTACAAATCTTGTTGAAGTTAGGGTTTCCGTAACCAACGACGCAGAAAAATCCTACTTTCATGCAGGCTAGAGGAGAAGGAATCCACAGTTTCTTCTCTTTTCTTCTTCTTCTTCTTTCTCTTTTTTTTTTATTTTTCCTTGCTGTCTTGCAAGTGAGGACGGCTTAAGACTTGTGAGAGGTGGAGATAATGGAGGTGCAGCAGCAGGATTCCACCTTGGAGAATGCCCAGAGAAAATGTGGAGAGGTGAGAGCACGCCAACGGAAGGATGGCTGGAGTTGCAGGAGACTAGTGATGACGTGGGAAGTAGGGCAAATAGAGAGAGACGTCAGGGAGAGAGAGATGGAGAGTCAGAGATGAGGTTGGATGGCTAGGGTTTTCGAGGGAAAAGAGAATAAAGGAGGGAGACCCAAGTGTTAGGTTTTTTTTTTCTTTTATAAGGGACGTTGGGGGTCCCTCTTTATTTCTCCCATACCATATTCCCTTTTTTACAAAAAAAGATCTTCTAAAATAACACCAACGTTCTTCAATGCCAAAAAAATCTTCTCATCTCTTTCTAAAATAATACCAACGTTCTTTAATGCCAAAAAAAGTCTCCTCTTCTCTTTCTAAAATAATACCAACATTTTACTCTTGTGCCCCCTCCTTCCAAAAACATTTTGATTTCTTTTAAGAAAACATCCTCCATTTTCAAAGAATTCTAGGAGATATCAATCTTTTTAAAATATATTACTTTTTAAAAACATTTGAAATTCTTTCCTTTTTTTTTCGTAAAATATGCACTCAAGATCTCCAATTATAGCCCACTACCGTTGATTTCCATCAACTGTAGATTCCATGTGGGCCCAAATTTGAATCCGTTGGATTGATGATTGGATGATTTAAGCGGATGATGGGAATTAGGAGAATCCAATGGGTATGATGGAGATCTAACGGTGGTCGGATGGATGATCTACTGGCAATCAGACGGTAGACGAGGATGGTGATGATCGGACGGTGGAGATCAGCCAAGGTAGGCTATAGGATTGAGTGATTGCGAATGTAGAGAGGATTAGATGATTCAGATTTGAGAATAGAGAGAGAATGATGGTTTAGAAATAGGAGAGAGAAAATATTACAAAATAAAGAGAAAATGCTAGCAGAGGGTCTTGAACCCTAATCTTTAACTTGGTCTTCTGCAAGCTTTACCAACTGGTCAAGTCTTCATCTTGTGTTAGTTGATTGTGCTTTATTGTCCTTAATCTCTTCTCGGGGTGTTTGGTTCTCATTTTCTCTTGATCTTCTCTCAGGCTTTTCCGACTCTCTGACTCTTCCTGCACTTGGCCTACATCTTTTTATCCTTAGCCTGTTTAGCTCTTGAGCTTTGATCATAGGTTCTGGAGGTTGATTGTGGGCCTGCATTCCATCAAAATTGTCCACTCAAGTTTCCTGCGATAGAAAAAATACGTAATGAGACTTGATCAAAACAACTTAATATCACGACTTAATATCTAGACTTCGGAGAATGTGTTTAATTCATATAAATAGCCCATGTTGTCTAGAAAAGTGTGTTCTACACAACAGAAGAGACTCTTACGTAGAAAAGTGGATAAATAGTACAGTTTTACGTAGGAGAGTGTGATAATGCTAAAAGGATAATTGCTTAAAATAAACACTTTTGAGTGAATATCACATTCTTTGGTTGTTGTTCTTCATCTTTAAGTCTTCTTTGAGTTGATGAAGTCCACTTGATCTTCAATGCTTCAGTCTTCAACAAATTTGTAACTTAACAATATAATTATATAGAAGAGCTAAAAGTTCATCGGATTGACAATCAAGACTTTTCAATCTCCCCCTTTGTCAATGTTAGGACAAAAATAAATAACTACCCAATTATATTACAAGTTTTGCCCAAATACTCAAAAACTCCCCTAAGTTCAAACATCACTCAATAATTGAATGATTAATAGGAAATCAAAGGAGTAGCACAGAAGCGTGCGAATATTACCAAAATTCTTGTAACAACCTGTTGCTACAAAATAATCAACTTGATAAAAAATTCTTTGACAAAAGCTTCTCATTAGTACATTAGTCCAATAATACCAAAAATATCTTCTCAGTACATTAGTCCAATAAAATCAAAAGATAGTAAGAATCATAGATTTTATGGGAAGTAGATCAACAATAGAATAGATAGCAACAAGTGTATCATAATCTAACAAATATTTCTAATCAACAGATATTTCCAATATACCACATAACATGCCAAATATAATTGATTTCTCCACCTTTTGTCATACATTGACAAAGGGAAGAATACAAATTATGAGATGAAAAAAAATATTAACGTCATCACAATATATCATCATCATAAATCCATCACAAATATATCCGAACAAAATACCATCCAAATAAATAGATATGGTCAACAGATTGACCCAAATATACTACAATGTCTAACATCTTATAACCACACATAGTATCAAGGTATCTCAGTATCAAATAATACACACCAATAGTATCCAATAATACATCCCAAAAGAAAATGTACTACTGATCTAAACAAAGAGCAAATATGCTCTGATCATAGTCTTCGTCCTCGTTGGCATCATCATCATCTTCATCTGCATCTTCTTCTTCATCTTCTTCTTCAACTTCTTCATCTTCAGCCGCAGAAGGAACACTGGTCTCCTCAGGTGATGACTCTGGATAGTCAAGATGCTGAGATCTAAGAAAGGAAGTCATACGTTATTGTCATCGAGAAAAATTTTCAATCGATGCACAAAGATTGTCCAACTTGGAGGAAAGACTTGCAATGGATGCAGATACAGAGGGACGACAAGATACATAACTCGACGCTGAAGCAGATGCAAAAAAATCACCTACCAGCTGAAAGTAGGTTTTTACGTGTCGTTGGATCGAAAACCCTTGATTTCAACAATATTTGTAATTTCTCCGAATTTGTTCACTTAATCTGCAAATAAGCAGACTTGCATAGTGGCTCGTGTCGGATATCGTCCGCACTGGGGATTAGTTAGCACAATAAGAAACAAGAATAATCAGAAAATGCTCAGAATAAATGGAAGGGTGAGAATGGTGGAGGTTGATTTAAAATATGCTTGAGATTATTGTTAAAACTATTAGAATGAAAAAAAACATAAGAGAAATGAGAATAAAAAACACAATAAACAAAAATAACTTAAACTTGAATTTAAAACTTGTTCATTAAACTAAAAACAAATGCTTATTCCAATGCTTTACAACGGAAATAACATTAAACCAAATTAATCTAGAAAGTCATTAAAATATTACCCTAGAAAGCATGTAAAGGTAGAGAGGGAAAGAAGAGAGAGAAAGAACGTAGGAAGGTTAGAGAGATGAATTAAAAAGAAGCTTACCATTAAAGAGGTAGATGGTGCAACTCCGATTGGATCGACCTCAATAGGATTGAGGATTGTAGCCTTTAATTGTGGCTGATGGAATGGGCAGTAAGGAGACGTTGCTATTTGACGCTTTGCAGCTCGAGGTGGAGGCGTTAATGGTGAGCTCGCCGGAGAAGAATGGTGAAAAAGAAGAAGAGAAAGAAAGAAGAAAGAGAGGAAGAGAAGGGGGAGGGAACCAACCCAAGAAGGAGAGATCGTAGACCTCTTATAGACTTTTTTTTTCTTTTTGCTTGTTGTAAAAATGATGACCGTTAAATCTAGAGAGATCCAACGGTTGGGAATGGGTTAGTTAGATGAGAGAGAGAGTGACTAGGATAGATAGATATAGGGGAGAGATGAATCGATCAAGTGAGACCAATTCTCTCTTGTTGTTGCAAATGGGCATGAGCATGGGTAATGGGCATGGGTCATGGGTCATGGGCTTAGGTCATGGGCCTATGTCATGGGCCAAGATAGATAGATAAAGAGAGAAATAGGAGAAAGGTGAGAGAAAAATATAAAAATAAAAGCATTGGAGGGTCTTGAACCGTGGTCTTCTTTATTCTCTCTCGTCTGTTCCACCAATAAGTCAAACTTATCCTTTGATGTCAATTGGTGTGGCCTTTAACACCTAAGTCCTTCTCTTGGTCTCCAACTATTCTCTCTCTTAGTCTTTGTTCTGGCTCTACGATCCTTTAGCTTTGCCTGTATATGTCTTCTATCTTTTTGTCCTAGCCTGTTGGCTCTTTAAGCTTTGATAGAAGTCTTCTGTGGTTGATCGTGGGCCCGCCAGTCCTCGAGAATCGCCCAATAGGGTCTCTTACAAGTGAAAAAGCGCATAATAACATTCAACTAAAATGGCTTGATACTGGACTATCTGAAATGCGTATATTTCATGCAAATAGTCGATTTTCATCTAAAGAATGCATTCTACGCAATGGAAGAAACTCTTATATGGAAAAGTCGAGAAAAAGACAAGTTTTACGTAGGAGAATGTGACATCGCTATAAGGATAATGGCTTAAAATAAGTACTTTTGAGCGAATATCACCAGCATCTTACTAAAAGTGGCTTGATTAATAGGTGAGATTTGATGCAATGTTTCATCGGAGTCAAATAGGAACTTTGAAATGACTCAGAATTTTTGAAACAAAAATGCCAAAAGATAAAGATCGCTTGTGATTTTCAATCGCCAAATTTTCAACCATCAAATGAAAAATAACAGAAGGACTATAGATACGAGTGCCTTAAAAGACACAATACAAGATGTACTAAATGTAGGGTCCGATCTCACTACGATGTTCTGCCTTTGGGATCAAATTATATGAGAAAATCAGCCCTAAAAATGATTGGAAGTAATTCGTAGCCAAATCAGAGTTCCACTGAACTACCTTCCCATAAATGGCTTTGGATATAGCCTTTTTGCTCTTTAGTGGCAAGGAAGGAGGAAAAATTCCTCCATTAGACACATGAGGAAGACTAGTAATTTTTGAAATCAAAGAAAAAGTGATCTTGAACCTAACTCCCCTGACCTCGAAATAGAGAAAGGGACCTTCTAGATAATGATTATTCAGATTGCAATAAAACATTCAGACTAGTTCAGGATATGCAACACTAGAAATTGAAAGAAGTTTACACCAACCTACCGAGTTTAGAAGATTATGGATTCCAGTCATGATCACTTCCTTCTCAATTACCCCACGCTCCACAAAAATGGCTCTTTTAACATAGTTCTTCAAGAAACTAGCCCTAGCCATGGGATTGATGAAAAGACTAAGAGGATAGGGATCATCAGAGGATGATTCACCTCTTGCTCTTTTCCCTTTGTGGTGCCATGGAAAAAAAACCAAAGATATTTCACCAAAAATGGATAATGGTGAGAGTAGAAATCTCTAGAAAGAGATTAGAATTTGGGGGCTAATAGGTTTCTCAAATGGGAATGGGAGACTACAAAAGAAATTTCTAGGGTTCCAAAAGGGTTTCTAATGACCCAAAATCAATTTGGGATAATTTATAACCGAGGGCGGCGGACTGAACATTGGTCGGCTCGCTCGCGAAACCGATATAAGGTTTGGGTGCGAGGTGCGGACGACCGGTCATAATGGTCGGTCGATCGGACCTTTTGTTCGGTTGGCCCAACCTCGCAATCGCAAAACTGAAAAAACCCAAAAAGATTTTTATCGGTCGATCGGACATTTTGTTCGGTCAACCTGACTTCGTAAACTTTATTTTCAAAATCCCAAATGCCTCTACAATTTATTTGGTCGGCCGGTCATTTTCTTAGGTCGACCCGACTTCGTAAATTACAGACCGAAAACCCAAAAATAATAAAGAACAATCACTCACCAATTTTTACAACCAATTTCAACCATTCATAATTTTACACAAAACAATTAGCTAATCATTATTTGAATGATTATACTATTAGACTAATTGAAATACGAAAGATAGGATATTCAATATTAACTCAAGTATTTCAGTTAGTACCAACCAAGATTAATCAATGGGACAAACTTTGATAGATTTCCTCAGATATTCATATCTGAGCGAATCTAAAGGTTTGGTCAAATTATCTGCAAGTTGAATTTTTGTGTTCACCTATTCTAATAAAATTATCTATTCTTTAACTAGTTCTCTAATAAAGTGATGTCTAATATCTATGTGCGTGGTTCTAGAGTGATGTACATGCTTTTAGAAATACAAATCGCGCTCGTGTTATCACAGAATAAATTCATAGATCCCTGATCAATTCCATAATCCAACAATATTTGATTCATCCAAATTAACTGGGCACAGCAGCTGCCAGCAACAATATATTCTGCTTCTACAATAGACAAAGATATAGCATTATGTTTCTTGCTATGTGAAACTAGGGTTTTTTCGCGTCATTGCCTAGAATCAACACAATTTGTAATGTATCCGAGTTTTAACCTTGCAAAATGTGAGATCTATATAGGGATTCGTGTTGGATGTCGATCCGCACTCGGGGTTAGTTTGCGTGACTTAAGGACATAAAATGATGGATTTTTGCCAGAAATCGATGGATGGGTGAGAATGGTGATAAATGATCGATCTTTAAAACTTGCTTTTGATGTTAGAGATTATCACAAACTATTAACGAAATCAATGAAAGAAGTTTAAGAGAGAACAACATATTAAATTTATTATTTAATCAAAAGTTCTTACAAACATCAAACAAATAAAGCAAACCTAACTAAAAAGCAAATAAAGCAAGAAAAGACTAAATTAGAGAGAGAAGTAGGAGAGATGAGAGAGAAAGTGAAAGAAAAGTAGAGAGAGAATGAGAATTCATCTAGAGAGAGAAAGTGGGAGAGAAGAGAGGAATAGCTAAAGAGAGAAAGTAGAGATAGAAAAGAGAAAGCATTACTACAAAAATTAACAAAGATATCGCCTAACAAAATTAGAAAGATATCGATTAATACAAAATCGAGATAGAAAGCTTGGTGGACAAAATTATTAGACATTCTATCTCGGGTTAGTAACGAACCGTTGTAATATTTTTTAAGAAAACTGTATATTTCGGTTCTTAATGAAACCGAGATGAAAATTCCACCTTTTTGTATCTGTTTAAATTACAACTGAGATAGACATTATCTCGGTTCGTTTGTGGACCAAAATATAAACTTTATATTTCAGGACTTAGTGAACCGATTTGGAAGCCAAATCTTACTAACCCGTGTTTTCCTTTTCTAAAAATGCAAATCGACTCTCATTTCTCTCTCTCTCCCTCTCTCTCTTTCTCTCTCCCTCTCAAATTTGTCTCTCCCTCTCAAATTTCTGTCGCTCCCTCTCAAATCTCTCAAATCTGCTGGTAATCACCTTTGTTGTTGCCGTCGTTTCATCGCTGCTAGCGTTGTTTTTGTTGCCGCCCCCATCAACGGTTGTTGTCGCCCTCGTTGCCCACACCAAGTAAGCTCTCGTAATCTCTCTATCTCTATCTCATTCTCGTTATTTATCTCTCTTTCCCTTTGTTTTTTTAGGATCCCGCATGAAATACATGAATTGGGCCGTGACGGAACATAATCTGATCTAAGTTTTTTGTTGGCTGTTCAATTAGTTAAGATGATTAGTACGTTTTACAGATTTAAGATTATTAGGGTTTTTTTAAATTAGATTATTAGGGTTTGCCTAGTTCGGATTTCTTTTTCATTGATTATTAGGGTTTACATGTATTCGGTTCAATTCATGCCAAATCATGAATTGGCTAGAGAGAGAGAAAGAAAGAAAGGAAAGAGAGAGAGAGAATAAAATCACCTAAAACTTACCCAGATTTGGCCAAGTGGTGGAGATGGTGGGCGGAGCTGGTGTTGCATTGGTGGTGCGATCGTGACGAGGTGGTGATGGAGATAATCGCTAGAGAGGTCTCAACCGTGAAGGATGGTGGAGCACAATGTGCAGTTGGGAGGAGGATCGTCGAAGCACTTAGATATATTGCTAGTTTCCATGGCAGGCTGCCGACGATAAGATGGAGAAGAAGGTGAATGAGTTATTTGCAGGTGTAGGAAACCTGCTGGGGCTCACGGAAAGGGTAGAAAGGCAGCAAGGACATGGGGAGAAGATGACTAACCTACCTGAGTTGCAGGTTAGTTCGGCCCAAGGAGAAAGGTTCGTTGGTGGTGGTCTGGAGAACTATTTTCAAGCGATGGATGGTTAGATGACGGGGTGGTTCTTGCATGGTGGTGCTGGCCAAAGGGAATAGGGGGCTGAATCGCGAGGGGCACTAGTTGTACTCATGAATGTGAGTAGTAGGTGACCCAGGGAAGAGGAAGAGACGGACCTGCCTGAGATTGCAGGTCTATTTGTAAGTTTGGTTGCCGGAGTTGCAGGCCTGCAACTCCGATAACTGATGAGGAAGATGAAGCAGACGAATAGGGAGGGAAAGAGGATGAAGATGTGAATGGAATGGGGAGAACGGTTTTAGATGGAGAAGCAGATATAGATCGTGGAGAGGGTGCTGGCGGTTGTGGAGAAGATGGAGATCTGAATCGTGGTGGTGCAAGAGGTGGCTCCCGAACGGAATTGCAGGTCTGCAACTTCAGTTTGATGGAGGTCGATTGATGGTGCTTCAATCGAGAACAGTAGGTAGAGAAGAAAAGGAGAAGAAGAAGAGATTGAGAGAGAGAACGTACCTATTACTATTTTGGCGAGATGGCACACAGCCTAGGAGAGAAGGAAGGAGATGCAGGTGGAAGAGCAAGGCGTGGTTAGGCGCTGATGCTGATGAGGGGGGGAAGCCTTTTTAGGAGAGGATTGTTGTGTTGTGCAGCACATGGAGAAAGGCTAACGGCTTGGGAGATCGTCCTCCTGGTTATTGGTTTCGCCAGAGAAGAAGAAGAAGAAGAAGAAGAAGAAGAAGAAGAAGAAGAAGAAGAAGAGAAGGGGGAGGGGACCAACTAGGGTTAGAAGGGTCTTTTATTTATTCATAAGAGTTGAGTTTTGGGTTTTGAAGAATAGAAATGTGAGGGAGAGATCCACGGTTTTGAGAAACCGTGGGTCTCTCCTTAATCAATTATCTTTTTTTCTTTTTATATCCCCCTTTTTTTGGGTTTAGTTTTTGGGTTGATGGGCAGAGGGAGCAGGCCTAGGAGCACAAGGCCGTGGGCCATGAGGCTTGTGGCTTGTGGGCTCGTGGGAAGGAGATAGATGTTTAGGTTAGGTGATATGAATGGTTGAGATGAGACCGTGGGTCGTTGGATGAGAGGTTACTAGGATCGCATGTTAGGGTTGATGAGAATCATGTGGCTATTTGAGGGTTTAAAGGATGATCGGGCGGAGGAGATGTTAGTGAGAATCTAACGGCTAGGGTTAGAAGATGAACAGAGCGAGATGATCGAATGGTGATCGAGGAGAGATATTAGGGAGGATAGGATGGTGAAGACTGGCCAAGGTAAGGTTAGAATTAGGGGAGAGAAAATTGGTGTTTAGAGGAGAGAGAATTAGAGAAGATGAGAGGAGAGAGAATATAATTCATAATAAAGAGAGAGGAGCACTCAGTGGGTCTTGAATCGTAGTCTTCAATATGTTCTTCTCTCGAGCTTGGCCAATAGAGCAGGCCATCATTTCTTGTCAATTCATGCGGCTTTAAACGCTTTGGTTCGTCTCTTGGTCATCGGCTCTCCCACTCTCTTTGTTCTTCGGGCCGACTCTTCGGTCTTCTTGTTCAGCCAGTATTTGGCCCATATCTTCTAGTCATAGCCTGTGGGCTCTTTAAGCTTTGGTAATGGGCTTTCATGATCGATGTGGGCCCGCAAGTCTCAAAAATGATCCAATTGGGGTTTCTGCGACAGAAGAAGCGCATAATGAGACTTAATCAGAACGACTTTATATCTAGACTTCCGAAAATGTGTTTAATGCATGCAAATATATCATTTCTTCCAGAAAAGTGTGTTCTACGCAATGAAAGAGATTCTTACGTAGAAAAGTAGAAAAATAGAGCAGTTTTACGTAGGAGAGTGCGATAACGCTTAGAGGATAATAGTGGAAAATACACACTTTTAAGCGAATATCACTGTAACAAGCTACCAAACAATTTTCAATATAGAAACACCCAATACTAGTGCTTTCACGATCATCAGCATTTTCCGCCCAATCGACATCTGTATAACTGGCAATTTCACTGGTAGTCTCAAGAGCATACCAGAGATCGTATTCAATGGTACCGCTGACATATTTAATGATTCTTTTAACAGCCGAGAGATGAGATTCTTTCGGGTCAGATTGATACCTAGCACAAGCTCCTACACTAAAGGCAATATCGGGTATGCTAGTTGTGAAATAGAGAAGACTACTAATCATGCTCCTATATAGAGTCTGATTGACTGATTTTCCACGCACTCAAATCCTTAGTAAGTTTAATGCTAGTGCTCATGGGAGTGTGTGAATATTTAGATGATTCTAAGACAAATTTTTTTAGCAATTCTTTAGAATATTTAGATTGAGAAAGAAAAATTTGATTTTCTAATTATTTAACTTGAAGTCCTAGAAAGAAATTCAGTTCACCTTCCATGCTCATCTCAAATCCAGATTTCATAAATTAAGCAAATTCTAAAGCATGCATTTCAGTGGTTGAGCCAAAGACAATATTATCAACATATATCGGGGATATTAGAACTCCATTATCTCTTTTCTTAATAAACAATGTTTTATCAACAGTTCCTCTTGTGAATCCATTTTCTAATAGAAATTGTACAATTTGTGCTAAATCTGAGTTTTTTTAAGTTTTTAAATTTGATATAGTTACGCTTGACTTGACTAAAAGCTAATATGTAATAAGAATATTGTCATCCTTTATAAAATGATTTCACGGATATTTTCAGCTAATTATGTCAGGGTATTTGACACATATTTTTTGAAGTACTAGAAAACATTGAAAAACATCAGAAATCACCCAAAAACACAAGGTTTAGTCTCAATTTTTTTATTATTTTTTAGTTTTTTGTATTTTATCAAAATGAAGACATGAGTTTGGTAAATACCCACCCCAACCAAAATATAACACTGTCCTCAGTGTTCATGACTAAGAGAAAAAATGATAAAATATCAGTAAGGATGCAAGGGTTTAGGGAGGATGTTACCAATATGGCATGAAATGAACAGTGTCTGGTACCATTTTCTGTATTGATGGCACCTGCATGATAGATAGCAATAAAATATACATGCGACTCATGTAACTCTAGGGGTATTGGAACTGTCTTTCCGAAAGTGCTAAGTTTTACGTCTTAAGCTAGACACAACGGGGGTGAGAAGCACCCCCAACCAAGTTGAAACACAATAAAATTGAGTGAATCATCAGTCTACAAAGCTCGTCAGTTAGAGCAGGAACGCTTCCATTCAAGCTAACCATACCCAACAATATTACGGGTAGGTTCTTTCCTAGTAAAGACTGAGAGGGATCTTTGACCGCGGTTAGCAGAGCTGCCACACATGAGTGAAGCGGGAAGGGATATCAGTAGCGGGTCTCTCATTAGTAAGAGACCTATTAAAGGGATTCTCTAACCATGGTTAGTAGAGCCGAAGACATCATGTCTATCGGGGATGGATTTAGTAGATCAGACTCCAGTAAGGTTTACAGTAAGCACCCCTAATCAGGATGAATCACAGTTAGACTAAGATAATCATCAGTCTTCAGAGACTGGATCAATGAGATCTGTCTACCTGGTCTGTCATCATTAAAAGACCTATGAGGAGGTAGAGGTAAGGGAAGGGTGTAGATGATCGAAAGATTCTCTGATCGAGACACTAACCTTAGTGAACTAACTTATATGATGAACAGATAGTAAGCATGATAACCCTATTCAATTCTAAGACAAACATGAGTTTCCTAAAATTTTATCTTTTTAGTTTTGGGAATCCGATTATGGTAGTAGGCGAAACCACTGATTTATTTTTTTAAGAATCCGTCGGACTGACTACATAATTGGGTTTTGAAAGTAGGGTTTTTCCACGTCGTTGGATTCAGAAACCCTAAATTCAACACATTTATAATTTGATCCGATTATCCTGCAAAGTTCAAAGATTCTAGCATAGGGATTCATGTCGGATGTCAATCCGTACTGAGGGTTGGTCGGGTTAGCGCAAATAAAAGATCATAAAATGACATAAATTTTGCTTCGAACTGTGATGGGATGAGAATGGTGGAATGAATGATTTTAAAATATTCCCTTTTTTTTGGCTCATAATTGACTAATTATTTAACAAAATAAATAAAATAAAGCAATTGAAAAAGATACAACTCACTAAAAAGTTATTATTCATAAAAGAAAACTGTAAATTACAAAATCTTTGAATCAAACTTGCAACAAATAAAGAACCTTAACTAGAAAGCAAAAGAAAATAAAAAAATTAAAGAGTTAGAGAGAGAGAGAAGGAAGATGAGAGAGAATCTCACTTTTTTTTTATTGGAGTGTTCGGCCATGATGGAGAAAATGAAGGGCAAGGCAACGATGGTGAAAATGTTGCAAGAGCACAATGGAGGGCAGCAGCTTGACAAGGAGAAATTGGTGAAGTTTGTGCTAGTTAGAGTTGAGCTGCTGCCCAGAGATTCAATCGGCAAAGAGGGACTTGCAGGAAACATGGGAAGGCGCAGCAAGGTCGTGATAAGAGATTGGCAGCAAAAGGGAGGGGGCGGTATAGTCCAAGGGAGTGGAGCCTAAAGGCTTTCTCCTTTCTTCTTTTTATTTTCTTTTTGACCGGTAACTCACCGGTGCTGCTGGTTTGTGGGGGCGGACTGGTGCATGCAGGCGGTGGCGATGTGAGGCTGGGCTATGGTGGAGAAGAATCAGTGGGTTCTAGTGGTTGGAGAAGGGCAGCACGCTAGAGAGGGCAGCAAGGAGGGGCGATGTGGTGCCGTGTTGTGCAGCAGGCGGTAATAAGGAGAGGGGTGCACCAGGTTTTGCAATGGAGAGGGGCGATAAGTGGTGGACTGGTGGTGTTTGCATTGGTGGTGGTGGCGCACCTGTAGAGTATGAGGGCTGGAGGAAAAAAGGTGGTGATGGGCAGTGAAGTTGCAGGTGGTCGGCTGCAACCCAACAATGGAGAGGGCGGCTGGCGGTGGTTCTAATGGAGGCACAAGGATTGGCAGTATGCAGTTGCAGGTTCTGCAACTATGGAGGAGGGTAACGGTGGTGCAAAGAAGATGCACCAGTCCATGGGAAAGGATGACTTCCTCTCTTCATCTTCTCCTTTTCTTCCCTCCTTTCTTTTCTTCTCTTTTTTTTTGTTGTATTTTTTTTGGGAGAGAAAATGGAGGAAGAGGCAGAGATGGGGACACCTTGAGAGGAGGAGAGAAGTGGGAATGAGGGAGACGGTTAGGGTTTGATGATAGAGAGAAGAGAGAACGTGGTGGAGAGAAGAGAGAGTTGTGGAACGTGTTGGAGAAACTCTTGTGGAGAAAAATTCTCCTTAAATATCTAGGGTTGAGAGATCTCTCCCCTCCTCTTTCTATCCACCGTTCCTCTTTTAAGATCCCCATCAATTAATAAATGTGCATCCACATCTTGCCGTCCAAAAATTCTCTAGGATTCTCACATCTTTGCAAATATATTTTTAGAAATAAGCCACCTCTTAAATGTTTATTTTATTCCACTCCTTTTGGAAAGTTAATTTTAAAATCAACATCCTTTATCAATTCTTTCCAAAATCATTCTTTTCAAAAGCTTCACATTTTGACCCATGTGTATCCATAATATTTTTCCAAAATCTATTTTCAAAGCCTTTGGAATTTCTAAAATTCATTTTGAAACTTTCCAAAATAATTTTTAACATCTTTAAAATTTAGACCATCTATTCTTTGGTGGCCCTATGATGGATGCACTACTCACACGACTAAGATCTCCTTCTCGTGGATAACCGTTTATCTTGTAGATCGTGTGACAATCTCATAGAGTTTGGGCATGATGATTGATGATCGATTGGATTATGGATGATCTGCTAGTGATCGGACTGTAGAATTGGATGGTGATGATCAGATGGATCATCGGCCAAGGTGGGCTGTAGGATAGAGTGATTGCGATAGGAGGGAGGATCGAATGGTTGATAATGAGATGAGAGAGAGAATGAGGGTTTAGAGAGAGGAGAGAGAAATTATTACAAAATTAAAGAGAAAGTGCTAGCAGAGGGTCTTGAACCCTAGTTTTTGACTTGGTCTTATGCAAGCTTTACCAACTGGTCAAGTCTTCATATTGTGTTAGTTGATTGAGCTTTATTCTCCTTAATCTCTTCTCGGGGTTCTTGGCCCTCCTTCTCTCCTGATTTCCTCTCAGGCTTTTCAGACTCTCTGGCTCTTCCCGTCTTTGGCTTATATCTTCTTTTTTAGGTCCACTGGCTCTCTATGCTCTGATCAAAGGCTCTGGCAGTTAGTTGTGGGCCCACAATCCATAAACTTGTCCAATCGGGTTTTCTGGGACAAAAGAAGCACGTAATGAGAATTAAGTAGAACGGCTTCATATCTAGACTTCCAAAAATATGTTTAATGCATGCAAATATAGCATTTCGTCCAGAAAAGAGTGTTCTACGCAACAGAAGAGACTCTTACATAAAAAAGTGGATAAAATAACAGTTTTACGTAAGAGAGTGTGATAACGCCACATGGATAATTGCTTAAGATAAGCACTTTTGAGTGAATATTAGGTTTTCACAGGCTATCTCTTCAAAAGAAATCCTCTAGTACTAACTTAACTCTATTGCGAGATAATCCGTAGCCTAAACAGACGTGCGGCACATCGGCAGCCTTAAATATGTCCCAAGCTAGCCGGATTTGTCAAGTGATTAAGATTGGTTTTCTCATAGGATAAGCTAGGGTTGGTTTGTGTTCCTATTCCAACACCAAGCTAATCGACGAATAACCAATGAGGCCACTAATGAGCTCCGTATACTTGATGTAGTAGGGACATATGGGTATGTTTAAAAATAGGGACCAACGCTTGTGGACTTAATTGACTTGATCTTTGATGGAGTCGCTTTATGTGGATGTTCCTAGAACATCGATCTAATATTTGGCTTTACTTGGTTCTTTTAAATTTAGGTGTGGCTACACACAAGCTGGTGTGACGAGGTGGGTGATGAAATCCCACAAGTTTTAAAGTAGAGCTGGGTTTGTTATTACGGCCAATCCACGCAATTCCAGTTATGCTTGCAAAAGCAAACAAACAATCCTCATAGTGTTGCTCAATGACCAATATTGCACTCAACGCGAGGTTTAGAAACTTACCAACTCGTGGGCCATGCTACGAGGTCTCCTCTTCAGGGTTGGGAGGGGTATCCTCCAAGCCCGGTTCCTCCAAAGTGAGCTTTCTCTCCCTACCCCTTTATGAACCGTATTTCTGAAAAAATAGGTTAGATCAAATGTGGGTCTAGGGTTTTGGGATTTAATTGGAAGGTTACCCGCCTTTAGGGTTTCAATCGGCATGCAAATTATTAAGGTAGGTTTTGCAATTAAATTCCAATTTAAGGTTTGAATTCAAATTTAGAAATTCTCGAATTAAGATTCGAAAATTACTAATTTTGAATTATCCCTATTTTGGAAACCTTCAAAAATGCTAAAATTCCCAGCATATAAATTTACTTAAAATATCAGAAAATAAAATCTAACCTAATTTGTTTTTGATTTTTTTGGTATCTAGGAATGCACTCAATCAAGGGTTTCTAGAAACCTTGAACAACATCTAAATAAAGCAGTAAATAATTTCTAAATTATTACAAGACTCTCGGCCGTCTGAGGTTTAGAAATAGAAAGTAAATAAAATCTTAAAATCTGCAAATATGGAAAGTTTTCCAAATTGTTTGGAGCTTTCCAATTCCGTCATCTTCATTCCTTTTCACACTCCCATACACCAGAGCGGCAACGACACCATGAAAGTAGGGTTTTCTGTGTCATCAATTCAAAAACCCTAATTCAACAATATTTTTAATTTATCCGATTATCTGCAAAATATATGAATTGTATAGTGAAATGTATCGGATGTCGATATGCACTCAGTGTGAGTTAGTACAATAAGGAATTAAAACTAACAAATAATTTACAGTGAAAATGAGAGCGGTGGGAAGCTGAGAAGGGCGAGCCAGTTTAAAACATCTTCTTTAAGAAATCTAAGAACGTAATCAATCAAATAGAACTTTAATCTAAGAGTGGTACAAGAACAAAGCAAATAAAGCAGTAAATTTATTCAAAAAAGCTGTAAAAAGAAATGGAGATTAAGAGAAGGGTGAGCAATCGAGACATCCGATTGGCTAGGATCTTCCTATTGTGTGGAGAGTCATTGTCATCCGATCTCTTCCCGATCTGGATAACCCTAGATGATAGTCATCTAAGACTTGTCCCATGAGTTTAGGGTTTAGAAAGAGGGAGAGTTGAGAGAGAAAATGAGAAAAATCAAATTTCATTCATAAACTTGAAAGGTAACAAATAATATTATCAAATCAACTAACTGAAAAACATGTAATGAGACTTATGAGAGATGTAGAGAGAGAAAGAGTGAGAAATGGATTTTAGAGAGAGAAAGAAAGAAAGGAATTTTAGAGAGAGAAACTAAAGAAGAGAAAAATATGAGGATTAAGACATGGGGTTAGGGATTAGACGTCCCTTTCATGTCCATTAGAGAGAGAGAGATAGAAAGTGAGGATTCTAGAGAGAGAATCTAGAGAGAGAATGTGAAAGGTAGAGAGAGAAAAATTGTTACCTCGTGTGTACTTACCATGGCCATGAGATGATGAGATTCGACCAACTGCAAGCCGTGAGAGAGGAGGCCATGGTTGGCCAAGAGAGGTGGAAAAGTTGTTGACTCCTTGTAAAGAAGGGGAGCATGCATGGAGAACACTTACCGAAGAGAAAGATAATCGCTGCACGTGAGGGCAGCAAGGTGGAGTGCATGCTTGTGATGGTTGGCTAAGCTGACTGATCGGCCAAGAAGAAGGCTTGGTGATGGCATTTGGAGAGGGGAGTGCTGGCCTAAGGTGCAACCATGCTTGCTGGCCATGATGTGGTGAAGAGGTAGTCACGCCTTGTGGTGGTTGCAAGGGCTTGCAGGCTTGCACACCAGCAAGAAGAGGGTGTTGGGGAGGTATGTGACATAGAGGAGATCAGACCATGGAGTTGCTGGCCTACATCTTGTGCGGCCTGTGATGGAGCAAGTGAGCAGCCCAAGAGGAGAGGAGACATGGAATGGTAGGATCAGTGGTAGCATGGTGGAAGGAAGGAGGCTACAATGGTGATGAAAATGCTGGTGGTGGATAGAGTAGCCATGGTTGGATGGCCAAGGGCAGAGTAGCAACTGGTGAGAGGAGATCAAAGAGCGATTTGAAGGAGATGAAGACATGCCTGGGAGAATTTCAGGTGCAGAACCACCATGAAAAGGAGGAAAGGGGCGGTGGTTAGCACATGCTCTCTGGCCAATAAGGTGAGGAGTGTCACTGGTGCGCCTGTGTTGTAGGTGGGCAGCTAGAAATGGTGGAAGGGCAGGGACAGTAAGGGTAGCAGATCCATTGTTGGTAGAGCCATGTGCATCAATGAGGGGATGCACGGACGTGCATGTGTGGAGGGCGATGCAAGAAGTCTTGCATTGTAGGTATAGCACCGACAGCAAGGATGTGAGAGCATTGCCTGATGTTGGACAACAACACAGGTTCGTTTCTTTGGGAGATCAGCTAGATGGAGAGGTGTTGCAGGCTTCCTGGTTTGTGATTGCAAGAAGATGGCGGAAGGATTCATCTGCCGAAGTTGCAGAGTACTAAAAGTAAGGTTTTTCCGTGTCGTCGGATTGGAAACCCTAGTTTTCAACAATATTTGTAATCCGAGACTTTAATTCCTGCAAAATATGAGATTCTTCGCACAGTGGTAGGTCGGATGTTGAATCCGCACTTGGGGTTAGGGAACACAATTTATCGGAACACGAAAACACAGAAAATGTTGAGAAACGATAGAATGGTGAGAATGGTGATTGAGAATCAAAATTTAAAATAATATTTTTGGTGAGACTTTTATCAACTAATTAATGTAAATAAAATAGAATGAAAACACAATAAATAAAGAAATTTCAAGAGAGAAAGTTAGAATTTAGATAGAAAAATGATTTGGGAGAGATTTCTAGATAGAGAAACAAAGAAGAACTAGAGAGAGAAAGAGAAAATAAAGTAAAGAAAACTCTAGAGAGAGAGAGAAAGTAAAGTAAAGAAAACTCTAGAGAGAGAAATTAGGAAAGATGGTTTTAGATAGAGAAATAGAGGTTTAAGAAATTAGAGAGAGAATGTTCAAATCGATGAGGGAGGTTGTGATGGAGTGGTGAAGGCATAGCTCGATCTTCTTAGGGTTGCTGTACCAAACCCTTAGATGATGCCGAGAGAGGACACACTAGTCAAGTGAATAGGTTGCAGACCTTGGCCAAGCATAGAGGTTGCAAGTCGGATGCCCATCCAAGGTGCTGCTCGAAAAAGGTTACTAGGCCATGGGAATGGTAGGAGATGTACATGGCTGCCTGTCACGCAGCCTTTGAGATGATTGAGGGTGATTCAGTGGCCTAAGGAAAAGAAGATGGTGAAGATGTTTTTGCCAAAGGGAGGGATAACAAAGGTGAAGGAGATGATGGCATGAGAAAGATTTGAGATGTTTGTTGCAGTTATGCAACACACAACAAATGGTAACGGGGAGTGCACGGTTGTGAGTTAGTGAAGGTGTTGTCCAAGTTTCGCATCGTTCAACACTAACAGTTTGGAATCGTGAAGTGAGAGTATGCACGGGCTGCTAGGAAGAGCAGCAAGTGGATGGGGTGTAGTAATGCAGGGGCATTTTCACACCGGGCTCGAGTGGGGCAGCCTGTGTAATATGGAGCACACTCGGGGTGGGGTGGCCTGTGTGATATGGGCCCATGAGGAGGTGGCCTGTGTGATATGGGCCCACGAGGGGTCTTGTCAATCGAGAACCTAGATAGATCCTATGAGATAAAGGAATTTAATCTCACGCTACCAACAGTCGCGGCTTTTGGGGAGTATTGGTTAAATGTCCTGCATCATGTAGGTGGAAGGTGTAGGTAGATATGGCTAGTGGTGAGGACGTTGAAGAAGGAGAAGAGCCTGCTAGTATGTTGAGCAGGTTGGTGCATGCAAGGAAGGGGCTACGGCGACTGGTGTACCAGTGGAGAGAGGAGGCTTGGAGCAGTAGGTGGTGAAAACGGTGGTTGTGATGCATTGGAATAGAGCCGGACAAACCTGCAACGTGAAGTGTAGGTGCTGGTTCAGATGGCTGGAGTTGCAGGTCCCTGCAACTCCGGTAAGGAAGAAAGAAGAAGAAAGGGAAAAAGGAGAGGAGGAGGTTTAGAAGGGAAGGTTGCTTACCTGATGATGCTACGAGGAGCAACACCGTGGGTGAGATGGGAGGAGCCCGATCCAGATTGGTGGTTGCTGGCCGGAAATACAATGGCCAGCAATGGATGAAGGACACTACTGAGAATGGTGTTGAGAGGGGTTTTCTTACATGCCCTGCATTGCTGCCCAAGTGAGCAACAACAACATATTAAGAGAAGAGAAAGGAGAAGAGAGGAGGTTTGGAGCTCACCTGAGGAAGGATCGTCGGAATTGCATGTGGTTGGAAATAGAGCAAGATGATGGTGGTTCTAGGAGATGCCACCATGGAAGGTAGAATCTAGTCAGCAATGGAGGAGGTGTGACGAGATGGAGGTGGAGTTGCAGTAAGGCCTGCAACCATGGGGAAGAAAGACAAGAGGAGATGAAGTGCATGTGTTGCATTCGAGAGTGGTTGTTGCTTGCGTAGCAACCAAGATGAGACATGATCTCCTGTTAGACTTACAGGCGGTGGAGCTAATGGCCAGCACTGTTGTAGGCTGTGAATTTGCAACTTGTTAGAGATGAGGTGGAGAAAGGTACAAGTAACCGGCCGTAGTTGCAGGTCTACAAGTCTGGTAAGGGTGCTAGCCGATGAATAAGAAGAAGAAGATGAGGGAGTAGAGCTTACCGATGGGCTGCTGGATCATGTTCAGGTGGCTGGAAGAGATGAGAGCACCTCGTGGAGTAGTAGCTAGCATTGATCTGCAACGGCGATGAAGGAGTGATTCTCCAAACCGTTGATGAAGGTGGTGATTGTAGAGGAAAACGATGCACAAACGAGAGTTGCAGGTGAGTAGTTTCTAATAAAACCCTCCAAAGCAGGATGGTGGTTGTAGGTTGGTAGATGCTGGTTCGGCCAACAAGGTGGGATGCGCGCAACACCAACAATGGTGGTAAGAGAGAGAGGACAGGAGTTAGGGGGAGGGAACCATATTTCCCTTGGGTTCGACCTCCCTTTAAGCAAAAGAGATAGGAATCCAGGGAAGGAAGATGTGAAGGTTTGTTTAAGAAAAGGTCAAGGAAGACCGATTCTCTTCTTTTAGGAAGTGAGTGGGCTTGAGAATGGGCTTATAATTGGGCCAACAAGATGGGCCCTTGATTATATGAGATATCTTAGCCCTTCATCTTCTTCTTTCTTATCTTGCCATGTGGGAGATTGGTGAGTGTTAGATAAGAGGGTGAGATCCAATGGTTAGGAGTAGGAGGTGCATGGACATGGGTCATGGGCATGGACATGGGCACGGGTCATGTACATGGGTTATGGGCATGGGCATGGGTCATGGGTATGGGTCATGCGTCATAGGTATGGGTCATGGGTATGGATCATGGTGTGCCAAGATAGATAAAGAGAGAAATAGGAGAGAGGTGAGAGAAAATACAAAAATAGTAGAATTTGAGGGTCTTGAACCCTAGTCTTCTTTATTCTATTTCATCCGCTCCACCAATTAGTCAAACTAGCTTTTGATGTCAATTGGTGTGGCTTTTAACACCTTAGTACTTCTCTTGGTCTTCAACTCTTTCACTCTCTCTTGGTCTTTGGTTCGACTCTACTATCTTTTTGGCTTTGCCCGTACTTGGCTTCTATCTTCTTATCCTAGCCTGCTGGCTTTTTAAGCTTTGATAGAGGTGTTCTGTAGTTGATTGTGGGCTCGCCAGTCCTTGAGAATCGCCAATAGCGTCTCCTACAAGTGAAAAAGTGCGTAATGAGATTCAACTAAAACGGCTTGATACTGGACTACTCAAAATATGTATATTTTATGTAAATAGTCGATTTTCATCTAAAGAATGTGTTATACACAATGGAGGAAACTCTTACGTGGAAAAGTCGACGAAAAGACAAGTTTTACATAGGAGAATGTGACATTGCTATAAGGATAATGGCTTAAAATAAGTACTTTTGAGCGAATATCACAACCCCCAACTAGCATATTGACAATCCTTGGCAATTATTGCAAAATAAGCGAGCTAAAAAGGGCTTGGCATAATATGCTAGAAAACTTATTTGCATTACTCAGAAAAAACTTCGTTTTGTCAGATTATTTCAAGGAAGCAAGAAATCATTTACAAATTAGAGCTAATCAGCAAAATGCAACATCGCTACAAATGGTTATTCAAACAAAAGATTACTCAAACTTAGCGTGTGTGTGTGTTCAACATCATCTTTATCTGGTAGTAAAGATATCTCGATTGCCGTAGAGACTATCTTGACCTCAATCCTTACTTGTATACCACTCATAAGTGAATTACTCAGAAATAGTTTTATTCTTTTCTCTCAAATTATATGTGAGGAGATGAATATAGGAACTAGCAAACATCTCACATATATAGTTTTTCAATGGAGGATATAAGAAGATTTAAGATCTCATGATTGGAATGTCATATCACTTAAGAATGTCGGATTAAACTCTATAATTTCTCTTTTCTCCATTCTCCACACTTGATGATAGTACTAATCTAGAATAAAATAGGACTTGTATAGGTTGTATTGAGGCTTAGGATGGGTTGAAAAAAGTAGGATATTTTGGAATTCACAAATTCTGACAAGATATCTCACTATTCTTTGCAACTTTTCCTAGGTGTAGTATTTTCTTGACTTTTCTTCTTTTCTTTTGCCAATTTTTGTCTTTTTGGATATTGTTTACCATTTTTCTTTTTTCATTTCCTTCTTTCTTTTTGATCATGTTTCTTTTCAGCTCGAACCATTTGTTTTTCTTTTCTTTTCTTTGTTTCTATCTTTTCATGGTGTATTCATACCAAATACTCTTTGATCCCTCTCAGAAATAGGTTAACGTGTTTAACTCTTTTTGGGATTGGGTTTTTGGTTGATGGGTTAGCAAGAAAAGGTTTTCACCAAAAGGTTCAAAAATGGTTTCTAACGGTATAGATGTTAGGTATGCTAAAAGTATGATTGGTTAGAAAGATGGCCTATATCATTTTCTAGGGTTTGCACTTTCATCTGTGATGTCTCGAATGGATATAGAGAAGGTTCTTTATGTAATAATCCAAATTTGATGTCGTTCCGAGTTCCATGACCAAAGCAAAGGTTAATGAGATCACTCAATGAAAATATTTGGGGACTAGAAGAATTGTGAGTTATCTTGTGACTCAGAGTAATTTTATAACTCTCAGAAATGATGAAAAGTTCAAAAGTTCACTAGGTTAGGTCTCCACAATTGTTCTTCTTGGATTTCTAGATAATCTAAACTTCGGAGAATTCTGACATTGATATGTGAAAATTATTGTTGAATTTGAGTTTTCCAAGATTTTTCAATCCACTGTAGTAAGTGGTTTTTCAAAACATACATCCTTTTCAATAAATAGACTTTATGAAAAGTTTGTACTCATCATTGTAAAGGATTTGAAAAGCATTTCAAAAGTACTCAGAAAACTTTTGTAAAACACAGGTTATCCCTCCAAAATACATCTTTTTTTCATTTTTGCTCATGGATTTTTTATTTTTTTATTTTTTTATGAAGACTGGAGTTTTGATAAATCCCCACCTCGAACTTAAATATAGCATCGTCCTCGGTGCTCTCGACCGGGACAAATATGTATGAAAACTCTGAATGTGATGCAAGTTATGAGAAAGAGTTATACTAGTATGGCTGAGATTTATCATTTGGTGATACCTGATGGGTGTCAGAGGAATTATACCTGCATAGCCATAATAATATATGAAATATAAGAATTATGCATGTGACTCATAACTTCTAGGAATACTGGAATTGCCTTTGCGAAAGCGCTTAGTTTACCGTCTTCAGCTAGACACAACAGGGGTGGTATTCACCCCCAACTAAGTTGGAGCTCAGAGAGACTAACAAAAACATCAGTCTACATAGATCGGATTGATAAGAGCAATCTCAAAGGTCTGAATAGATGACATGTCTAATTCTTGAAATAGTTTGAGACGTTGTCCATTGACCTGGAAGGTTGAATTATCCTTCGGGTTCTCAACAATAATAGCTCCATAGGGCTTGACTTCAGTAACAACAAAAGGGCCTGACTATCAAGATTTGAATTTTTCAGGGAAGATGTGAAGTCTAGAATTGTGAAGTAAGACCTTTTATCCCTGGTAGAAATCCTTTCTGAGGATGCTCTTGTCATGTATCCATTTCATTTTCTCTTTATATTTTTTTGACAAGGCATATGAATCATTCCTCAGCTCATCCAATTTATTTAGTTGTAACTTCCTTTCCTCCTCTACTGCATCTAAGTCAAAATTGAGTTTTTTGATCTCCCATAGGGCGCGATGCTCGATCTCGACAGGGAGATGGCAAGGTTTACCATATACCAACTGGTATGGAGACATATTCAAGGGAGTTTTATAAGCTGTATGATAAGCCCATAGAGCATTTGAGAGGTGGGTAAACCAGTCTTTACGAGTTGTATTGACTGTCTTCTCCAGTATCTGCTTGATTTGCCAAGTGGAGACCTCGACCTGACCACTGGTCTGCGGATGGTAAGCAAGGGCAACCTTATGAGTCACCCCTTACTTTTTCATTAGTTTTTCGAATACTCTATTATAGAAATGGCTACCCCCATCACTTATAATGGCTTCGGGGGCTCCGAATCTTGCAAAGATGTGCTCCCTCAAAAATCTCACCCCAACCTGATGGTCATTGGTTCTAGTTGGAATTGCCTCAATCCACTTAGAGACATAGTCCACAGCTAGGAGGATGAATTGGAATTCATTGGATGTAGGAAAGGGCCCCACATATCGAATATCTCATCGACTTGAATAGGGTTCAAGGGCATCATATTTCTCTGCGAAATTCTTCCAAGGTGTTGACAATTAGGGCAAGCCTTGCAGTAGATATGTGTTTCTCAAAACAGAGAAGGCCAGTAGAATCCACATTATAGGATTTTCTCAGCCGTCTTTTTGGAACTGAAGTGACCACCACATGGTTGGTCATGACAAGAGGACAAGATGTTCAACTGCCGAGATTCAGGGACACAGAGACGAATAATTTGGTCAAGACAGTATTTATATAAATAAGGCTCGTCCCAAGAGTAATACTTAACTCTTGCCAGGAATTGATTTTTGTCCTATTTTGACCAATGAGATGGTATTTCCTCCGTCACTAGGTAATTGACAATGTCAGCATACCATGGGGTGATGGAGATAGTGAATAGTTGTTCATCAGGAAAAGTCTCTAGAATGGATTGAGATTCAAAAGTAGACTCTAAGGTCAACCTTGACAAGTGATCAGCCACAACATTCTCAGTCCTTTTCTTATCCCTGATCTCTAGATCGAATTCTTGCAATAGAAGGATCCATCTAATCAATCTCGGCTTCGTCTCCTTTTTGGACATTAAATATCTCAGAGCCGCATGATCCGTATAAACTATGACTTTAGTGGCCAATAAGTATGGTCTGAATTTATCTAGAGCAAAAACAACGGCCAGTAGCTCTTTTTCAGTAGTGGAGTAGTTTAACTGAGCCGAGTTTAAAGTCTTGCTCGCATAGTATATCACATGCGGCATTTTGTTGACTCTTTGGCCCAAAATTACTCTAAGAGTATAGTTGGATGCGTCACACATCACCTCAAAAGGTATGGTCCAATCAGGAGGGCAGATGATGGGTGCAGAAGTAAGCTCAGATTTAAGACGCTCGAATGCCTTCACACAGTCAGCATTGAAGTCAAAAGGGCTATCCTTAGCCAAAAGACTACATAGGGGTCAAGCTATCTGGGAGAAATCCTTAATGAATCTCCTGTAGAAACCTCTATGTCGGAGAAAAGATCAAATATCACGCACAGATTTAGGAATTGGTAGGGTCGAGATAATATCAATCTTGGCTTTGTCGACCTTAATACCCTTGTCAGAAATGACATGTCCCAGCACGATTCCTTTCTTTACAATGAAGTGGCATTTTTCCCAATTTAGGACAAGTCGTTTATCCTGACATCTTCGAGTACCAGACTCAGATGTTGGAGACAGTCATCGAAAGAGGATCCAAAGACGGAGAAGTCATCCATGAAAACTTCTAAGAACTGTTCGACCATGTCCGAAAATATACTCATTATACACCTTTGAAAAGTCGCAGGTGCATTGCAGTGACCAAAAGGCATGTGACTGTAGGCAAAAGTGCCAAAGGGACAGGTGAATGTGGTCTTCTCATGGTCCTTGGGTGCAATAGGAATCTAATTATATCCCCGAGTAACCATCTAGGAAGCAATAGTAGGAATGACCTACAAGACGTTCCAACATCTGATCAATGAATGGGAGAGGGAAATGGTCCTTCCGGGTGTTGGTATTGAGCCGTCTGTAGTCAATACAGACTCTCCATCCTTTCTTTAAGCACTGGGTGACCATTTCTCCTTGATCATTTTCTACAACAGTGAAACCTGCCTTCTTAGGTACGACATGGATTGGACTCACCCATTTGCTATCAAAGATAGGGTAAATGATACCCGCATCTAGCAATTTTAGAATTTCATCCCATACTACTTTTAGGACTAGATTTAACCTCCTCTAGTGCTCTCTAGATGTCTTAGAGTCATTTTTAAGATAAATGTGATGTTGACACACAGAAGGGTCTATCCCACGAATGTCGTCAATGGTCCATCCTATTGCTGATTTGTGCTTCTTTATCAACATAATCAGTCTCTCTTTTTGGGACGCAGATAGGGCAGAAGCAATGATGATAGGATAAGTCTCTTCAGGACCAAGATAAGCATAAGATAGTTTAGAGGGTAGAGGCTTAAGCTCGAGTTTCTGATCAGTGGAGCTTGATTCTTCCTCTTCTACCGAGATTGAGTTGACAGTAGTAGGATCTCTGATCATGGTTAGCAGAGGCTCGTACTCAACAATAGGAAGAGGAGTAGAAATCAGTGTAACTGACTCTTGGATAGTATTATCCTCAGAAATTTCTGACTCCCATTGGAAGTCAGTATCAAAGTGCTCTTGGCACTGTTTCTAGATATCTTCGGTGGAGTCCTGAATTAGACTCTCAACGGCACACATTTCATCTGTCATATCGCGATTAACATCCTGTCGCATAAGTAAAAAGATGTTAACCTCAGCCTTTAGGTTGCCGAAGGCAATTGACATATTCCCGTCCCTACACCCGATGTGTGCATTCTCGGTAGCAAGGAACGGTCGGCCTAGAATGACCGGGATTCGATTATCCTGACATGGTTCTGTGTCGAGAATGATGAAGTCTACAGGGTAGTAAAAGTCAGTTACTTTCATTAGGACATCTTCAATAATTCCCCTTGGAATTTTGATAGACTGGTTGGCCAGCTTCAGAGTGATTTTTGTTGGCTTCATATCCTTGAGGCCTAATTGTTAGTATACCGAAAACGGTATGAGATTGACACTAGCTCCTGAGTCCAACAAGGCTGTGCAACTAAAGTTATCACCGATTTCACACTGCACAGTAGGACTTCCCGAATCCTTATGCTTAATTACACTATTGCGTTGGATGAACACTGTAGCTTTTTCTGCCAAAAAGGCATCTTTTGGTACATGCGTACGCCGTTTGACAGTACATAATTCTTTCAGGAATTTGGCATAGGAAGGGATCTGTTTGATAGCAGATAGGAAGGGGATATTGATCTGGACGTCTTTGAAAATGTCTAAGATCTCGAAAATTACTGATCTCTTTTGTCTTGGACAAGCCTGTCCGGGAAGGGAGGCTTAATTCGACAAATAGATTTGTCCTTCGCCTGATATCTCTGCACTAGGATTGTATATTTTGGTGCAGGCTTCGCAGCATCAGAGGTGGATTTTGAAATGTGTTCCTCTGTGTTGGGTTTAGGAATAGGAGCGGGAGATGGCTCTGATGGTTCTTTTACTCCCATATCCACAGTCTTTCCAGATCGAAGTGTGGTCACAGCTTGTACTTCTCCTTGATAGTTTGGATTTTGTGACTGGGAACCGACCTCATAAACTGCGCCCTTGGCATTCCCTTTAGGATTTGCAATAGGTTGGCTAGGGAAGATGCCTTTGGATTTCTCTGCTTTTAAATTCCCGAGACGCTGCTCTAGGCGCTGCATGGATTGGGTTTGCTGCACAATAAATTGTGATAGGAGGTCTTCCAGACCCAGTTTAGGAGTAGCTTGAGCAACCAGTTCACGATTAGAGCTCATAGGGGCAGCATAATTGTAGGATTGAGGTACAATTTGACTTAACTGCAGATTCTGGAGATTCTGATTAGGTGCCTGTTGGCCAGAGTATTGTCCTTGCTGGAATGATCGATTCTGATTAGACGGGTATTGACTCGTCTAGTTCTGACTCTATTGGTACTGTCCCTATTGGTATTGTCCCTGTTGGTATTGCCTGTTGGGTTGATTAAACCCAGCAGAATATGTGCTCTGCGCAGGTCTTTGCTGTGGAGCAGACTACTGCCTCTAGGAGAAGTTAGGATGATTTCTTGTATCAGGATGGTATGTTTGGCTATATGAGTTCTGGGCAGGTAGTTTAAAGGTGTTAAATGCACAAACTTCTTCCTAGATTGGAGGGGCACATCTGTCATTCAATGGACAAGTTTCAGTAGAGTGGGAGGGCTGTAAACAGAGATTACAGGATTCCATTAGGTTCTTGATATTCGCTTAAAAGTGCGTATTTTCCATAATTATCCTCTAAGTGTTATCACACTCTCCTACGTAAAACTACTTCATTTATCCATTTTTCTACGTAAGAGTGTCTTCCATTGCATAGAACACACTTTTCTGGACGAAATGGTATATTTACATGCATTAAACACATTTCTGGAAGTCTAGATATGAAGTCATTCTGATTAAGTCTCATTACGCACTTCTTCTGTCGCAGAAAACCCCGATTGGATGATTCTCGAGACTTGCGGGCCCATGATCAACCATAGAAGCCTAATATCAAAGCTTAAAGGGCCAACATGCTATGACTAGAAGATACGGGCCAAGTACGAGTTAAGTCAAAGGATCACGGAGCCGGTCCAAAGAACCAAAAGAGATGGAGAGCTGATGACCAAGAGACGGGCCAAAGCAGTCGAAGCCACATGAAATGAGAAGAAAATGATAATCTGCTCTACTGGCGAAGCCCGAGAAGAAAATATATTGAAAACTAGGGTTCTAGACCCTCCGCCAGTAGTTATCTCTGTAGTCTGTAGAGTTTTCTCTCTCCTCTCTCCTATTTCTCTCCCATATCTCTTCATCTCCCTATACATCACCACCTGATCCTCAGATCTACTGACCTAGCCTCAGAACTCCTGCCCGCTGGCTCTGTCTCATCTCCCTTAGCTTTCTGACCGTTGGATCTTCCATCGGACCATTGGATCTTCCACCGGACCGTTGGATATCTCTAGATCCGTCGATCTACCAATCTGGGTCCCCATCCAGTCACCATCCATCCAATCATCATCAGATTGTCTGTCACATCATCTTGTGAGACGATGGACATCATCAATCCATGTGGGCTAGTAGACGGGCCCATCATCATCGACCAGTAACCCAACCATTTAGTGGACCCCGTGAATTTCAAAATAATTCAAATTAAATTTTAAAAAATGCGGGGGGGTCCACTAAATGGGAAAATCCCCCAAAGAAAGGTTTTAAAAAAAAAATTATTTTTTATTTCAAAAATATCTCATTTTCCATTAAAAGAAAGTGGGAGCTTTTTAAAGAGGAAAAGAAGAGTTCGTAGGAACCCTAACCCCCTCCTATCTCTTTCTCTCCTTCCCCAAAACCTTTCCTGCCGTTTTCCTCTCCTTCTTCGCCTTCTTTTTCTTCTTTCTCTTCCTCCTCTTCTTCATTTTCTTCATCTTTTCCTTCGCCAGAGTTGCAGGCAGCAACTCCGGCCGCCTCTTCATTGTTCTCTGTCTTTTCCATCTCTCTCTTGCTGGCCACCCCTTCCCCTCCATTAATGTCCTCATAGCCAGCAACCCAAGCCGTCCACCTCACCTGCTAGCATCTCTTCCACTCTCTTCTGTCCTCTCTCCCCACGTTCCACAACTCCCCTCTCTCTTACCGTCTTCCCCCATCTCTTCCCAACAGAAAAAAAAAAATAGAATAGAAAACAAACAAAAGAAAAGAAATGAGGAGGGAAGAAAAGGGATAGGAGGAGAGGGCTGCCATCATCTCCACCGCTCCCAACAGCCACCATCATTCTCTTCAATGTTCTGAGTTGCAGAACTTCCAGGTGTACTGCACACACCGTTCACACACCATCCACATCTCATTTTCTCCTCACGTTGCTGGCCGTCTTCGGCCTGCACCTGGCTGTCTCCCCTCAGCAAGTCCAAGGATCATCTCAAACAGGTTGCCGCCCTCAAGCTCTCATTCTTTTCCAATCCCCCTCGAGCTGTTCTTGTTTTCTTCTCCCCAACAAAAAGCAAAAAATAAAAAATAAAAAAAAAATAAAAAAGGAAGAAGAAGAGAAGATAGAAGAATAAGGAGAAGGGGAGGTAGCCTACCTGCTGGCTCTCCACGTTCTCCCTCATCGCTCCTCCATCATCACCGTTGAGCCGCTCGCCATCATCACCATCATCTGCACCTCCACCATTCTACCGTAGCAACTTGCTGTACGTTAGCTAGCACGGCCTGCAACGCTGCCTCCTTCAATCCACACCACCTGATCTTCTTTGGAAGGTCGATCAACAGCTCTCCTTCACCGGTAAGCATGAGGTGCTGCCCATCCATAGCACCGCCCTCTCCTTCTACACGGTGCAGGCCTGTAACGTGTTACTCCATGCTTGCTCCACACGTTCTCAATTGATAGAACCTGCAACTCCGGGTGCTTCTTCATCTTCCTTGTACCAAGCCATGGTCACTTGCTCATTCACGGCTACGCCATCTTCCACCATGGCGTTATAAGGCCAATGATGTGTGGCTGATCCATCTAACAAATTGCTTAGATCTCAAGAACCCGATCCTTTTCTCTAGTAAGTAGAGAGGTAACTTTCTCTCTCCCTTCACTACTTTCTCTCTCCTCCCTTAGTTCTTCTCTCTAAATTGCCCTCACTTTCCCTCTCTACTTTCTCTCTCTAGTTCTATCCCCTTTAAACTGTTTTATTTGTTTAGATGATTTCATGATTTTTTGTGAATTTGATTTAAAGCATTGTAATGGACATTTTAATTGAATAAATCTAGTTTATTTTTGCCATTAATTATGTTTGATCTCTTTTAGTTATGTTGAATGGTTAATGAAAATATCCAAAAAAAAAATGATTGTTTTAATGCTCGATCCATTCATTCTTACACCTCCATCCTCTTTAACATCGATTTTAGGCAAATATCCATCATTTTATGCGTTTGAATTGCGCAAACTAACCCCGAGTGCAGATCGACATTCGACATACTTCCACTGTACAACCTTGCAATTTTTGCAGGATTTGAGTGAACAAGAATCGGATTATTACAAAAAAATGTGTTGATTCTAGGGTCGTTCTCACAACGACGGAAAAACCCTACTTTCAAATGGTGCCGCTGTCACTAGGGTGTACGGGAGTGCGAAAAAGGATGTAAAGACGGAATTAGAAAGTTGCTGAAGCGGAAAGCTGCTCAATTTAGATAGCCTGACCTTTTCGGGAAACTTTCTATTTTTGATTTTTAGTAATTTTTAACGATATTTTAAATTACTATTTTTAATGCCTCTGAAGGCCGAGTGCAAAGTTGTAATAATTTAGGAATTTTACTGCTTTCCAAATAACTGCTAGATCTTGTTCTAGGGTTTTTTAGAAACCCTAGATTAAGTGAAAAATACCAAAAAATCAAAAAAATTAGGATTTTCGTTTCTTGCTATTTTTAGATAGATTCTAGGATTTTCTATTTTTGGATAGTTTCTAGACACATCATAATCTCGAAACTAGGGTTCCTTTTTTTTTAGGACATTCCAATTTTGGAGAGAGTCTATTTATAGATATTCTCTAATTTTAGAAAATTCTAAAATAGGAGATCTTCTAATTTGAAAAGATTTCCTCAATTTGGGAAATTTTCAAAATAGATGGGATTTTAAATCTTCACTTTATTTGGAAGGTTTCCTTATCTGAAAACGTTTGAAAAAAGAAAGTTCCGAATCCAAATTCAGAAATTTCTATTCTCAACTTCGAACCATAACTGGAAACAACTCTATTACCGGCTCAAACCAATGCGTGTTTCGTGAAACCCTAATAGCCAGTCAAATCCTCCAATAAATAGAATCCCAAATACCTAGACCATGTGATCTAAGTTTTCTGCGGGAACACGATCCAGTGTGGGTAGGGAGCGAAAGCTCAAAGAGGTGGAGTCGGGCCCTAGCCCATTTGGATACCCCTCCCTAACCCACGGAGGCGACCCCGTGGCGTGGCTCATGGGAGGTAAGTCCCTATCCTCGCCTTGAGTGCGATACGGTGTTATTGGGTGAATCATTGCCGCTTGTCTATTTGCTTTCGCATACATATTATTCGACTTGCGTGGCGTGGCCGTTAATCAATCAACTCTAAGAGAGTAGACCCAGCTCCAAAATTGAAACTAGTGGGATTTCATCACCCACCTCATCATTCCAACTGATTTGATCCCAAGGTTCCATTTAATTAAAAAGAATCAAGAAGTAGAGCCAATTAGCCCGGTGTTTGAGAAAAATCCACACAAAGCGAACCCGCTTGACATCCAATCGAAATAAGACCACGAGCGCGGGTCCCTGTTGTCTAACACATCCATAGGTCCCTACTACTCAAGTACACTTAGCTCGACTTGGCATCCTGGACTATTTGGCGGTTAGTTGTGTGTGGACTAGAAACATGCATCAACCCTAGCTTAACCCGATGGAACACTCTTCTTAACCACTTGACTAATCCGGTTAGTCTGGGACGTACTTAAGATAGCCATTGTGCCACACGTCTATCTAGGCTTTGGATTGCCTTGTTGTTGACTAGAGTTAGTACTAAAGGATTCGCTCTGAAGAGTGTAGCTTGGTGAGAACCAATGAGTGCAAACAGTTAGTCCAGCAGTTAAAAGATAAACCAGTGGTCCGCCCACTGTCATAATCTACCTTAGCCCCAAAACTAACAAGATAATTCCTAAAATATATCCTGATTGTTTAGAATAGGATTATCTGTGCTTGGTGTGCATCATATATTACTAGGATAGTGTTCCCCTCTGGCAACTTTTTGCCAAGTCTAGGGCTCGCTTTTTAGGCGTATGTCGGTTTGGACTTGTCCTATCCTTGGACTGATTCGATCTGAGAGTCAGTCTACCGCACCCCTCTATCGCTTCTAATGGCAGATGAACGGCCTTTGTATGAGACCTACTACAGTTTCTGTGAGAATCTAGGTAATCCTCTCAACAATGGTACGATAATTCTGCGTATCATCATGATACTCCAGTCTCGCACACTTCTACAGGGTATGATAATCACCGAGATCCGGAGTACAATTCTGTACTCCAAGAGCTTAAAAATTCAGTCTCTGCCCTTAGTGCCACAGTCTAGCAACCTAGGCACAATTCCTAGTCTGTAGGATATTACCCTCCTATCCAGCAAGATGCCTGTACCTTTCCATCTCCAATGCAGACTTCCTATGACAACACTTATTATTCGGACAATAGAAGTCACCATAACTTTGCTTGGGAACAGTCTGCCCTCCCGCAGCAACTGCCACAGGATAATTATCCTTTCGGGTTCCATCAACCCAATGGAGAGTATGACTGGCAATACTCGCAATCCCAGTATCCGTCATATCCATAGAATGACTATTCTGATCAATAGTGGGTCCCTCAGGATTTCCAGAGTCAGCAGCTAGTCCCAGACTCCACTCTGCCTTACAACTTTCATACCCAGTCGGACTACAATCAAGAGTTGGCACCTCAGCTCCCCTTGGCTGAACCGCCTCCGTTGGTTACCAAACCTTGTCTAGAGGACCTTTTCTCTCAGTACATTGCCCAGCAACAATAGTATTTCCAAGGTCTAGAGCACCAACAGCAGCAATCTATGGAGAGCTTGGAGCAATGTCTAGTTCAATTAGAAAATGAGAGAGAGGAAGTCAACTTCACTAGCCCACCAATAGCCTATCCTGAGGAGAATGACATGGCCACTGTCTATAATGAGGAGTCGCACAATTGGACCAAGTACCAGAATTGCCAGGATGAAATAGAAGTTGTTACCACCCCTAGATCAAGTCCGATTATTGAAGAACCAGTGTATCCTTATGCGGTGCCTTTAACAGCACCAAGTCTTGAACCTACCTCAGAGCAACCTATTTCTCACTCTACCTCTACTGACCCTGATGTCGATCTCCATGACACCGAGCTGTGTCTCGATCGTAGGATCCCAACTATCCTAGATCTACCGTTCCTCCCCACCTCCCTTGGATTGTGCAACAATAGTGATGAACTCGAGTCTCTATCTTTGGCGCCCTTAATAGCACCAACTTCTGGACCGAGCACAGAGGAATTCAGTTTCATCTCTATCTCTGATCATTCTTTCTCTGCCCTGGATGCAGACATTCCTACTGATGAACCGTGTCTAGAACATGGGATTCCAGTTGTCCTGGACCTACCGTTCCCCACCAAGGATGAACATATTGAGTGTAGGGATTGGAACATCCCTATCAAATTAGGAAACCTTGAGGGAGAGGTCAACAATTTTCACCAGCTACCCTACGTCGATATTATTGATGACCCTTGTGCTGTAGAGAGTCTAATTCAGGACTCTTCCGAAGCTAAATTATCCAAGTGTCAAGAACACTTTGAGTCTGACTTCATCTCAGAGTTAGACAATTTTGGTATTACTGATCTGCTGGAGTGTGCTCCATTCAGATACATTCCCACAAAACTCAATGAGTTTGCAACTCTGCTAACCACGGTCAGAGAACCCACTGCTACTCTCTTCTCAGTCTTTATTGAGAATCTTCTATCCCTCCCCGCTGAACTAAATATTTTTGAGGGTCTGCTTAGAGAACTTACTGTCCTTCTCTCAGTCTACACTGAGAAAGACCTGTTCTACACAGGTATACCTAGATAAGGGATATGATAGTTGTTCCACCTTAGGTGTTAGGAAGACTGCAGATCCACTCAGTCTCCATGAGTTTTAACCTGGTTGGGGGTACTTGATATACCCACGTTATGTCTGGCTAAAGACGTAAAACTTAGCACTTTCAGAAAGGCAATTCCAGTGTTTCTAGAGTACACGAGTCTCATGCATTTGTTATTATTGTTATATCTTTGGAAATGCAGGTACATTCATGAAAGTAGGTTTATTCCGCGTCGTTGATTACGGAAACCCCAATTCCAACACATTTTTAATTTATCGGTTCTTTTTCTCTGCAAAAATTAGGAATTCTAGCACAGTGGAAAGTCGGAGTCGAATCCGCACTCGGGATTAGTCGGGTTAGCGTAAATAAGAACTCTTTTAAACATGGGAAATCCTTAAAAACATGGGGAGGTGAGAATGGTGGTTGAGATTAAAACAAGCATTTTTTTTAGAGAGAATTTATTAACAAATAGAAGCATACAGAAAAATCAACCATAACCAATTGCACTTAAAAGAAATTCTTTCATTAATTGAAATAAGCCTTACATTTCTTGAATAAAATAAAATCTAATTACTAAAAAGCAATAAAAATTAAGTAGAGAGAGATTAAACTAAGAGAGAGAAAGTAACAAGAAAGTCCTAGAGAGAGAGAATCCTAGGGGATGAAAGAGAAACTAGAGAGAGAAAGTTCAAGAATGAGCTATGTAGAGAGAGGGAAATAGAGAAAAATGTGAGATTAGAGAGAGAAAGAGAGAGAATATAAGGAAAAAGAAACTAAAAGAAGTGGTTTCTTACCTTAGAGAACCTTTGGGTCGGACCAGAGATTGGCCATTGATCAGGCATGCTGGTTTGGCCAAAGCTAAATGGAGGGTGATGATGATGGAACCTGTGATGATGAAGACCAGCAAACGATGGTGGACAGGGTGGTGTTTGTTGTATATGCAACGACCTATAGATGTACTACCATCTAGCAGCATGGGGAGGTGATGGAGTGCAGTGAGTTGCAGCAAGGTTCATGGCGTGGAGTTGCTAGATTCTCCACAGCACTGAAAAGGTGAGGGCGTGATGGTTGGGGGGAGATTGCAGGCCGTGGTGTGGTGGACGCTTGCTGCTACAGAGGATGCAGATTTGGAAGATGATGAGATGGCTGAAGATGGTGGTGGGTTAGACGGTGGTGGTGGCTGAGGAGGTGCAGACCACCTCTTCCCCTTTTCCTCTTGTTCTTCTCCCTCTTCTTCTCCTTTTTTTTATTTTTTATTTTTGGTTTTCCTCGAAGAGAAGGGCTAAGTGCTGGGCGGTAAATGGTAGCTTGGGTGCCGTCTGTTGGAATGGTGCTAGGTGCAGCAGGTTACAGCAGCGGTAATGGAGGTTTGAGAGAAGAGAAATCGGCTGGAGAGATGGAAGATATTCTGGAACGTGGGAGGAGAGAAGAGAGGAGGCGGTAAGTGGAGGTGAGGGGCGAGCTGTTGTGGAAAGTCGAAACAGTGGTGGCTGGGCGGCTTGTGGAGGTGCTGTGGATGGAGGCCACTGATAGGAGAGGAGAACAGCAGCGGGTTGCTGGTGGCGCAGCAGTTGGTGCAGACCATGAACCAATCCGGCCAAGAAGGTGGCCGGTGTAGTAGTGGTGGCTGGGCGGTAACAGCAACAGCAGCTGTAGAAGAGGGAAGAGACGGTGCTGCGTGGGCAGAAGAGAAGAAAGAAGAAGAAGAAGAAGAAGAAGAAGAAGGAGAAGGGCGAGGCGCGTGGCCAGAGTTGCAGAACTCCGGCCGGAGAAAAGGAGAAGAAGGAAGAAGAAGATGAAGAAGAAGAGAAGAATGAGGAGGAAGAAAAAGAATGAGAAGGAGGAGAGGAAAACGTCGGGAACAATTTTGGGGAAGGAGAGAAAGAGATGGGAGGGGGATTAGGGTTCCAACGAACCCTTCTCTTCCCCTTAAAAAGCTTCCCTATTTCCTTTAATGGAAATAGGGATTTTTCGAAAATAAAAAATAAGAAAAATAAATATATATATATATATATATATATATATATATTTTTTTTTTTTTAAGTAAAACCTTACTTTTGGGGAATTTTCCCATTTAGTGGACCCCCCCTTTTTTAAAATTTAATTTAAATTATTTTGAAATTCACGGGGTCCACTAAATGGTCGGGCAGCGGGTCGATGATGATGGGCCCGGCTACTGGCCCACATGGATTGATGATGTCCATCGTCTCACAAGATGATGTGACAGACAATCTGATGGTCAGACTGAAGATGAATTGATCAGGATCCAGATTGGCAGGCCGACGGATTTAGAGAGATCCGACGGTCTGATGGACGGTCCAATGGTCCGATGGAAGATCCAACGGTCCGATAGCTTAGGGAAATGGGCCGGAGCTAACGGGCAGGAGTTCTGGGGTTAAGTCAGTAGATCCGATGACCGAGAGATGAAGAGAGAGAGAATAAGGAGAGATGAGATAGAAAATTAGGGGGAGGAGAGAGAAAATATCAGAAAATGGAGATAAAAGTATTGGCAGAGGGTCTGGAACCCTGGTCTTCACTGTGACCATCCTCACGCTTCTCCAGTAGAGTAGACTATCATTCCTTGCTGACTCATGTGGCTTTAAACGCTTTGGTCCGTCTCTTGGTGGTTGGCTCTCCTGCTCTCTTCGTTCTTTGGGCTGGCTTTTTGGTCCTCTTATTCAGCCCATATTTGGCCCATATCTTCTAGTCATAGCATGTGGGCTCTTTAAGCTTTGATAATGGGCTTTCCTGATCGATGTGGGCTCACAAGTCTCGAGAATTGTCCCATCGGGGTTTCCTGCGACAGAAGAAGCTCATAATGAGACTTTATCAGAATGACTTAATGTCTAGACTTCCAGAAATGCGTTTAATGCATACAAATATACCATTTCGTCCAGAAAAGTGTGTTCTACGCAACAAAAGAGACTATTACGTAGAAAAGTAGATAAATAGAGCATTTTACGTAGGAGAATGCAATAACGCTAAAAGGATAACTGCTTAAAATAAGCACTTTTGAGCGAATATCAATTCATTCTTCCGATCATCAGGTACCACACATTGTTGAGTTTCTGCCAACTTGGTAACATCCTCCCTAAACCTTTGCATCATGATTACTGATTTTTCATCATTTTATGTCTCGATTATGGGCACCGAGGACGGTGCTATATTTTGGTTGGGGGTGGGTATTTACCAAAACTCATGTCTTCATTTCGATAAATGTATATACAAAAAAAAAATATGATTTTGGGTGGTTTTCGATGTTTTCTAAAGTTTTCTAGAATTTCGAAAATATGTCAAATATCCTGACTTTGATTAGCTGAAAACTCCTGTTAAGTCAGTATTGAGGATGTCGATTTTTGTTTCAAGTTAGCTTTGAGTCAAGTCAAGCGTGACTACAGCAGGTTTGAAAACTCGAAAAAACTCAAATTCGGCACAATTGTACACTATCAACATCAGAGTCATCCTAAGTTTAGAAATTCTGAAGATCCTGTGAGAATAATTGTGGAGACCTAACCCAGTGAGCTTTCGAGCCTTTAATCATTTCAGAGGGTTATACAACAATCCTGAGTCACAAGATGACTCACTATTCTTCATGCCCTCAATATTCGTTGAGAGATCTCATTATCTTTTGCTTCGATCATAAAACTCAGAACGACATCAACATTGGATTACTACGACAGAACCTTCTCTGTTTCCAGTCAAGATAGTATACATGATAGTGCAAACCCTAAAAAATGATTTAGGCCATTTTTTGAACCATTCAGCCTTTTACTTCACCTGAATTATACTTCACTAGAAAACCTTTTGAACCATTTATAAGAGCATTTCTTTGTTAAGCCCATTAACCAAAAATCCGGTCAAGTTATGACTCGCGACCCTACTTCTGAGAAGGATAGAGAAATGATAGATATGGGTGTACCATAAAAAGAAAAGTCAGTAAAAAAAAAAAAGACAAGTGGTTCAGATTAAAAAGAATATATGAAAAGAAAGTATGAAAAAGAGCTGAAAAAGCAATTGAGTAGTTTCAGAAATATTGAGAAAAAGAGAAAGATGGAAAATGAAAAGAAATGGCGTTACACTCGTAGGAAAAATACAAGAAAATAGAGATATCCTCTCAGAAGTTTGAAACCCTATATTCCCTTATTTTTCTACACCTGACCTAAGCCTCATTACAACCCAGGAAAGTCCTTCTTGATTCTAGGATAGCACGATCATAAAATGTGGAGATTGGAAAAGGAGAAGCTATAGAGTTTGATCTGACGTTCGCGAGTAAAGTGATATTCCAATCATGAGATCTTCTTCTGTTAAGGATGTCCTTCCTTCAAATAATATATACGTGAGATCTTTGCTTCATATATCAACACATCTCATCACATATAGATTGAGAGAAAAGAAGAAATTCATTCCTGAGTGATTCATTTCTGAGAGTTTTACTAGTGAGATTTAAGGTCGAGGCATAAGAACTTATAGATGATCTGGAAATCTTTACTGTCGGATGATGAGAATGTTGAGCACACACACACAAAGAGTCTGACTATTCTGGGTCATGATTATCAGTCTGTAGTCTTGCTAAAACTTTCCAACTCTTTGCTAGCCTGTAACAATTTTAACATCTATTCGATGATTTGACGAACGATGTTTTCCTTGAGCTAATATGAAAAAGTGTGCAGCACGTGCAGAGCCCTTTTAAGCTCATTTATTTCGCACTAATTGCCAAGGATTGGCAATATGCTGGTTGGGGGTTGCGATATTCGCTTAAAAGTGCGTATTTTCCACTATTATCCTCCAAGTGTTATCACACTCTCCTACGTAAAACTGCTTTATTTATCCACTTTTTTACGTAAGAGTGTCTTCCATTGCATAGAACACACTTTTCTGGACGAAATGGTATATTTACATGCATTAAACACATTTCTGGAAGTCTAGATATGAAGTCATTCTGATTAAGTCTCATTACGCGCTTCTTCTGTCGCAGGAAACCCCGATTGGATGATTCTCGAGACTTGCGGGCCCACGATCAACCGTAGAAGCCTAATATCAAAGCTTAAAGGGCCAACATGCTATGACTAGAAGATACAGGCCAAGTACGGGTCAAGTCAAAGGATCACGGAGCCGGTCCAAAGAACTAAAAGAGATGGAGAGCTGATGACCAAGAGACGGACCAAAGCAGTCGAAGCCACATGAAATGAGAAGAAAATGATAATCTGCTCTGCTGGCGAAGCCCAAGAAGAAAACATATTGAAAACTAGGGTTCCAGACCCTCCGCCAGTTGTTATCTCTGTAGTCTGTAGAGTTTTCTCTCTCATCTCTCTTCATCTCCCTATACATCACCACCTGATCCTCAGATTTACTGACCTAGCCTCAGAACTCCTGTCCGTTGGCTCTTTTTCATCTCCCTTAGCTTTCTGACCGTTGGATCTTCCACCGGACCGTTGGATCTCTCTAGATCCGTTGTTCTACCAATCTGGATCCCAATCCAGTCACCATCCATCCGATCGTCATCAGATTGTCTGTCACATCATATTGTGAGACGATGGACATCATCAATCCATGTGGGCCAGTAGACGGGTCCATCATCATCGACCCGTGACCCAGCCATTTAGTGGACCCCGTGAATTTCAAAATAATTCAAATTAAATTTTAAAAAATGCGAGGGGGTCCACTAAATGGGGAAATCCCCCAAAGAAAGGTTTTAAAAAAAAATTATATTTTTTATTTCAAAAAAATCCCATTTTCCATTAAAGGAAAGTGGAAGCTTTTTAAAGAGGAAAAGAAGGGTTCGTAGGAACCCTAATCCCCCTCCTATCTCTTTCTCTCCTTCCCCAAAACCTTTCCTGACATTTTCCTCTCCTTCTCCTTCTTTTTCTTCTTTCTTGTCCTCCTCTTCTTCATCTTCTTCATCTTTTCCTTCGCCGGAGTTGCAGGCAGCAACTCCGGCCGATTCCTCCTTATTCTCTATTTTTTCCATCTCTCTCTTGCTGGCCACCCCTTACCCCTCCATTAACGTCCTCATAGCCAGCAACCCAAGCCGTCCACCTCGCCTGCTAGCATCTCTTCCACTCTCTTCTCTCCTCTCTCCCCACGTTCCACGACGCCCTTCTCTCTTACTGTCTTCCCCCATCTCTTCCCAACAGAAAAAAAATAGAATAGAAAACAAACAAAAGAAAAGAAAGGAAGAGGGAAGAAAAGAGATAGGAGGAGAGGGCTGCCATCATCTCCACCGCTCCCAACAACCACCATCATTCTCTTCAACGTTCTGAGTTGCAGAACTTCCGAGCGTACTGCACACACCGTCAACACACCATCCACATCTCATTTTCTCTTCACGTTGCTGGCTGTCTCCCCTCAGCAAGTCCAAGGATCGTCTCAAACAGGTTACCGCCCTCAAGCTCTCATTCTTCTCCAATCCCCCTCGAGCTATTTTTGTTTTCTTCTCCCTAACAAAAAGCAAAAAAAAAAAAAAAGAAAATAAATAAAAAAGGAAGAAGAAGAGAAGATAGAAGAATAAGGAGAAGGGGAGGTAGCTGATATTCGCTCAAAAGTGCTTATTTTAAGCAATTATCCTTTTAGCGTTATTGCATTCTCCTACGTAAAATACTCTATTTACCTACTTTTCTACGTAAGAGTCTCTTATGTTGCGTAGAACACACTTTTCTGGACGAAATGGTATATTTGCATGCATTAAACACATTTTCGGAAGTCTAGACATGTAGTCATTCTGATAGAGTCTCATTACGCGCTTCTTCTGTCGCAGGAAATCCCGATGGGACAATTCTCGAGACTTGCGAGCCTACATCGATCAGGAAAGCCCATTATCAAAGCTTAAAGAGCCCACATGCTATGACTAAAAGATATGGGCCAACTATGAGGACCAAAAAGCCGGCCCAAAGAACGAAGAGAGCAGGAGAGCCAATGACCAAGAGACGGACCAAAGCGTTTAAAGCCACATGAGTCAGCAAAGAATGATAGTCGACTCTACTGGAGAAGCGTGAGGATGGTCACAGTGAAGACCAGGGTTCCAGACCCTCCGCCAGTGCTTTTTTCCATTTTTTTGATACTTTTTCTCTCATCTCTTCTTATTCTCTCTCTCTCTCTTCATCTCTCGATCCTCGAATCTACTGACCTAACCCCAGAACTCCTACCCATCGGCTCTATCTCATCTCCCTTAGCTTTCTGACCATTGGATCTTCCATCGGACCGTTGGATCTTCTATCGGACCGTTGGATCTCTCTAGATCTGTCGATCTACCAATCTGAGTCCCAATCAAGTCACCATCCATCCGATCGCCATCAAACTGTCTGTTACATCATCTTGTGAGATGATGGACATCATCAATCCATGCGGGCCAGTAGCCGGGCCCATCTTCATCGACCCGCTGTCCGACCAGTTAGTGGACCCCGCGAATTTCAAAATAATTTTAATTAAATGGGGGGTCCACTAATTGGGGAGATTCCCCATAAAAAAGTAGTGTTTTACTTAAAAAAAAAAAAAAAATAATATTTTTCTTATTTTTTTATTTTCAAAAACCCCCTATTTCCATTAAAGGAAATAGGGAAGCTTTAAAAAGGGGAAGGAGGGGGACGAACCCTAATTTCAAAAACCCTAATCCTCCTCCTATCTTTTCCTCTCTTCCCCCCTTTCAATCCCCCGCACGTTCTCCCTCCACCGGTGGCCATTTCTTCTTCTTCTTCTTCTTCTTCTTCTTCCTCCTCCATCTTCGCCGGAGTTGCAGGCAGCAACTCCAGCCATCTGGTCCTCTTCCTCCTCCTCCTTATTCTTCTTCTTCTTCTTCTTCTTCTTCTTCTTCCTCTTCTTCTTCTTTTTCTTCTCATTTTTTTTCGTTTTCGTTTTTGGTCATTACCGTTTTCTCAACGCCGGAGTTGCAGACCTGCAACTCCGGCCGTCAACGGCCACCACTCCGCCTGCACCAGTCCGTCTCTAGCACAGCACCTCCACAAGCCACTCCACCAGCCACCTTCATCAACAAGTCGTCCGTTTTATCGATCTTCTTCATCTCCCACTCCATTGCTGCACCACAACCAGCAAGCCATCACTCCATTAACGCCCCACCGGAGTTGCAGCCTGCAACTCCGATCACCACTTAAGCATCTTCCGGCCGTTCCTCTTCCTTCTCTTCCCCTCCGTTTCTGTCCATACCTCCCTTGCTTCTCCACGTTTCAATCTAATCTTCCCTCTACGTTTTTTTTTTGCAGGAACCAATCACCGCCCTTACCATTGAGGACTCTCCATCACGCTGCCAGCAAGGAGAAGCCGTCAGCCACTCCATTACCGCCATCACCCAGCCACCTCCATCTTCAAAGATCTTGCCGCTCTCAACCCCTTTTCCCTTGGATCTTGCAAACAAAAAAATTAAAGAAAAGAAAGAAAAGGAGGGAAGGAGGGAAGGAAAGGAGAAGAGAAAAAGAAGAGAGGGTGAGGTGGTTTGAACTCACCTCAGCCGCCTCCACATTACACCGCCGTCACCATCTTCACCAATTGCCACCGTCCGTGGTGGTGCACCCGTGCAACCACCATCATGGTTGCATTTTCTTTATGCTGTCCTCCCTTGGACAGCATTTGAGGTCGACCCATATTCATCATCATAAGAACACGACATGTGCTCCCTTGCAGCTGAAAGTAGGATTTTTCCGCGTCGTTGGTTACGGAACTCCTAGATCTCAATAATATTTGTAATTATCCGATTCTTTTTTTACTCAAATCCTGCAAAAAAATCACAGGGTCGTACAGTGGCTCGTGTCGGATGTCGATCCGCACTCGGGGTTAGTTAGCGCGACTCATGAACATGCAATGACGGATTTTTATCAAGAAAATATGGAAATGATGGTGGGGTGAGAGTGGTGATTGAAATGGTCTTTAAAACATTATTTGTTGTGATTTTAGAGAGAAAAACTACCAAGAATTAGAAACAATCCTATGCATCAATTATTCGAATTTAAACACTAAAACTCCAAAATGAACCCAATTTTATTCATTCAATCAAAGTACGAGCCTTACAAATTTCTAAGCAAAACATTATCAAATCAGCCAACTTTAACTAGAAAGCATATAAACAAAAACTAAACTAGAGAGAGACATAAGAGAGATGAGAGAGAAAATCAAATCTAGAGAGAGAAAGAGAGCTTGAGAGAGAAAATCAAATCTAGAGAGAGAAAGAGAGCTTGAGAGAGAAACTTAAGAGATGAACATGGAAAGAGAGAAAGTAGAAGGAGGAAGAGATGCTTACCATGATTCTTGAAGGGGATTTGAGGACTAGGTACATCCGACCATTGATTTGGCTAAGCGCTCGGAGCAGAGATACACAGCCATGTGGTTGCTAGCACAAGTATATGGCCAAACCATGGAGACAACGGTGCTAGTTGCTGGCTGCACGATCAAGCTTTTTCCAAGCCATGATGTTGCAAGCTTTTCAAGCCACGATGAGCAGTGAGTTGGGGCACGAAACGTGGTGGACGACAACGATGGTGAGTGCGACCTCCTCTCCTCTTCTCTTCTTCTTCTTTTCTCTTTTATTTTTTATTTTCTGGTTTTTTTTTCTTTGCATGTGAGAACTGCTTAGCGAAGCAGACCTGCAACTCAGTTGTAGATCGTGGTGAGGCAGTGGAGGGAATTCAATGGAGAATGGAGTCGAAACCTTCACTGTGACTTCAATGGGGGACCAAAATGGTGCTGTGTTGCAAAGTAGAGAATCGTGAGATGGCTGTAAGAGGAGGTGATGGAGGGTGCGGATTGGATTGCAGACCATGTAACCGAATGGAGAAGCTGGAGGAGGTGCTCATGGCAGATTGCACGCTGGCGCTAAGACCTGCAGGTGGCGGCGCTCATGGAGGTGGGGAGGTGGTTCCAGACGGTCCTCCTTCCATTCCTCTTCTATCTTTTTTTTTTTTTTTCTCTTTTTTTTTCTGGTTTTTTGATAAGGAGCACGGTGAGAGAAGATGAAGATGCAGGGGGTGGAGAAAAAAAAGCAAGAGGAGCAGCTTTGTGGAGGCGCTTGGGACGAGAGATGGCCGGAGTTGCAGACCTGCAACTCCGGTCAAAGATAAAAAAACGAAGAAGACGATCTCCTCCTTTGGACTGTTGTGAGGCTGGGTTGCTTGGTGTTGAACACGGTGGTTGCAGGTGGAGGTGTGCACGGTGGTGTGTGCTAGCGAGAGGGGGAAGAGGTAGGTGATCAGCAGCAGGTGGCCGGAGTTAATGGAGGTTGCCGGAGTTGCAACCTGCAACTCCGGTGATCTTGAGAAAAAAATTTTTTTTTTTTTTTTTTTGTGTGTCCTTCCCTCGGGAGAAAAACGTGGGAGAAAGAATGGAGGAGAAGGGACCGTATAGTGAGAATAGGAGGTTCGATGGAGAAGGATGAGCTCGTGGAGGAGAAAGAAAGGAAAACAAGAAAGGAAATCGTGGAGAGGCGATGGCTTAAATGCTGGAGACGGTGGCTGGGTTCTCCCTCTCTAAAACCGTTTAAGAGAGGGGAGACAAGAGAGGGAATGGAGGTCTTTGTGGAGGGCGGCTGGAGTTGGAAAATGTGGGAGAGGGAAGAGCCCCTTTACAATGAGGAGAAGAGAGGGAGATATGGGAGAGAGCCAAAACGGCAATGGTTGCTGCCTTTGTATAGGAACCGTTAGGTGTCCTTCCATCTTTTTGGTAGGAATAATAGAAACCCATGGTTTCTAAAACTTTTCCTCATTCTTTTGGTAGAATCGTGGGTTCCTAGATTAGAAACCCACGATTTCTAAAAGTTTACTTTCCACAAAAAGTTTTTCCAGCCTTTGTATAGAACTGTGGGTTCCTAACTTAGAAACCCATGGTTTCAAAAAAATGTAAATACCTCCACATTTTTAGAAAAAATTCCTTTCTTGAAAAATGCTTTGATTCTAAAATCTTTTCAAAATTCTCTCCTTTCCTTCTTTAGTAGCCATTTCCTATTCATGCTAGGGATGTGGGTCCTACTGAATGGTTGGGCCATGGGTAATGGGCCCGCACTTCATCTTGGCTTAGACCCATAGGATTGAACATGAAGTGATGAGGGCCATTGGATTTATGAGATGGTGAGGGGGATGGTTGGGGGACTGACTGAGTGATTGTATGGTAGAGATGGACGTTGATGATCGAGTGATGGAAATTGGCCAAGGTAGGCCGTAGAATTAAGTGATTGAGGGAAGGGAGAGGATCGGATGATGTGGATTTGAGAGTAGAGAGAGAATGATGATTTGGAGAGAGAAATGAGAGAGGAGAGAGAAAATATTACAAAATAAAGAGAAAAAATGCTAGCAGAGGGTCATGAACCCTGGTCTTTGACTTGGTCTTCTGTATGCTTTACCAACTGAGCAAGTCCTCATCATATGTTAGTTGATAAGCTTTAATCTCCTTAGTCTCTCCTTTGAGGGCTTGTCTCTCCTTCTCTCTTAATCGTCTCTCGGGCTTTTCTGACTCTCTAGCTCTCCCAGCATTTGGCATGTATCTTCTTATCCTCAGCCTGTTGGTTATTGTGCTTTGGTCCTAGACTCTGACAGTCAGTTGTGGGCCCGCATTCTCGAGAATTGTCCCATCGGGGTTTCCTGCGACAGAAGAAGCGCGTAATGAGACTTTATCAGAACGGCTTAATATTTAGACTTCCGAAAATGTGTTTAATGCATGCAAATATACCATTTCGTCCAGAAAAGTGTGTTTTACGCAATGAGATAGACTCTTACGTAGAAAAGTGGATAATTAGAGCAGTTTTACGTAGGAGAGTGCGATAACGCTAACAGGATAAGTGCTTAAAATAAGCACTTTTGAGCGAATATCAGCAGCCCCACGACATGCCGTTGAAGCTCCTCATCTCACCACCCCACCTCTATCCTTCATCGGGTTGATCTTCTTCACATGGTCCACCGGGACCACTACTTCATGGCCGTTCCCTTCAAAGGCAAGGATTTAATTTCTAGTGACTTTTGAAAAGATATTTTGTAAGAACTTTGATTCCATGAATTTTAGTTGATTTTTGCATTATAGTGTTTTTATTTTTGTTCTTAGTTATTCTTGTTTAGATCTTTTGGCTTTCATGAATCTATAGAAAATCAATTCAAGCATGTTTTAAATCACTCTCCTACCACTCTCACCCTTCCATTTTCCTTAGTAGTAATTTTTGTAAAAAAATTCTGTTATTTCATGCTCTTGATCGCGCTAATCCAACTAATCCCGAGTGCGGATCGACATCCGACACAAGCCACTGTGCAAAATAGCCTATTTTACAAGTTGGAAGTCTCGGATAATTACAAATATTGTTGAGATTAGGGTTTTCGTAACCAACGACGCGGAAAAACCCTACTTTCAGTAGCCCACTTGCTGGCTCTCCACGTTCTCCCTCATCGCTCCTCCATCATCACTGTTGAGCCGCTCGCCATCACCACCATCATCTGCACCTCCACCATTCTACTGCAGCAACTTGCTGCACGTTAGCTAGCACGGCCTGCAACGCTGCCTCCTTCAATCCACACCGCCTGATCTTCTTTGGAAGGTCGATCAACAACTCTCCTTCACCGGTAAGCACGAGGTGCTGCCCATCCATAGCACCGCCCTCTCCTTCTACACGTTGCAGGCCTGTAACGTGTTACTCCATGCTTGCTCCACATGTTCTCAACCGATAGAACCTGCAACTCCGGGTGCTTCTTCATCTTCCTTGCACCAAGCCATGGTCACTTGCTCATTCACGGCTACGCCATCTTCCACCATGGCATTGTAAGGCCAATGATGTGTGGCTGATCCATCGGGCAAATTGCTTAGATCTCAAGAACCCGATCCTTTTCTCTAGTAAGTATAGAGGTAACTTTCTCTCTCCCTTCACCACTTTCTCTCTTCTCCCTTAGTTTTTCTCTCTAAATTCCCTCACTTTCCTTCTCTACTTTCTCTCTCTAGTTCTATCCCCTTTAAACTATTTTATTTGTTTAGTTGATTTCATGATTTTTAGTGAATTTGATTTAAAGCATTGTAATGGACATTTTAATTGAATAAATCTTGTATATTTTTGCCATTAATTATGTTTGATCTCTTTTAGTTATGTTGAATGGTTGATAAAAATATCCAAAAAAAAGTGATTGTTTTAATGCTCGATCCATTCATTCTCACCCTCCATCCTCTTTAGCATCAATTTTAGGCAAATATCCATCATTTTATGCGTTTGAATTGCGTAAACTAACCCCGAGTGCAGATTGACATCCAACATACTTCCACTGTACAACCTTGCGATTTTTGCAAGATTTGAGTGAACAAGAATCAGATTATTACAAAAAAATGTGTTGATTCTAGGGTCGTTCTCTCAATGACGGAAAAACCCTATTTTCAGTTCTCTTGACCTATATTCATGACTGGGGCAGATTGGTGAACAGGCTTGTGTACAGACACAGCCAGGGCAGAGACTGACTTGGTCAACTCTTGAATGAGGGATTTGAGTTCAAGGTCAACCTTTGTTTCATTTCCCAAATTAGTTTTCAGGATCGGAGTATTTCGACTGAACTCATTGTCAGTCGTCCAATGCTGGGAATTTTCACTTAATTCTTCTAGAAATTTGTACGCTTCAGTAGGAATATTATGCATGAATTTTCCTTGGCACATGGACTCAACCATAGTGCGGGACTCATCAGTAAGTCCCTTATAGAAAATGTGAACCAGACTGCCTTTGTCGATACTGTGATGCGAACACTTGGTCAGATGATCTTGGAATCTTTCCCAGGCTTCATGAAATTTCTTATTAGACTTTTGTCGGAAGTCCTGTATGAGTTGTTTCATTTGATTAGTACGAGTCATGGGGTAAAATTTGGACATAAATTTTCCTACTTTTTAAATCCCTTTATTTCTGGAAACTTTCCAAAATCCAAAATTCCTAAAATCTAACTAAAAATAGCAGAAAATAAGTATCCTAATATTTTTGGTATTTTTGAATTACCACTCAATCTAGGGTTTCTAAAAACCAAGAACAAGATCTAGCAAATATTCAAAAGATGGAAAGTGCCCTAAGTTATTACAAGTTGCACTAGGCCGTCCGAGGCATTAAAAATGGTAATTAAAAGTAGTTAGAAATAACTAAAAAGTAAAATGTTCCAAAACACTAGATCTTCCCGCTTTAGTAGCTTTCTGATTCCGTCATCTTCTTTCCTTTTTGCACTCCCGTACACCCGAGTGGCAGTGGCACCATTTGAAACTAGGATTTTTCGATCGTTGTCACGGAAACCCTAATTCCAACAAGATTTGTAATTTCTATCCGATTTTTCCTGCAAGATGTAAACAATTCTTTGCACAGTGGGAAGTTTTGAATGTCAAATCCGCTCTTGGGTTAGTTTGCGCGACTCATGAACATAAAATGATGGATTTTTGCTAGAAATTTACATAAATAATTGATGGAGGGGTGAGAGTGATGATCACGAGATTTAAAAACTGATTTTCTTAGAGAGAGAATTTATCAAAAAGCATATAGAATGATCAACAATAACAAATTGACCGTGAAAGAAACTATTTTAGTAATTGAAATAAATAAAAGTACTTACATTAATTGAATGAAAGACTAATTACTAAAAAAACAATTAAAATAATCTAAGAGAGAAAGAAAGCACTATTCTAGAGAGAGAAACTATGTAGAAAGAGAAATAGAGAGAAAAGGTGAGGGTTTTTAGAGAAATAAAGAAGAGAGGAGATTATAGAGATAGAGAGAGAGATGGAGAAGATTTAGAGAGAAAACCTTACCTTAGGATGAGTGATTGGGATCAAACATTGATCGGCTAGTCAAAGGTGATCGCCGGTGTGATGGTGGAAAGTGGACCGTGGTTGCGCCAAGGTAGGTCGTGGAGTTTGAGCATGCATGGACTACTCGGAAGCTAGGTGAGAAGGTAAGTTGCAAGTTTTAATTTGCCACTTCAAATGATGGTGCCGGTGCTAATGAAGGGAGGTTGATCAAGGTTGCAGGTAGGAGGCTCATGATGGTGTTGGTGATGTTGGCCGGTCTGCCTAGAGCCCGATCTAGGTAAAGAGGAGCAGTCCACGTGGCTGTGTTGGGGGGATAAGGTAACAGTTAGAACAGCAACCATTGGTTGCTTGGAGGAAGAAAGATGGGCTTAACAGCTTGGTGATGTGAGAAGGGAGAAGAAGAAGAAGAAGAAGAAGAGAAGGTAGGGGCGGTGGAGAATAATGGTAGGAAGAAGTGGAGGTGCGGCAGCTTACCCGATTGGAGAGATGATGATTGGTGGAGGAGAGGCGGTGCTGGAGTGGAGAACCAGGCGGCAATGGGGAGGTAAAAGCAACGGGCGGAGCTTCAGGTGGTAGCAAGTGGTGCAACGCCTAGGAGTAGTGGGTTGCAGGGGTAGCTTAGACATTGCTGGTCTATTGTCAAGATGAGCGCACACCCTGCAACTCGTTGAATGGATTGATGTGGTGCTCGGTCCGGTGGAAGATCCAATGGTCTGATGGAAGATCCAATAGTCAGAAAGCTAAGGGGGATGGGACAGAGCCAACGGACAGGAGTTCTGAGGTTAGGTCAGTAGATTTGAGGATCGGGTGGTGAGTCATAGGGAGATGAAGAAAGAGGAAAGAGAAATAGGAGAGATGAGAGAAAATACTACAAAAATAAATGATGAAAGAGTAGGGGGAGGGTCTTGAACCGAGGTCTTCAATCTATCCTGCAGTAGTGTTTAACAAACATTTACCCCACAAGATCGACCTTGTTAGGGAAAGGCGAAACAACTATGTATACCAACGGGTCATTGGGCCGACACAATACGTGCGTGGGAAGACATCATCATCTAATACTCCCCCTTAGCGGGAATACACTTCGCTGGAGACTTGAACCCACAACCTCCTAGGCCTTAAAGCTCTGATACCATGTTAAACTACCATTTACCCCAAAAGATTGACCTGTTGGGTAAAGGTGAAACAACTATGTATACCAGTGGGTCGTCGGGCTAACATAACACGTGCGTGGGAGCACAACATCTGCTAGCATGCCCCCTTGATATTCGCTCAAAAGTGCTTATTTTAAGCCATTATCTTTGTAGCGATATCACATTCTCCTACGTAAAACTTATCTTTTCATCGACTTTTCCCCGTAAGAGTTTCTTCCATTGCGTATATCGCATTCTTTAGACAAAAATTGACTATTTGCATGAAATATACGCATTCTGAGTATCAAGCCATTTTAGTTGAGTCTCATTACGTGCTTTTTCACTTACAGGAGACCCTATCGGGCGATTCTTGAGGACTGACGGGCCCACGATCAACCACAGAAGACTTCTATCAAAGCTTAAAGAGCCAACAGGCTATGATAAAAAGATAGAAGACATGTACAGGCAAAGCTAGAGGATCGTAGAGCCGGAACAAGGACTAAGAGAGAGAAGAATCGCTGGAGACCAAAAATAGGACTTAGGTGTTAAAGGCCACACCAATTGACATCAAAGGATAAGTTTGACTCATTGGTGGAACGGACGAGAGAGAATAAAGAAGACCAGGGTTCAAGACCCTCTAATGCTTTTATTTTTGTATTTTTCTCTCACCTCTCTCCTATTTCTCTATCTATCTATCTATCTTGGCCCATGACCTAGGCCCATGACCCATGACACATGCCCATGCCCATGACCCATGTCCATGCTCATTTGCAACAACAAGAGAGAATTGGTCTTACTTGACCGATTCTTCTCTCCCCATCTCTCTCTTTTCTAGGCACTCTCTTTATCATCTAACTAACCCATTCTCAACCGTTGGATCTCTCTAGATCCAATGATCATCATTTTTACAACAAGCAAAAACAAAAAAAATCTATAAGAGATCTACGATCTATCATTCTTGGGTTGGTTCTCTCCCCCCTCACTTCTCTCATCTTTTCTTTTTTTCTCTTTCTCTCACTCACAAGCATACCTTGGACGGTTGCTCCTCAACCCCTACTCATTTGCAACATCGGAACCACCTGCTACCATCTCATTCACAAGGCTACAATCCTCAATCCTATTGAGGTCGATCCAATCGGAGTTGCACCATCTACCTCTTTAATGGTAAGCATCTCTCTAATTCCTCTCTCTAACATTCCTACCTTTTTTCTCTCTCTTCTTTCTCTCTCTTCTTTCCCTCTCTACCTTTACATGCTTTCTAGAGTAATATTTTATTGACTTTTTAGATTAATTTGGTTTAATGTTATTTCCGGTGTAAAGCATTTGGACAAGCATTGCAAGTATTTATTTTTAGTTTAATGAACAAGTTTAAAATTCAAGTTTAAGTTATTTTTATTTATTGTGTTTTTCATTCTCGTTTCTCTTATGTTTTTTTCATTCTAATAGTTTTAACAACAATCTCAAGCATATTTTAAATCAACCTCCATCATTCTCACCCTTCCATCTATATTTTCAAGTACTTTCTATTGTTATAATGTTCCGATAAATTGTGTTCCCTAACCCCGAGTGCGGATTCGACATCCGACATATCGCTATACAAAGTCTACATTTTTGCAGGATTTAAAGTAAACCGGAATTACAAATATTGTTGAACTAGGGTTTCTGATCCAACGACACGGAAAAACCCTAATTTCAAATGGCACCATTGCAGCTCGGTTGACGGGATTGCAAAAGACGAACATGAATTCGGAAAGGTGCTTATTCGTGAAGATCCGATTCAAATCGAAAATTTTTCGTTTTGTTTTTCACATTTTCACTTATTATTTTATGCCTCGGACGGCCGAGTACAAAGTTGTAATAACTTAGGGATTCATTTTCTTTCCTTCTAGAATAACTGCTAGATAATTAATTAATTAAAAAAATATAAAAAATATAAAAATATTAGGGTCATATTTTAATTATGCTATTTCTAGTTAGATCACCATTGGTTATTTGATTCATTTTGAAAGGTTTCCAACTCTTGGTAATTCAAAAGTAGATATTTCTGAACCCTAATTCGGGAATAGCTAAAGTTGAATTTCAAACCCTAATTGGACATAATTCACAATACCTACCCTAAATCATTGCGTGTTTCTTGAAACCCAAAAGGTGGTATATCTTCCAAATCCATACTATAGACCATTGTGGACTAACGTGATTGCGGATTGCGATTACCAAGTGAGTAGGGAGCTAAGCTCAAAGAGGTGGAGTCGGGCCCAAGTCCATTTGGATACCCCTCCTTATCTCACGGAGGAGACCCCGTGCGTAGCCAATGGGCAGGTAAGTTTCTACACCTCACCTTGAGTGCGATCGTGATCATTGTGCAAACACTGTGCCGATTGTTTATTTACTTTTGCAAATATTATAGGAACTCCTTGGATTGGCCATAAAAAATACATTTAAGAGCAAACCCAACTCTAACTTGAAACTGGTGGGATTTCATCACTCACCTCATCATTCCAGCTTTTGTGCACCCACAGCCAAGAATTAAAATCAATCAAGAAGTAGAGCCCAATTAGATCGGTGTTCGAGGAAAACTCCACATAAAGCGACTCCTTCAAAGATCAAGTCGATTAAGTCCATGAGTGCGGGTCCCTGTTATCTAACACACTCATAGGTATATACTACTCAAGTATACCGAGCTTGTAAGTGGCCTCCTTGATTGTCTGTCGGATTAGCTTAGTGTCAGATTAGGAACACGCACCAACCCTAGCTTAACCCGAGGGAACACTCTTCTTAAACACTTGACCAATCTGGTTAGTCTGGGACGTATTTAAGTCAGCCGTTGTGCCGCACGTCTATCTAGGCTTCAGATTGTCTTGTTGTTGACTAGAGTTAGTACTAAAGGATTCGCTCTGAAGAGTGTAGCCTGGTGAGAACCCATGAGTATAAATAGTTAGTCCAGCGGGTAACAAGATAAACCAGTGGTCCGCCCACTGTCATAATATACCTCAGCCCACATACTAACAAGATAATCCCTTAATATATCCTGATTGTTTTAGAAATAGGGTTATCATGTTTGCTCCTTGTGTATCATATGTCTACTTCAGGTTAGTGTTTTCCTCTGGCAACTTTTTGTCGAGTTTACGACTTGCTTTTTCAAGCATATGCTCGTGTGGACCAAATCCAACAGTAGATTGATTCAATCTGAGAGTCAGTCTAACGTTTTAGATTCTTCACCTGTATCTTCACCTACTCTATCTCCTACCTTCCCCTCCTCTCCCAAAGAAACTACATTGGTAGAACTGGCGGCTGAACAACCTCTCATTGAGATGTACGCGCCTATCTCTGCAAACTCACCCATTTGTATTGTACTTCCACTGTCACGCCCCGAATCCGAATACCCAGATACGACCCGAAAATCTGTGGATCGACCCGTACCCAAACCCAGAGGTGATCCATGAATGTCCCCTAGTGGTCCAATTAGGTCAATTAGACAACTAAGGTTCATTCGAAAACCCATTAAGTAAAAAAAAAAGAGTCTAGATGTAGGAAAACACATAATTAAAATAATTCATAACTCAAACAATTCAATCAATCAATTAAATGTGGAGAGAAAAAGATGAGAACATGCTCTCAATCAAAGGACTACATGCCCATGAAAATAAATAAGTAATGTTTTAGAACAATCGAATTTAAAGTCTTCTAAAGTGTGGGATCGACTCCCAAATCCTCGCCAATCTCCTCGAATGCACCAGAGTCTTTCGTCTCAAAATCATCTCACGTACCCGGCTCCTTAAAATCTGAAAATGGTATCAGTGTAACACCGTGAGCCGAGGCCCAGTAATACAACAGTGTGCATGGTATGATATCATACTATACAAGTTTTTTTAATCAAGGTATGCATCTCAATCGTATAATAAGGATGGCATGAATATGAGGATGAATGCAGATGAGTAAGGGATGCCAATGCAACTAGTACCCATAACCACATAGGGTCTCCATCTCCTTCCCGCACTGGGAGCGGTCTCATTGACCCATCTGCAGGATATAATAACGTCTGGGGCCTTTCACCCTAGGGTACCGAACCCTGATTAATTGATAAAACCAATATAAACGTATATAATATACTTCAACCCCGTTCCCTTATGCACCCCTTATATGAAATGACGTGATGATCATAGTATGACAACAAGATGTACTAGGGTTACATGACATAAGCACACATGTATTTAACATTTAAATAAAAATATAAAATGAACCAATGATCATTAAAAGTAATAATATGGGAACGAATTAGGGTTAACCATGAATAACATGTAACAATCACCGAAGGTCACGATCAACACGGATGAATAATAAAAGTAAAAATCACAAGACAATCCAACACACCATGGCCGAACCCTATGAGGGATCCATGACACAAGGTCGAACCCTAAAGAGGGATCCAAGACACTTGGCCGAACCCTATGAGGGATCCAAGACACATGGGTGGGATCTCCATGCATACAAGTATAGGTCGAACCATCTAGGTATAATAGTCAATAAGACATGACCAAATATCACAATCAACATCGATGAATAATATAAGTGAAAATCGCAAGAGAATCCAACACGCTATGGCCGAACTCTATGAGGGATCCATGACACAATGTCGAACCCTAAAGAGGGATCCAAGACACTTGGCCGACCCCTATGAGAGATCCAAGACACATGGGTGGGATCCCCATGCATACAGGTATAGGTCAAACCATCTAGGGTTTAGTCAAACAACAAGGTTAAAACCTAAATAGTTAATAATCATGATCGAACCACGAATAATTAATAGGTTTTTTACAAAAAATATACTGCATTATAAAAATCATAACTAAATAAATATGAATTAGAAAAATATAAACTCAATGGATTTAAAAACTAGATTCATAGAGGTTTTTAGGCAAAATAAATAGAAAAATATTCAGATTCAAAATATAGGTCAAAACTCTTAATTAATTGGGCTGGACAGAATTCGGGATACAGAAAAGTCCCGCACATTTGAAAAATCATAACTTAATCAATACAAATCAGAAAAATACAAACTCAAATGTTATAGAAACTAGATTTAAGGAGGTATTGAGGAAAAAGAAATAGAAAAATATTTAGATTCAAAATACGGGTCGAAACCCTTAATGAAGTGGGTCGGACAGAATCTGGGATTCTGGGTTTTACAAAAAGATCTAGCACATTTAAAAAATCATAACTTAATCAATACAAATCAAAAAATATAAACTCAAAGGTTCTAGAAACTAAATTGATAGAGGTATCTATGAAAAATAATTAAAAAAATATTTAGCTTAAAAATATAGATCGAAATCTCAAGTGAAGTGGACCGTGTAAAATCTAGAATTCTGGGTTTTATAGAAAAGTCTAGCACGTTTGAAAAATCATAACTTAATCAATGCAAATCAGAAAAATATAAACTCAAAGGTTCTAGAAACTAGATTGATAGACTATGAAAACTAATTAGAAAAATATTTAGGTTAAAAATATAGATCGAAATCTCAAGTAAAATGGACCGTGTAAAATCTGAAATTCTGGGTTTTACAGAAAAGACCAGTACGTTTGAAAAATCATAACTTAATCAATACAGATGAGAAAAATATAAACTCAAAGGTTATAGAAACTAGGTTGATAGAGATATTTGTTAAAAATAATTAGAAAAATATTTAGATTAAAACTATAGATCAAAATCTCAGGTAAACTGGACCGTGTAAAATCTGGAATTCTGGGCTTTACAGAAAAGTCCAGCACGTTTGAAAAATTATAACTTAATCAATACAAATCAGAAAAATATAAATTCAAAGGTTCTAGAAACTAGATTGATAGAGGTATCCATGAAAACTAATTAGAAAAATATTTAGGTTAAAAATATAGATCAAAATCCCAAGTGAATCGGACAGTGTAAAATCTGAAATTCTGAGTTTTTTGGTAAAGTCATACAACTTAGAAAAATCATAACTTAATCAATAAAAATCAAAAAAATACAAACTAAACGGTTTTGGAAAATAGATTTAAAGAGGTATTTAGAAAAAAATAATATAAAAATATTTAAATCATAAAAGTACAACAAAAATGATAAGAACATAGTCATCTGTTATAGGTAGAAAATAGACCATGGCCAAACCCATCATGGTAGCCCAAAACAAATATCAACCCAATAAGAATAAAGTATATATTATTAAAATTAATTTATAATGAGTATCAACCATTATCTAATGAAAGAAAAACAAATCTTGAAGAAAAACAAGTATAGGATGGATCAAACGCACTTACCTTAAGGTTTCTTGAACTTTAATGAAAATCAAAAGTTTCTTCAAATTTGGAAGTCGTCGGATCGTCCTCTCCTCGGAATATGTTCTTTTATTCGGAGTCCCCGTCAATTCTCCCTTCTTGCTCGAGTGCGATCGGTGCCCGGATGAAAGTGTAATGGAGCTTTCTCTTTTCTTCAATGGAGTTGGGTTTGTGAAAGCTTCTAAAGCTTTAGGGTTTTTAATAAATAGGTTTAGGGAAGGATTAGGATTTCTATTTTGTTGAAATTCGTAATTAGCAAAGGGATGACTTTTTCAACCCTCAAAAACTTATATTTTACACTATGAATGGGTTAGGAATGGGCCCAAGGCCCATATACATCAATAGGCTTCATTTAAGAATATTATTAAGCCCAAAAGACTTCTAGATCGGCTATACGGCCCCACCCAACAATCATAACACAAATAATTATAAATTAATTCAATCAAACTATATTATATAATTTAAAAGTCCATACAATAAGGTATTGACACATGTCACACACACAAATCATAAAAACGTTCAAAATTCTAGAAAAGTGTTAAATGACATTGGAATGACCCGAAAGTGATTTGCGGGTCCCACGCTCCTATTAAATAAATAAAATATAATTAAATATTATTTAAAAAAATATAAGAATGGTAGGAAAGTTTAAAAATTACGAAAATACTATTTTTATCAAAATCTCCCGCTAGGGTTTTTTTTTCTCAAGAAAGGTTCCAAATTTCACAGGTAAGTTGCTAAGGATAAAATAGGAATATTTTTGGTGTCTTGGGCCCACAAAATAATTTTTTTTTTATAAAAGTTCTGGAATATTAGTTACAGCAAGAAAAAGTCCCCTGCAAGTTATGATTCATTATTTTTAGTAGGAATTTAGCCCTAAAGAGGGAGTTTCAAAAATAGCAGGTTTTTCAAAGTTGTCAGAACGAAACCAAATTAAATACACATACTCATACATGATATTAAACAATAAAAACAATAATAAGAGTCTGAAAAAGTTTCAGGTTTTCATTATTAGGTGAATTTACCATAATACCCTAGAACGAAAGTTCAGGGTATTACATCCACCCATGACGGCGGTTCAGTTCAAAATCCAATCGCACATAGTACAATTGCTGCCTACCTTTCATGGTCTTCCAAGAAATGACCCGTACACTCATGATATTCACTCAAAAGTGCTATTTAAAGCAACTATTCTTCTAGCGTTATCGCACTTTCCTACGTAAAACTGCTCTATTTATCTACTTTTCTACGTAAGAGTCTCTTCTGTTGCGTAGAACACACTTTTCTACACGAAATATTATATTTGTATACATTAAACACATTTCTGGAAGTCTAGATATGAAGCCATTCTGATTAAGTCTCAATACGCGCTTCTTCTATCACAGGAAACCCCGATTGGATGATTCTCGAGACTTGCAGGCCCACATCAATCACGAAAGCCCATTATCAAAGCTTAAAGAGCCCATAGGCTATGACTAGAAAATATGAGCCAAATATGGGCTAAACAAGAGGACCGAAGAGCAGGCCCAAAGAACAAAGAGAGTGGGAGAGCCGATGACCAAGAGACGGACCAAAACATTTAAAGCCACATGAATTGACAGAAATGATGGTCTGCTCTACTGGTGAAGCGTGAAGAGGGACATAGTGAAGACCAGAGTTTCAGACCCTCTGCTAGCTATTATATCTGTAGTCTATAGTATTTTCTCCCTCATCCCTATTAATTCTCTCTCCTCTCTCTACTCTCAATATCAATCATCGATCCTCTCTCTTCTGCAATCACTCTATCCTACAGCCTATGTTGGCCGATCTCCACCATCCGTTAATCCATCCGATCATCACCTTCCATTTTTCACAGTCGGATCGCTAGCAAATCCTCCGATCATTACTTCGATCATCCATCTCAGAATCCAATGGCCTTCATCATTCCCTGTTCCATCATATGGGCCGTGAATGATCTAAAATACGGCCTAGCCATTTAGTCGATCCCACGGCCTCACTCAAAATTCTCAAAGAGACCTAACCAATAAAATATTTTGGAAATAAAAAGAGATTTTCGAAAATAAACATTTTTTAAAAAATGATGAGTAATTTTATGAACAAAAGGGCCAGGATACCTTCTGTGTTTATTTTGAAAATAAATGATTTTTGGAAACGGGTTGGTCCTACTTAAGATGTCCAAATAGAAACCTTATTTTAGTTTTCAAAATAAAATATGGTTTTAGAAATATGCAAGGCATATAAAAAGGAATTATTGCTAAAATATAGCTGGGTGTGGATTTTCTTCAAAGAGAAACTAAGGGGCGTCACTAAGAGAGAAGGGGGGTGTGTTAATTAAAGAGGTCAACCTTAGAAGAAAAGGGAACACTAATCTCTCTCCAACGTCTCAATCCCATTTTCTCTTACTTTCTATTTTCTCCAAGCCGTCCTCAACCCCTAAATCTTAAGCCTTCTTCCACGTTTTGGAAGAGAAAAACAGTTTCATCTCTCTCAAGACGGCCCCCATCTCTACCATTCATGGAACGCCTAACACCGGTCACCACCATCGTCTTCGGCGTGCATACGAGCATCACCGCCCTACAACTGATCTCTATCCTTGAGCTATCTGTCTGGTTTGATCTCTTTAGGAGGAGCTATATGCTCCTCTTCCCATCTGCTCATCTCACCAGCAACCATGCTCATCCCTTGCATGGTTCTTCACCACCACCTTGGACCAACTCTCCCTTGCAGGTCCATCTTCTTTTTCCTCTTCTTCACGAGCTCCATCACTGTTCGTGCTCCCCACAAACAGCCACCCTACTACCACCGTTCTCATCACCCCAAGAACGCTAATCCTTTCTCCACCATCCACCTGCACTCCCACAAACCAGCACCGCCTGCCCCTTTCCCTTTGGATCTTGCAAAAAAAAAAAAAAAAAGAAAACAAAAGAAGAAAAAGAGGAAAGAAGAGAAGAAGAAGAAGAAGGGAAGAGGAGAGGAAGCTTAGCTCTACGCTTCCTCCATTGCTCCAAGCCGTCTTGCATCCTTCCTCCGCCCACAGCACCTCCTTGCTCTGCCTCTTGCACGGCCACAAATGCCTCCTCCTCTCGCCTGCAACTCTTTGCTCCACCCGGAGTAGCGATGCAGTAGCCAGCAACACCAGCTGCACGTGTAGATCCCCCACCTCTCTTCACGTCTTCTACTACGATTTTACCCTCCATCTCCTCCTCATCAACGTTGCTCCTCCACTTGCAGACCGAGTTGCAGGTCTGCCACTCAACTCTTGGCCGAACCTGTAACTCCGTTAGAACCATCACCAGCAACATCCACACGGCTCATTCCTGCCACTTCAACCTTCTTTAGCAAGGAACCTGCAAGTGCCTTCCATGACGCTTCTCCAAACAACACCACCGTCTCCATTGCAGATCTTAAACGCCCAGCAGCAACCACCAGTTGTGTGCTCCACTTGCACCACTACGGGGAGAGCCTTACAACCAACCACCTTGCTCCCGCAAGGTCGTGCCCTACAACCACCATGCACACTACCCGAACCAGCCCAAGAAGCCACGGTTGCTGTTTTACTCGAATCACCCTTCGGGCTCACCATTCCCAAGGCTGAATCCATCTACCTAATTACCTAAAGGTAAGCTGAGGAACTTTCTCTCTCTAAAAATCCCTTTTCTCTCTCTTCCTCTCCTTCACTCTCTATTCTTACTTTCTTGCTTTAAAACTTTGACTTTCTCTCTCTTAATCTCCATCTCTCTACTTTTCTCTATTTTTCACTCTGCTCTCTCTATCTCATCATTTTCTCTCTATACTTTTCTTTCTTTCTCTCTCTAGGATCTATTTCTCTCTCTAGGGTTTTAAAATCTATTATCTCTCTAGATTCTCTCTCTAGAGTTTGGAAGGTTTCCAACACTAGAAGAAACCCTAAATTTAGCAAGTTTTCAGATTTAGAAAACTTCTACTTTTAGGGAATTTTTCTAACTTGGAGAAACTCTTAAATTGGAAAGGTCTATTAGGAGGTTGATAGTTGTTTAGTCAACTCTCATGAATAGTAACTTTTCAATTTACCCTGCCTAATTGATTGATTGATTGCTTACCCACCCAAGGCAGGGACATTCCAAAAAAATATTCCCACACCCTAGACCCATATCATATACTAATTCGTATGCGGGATTGCGGATCTAACTGCGGGTAGGGAGCGAAAGCTCACTAAGGAGGAGTCGGGCCCATGCTCATGAAGGATACCCCTCCCTATCCCAAAGAGGAGACCTCATGGCGTGGCCCACGGGAGGTAAGTCTCTATCCTCACCTTGAGTGCGATACAGAGCAATTTGGGTGAATCATTGCCGCTTGTCTATTTGCTTTTGCATACATATTATTCGACTTGCGTGGCGTGGCCGTTAATAATTGAACATTAATATAGCAGACCCAGCTCTTTTAAAACTGGTGGGATTTCATCACCCACCTCATCACTCCAGCTGCATTTGATCCCCAGGATTCACTTGATTAAAAAAAACCAAGAAGTAGAGCCAATTAGCCTGGTGTTCGAGGAAAAATCCACACAAAGCGAACCCGCTTAGCATCCAGTCAAAAAAAGATCACGAGCGCGGGTCCCTGTTGTCTAACACACCCATAGGTCCCTGCTACTTAAGTATACTGAGCTCGACGTGGCATCTTAGACTATTCGGCGGTTAGTTGCGTGTGGACTAGGAATACACACCAACCTAGCTTAACCCGAGGGAACACTCTTCTTAAACACTTGACCGATCCGATTAGTCTGGGACGTATTTAAGTCAGCCATTGTGCCGCACGTTTATCTAGGCTTTGGATTTTCTTGTTATTGACTAGAGGTAGTACTAAAGGATTCGCTTTAAAGAGTGTATCTCAGTGAGAACCTAAGAGCGACAAAGTTAGTCTGACGGTTAACAAAATAAATCAGTTGTCCGCCCACTGTCATAATCTACTATACCCCAAAAACTAACAAGATAAATCCTCAAACTTATCCTGATTTATTTTAGACATAGGATTATCTTGCTTGCTCTATGTGCATCATTTAGGATCACTACTCCAGTGTCTCCTTGTAACCTAGTCTGGGGCTCATTTATATGGGTTCAACTGCCACATTGTTTGACTCGATCTGAGAGTCCTTCAATCATCAACACCCTTCCCTTGCCATTGGTCTCTTACAGATGAGAGACCAGGCAGACGGATCTCATCGATCCAATCTCTAATGACTGATGATCATTTCAGTCTCACTGCATTTTATGCTGGATAGGGGTGCTTACTGTCAACCCCACTAGAGTCTGCTCCACTAAATCCATCCCCGATACACATTGTGTCTTCGGCTCTGCTAACCATGGTCAGAGAATCCCGTGCTAGGTCTCTTACTGATGAGAGACCCACTACTTATCTCCCATACCCGCTCCTCTTTATGAGTTTGCGGCTCTGCAAACCATGACCAGAGAACCCTCTCAGTCTTCACTGAGAAAGAACCTACCCATACTATTGTTGGGTTGGGTTAGCTCGATTGGAAGTGTTCCTACTCCAACTGATGAGCTGGATGACTGATGACTCACTCAGTCTCCTTGTGCTTCAAATTAGTTGGGGGTGCTTATCACCCCCATTGTGTCTGGCTGAAGACATAAAACTTAGCGCTTTCGGAAAGGCAATTCCGATTTCCTCATTACATGAGTTGCATGCATTGTTATATCTCTCTGTCATACAGGTACACTCACTACAAATAATCTTTTGATACTAGACAGTATTCATTTCATGCTCCATTGGTAACATTCTCCCTATTCCTTGCATCATTCTCATTATTTCATCAATTTTTGTCCTGGTCATGAGCACCGAGGATGGTGCTATATTTTGGTTGGGAGTGGGTATTTTCCAAAACTCATGTATTCATTTTGATAAATATATATATATAGATATAATTAAAAAAAAAGAATAAAAATCTTATTTTTGGGTGATTTCTGATGTTTTCTAAAGTTTTCTAGAATTTTAAAAATGTGTCAAATACCCTGACTTTGATTAGCTGAAAACCTCCGTTAAGTCAGTATTGAGGATGGCAATTTTTGTTAAAGGTTAGCTTTGAGTCAAGTCAAACGTGACTACAGCAGGTTTGAAAACTCAGAAAAACTCAGATTCGATACACTTGTATACTATCAACATCAGAGTTATCCTAAGTTTAAAAACTCTGGAGATCTTGTGAGAATAATTGTGGAGACCTAACCCAGTGAGCTTTCAAGCCTTTAATCATTTCAGAGGGTTATACAACAATTCTGAGTCACTAGATGACTCACCATTTCTTCATGCCCGCAATATTCGTTGAGAGATCTCATTATCTTTTGCTTCGATCATAAAACTCGAAAATACATCAACATTGGATTACTACGACAGAACCTTCTCTGTATCCAGTCAAGACAGTATACATACTAGTGCAAACCCTAAAAAATGATTTAGGCCATTTCTCTAAACCGTTCAGCCTTTTTACTCACCTGAATTATACTTCACTTGAAACCCCTTGAACCTTTCTAAAAATTTTTTTTTGTTAAACCCATTAACTAAAATCCCAATCCAACTACGAAGGATGACTAGGCTACTCTTATTTTGAGATGGACAAAAGAATAACTGATGTGGGTGTACCGTGAAAAGAAAAGTAAAGAAGAAAAATCAAAAGGAAAAGAAAGTGGTTCAAGCTGAAAACAAAATATGGAAAGAAAGTATAAAAAAGAGCCGAAAAGAAATTGAGCAGTCTCAGAAATATTGAGAAAAAGAGAAAAATATGAAAAAAGGAAAAAGAACCAGATAATGGTGCTATACCGCAGGAAAAATGTAAGAAAATGGAGATATCCTCACAAGATCTTTAAAATCCTATATCCCTTTATCTTTCTACACCTGACCTAAGCCTCATTACAACTCAAGAAAGTCCTACTTGATTCTAGGATAGTACGATCATAAAATGTGAAGATTGGAGAAAGAGAAGCTATAGAGTTTGATCTGACGTTCTCGAGTGAAGTGATATTCCAATCATGAGATCTTCTATTTTTAAAGACATCCTTCCTTCAAATAATACATATGTGAGATATTTACTTTCATATATCATAACATCTCCTCACATATAACTTGAGAGAAAAAGAAATAAACCCCTGACGAGTCATTCATTTTTCTGAGAGTTTTACAAGTGAGATTTGAGGTTGATATTCGCTCAAAAGTGCTTATTTTAAGCAATTATCCTTTTAGCGTTATTGCATTCTCCTACGTTAAAATGCTCTATTTATCTACTTTTCTACGTAAGAGTCTCTTTTGTTGCATAGAACATACTTTTCTGGACGAAATGGTATATTTGCATGCATTAAACACATTTTTGGAAGTCTAGACATGAAGTCATTCTGATAGAGTCTCATTACGCGCTTCTTCTGTCGCAGGAAACCCCGATGGGACAATTCTCGAGACTTGCGAGCCCACATCGATCAGGAAAGCCCATTATCAAAGCTTAAAGAGCCCACATGCTATGACTAAAAGATATGGGCCAAATATGGGCTGAATAAGAGGACCAAAAGGCCGACCCAAAGAACGAAGAGAGTAGGAGAGCCAATGACCAAGAGACGGACCAAAGCGTTTAAAGCCACATGAGTCAGCAAAGAATGATAGTCTACTCTACTGGAGAAGCGTGAGGATGGTCACAGTGAAGACCAGGGTTCCAGACCCTCTGCTAATACTTTTCTCCATTTTTTTGATACTTTCTCTCTCATCTCTCCTTATTCTCTCTCTCTCTTCATCTCTCGATCCTCGAATCTACTGACCTAACCCCAGAACTCCTACCCATCGGCTCTATCTCATCTCCCTTAGCTTTCTGACCGTTGGATCTTCCATCGGACCGTTGGATCTTCAATCGGACCGTTGGATCTCTCTAGATCCGTCGATCTACCAATCTGGGTCCCAATCAAGTCACCATCCATCCGATCGCCATCAGACTGTCTGTCACATCATCTTGTTAGACGATGGACATCATCAATCCATGTGGGCCAGTAGCCGGGCCCATCATCATCGACCCGCTGTCCGACCAGTTAGTGGACCCCGTGAATTTCCAAATAATTTTAATTAAATTTTAAAAAAATGGGAGGTCCACTAAATGGGGACAGTCCCCAAAGAAAAGTAGACTTTTACTTAAAAAATATATATATATATATATATATATATATATATATATATTTTTTTTTTTTTATTTCAAAAATACCCTATTTCCATTAAAGGAAATAGGGAGCTTTATAAGAGGAAGGAGAAGGGTTCGTTCGAACCCTAATCCCTCTCCCCTCTCCTCCTCTCCTTCCCCCTATCCTTTCCCTTCTTCCCCGCGACTTCCTTCTCCTCTTCTTCCTCCTTTCTTCTTCGTCTCCTTCACCATCCTTCGCCGGAGTTGCAGGTTTGCAACTCCGGCCATTTTCCTTCTTCTTCTTCTTCTTCTTCTTCTTCTTCTTACAGCAAGGAGTGTCGCCCTTCACTCCAGCAAAGACCACCGAAGTGCCTGCAACACACAAACGGTGCTGGTTCTCTCCACCGTTTGTGTCCTCCCCAAGCCATTAACGCCGGTGAACACCTCGCCTGCGCATCCCACTTACTTCCTCTCCAACCCAGCCGTTGCAGCCCCCTCCATACGGTAGGTATTCCTCTCTTCTTCTCCAGCTTTTCTTCTTCTTCTACTTCCTACTCGCCGGAGTTGCCACCTGCAACTTCCGGCCACCACTACCACTTGCTACCATCTCCTTTATTCCACCTCGCCTGCGCACAGCAACTCAGTTGCTCTTCTTCGTGTCTTCTTCTTCTTCATTCCCTTCTTTCCTTCCTCCTACAACCTGCTGATCCCTCCTCCTTGCAAGTCTGCATCCGCCCACACCACCATCACCGTTGTGCATCCTCTTCTAGCCTTCAAGTCGAGGGGCGATCCTGTAACCTGCAAGTTTGCAACTCCTCTTTCCATCACGCTGCTGGTTCTCCACTCCTCTCCCACTCAACCTATTCCATCTCTTCACCGTTTCTCCAAAACAAAACCAAAAAAAAAAAAAAAAAAGAAGAAAACAAAAACAGAAAAGGGAGAAGAAGAAGATTAACCACCGTATTCACCACCATCTTCTCCGGCTGAAGCACCACTGCCTGCAACTCTTTGCAGGCTGTGCGCTACAAGCATCAACAGCTAGCCACTGTCCTCCAACGCCTCCTTGCAGCAACTTCTCCACGCACCACCGGGCTGCTGGCAACCGTCTTCATCACAACCACTTGCAGTCTCGTTAGCGCCTCTACCACAACCAGCAAACCCCCTCCAACTCCAAGCTGCTACTACCACCGTCAATGAGGACACCAAGCTGTCATCTCCACCTCTTCGCTGATATGCACCACTTCATATTGCCCACGATACCTCCTCCAACAGACTCCAAATGGCCCAAGCCTCTAACCGTTGCAAGTTCCATTGGACGAATTTAATCGGTGCTTCATACCTAAGCCAATCCACTCCTATCAAGGGCCGGTCTCTGATCATCATTTCGTTGGTATTTAAGGTAATTCTCTCACTTTCACTCTCCTCCCTTAGTTTCTCTCTCTAGGATAGGCTTCTTTGATCTTTCTCTCTCTACTTTTTCTCCTTTCTCTCTCTAGTTTTTATTGCTTTCTAGTGTAATTTGCTTCAAGTTATTTACATAGATTTCCATTCAAAAGCAATGTAATTCCTATAATTTTCAATAAAAGTTAAGTTCGATCAGTATTGCATTATTTCACTTTTTAGTAATGTGTTGATTTGCATGATTCTCTCTCTAAGAATTCAAAAAAAAAATCATGTTTTAAAATCTCGTGATCATCATCCTCACCACTCCATCCTTCTTAGTGATAATTTCTGAGAAAATTTCGTAATTTCATGTTCACTGCTTGCACAAACTAACCCCGAGTGCGGATCGACATCCGACACGAATCCCTATACAAAGAACTAAAATTTTGCAGGATTTAAGAACCGGATCAAGTTACAAATGTGTTGGAATTAGGGTCGTTCTCTCAACGACGAAAAAACCCTACTTTCAGAGGTCGAGGCATAAGAATTTATAGGTGATCTGGAATTCTTTACTGTCGGATGATGAGAATGTTGAGCACACACACACGCATAGTCTAACTATTCTAGGTCCTGATTATCAATCTGTAGTCTTCCCAACTCTTTGCTAGCCTGTAACTATTTTTGCATCCATTCGATGATTTGACGAACGGTGTTTTCCCTGAGTTAATATACAAAAGTGTGCAGCATGTGCAGAGCTCTTTTAAGCTAATTTATTTCACACTAATTGCCAATGATTGGCAATATGTTGGTTGGAGGTTGTGATATTCGCTCAAAAGTGCTATTTAAAGCAACTATTCCTCTAGTGTTATCGCACTTTCCTACGTAAAACTACTCTATTTATCCACTTTTCTATGTAAGAGTCTCTTCTATTGCGTATAACACACTTTTCTAGACAAAATGGTATATTTGCATGCATTAAACACATTTCTAAAAGTCCAGATATGAAGCCATTCTGATTAAGTCTCATTACACGCTTCTTTTGTTGCAAGAAACCTCAATTGGATGATTCTCCAGACTTGTGGGCCCACATCCATCACAAAAGCCCATTATCAAAGCTTAAAGAGCCCACAGGTTATGACTAGAAGATGTGAACCAAATATGGGCTGAACAAAAAGACCGAAGAGTTGGCCCAAAAAACGAAGAGAGCGGGAGAGCCGATAACCAAAAGACGGACCAAAACGTTTAAAGCCACATGAATTGACAAGAAATGATGGTCTGCTCTACTGGTGAAGCGTGAAGAGGGACACAGTGAAGACCAGAGTTCCAGACCCTCTGCTAGCTATTATATCTGTAGTCTGTAGTATTTTCTCCCTCATCTCTCCTAATTCTCTCTCCTCTTTCTATTCTCAATATCAATCATCGATCCTCTCTCTTCCCGCAATCACTCTATCCTACAGCCTATGTTGGCCGATCTCCACCATCCGATCATCACCTTCCATTTTTCACAGTCGGATCGCCAGCAAATCCTCCGATCATCCATCTCAGAATCTAATGGCCCTCATCATTCCCTGTTCTATCATATGGGTCATGAATGATCTAAAATACGGCCTAGCCATGTAGTGGATCCCACGGCCTCGCTCAAAATTCTCAAAGAGACCTGACCAATAAAATATTTTGGAAATAAAAAGAGATTTTCGGAAATAAACAATTTTTCAAAAATGATGAGTAATTTTATAAACAAAAGGGCCAGGATACCTTTTGTGTTTATTTTGAAAATAAATGATTTTTGGAAACGGGTTGGTCCTACTTAAGATGTCCAAATGAAAACCTTATTTTAGTTTTCAAAATAAAATATGGTTTTAGAAATATGCAAGGCATATAAAAAGGAATTATTGCTAAAATATAGCTGGGTGTGGATTTTCATCAAAGAGAAACTAAGGGGTGTCACTAAGAGAGAATGGGGGTGTGTTAATTAAAGAGATACACCTTATAAGAGAAGGGAACCCGAATCTTTCTCCAACGTCTCAATCCCATTTTCTCTCACTTTCTATTTTCTCCAAGCCGTCCTCAACCCCTAAACCTTAAGCCTTCTTCCATGTTTTGGAAGAGAAAAATGGTTTCATCTCTCTCAAGATGGCCCCCATCTCTACCATTCATGGAACACCTAACACAAGTCACCACCATTATCTTCGACGTGCATACGAGCATCACCGCCCTACAACTGATCTCTATCCTTGAGCTATCTTTCTGGTTTGATCTCTTGAGGAGGAGCTGTGTGCTCCTCTTCCCATTTGCTCATCTCACCAGCAACCATGCTCATCCCTTGCATGGTTCTTCACCACCACCTTGGACCAGCTCTCCCTTGCAAGTTCGTCTTCTTCTTCTTCTTCTTCACAGGCTCCATCACTGTTTGTGCTCCCCACCAACAGCCACCCTGCCTCCACCGTTCTCATCACCCCAAGAATGCTAATCCTTTCTCCACTGTCCACCTGCTTCCCACAAACCTGCACCGCCTGCCCCTTTCCCTTTGGATCTTGCAAAACAAAAAAATAAGAAAATAGAATAAGAAAAAGAGGAAAGAAGAGAAGAAGAAGAAGGGAAGAGGAGAGGAAGCTTACCTCCACGCTTCCTCCATTGCTCCAAGCCGTCCTGCATCCTTCCTCCGCCCACAGCACCTCCTTGTTCCGCCTCTTGCATGGCCACCAACGCCTCCTCCTCTCGCCTGCAATTCCTTGCTCTACCCGAAGCAGCGATGCATTAGCCAGCAACACCAGCTGCACGTGTAGATCCCCCACCTCTCTCCACGTCTTCTACCATGATTCTACCCTCCATCTCCTCCTCATCAACGTTGCTCCTCCACTTGCAGACCGAGTTGCAGGTCTGCCACTCAACTCTTGGCCGAACCTGCAACTCCGTTAGAACCATCACCAGTAACATCCACACGGTTCACTCCTGCCACTTCAACCTTCTCTAGTAAGGAACCTGCAAGTGCCTTCCGTGACGCTTTTCCAAGCAACACCACCGTCTCCATTGCAGGTCTTAAACGCCCAGCAACAACCACCAGTTGGGTGCTCCACTTGCACCACTACGGGGAGAACCTTACAACCAACCACCTTTCTCCCTCAAGGCCGTGCCCTACAACCACCATATACACTACCCGAACCAGCCCAAGAAGCCACGGTTGCTGTTTTACTCGAATCACCCTTCAGGCTCACCATTCCCAAGGCCAAATCCATCTACCTAATTGCCTAAAGGTAAGCTGAGGAACTTTCTCTCTCTAAAAATCCCTTTTCTCTCTCCTCCTCTTCTTCTCTCTTTATTTCTACTTTCTCGCTCTAAACTTTCACTTTCTCTCTCTTAATCTCCATCTGTCTACTTTTCTCTATTTTTTACTCTTTTTCTCTCTAGTTTTCTTTCTTTCTCTCTCTAGGATCTATTTCTCTCTCTAGGGTTTTAAAATCTATTATCTCTCTAGATTCTCTCTCTAGAGTCCCCAGGCTGATCGCCTTTTTGCACCGCCAACTCCATTCGGTGAATGCAAAATGGTGAGTTTTACTCTCACCTCTACCTTGTCGGCCGATAAACGATCGAGGTGAAAATCTCTCTCTACCTTCTTCCTCTTTCTCTAAAATCTCTTTTTTTACATGCTTTCTAGAATAGATTTACCGCTTTATTTATTTGTCATTTATTTCATGTAAGCAACAGTTTGATTAATGCAATTTGATTTCGATAATTTTAGTATTTTCTAGATCCCTTGGATGTGTTTTTAACTCAACTCGCCATTCTCATCCTTCCATGTTTCTCTTGTATATTATCTGTCATTTTATGTTCTTATTTGCGCTAATCCGACTAATCCCGAGTGCGGATCGACTTTCGACACAAGCCACTGTGCGAAATTGCTCATTCTATAGGTTAAATGTCTTGGATAATTAAAAATGTGTTGAAATTAGGGTTTCCGTAACCAACGACGCAGAAAAAACCTACTTTCAACTCATCTAAGGTAGTTTATGAACATCTGCACTCTCTTCAAACTTCAACACCTTGACGACGAAAGTGTCAAATTGAGACTTTTTCCTTTTTCTATGAAAGATAGAGCTGCTGATTGGTTTTATTCTTTGCCCAAAAATTCCATTACCATATGGGAAGAACTAGCTCAAAAGTTTGTATTCAAATTTTATCCCATGTCAAGGATGAACGAGATGAAGCAGATCATCCATGACTTTCGACAAAGGTCGAATGAGAGATTCCATAAAACATGGGACAGGTTCCAGAACACTCTCACTTAATGTCCCCATCATAATTTTGATAAAGGGACTCTAGTCCACATGTTCTATAAAGGACTCACTGATGAGTCCAGAACTCTGCTAAAGTTGATGTGCCAAGGCAAATTCATGCACAAGACTCCAACAGAAGCCTACATTTTCTTAGGAGAACTAGGTGAAAACTCCCAGCACTGGAATACCAATTCTGTGTGCAGTAGTAACACTCAAGTCCAACGGACTTTTATGGGATGTGAGGAAAAGGGTGACCTCGAGCTACAATCCCTAATTTAGGAACTTGCCAAATCGGTCTCTGCCCTTGCTGTCTCGGTCCAGCAACTTGTGCACAATTCTCAGTCTCTAGGATATTACCCTCCTATCGAGCAAGATGTCTGTACTTTCAGTACATTTCCATCTTCAATGCAGACTTCCGATGATAACACTTATCATTTGGACAATAGGAGTCACCATAGCTTTGATTGTGAACAGTCTTTTCTCCAACAGCCACTTCCGCAGGATAATTATCCTTCCGGGTTTCATCAACCCAATGGAGAGTATGATTGGCAATACTTGCATTCGCAGTACCAGCCAGATCCAAAGACTGAATATTTTGGTCAACAGTGAACCCATCAGGATTCCCAACATCAGCAACCAGTCTTAGACTCACCTCCGGCCTACCATTGTCATAATCCTTTGGACTACTATCAAGAGTTTGCACCACAGCTTCCTTTAGTTGAACCGCCACAGTCTGCTGTTAAACCTAGCCTAGAAGACCTTTTCTTTCAGTATATCATCCAGCAACAACATTCCATGGAGAGGTTGGACCACCTCCTAGATTAGCTAGAGTCTGAGAGTGTGGAAGTCAGCTACCACAGTCAACTTATCACTTATCTAGAGGGGGATGACATTACCATCATCTATGAGGAGGCTTCGCTACCTGATATTCGCTCAAAAGTGCTTATTTTAAGCCATTATCCTTATAGCGATGTCGCATTCTCCTACGTAAAACTTGTCTTTTCGTTGACTTTTTCACGTAAGAGTTTCTTCCAATGCGTAGAACGCAATCTTTAAACGAAAATTGACTATTTGCATGAAATATACGCATTTCGGATAGTCTAGATATAAAGCCGTTTTGATTAAGTCTCATTACGTGCTTTTCTCTCGCAGGAAACCTGATCGAGCGATTTTCGAGACTTGCGGGCCCATGATCAACCATAGAAGTCTAATATCAAAGCTTAAGGAGTCAACAAGCTATGACAAGAAGATACCGGCCAAGTACGGGTCAAGTCAGAGGATCGTAGAGCCAGATAAAGAACCAAGAGAGAGGAAAAGCTGAAGACCAAGAGACGAACAGGAATTTGGAAAGCTGCTTAAACTTCAAGATCCGATCCAAATCGGAAACTTTCCACTTTATTTTTCACATTTTCCACTTATTATTTTAATGCCTCAGACGGCCGAGTGCAAAGTTGTAATAACTTAGGACTTTATTTTCTCTGCTTTTAGAATAACTGCTAGATAATTAACTAATTAAAAATACCAAAAATAATAGGGTCAGATTTCAATTCTGCTATTTCTAGTTAGATCACCATTGGTTATTTGATTCAAATTGGAAGATTTCCAACTCCGGGTAATTCAAAAGTAGATATTTTCGAATCTTAATTCGGGAATAGCTAAAGTTGAATTTCAAACCTTAATTGGAACTAATTCACAATACCTGCCCTAAATCATTGTGTGTTTCTTGAAACCCCAAAGGCGGTATACCTTCCAATTACATACCATAGACCATTGTGGACTAACGTGATTGCGGATTGCGTTTACCAAGTGAGTAGGGAGCGAAAGCTCAAAGAGGTGGAGTCGGGCCCAAGCCTATTTGGATACCCCTCCCTATCTCACGGAGGAGACCCCGTGCGTAGCCAACGGGTAGGTAAGTTTCTATACCTCGCCTTGAGTGCGATCTTGCTCATTGTGCAAAATACTGTGCCGATTGTCTATTTGCTTTTGCAAAAATTATCGGAACTGCTTGGTTTGGCCGTAATAAAATACATTAAAGAGCAAACCCAGCTCTAACTTGAAACTGGTGGGATTTCATCACTCACCTCGTCATTCCAGCTTTTGTGCAACCACAGCCAAGAATTAAAATCAATCAAGAATAGAGCCCACTTAGATCGGTGTTCGAGGAAAACTCCACACAAAGCGACCCCTTCAAAAATCAAGTCGATTAAGTCCATGAGTGCGGGTCCCTGTTATCTAACACACCCATAGGTCCCTACTACTCAAGTATACCGAGCTCGTAAGTGGCCTCCTTGATTGTCTGTCGGATTAGCTAGTGTTGGATTAGGAACACGAACCAACCCTAGCTCCTCTTCTGGGAAAACTCATCTTCACGCTTGACAAATCCGGTTAGTCTGGGGCGTACTTAAGTCAGCCGATGTGCTGCACGTCTGTCTAGGCTTCGGATTATCTTGCAGTCAACTTGAGTTAGTACTAGCGGATTTGCTTTGAAGAGTGTATCCTGGTGAGAACCTACAGAGTGAAAAGTTAGTCCGGCGGGTATTTGAAGATAAACCAGTGGTCCGCCCACTGTCATAATCTACACTAGCCCTACACTAACAAGATAATTCATAATACTATCCTGATTATTTAGGTTAAGAATATCTGTTGCTTTGTGTGCATCATCTAGGCTTATTTGGTTTCATACACCTCTTGCCGACTCTAGAGGCTTGCTCTTTCAGCACATGCCCGCTTGGACTAGATCCAATCGTAGATTGATTCGATCTGAGAATCATTCTCTTACAGTGGAGTCTTCCACTATTCATCACCCCTCCCCCTTTCCTCCCCACTCTTCCAGAGAAAATACCTTCATCGTCATGGCAGACGAACGTCCCCTCATTGAGACGTATGCGCCGATCTCGGCCAACCCGCCACCATGCATTGTTCTTTCACCTACTGCGGCGGTACAATTCGAGATCAGGCCGCAAACTATTCAAATGCTGCCAACTTTTAGAGGTCTCCCCAGAGAAGACCCCTATTCCCATATCAGGGAATTTCAACATGTCATCCTGCTCTTTAGAAATCAGAATCTTGATGATGACAATGTTAGACTGAGAGTTTTTCCTTTCTCTCTAAAGGATAGAGCATCGGACTGGCTTTACTCTCTTCCTGCGGATTCTATCACAAGTTGGAAAGAACTTGTAGGAAAATTTATGTCCAAATTTTACCCCATGACTCGTACTAATCAAATGAAACAACTCATACAGGACTTCCGACAAAAGTCTAGTGAGAAATATTATGAAGCCTGAGAATGATTCCAGGATCATCTGACCAAGTGTCCACATCACAGTATCGACAAAGGCAGTCTGGTTCACATTTTCTATAAGGGACTTACTGATGAGTCCCGCACTATGGTTGAGTCAATGTGCCAAGGAAAATTCATGCATAATACTCCTACTGAAGCGTATAAATTTCTAGGAGAATTAAGTGAAAATTCCCAGCATTGGACGATTGACAATGACTTCAGTCAAAATACTCCGGTCCTGAAAACTAATATGGGAAATGAAGCAAAGGTTGACCCTGAACTCAAATCCCTCATTCAAGAGTTGACCAAGTCAGTCTCTGCCTTGGCTGTGTCTGTACACAAGCCTGTTCACCATTCTGCCCCAGTCATGAATATAGGTCAAGAGAACCTCATGGAACCCTGTAATATCTGTTTACAGCCCTCCCACTCTACTGAAAATTGTCCTTTAAATGACGGATGTGCCCCTCCACTCCAAGAAGAAGTTTGTGCGTTTAATACCTTTAAACCACCTACCCAGAACTCGTATAGCCAAACATACCATCCTGATACGAGAAATCATCCTAACTTCTCCTGGAGGCAGCAGTCTGCTCCACAACAAAGACCTGCGCAGAGCACATATCCTCCTGGGTTTAATCAACCCAACAGACAATACCAACAGGGACTGTACCAACAGAGTCAAAACCAGACGAGTCAATACCCGTCTAATCAGAATCGATCATTCCAGCAAGGACAATACTCTGGTCAACAGGCACCTAATCAGAATCCCCAGAATCTGCAGTTAAGTCAAACTGCACCTCAATCCTACAATTATTCTGCCCCTATGAGCTCAAATCGTGAACTGGTTGCTCAAGCTGCTCCTAAACCGGGTCTAGAAGACCTCTTATCACAATTTATTGTGCAGCAAACCCAGTCCATGCAGCGCCTAGAGCAGCGTCTCGGGAATTTAGAAGCTGAGAAAGCCAAAGGCATCTTCCCTAGCCAACCTATTGCAAATCCTAAAGGGAATGCCAAGGGCACAGTTTATGAGGTAGGTTCCCAGTCACAGAATCCAAACTACCAAGGAGAGGTACAAGCTGTTACCATACTCCGATTTGGAAAGACTGTGGATATGGGAGTAAAAGAACCGACAGAGTCATCTCCCGATCCTATTCCTAAACCCAGCACAGAGGAACACATTTCAAAATCCATCTCTGATGCTGTGAAGCCTGCACCAAAATCTACAATCCCAGTGCAAAGATATCAGGCGAAGGACAAATCTATTTGTCGGATTAAGCCTCCCTTCCCCGACAGGCTTGTCCAAGACAAAAGAGATCAGCAATTTTCAGAGATCTTAGACGTTTTCAAAGACGTCCAGATCAATATCCCCTTCCTATCTGCTATCAAACAGATCCCTTCCTATGCCAAATTCCTGAAAGAATTATGCACTGTCAAACGGCGTACGCATGTACCCAAAGATGCCTTTTCGGCAGAAAAAGCTACAGCGTTCATCCAACGCAACAGTGTAATTAAGCATAAGGATCCGGGAAGTCCTATTGTGCAGTGTGAAATCGGTGATAACTTTAGTTGCACAGCTTTGTTGGACTTAGGAGCTAGTGTGAATCTCATACCATTTTCGGTATACCAGCAGTTAGGCCTAAAGGATATGAAGCCAACAAAAATCACTCTGAAGCTGGCCGACCAGTCCATAAAAATTCCACGAGGAATTATTGAAGATGTCCTAGTGAAAGTAGCTGACTTTTACTACCCTGTAGACTTCATCATCCTCGACACAGAACCCTGTCAGGATAATCGGATCCCGGTCATTCTAGGCCGACTGTTCCTTGCTACCGCAAATGCACACATCGGGTGTAGGGACGGGAATATGTCAATTGCCTTCGGCAACCTAAAGGCTGAAGTTAACATCTTTCGACTTATGCGACAGGATGCCGATCGCAATGTGACAGATGAAATGTATGCCGTTGAGAGTCTAATTCAGGACTCCACCGAAGATATCTTGAAACAGTGCCAAGAGCACTTTGACTCTAACTTCCAATGGGAGTCAGCAATTTTTAAGGATAGTACTATCCAAGAGTCAGTTACACTGATTTCTACTCCTCCTCCTATTGTTGAGTACGAGCCTCTGCTAACCATGATCAGAGATCCTACTACTGTCAACTCTATCTCGGTAGAGGAGGAAGAATCAAGCTCCACTGATCAGAAACTTGAGCTTAAACCTCTACCCTCTGAACTATCTTATGCTTATCTTGGTCCTGAAGAGACTTATCCTATCATCATTTCTTCTGCCCTATCTGCGTCCCAAAAAGAGAGACTGATTATGTTGCTAAAGAAGCACAAATCAGCCATAGGATGGACCATTGATGATATTCGTGGGATAGACCCTTCTGTGTGTCAACATCACATTTATCTTGAAGACGACTCTAAGACGTCTAGAGAACACCAGAGGAGGTTAAATCCGGTCCTAAAAGAAGTAGTACGGGATGAAATTCTAAAATTGCTAGATGCGGGTATCATTTACCCCATCTCTGATAGCAAATGGGTGAGTCCAATCCATGTCGTACCTAAGAAGGCGGGTTTCACTGTTGTAGAAAATGATCAAGGCGAAATGGTGACCCAGCGCTTAAAGAAAGGATGGAGAGTCTGTATTGACTACAGACGGCTCAATACCAACACCCGGAAGGACCATTTCCCTCTCCCATTCATTGATCAGATGTTGGAACGTCTAGCAGGTCATTCCTACTATTGTTTCCTAGATGGTTACTCGGGATATAATCAGATTCCCATTGCACCCGAGGACCATGAGAAGACCACATTCACCTGCCCCTTTGGCACTTTTGCCTACAGTCGCATGCCTTTTGGCCTCTGCAATGCACCTGCGACTTTTCAAAGGTGTATGATGAGTATATTTTCGGACATGGTCGAACGGTTCTTAGAAGTTTTCATGGATGATTTCTCCGTCTTTGGATCCTCTTTCGATGACTGTCTCCAACATCTGAGTCTGGTACTCGCAAGATGTCAGGATAAGCGACTTGTCCTTAATTGGGAAAAATGTCACTTCATGGTAAAGAAAGGAATCGTGCTAGGACATGTCATTTCTGACAAGGGTATTGAGGTCGACAAAGCTAAGATTGATATTATCTCGACCCTACCAATTCCTAAATCTGTGCGTGATATTCGATCTTTTCTTGGACATGGAGGATTCTACAGGAGATTCATTAAGGATTTCTCCCAGATAGCTCGACCCCTATGTAGTCTTCTGGCTAAGGATAGCCCTTTTGACTTCAATGCTGACTGTGCAAAGGCATTCGAGCGTCTTAAATCTGAGCTTACTTCTGCGCCCATCATCCGCCCTCCTGATTGGACCATACCTTTTGAAGTGATGTGTGACGCATCCGACTATGCTCTTGGAGCAGTTTTGGGCCAAAGAGTCAACAAAATGCCGCATGTGATATACTATGCGAGTAAGACTTTAAACTCGGCTCAGTTAAACTACTCCACTACTGAAAAAGAGCTTCTGGCCGTTGTTTTTGCTCTGGATAAATTCAGACCATACTTATTGGCCACTAAAGTCATAGTTTATACGGATCATGCGGCTCTGAGATATCTAATGTCCAAAAAGGAGACGAAGCCGAGATTGATAAGATGGATCCTTCTATTACAGGAATTCGATCTAGAGATCGGGGACAAGAAAGGAACTGAGAATGTTGTGGCTGATCACTTGTCAAGGCTGACTTTAGAGTCTAATTTTGAATCTCAGCCCATTCTCGAGACTTTTCCTGACGAACAATTGTTCGCTATCTCTGTCACCCCATGGTACGCTGACATTGTCAATTACCTAGTGACGGAGGAAATACCATCTCATTGGTCAAAACAGGACAAAAATCAATTCCTGGCAAGAGTTAAGTATTACTCTTGGGACGAGCCTTATTTATATAAATACTGTCCTGACCAGATTATTCGTCTCTGTGTCCCTGAATCTCAGCAATTAAACATCTTGTCCTCTTGTCATGACCAACCATGTGGTGGTCACTTTAGTTCCAAAAAGACGGCTGAGAAAATCCTACAATGTGGATTCTACTGGCCTTCTCTGTTTCGAGAAACACATATCTACTGCAAGGCCTGCCCTAATTGTCAAAACCTTGGCAGAATTTCTCAGAGAAATATGATGCCCTTAAACCCTATTCAAGTCGATGAGATATTCGATATGTGGGGTATTGATTTCATGGGGCCCTTTTCTACATCCAATGGTTTCCAATTCATCCTCCTAGCTGTGGATTATGTCTCTAAGTGGATTGAGGCAATTCCTTCAAGAACCAATGACCATCAAGTTGTGGTAAGATTTTTGAGGGAGTACATTTTCACAAGATTCGGAGCCCCCAAAGCCATTATAAGTGATGGGGGTAGCCATTTCTGCAATAGAGTTTTTGAAAAGTTAATGAAAAAGTACGGTGTAACTCATAAGGTTGCCCTTGCTTACCATCCGCAGACCAGCGGTCAGGTCGAGGTCTCCAATCGGCAAATCAAGCAGATACTGGAGAAGACAGTCAATACAACTCGTAAAGACTGGTCTACACGCCTCTCGGATGCTCTATGGGCTTACCGAACAGCTTATAAAACTCCCTTGAATATGTCTCCATACCGTTTGGTTTATGGTAAACCTTGTCATCTCCCTGTTGAGATTGAGCATCGCGCCCTATGGGCGATCAAAAAACTTAATTTCGACTTAGACGCAGCAGGAGAGGAAAGGAATTTACAACTCAATGAATTGGATGAACTGAGAAATGATTCATATGCCTTGTCAAAAAAGTATAAAGATAAAATGAAATGGATACATGACAAGAGCATTCTTAGGAAGGATTTCCACCAGGGACAGAAGGTCTTACTTTACAATTCTAGACTTCACATCTTCCCTGGAAAATTAAAATCCCGATGGTCAGGCCCATTTGTTGTTACTGATGTCAAGCCCTATGGGGCTATAACTGTTGAGAATCCGAAGGATAATTCAACCTTCCAGGTCAATGGACAGCGTCTCAAACCTTTTCAAGAATTAGACGTGTCATCTATTCAAACCTTCGAGATAGATCTTATTGATCCAATATATGAAGACTAATGTTTCTGTCAGTCTCTCTGAGCTCCAACTTAGTTGGGGGTGAATTTCACCCCCGTTGTGTCTGGCTGAAGACATAAAACTTAGCACTTTCGGAAAGGCAATTCCGGTATTCCTAGAAGTCATTGAGTCTCATGCATAAATATTATATTTCATATATTATTATGGCTATACAGGTACAATTCCTCTCACTACCATCAGGTATCACCAAATCTCAGTCATACTGGTATAACTCTTCCTCTAACATGCATCACATTCAGAGTTTTCATACATTTTTGTCCCGGTCTGAGCACCGAGGACGGTGCTGTATTTCAGTTGGGGGTGGGGATTTATCAAAACTCATGTCTTCATAAAAAAAAAAATTGAGAAAAATATGTATTTTGGGGTGATAACCTGTGTTTTATAAAGTTTTCTGAGTACTTTCGAAATGCTTTTCAAATCCTTTACAATGATGAGTACAAAATTTTTGGAAAGTCTATTTATTGAAAAGGATGTCTGTTTTGAAAAATCACTTATTAGCTATTCATTCAGTTCGAAAGCAAACATTACTACAGTGGATTGAAAAATCTTTGAAAACTCAGATTCAGCAAAAATGTTCACATATCAACGTCAGAATTATCCGAAATTTAGATTATCCAGAGATCCAAGAAGAACAATTGTGGAGACCAAACCCAGTAAGCTTTTGATCTTTTCATTATTTCTGAGGGTAATAAAATTATTCTGAGTCACAAGATGACTCACAAATTCTTCTAGTCCCCAAATATTTCCATTTGAGTGATCTCATTAACCTTTGCTTTGGTCATGGAACTCAGAACGACATCAAATTTGGATTATTACATAAAGAAACTTCTCTATATTCATTTGAGACATCGAAGATGAAAGTACAAACTCTGGAAAATGATATAGGCCATCTTTCTAACCAATCAGACTTTTTAGCTTTCCTAACATCTATACCGTTAGAAACTATTTTTGAAGCCTTTTGATGAAAACCTTTTCTTGTTAAACCCATCAACCAAAAACCCAATCCCAAAAAGAGTTCAATACGATAACCTACTTCTGAGAGGGATCAAAGAGTATTTGGTATGATTACACCAAGAAAAGAAAAGAAAACAAATGGTTTGTGCTGAAAAGAAACATGATCAGAAAAAAAAAGAATAAAAGGAAAATTTGAAAAAGGTTGAAGAATATTCAAAAAGACAAAAATTGGAAAAAGGAAAGAAGAAAAAAATTAAGGAAATATTACCCTTGGGAAAAATTGCAAAGAATAGTGAGATACCCTCTCAGAATTTTTGAATACCAGAATATCCTTCTTTTCTGAACTTATCCTAAGCCTTAATACAACCTATACAAGTCCTATTTGATTCTAGATTTGTACGATCATCAAGTGTGGAGAATGGAGAAAAGAGAAATTATAGAGTTTGATCCGACGTTCTTAAGTGATATGACATTCCAATCATGAGATCTTAAATCTTCTTATACCCTCCATTCAAGAACTATATATGTGAGACGTTTGCCAGTTTTTTATTCATCTCCTCACATATAGTTTGAGAGAAAAGTATAAAACCATTTCTGAGTGATTCACTTCTGAGTGGTATACAAGTGAGGATTGAGGTCGAGGCATAGATTCTCTAAGGAGATCCAAATATCTCTACTACCAGATAAGGATGATGTTGAACACACACACACACTGAGTCTGAGTAATATTTTGTTTGAAGGTCCATTTGTAGAAGTGTTGTATTTTGCTGATTAGTTCTAATTTGTGAATGATTTCTTGCATCCTTGAAATAATCGGACAAAACTAAATTTTTCTGAGTAATGCAAATAAGTTTTCTAGCATGTTCTGCCAAGCCCTTTTTAACTCACTTATTTCGCAATAATTGCCAAGGATTGTCAATATGCTAGTTGGGGGTTGTGATATTCGCTCAAAAGTGCTTATTTTAAGCCATTATCCTTATAGCGATGTCGCATTCTCCTACGCAAAACTTGTCTTTTCGTCGACTTTTTCACATAAGAGTTTCTTCCAATGCGTAGAGCGCAATCTTTAAACGAAAATCGACTATTTGCATGAAATATACGCATTTCGGATAGTCTAGATATGAAGCCGTTTTGATTAAGTCTCATTACGTGCTTTTCTCTCGCAGGAAACCCAATCGGGCGATTTTAGAGACTTGCGGGCCCACGATCAACCATAGAAGCCTAATATCAAAGCTTAAGGAGTCAACAAGCTATGACAAGAAGAGACCGGCCAAGTACGGGTCAAGTCAGAGGATCGTAGAGCCAGATAAAGAACCAAGAGAGAGGAAAAGCTGAAGACCAAGAGACGAGCTAAAGTGATTCAAAGCCGCACCAACTGACATAAAATGACGGCTTACTTAATTGGTAAAGCCGACGGAAGATTACATTGAAGATCAGGGTTCATGACCCTCCGCCAGCTCTTTTGCCATTATTTTGTATTATTTTCTCTCTCCTCTCTTCTAATTCTCTCTCCATCTCTCTAGACTCTAATATCTAACCTGTAGATCATCTCATCCTACCATTAGATCCCCAGATCTACCATCCGATCCCCCTCTCCATGATCGAATTGCCTATATCTCACCATCCGATCCTTAGATCGATCGTCCTAACCCTCTGATCTCCATCATCTAACCTCAGATCTTCTCTCCTTTAGCTTTATTCCATCTCTCATAGTTCTTCTACCGTTAGATCTTCAATTCGACCGTTAGATCATTCATCTGACCGTTGGATCTTTCCAGATCCTACGGTCCGCCAATTGTGGACCGAGTCAAACTGCAACCTCATCTCATCCAATTATCATAGTTTCATCATCTAACAGCCCCCATGGCCAAGTGACCCACAAGCAAATTGGAAGCCCACGGCCTTGTAACCCGTCCTAGAGCCCATGGTGTTTTGGGCTCATTTACCATTTTTTCTCCTCTAGCGGCCAAACGCACCCTAAACCATGGCCTCGCAAGAGGCCCATATCTATCCGGCCCATTAGCCCGCTTATCCTTGAGCCCATGCCCATACCCATTGACACATGGTCACAAGGCCCACGGGCCAATTATCCTTGTAATGACCCAATCAATGCAAGTGGCCAACATAAACCCATGGGCTCTCACAAGCCCACATTGAAGCCAATGGGAGAAGTGGTCAACTTTGACCACTTCTCATCAATCCCCAACTTCATTCCCCTGTTTCTCTCTCCCACAACAAACTACTCGATCCTATAAAAGAGAGAGAAACCTTGGGTTTCTTTGGTTCCCTCCCCCTTGATTTCTTTCTCTCCTTCTTCTTCCTCCTCTTCTTGAAGTGTGATCGTCGGAGCTCCCCAAACTAGCAACCTTCACAGCCCAAACGGCTGGTTCTCTCCCCCTCTAAAACTCTAGATCTTCTTACCCCTCTCTTCTCTCACCTCTCCTTCGAAGATTTTGGGTGGCTGTGTGACAGCCAGCACCCCCCACCTCTCCTCACCATTAATTCCGGCGAGAAGCTCGCCGGAATCTGCAACTCCCGTGGGCACACCAGCCGCCATCTGCGGCATCGTTGTTTGCCAACAACGTGGTTGCTCAGCAGTTGCGTTTCCCTCCCCCCTCCTTTCTTCTTCTTCTTGTTCTTCTTCTTCACTTGTTAACCGGAGTTGCCCACCTGCAACTCCGGCGATCTTCTGGTTCTCTTTCCCACTTGTGTGAAGGAATACCACCAACAGACCTGCTTCATTTTCCCTCCTTCAGGTCTGAGGTCTTGTGCTAGGTCTGTGCGTGTGGATCTTCCAAGACATCCTCAGTTAGATCTAGTTCTCATTGCCTGGCTGTGCAAACAGCAACCACCAGCAACCTTCCACTCCGCCTGCAACTCCGGCGAGCGTGAAAGCATCGCCCCATACCACCCACCACCGCCATTCACCTCTCCATTATGGTGTGCAGCCTGCACATCTTTCCTCTCCAGTAGGTGTATCCCCCAAACCATCAACCTGCGATCCTTCTAGCCGTTGCTACTGCAGTGAATTTGCAGGTCCAGTAACGCCTCCTTCAAATCCAAAAGCTAGCTGCCCTTTGTCGCTAGCTTGCAAGCTTACAACGTCAAACACCTGCACCACCGTTTCTCCACTGCCTATGCTCCACAACACCGGCCTCATCTTCATCTCCACCTGGTGCTATCCATCATCCTCTCAGTGCAGCAACGGAGTGCTATTCCTCTTCCTTACCGTTGGGTTGCACCAGCAACTTCTCTCCACCGGTCCAGCAACCAAGAACGATCCTCCACACTGACTTGTTGGATGTGATCTCCACCACCTCCTCAATCACCGCTGCACCTTGCCGGCGATCACCACCTAGCTACCAGCCACCATTGCTACAGTCCACGTTGCTCACCTGCTATTCTCCTTTGTGGTCAACCACCGTTTTCATCACGCACCTGTGTGTGCAATCTAGTTCCTATCGGGTCCCACTGGGTATGCCAAGAAGATCTGCTACTGCTTCTTGCACCTCTTGAACCATCATCATCAACGCATGCAACACCCTATTGGAGCAACAGCCACGCCTCATCTTCAAGCACATTCTATTCTCCACCTGCTGGTGCACCGTGGAGCACCTTCACAACCACCAAGCACTGCAACTCTCTCCATTGTTGCAACTCTCTCCTTGCTGCTCCTCCATTTGCACCAAGTACAGGTTGCAACTCAACCTCCAAAACCATCAGTGTGCTCCTCTAGAGCTTTTCAAGTGCACACCAACCGATCCCTTTACCTTGCTGCCCGTACCTATGCATGCACCCACTTGAGCATAAGATCCACGTGGCCAAACCTTTGGAAAGTTCATGGTGAGATCCTTCTTTCTCTCTTTCCCTCTCTAAATCTCACTTTCTCTCTCTAAAACTTTCTCTCATTTTCTATCTCTCCTTAATTTCTAATTTTCTCTCTCTACATTACTTTCGAGTTTCATTTCAATTATTTGCTTTCTAAATTAGTGTTTGCTTTATTTGTTAAATTTTTGTAAACTCGTTTGATCATTCAATAAATTGAATTTTATTATTTTGGTATTTTCTATTTTCTTTTATTCCTGCTCAAATTTATTTTCTTTTCTCCAAAAAAGTGTTTTAAAAATCAATCATATCACCATTCTCACCCTTCCATAAATTCTCAGCAGTTTCTATTATTATTGTTCTTAATTTGTCCTAACCCCGAGTGTGGACGATATCCGACACGAGCAACTGTGCAAGTCTGCATTTTTGCAGATTAAGTGAACCAATTCGGAGAAATTACAAATATTGTTGAGATCTAGGGTTTCCGTAACCAACGACGCGGAAAAATCCTAATTTCAACCAACTGACATAAAATGATGGCTTACGTAATTGGTAAAGCCGACGGAAGATTACATTGAAGATCAGGGTTTATGACCCTCCGCCAGCTCTTTTGCCATTATTTTATATTATTTTCTCTCTCCTCTCTCCTAATTCTCTCTCCATCTCTCTAGACTCTAATATCTAACCTATAGATTATCTCATCCTACCATTAGATCCCCAGATCTACCATCCGATCCCCCTCTCCATGATCGAATTGCCTATATCTCACCATCCGATCCTTAGATCGATCGTCCTAACCCTCTGATCTCCATCATCTAACCTCAGATCTTCTCTCCTTTAGCTTTATTCCATCTCTCATAGTTCTTCTACCGTTAGATCTTCAATTCAACCGTTAGATCATTCATCTGACCGTTGGATCTTTCTAGATCCTACGGTCTGCCAATTGTGGACCGAGTCAAACTGCCACCTCATCTCATCCAATTATCATAGTTTCATCATCTAACAGCCCCCATGGCCAAGTGGCCCACAAGCAAATTGGAAGCCCACGGCCTTGTAACCAGTCCTAGAGCCCATGGTGTTTTGGGCTCATTTACCATTTTTTCCCCTGCCGGCCAAACGCACCCTAACCCATGGCCTCACAAGAGGCCCATATCCATTTGGCCCATTAGGGGCGCTTATCCTTGAGCCCATGCCCATGCCCATGCCCATGCCCATGCCCATGACCCATACCCAATCCTTCGGTCCATTATCCCTGTGGCCCACTGGCCGACATGTGGCAATTTTCTCGGCCCAACTCTATGGCCTTGGACCTACCCATTTAATAGCCTAAGGCCTATGGATTCATAACCCAATAACCTCATGGCCCAAAGCCCATTCCTTAGAAGCCCACACCACCTTTGCTTGAGAGAGAAATGGTCTTCACAAGACCAATTCTCCCTCAACCTCTCCAACTAATTTCACAATTCTCTCTCCTAGTCACTACTCCTCTCCTAAAAACTATAAGAGGAACCCACGGTTCCCTTAGAAGTTTGGTTCCCTCCCCCTCTAAAATTCTATCTCCTTACCCTTCTCTTCCTCTCTTTCTTCTTTCTTCACCTTTCTTCTCCGGCAAGCAAGTCCGGCGGCCTCCACCATTAACGCCGGCAAAGCTTTTCTCCTCCACTTGCTTGGCAGCAAATACCTCAAGGTCTGCCATTGCTGCACCTCTTGGTCGATCTCCATGATCTGCTGGTGCCATTCCTTCAAGAACCACAAGCTTGAACTCTAGCCACCATTGATTCCGGCGAGAAGCTCGCCGGAATCTGCACTCTACCACCAGCAACGCCCCATCTCTTTCTTCTTTCCTCTTTCTCCCATTCTTCTCCTTCTCCTGCAGGCCTTAGTCCGGCGAATAGGTGGTCTTCTTCTTCTTCTTTTTCGTCTTCTCCATCTTTACGCCGGAGTTGCTGCAACTCCGGCCTGCTGCTTCTTCGCCTGAACGGCCAACAGTCCGGCGAAACCATCACCCTTGCCACATCCTCTCTTAACCAACCACGTGCTCCCTTCACGATCTGGTTGGAGGTGCGTCCCTCCTCCATTGCTGGTCCAAGCGGACTGCAACTCACCCCTCCACGCTGCTGTTGCATATCCACAACTCACAGCTAGCAACTCTGGCCCATTTCTCCATCACTGTTGCAGATCTGGTTCGCCTCCTCCATCCTTAAGAGGTTGCTGACCGTTAAAAAGGCTTCTCCCATCTCATTTGAACGCCAGCAAACACTCTGCAGGTGCAGCGATCCACGATCACCACAATCACCTCCCCATTTCTTCATCTTTGTTCTCCACGGCCAGCATAGATCTGGAACATCTCCTCCTGTCACCGTGTTGAACCAGCAAATGTGCAGACCCCGTCTCAGGTAGGTGCACTAACAGATCTGTTGCATTTCCCTCCACGTGGTCTTTCTCCCTTCATCTTCACAAGAAACTGGGCGCTCCTTGCTGCCCCACCTCTCACGGTCAAACCTCCTTCTAGTGACAGATCTTTCACTACCGTCTACATGCAGCAACATTCTGTGTCCAACCTCTTCTCTTCACAGCCAATATTCTTCCAACATCTTCACTATTAAGGAGACCATCCTTTAAACCTCCGTAGACCGTGAGTGCACCACCTTCCCTTGGCTAAACCACACCACCTAGTTGGCTGAGGTCCTCCATTGCATACTAGCAAGCCAGGTCTCCCTATCTGCTGGCCAAACTAGCAATACTTGGGAAAAATAGGCTCTCATTATCATTGGTAAGGTACAGCACCATTCTCCACAGTTTTGGTGTTGTCTTGCACTATTGAAGATGTTGCCCATATCACCATTGAGTTGCCATCAGGACAGCAACATACAACTATCATGATCATCATTTGGCCGTGACCAATCTCTATGAGTAAGCCCAAGGTTTGATTTCTACCTCACCTTTCTCTCTCTAAAATCATCTTTCTCTCTCTAGTTCTTATTTTCTCACTTTCTCTATCTAGACCTCTCTCTACATTTCTCTTTCTCTCTCTACATTTCTCACTTGTTTTAGCCATTTTCTCTCTCTAAGTTTCTCTTTCTACCTATTTTCATCTCTCTAGATTTATTTTCTTTCTCTAAAAAAAAAACCCCTTTCTCTCTCTAAAATGCTTTCTAGAATAGTTTCCTTTTAGTTGATTCAATTTTGTAAGCACTTTAATTATTTAATGAAATTAAATTGATATTTCTCTTTTCCTTATTGTTTGAATTCTCCTTTATTTATGTTAATTAGTTTTTAATATTCTCTCCAAAAAGATTGTTTTAAAATCGATCACTTTCATCATTCTCACCCTTTCATCATTTTTAGTAAAATTTCCGTTAATTTGTTCTTTATTTGCCCTAACCCCGAGTGCGGACGATATCCAACACGTACCACTGTGCAAGTCTGCATTTTTGCAGATTAAGTGAACCAAATCGGAGAAATTACAAATATTGTTGAACTTTAGGGTTTCCGATCCGACGACACGGTAAAACCCTACTTTCAAATGGCGCCGCTGCCACTCGGTGTACAGGAACATATAAAGGAATAAAGACGACGAGAACCATAATTTCAAATGGCGCCGTTGCCGCTCGATTGACGGGATTGCAAAAAGACGAACAGGAATTTGGAAAGCTGCTTAATCTTCAAGATCCGATCCAGATCGGAAACTTTCCACTTTATTTTTCACATTTTCCACTTATTATTTTAATGCCTCGGACGGCCGAGTGCAAAGTTGTAATAACTTAGGACTTTATTTTCTCTGCTTTTAGAATAACTGCTAGATAATTAACTAATTAAAAATACCAAAAATATTAGGGTCAGATTTCAATTCTGCTATTTCTAGTTAGATCACCATTGGTTACTTGATTCAAATTGGAAGATTTTCAACTTAGGGTAATTCAAAAGTAGATATTTTCGAATCCTAATTCGGGAATAGCTAAAGTTGAATTTCAAACCCTAATTGGAACTAATTCACAATACCTGCCCTAAATCATTGTGTGTTTCTTGAAACCCCAAAGGCGGTATACCTTCCAATTACATACCATAAACCATTGTGGACTAACGTGATTGCGGATTGCGTTTACCAAGTGAGTAGGGAGCGAAAGCTCAAAGAGGTGGAGTCAGGCCCAAGCCCATTTGGATACCCCTCCCTATCTCACGGAGGAGACCCCGTGCGTAGCCAACGGGCAGGTAAGTTTCTACACCTCGCCTTGAGTGCGATCTTGATCATTGTGCAAAATACTGTGCCGATTGTCTATTTGCTTTTGCAAAAATTATCGGAACTGCTTGGTTTGGCCGTAATAAATACATTAAAGAGCAAACCCAGCTCTAACTTGAAACTGGTGGGATTTCATCACTCACCTCGTCATTCCAGCTTTTGTGCAACCACAGCCAAGAATTAAAATCAATCAAGAATAGAGCCCACTTAGATCGGTGTTCGAGGAAAACTCCACACAAAGCGACCCCTTCAAAGATCAAGTCGATTAAGTCCATGAGTGCGGGTCCCTGTTATCTAACACACCCATAGGTCCCTACTACTCAAGTATACCGAGCTCGTAAGTGGCCTCCTTGATTGTCTGTCGGATTAGCTAGTGTCGGATTAGGAACACGAACCAACCCTAGCTCCTCTTCTGGGAAAACTCATCTTCACGCTTGACAAATCCGGTTAGTCTGGGGCGTACTTAAGTCAGCCGATGTGCCGCACGTCTGTCTAGGCTTCGGATTATCTTGCAGTCAACTTGAGTTAGTACTAGCGGATTTGCTTTGAAGAGTGTATCCTGGTGAGAACCTACAGAGTGAAAAGTTAGTCCGGCGGGTATTTGAAGATAAACCAGTAGTCCGCCCACTGTCATAATCTACACTATCCCTACACTAACAAGATGATTCATAATACTATCCTGATTGTTTAGGTTAAAGAATATCTGTTGCTCTGTGTGCATCATCTAGGCTCATTCGGTTTCATACACCTCTTGCCGACTCTAGAGGCTTGCTCTTTCAGCACATGCCCGCTTGGACTAGATCCAATCGTAGATTGATTCGATCTGAGAATCATTCTCTTACAGTGGAGTCTTCCACTATTCATCACCCCTCCCCCTTTCCACCCCCCTCTTCCAGAGAAAATACCTTCATCGTCATGGCAGACGAACGTCCCCTCATCGAGACATATGCACCGATCTCGGCCAACCCGCCATCATGCATTGTTCTTCCACCTACTGCGGCGGTACAATTCGAGATCAGGCCGCAAACTATTCAAATGCTGCCAACTTTTAGAGGTCTCCCCAGAGAAGACCCCTATTCCCATATCAGGGAATTTCAACATGTCATCCTGCTCTTTAGAAATCAGAATCTTGATGATGACAATGTTAGACTGAGAGTTTTTCCCTTCTCTCTAAAGGATAGAGCCTCGGACTGGCTTTATTCTCTTCCTGCAGATTCTATCACAAATTGGAAAGAACTTGTAGGAAAATTTATGTCCAAATTTTACCCCATGACTCGTACTAATCAAATGAAACAACTCATACAGGACTTCCGACAAAAGTCCAATGAGAAATTTTATGAAGCCTGGGAAAGATTCTAGGATCATCTGACCAAGTGTCCACATCACAATATCGACAAAGGCAGTCTGGTTCACATTTTCTACAAGGGACTTACTGATGAGTCCCGCACTATGGTTGAGTCAATGTGCCAAGGAAAATTCATGCATAATACTCCTACTGAAGCATACAAATTTCTGGGAGAATTAAATGAAAATTCCCAGCATTGGACGATTGACAATGAGTTCAGTCGAAATACTTCGGTCTTGAAAACTAATATGGGAAATGAAGCAAAGGTTGACCCTGAACTCAAATCCCTCATTCAAGAGTTGACCAAGTCAGTCTCTGCCCTGGCTATGTCTGTACACAAGCCTGTTCACCATTCTGCCCCAGTCATGAATATAGGTCAAGAGAACCTAATGGAACCCTGTAATATCTGTTTACAGTCCTCCCATTCTACTGAAAATTGTCCATTGAATGACGGATGTGCCCCTCCACTCCAAGAAGAAGTTTGTGCGTTTAATACCTTTAAACCACCTACCCAGAACTCGTATAGCCAAACATACCATCTTGATACGAGAAATCATCCTAACTTCTCCTGGAGGCAGCAGTCTGCTCCACAGCAAAGACCTGCGCAGAGCACATATCCTCATGGGTTTAATCAACCCAACAGGCAATACCAACAAGAACAATACCAACAGGGACAGTACCAACAGAGTCAAAACCAGACGAGTCAATACCCATCTAATCAAAATCGATCATTCTAGCAAGGACAATACTCTGGCCAACAGGCACCTAACCAGAATCTGCAGTTAAGTCAAACTGCACCTCAATCCTACAATTATTCTGCCCCTATGAGCTCCAATCGTGAACTGGTTGCTCAAGCTGCTCCTAAACCGGGTCTAGAAGACCTCTTATCACAATTTATTGTGTAGCAAACCCAGTCCATGCAGTGCCTAGAGCAGCGTCTCAGGAATTTAGAAGCTGAGAAAGCCAAAGGCATCTTCCCTAGCCAACCTATTGCAAATCCTAAAGGGAATGTCAAGGGCGCAGTTTATGAGGTCGGTTCCCAGTCACAGAATCCAAACTACCAAGGAGAGGTACAAGTTGTTACAACGCTTCGATCTGGAAAGACTGTGGATATGGGAGTAAAAGAACCCTCAGAGCCATCTCCTGCTCCTATTCCTAAACCGAGCACAGAGGAACACATTTCAAAATCCACCTCTGATGCTGAGAAGCCTGCACCAAAATCTACAATCCCCGTGCAGAGATATCATTGTGTAAATCGCATTCTTTAGACGAAAATCAACTATTTGCGTGAAATATACGTATTCCGGATAGTCCAGTATCAAGACGTTTTAGTTGAATCTCATTACATGCTTTTTCACTTGCAGGAGACCCTATCGGACGATTCTTGAGGACTGATGGGTCCACGATCAACCACAGAAGCTTCTATCAAAGCTTAAAGAACTAACAGGCTAGGAAAAAAAGATAGAAGACATGTACGGGCAAAGCTAGAGGATCGTAGAGCCGAAACAAGGACTTAAAGAGAGAATAATAACTGGAGACCAAGAGAAGGACTTAGGTGTTAAAGGCCATACCAATTGACATCAAAGGATAAATTTGACTAATTGGTGGAGCGGATGAGAGAGAATAAAGAAGACCAGGGTTCAAGACCCTCCAATGCTTTTATTTTTATATTTTTCTTTCATATCTCTCCTATTTCTCTATCTATTTATCTATCTTGGCCCATGACCTAGGCCCATGACCCATGACCCATGACCCATGTCCATACCCATGACCCATGACCCATGCCCATGCCCATGCTCATTTGCAACAACGAGAGAGAATTGGTCTCACATGACCGATTCTTCTCTCCCCCATCTTTCTCTATCCTAGTCACTCTTTCTCTCATCTAACTAACCCATTCCAAGATCCAGCCGTCATCATTTTTACAATAAGCAAAAAAAAAGAAAAAGTCTATAAGAGATCTACGATCTCTCCTTCTTGGGTTGGTTCTCTCCCCCCTCACTTCTCTCATCTTTTCTTTTCTTCTCTCTCTCTCACTCACAAACATACCTTGGACGGTTGCTCCTCAACCCCTACTCATTTGCAACACCGGAACCACCTGCTACCATCTCATTCACAAGACTACAATCCTCAATCTTATTAAGGTCGATCCAATCGGAGTTGCACCATCTACCTCTTCAATGGTAAGCTTCTCTCTAATTCCTCTCTCTAACCTTCCTACCTTCTTTCTCTTTCTTCTTTCCCTCTCTACCTTTACATGCTTTCTAGGGTAATATTTAATGGCTTTCTAGATTTATTTGGTTTAATGTTATTTCTGTTATAAAGTATTTGGACAAGCATTGTAAGCATTTGTTTTTAGTTTAATGAACAAGTTTAAAATTCAAGTTTAAGTTATTTTTATTTATTGTGTTTTTCATTCTCGTTTCTCTTATGTTTTTTTCATTCTAATAGTTTTAACAACAATCTCAAGCATATTTTAAATCAACCTCCATCATTCTCACCCTTCCATCCATATTTTCAAGCACTTTCTATTGTTATAATGTTCCGATAAATTGTGTTTCCTAACCCTGAGTGCGGATTCAACATCCGACATATCGTTATATAAAGTCTATATTTTTGCAAGATTTAAAGTGAACTAGAATTACAAATATTGTTGAATTAGGGTTTCTGATCCAACAACATGGAAAAACCCTAATTTCACCCCTCAGCGGGTATACACTCCGCTGCAGACTTGAACCCGCGACCTCCCAAGCCTTAAGGCTCTAATACCGTGTTTAACAACCATTTACCCGACAAGATCGACATTGTTAGGGAAAGGCGAAACAACTATGTATGCCAACGGGTCGTTGCGCCAACATAATATGTGCGCGGGAAGACATCATCCTTTAAAACTCCCCCTCAGTGGGAATACACTCCTTTGGAGACTTGAACCCGCGACCTCCCATGCCTTAAAGCTCTGATACCATGAAGAGATTTAGGGTTTATTGAATAAACTTGAGTGTTATATAGATCCACTTCAAGCTCTTATATAGAGCATTACAATGATTCAAAACAAAAAAGAAATCCTAAGAATATAAAATCAAATCCTAAAATAATATTCTAATTTTGTGATGAGATACACCGATAGTGATATGGTGTATCTCACACACTATATTCTTTAACAAGTAGGCTTTACAAATCACGTAAGTCGTCATTTTATGGCATTTGGTGCGGCTTTGAATCACTTTGGTCCGTCTCTTGGTCTTCAGCTTTTTCTCTCTCTTGGTTCTTGATCTAGCTCTACAATCCTCTGACTTGACCCGTACTTGGTCTGTATCTTCTAGTCATAACATGTGGGCTCTTTAAGCTTTGATATTAGACTTCTATGGTTGATCGTGGGCCCGCAAGTCTCGAGAATAGCCCAATCGAGTTTCCTGCAAGAGAAAAGCGTGTAATGAGACTTGATCAAAACGGCTTCATATCTAGACTTCGAGAAATGTGTTTAATGCATGCAAATATATCATTTCGTCTAGAAAAGTATGTTCTACACAATGAAAGAGACTCTTACATAGAAAAGTGGATAAATAGAGCAATTTTACGTAGGAGAGTGTGATAATGCTTAAAGGATAATAGTGGAAAATACGCACTTTTAAGCGACTATCAAATTTACAGAAAGAGAGTAAAGCCAATCTGAGGCTCAATCCTTTAGAGAGAAAGGAAAAACTCTCAGTCGAACATTGTCATCATCAAGATTCTAATTTTTAAAGAATAGGATGACATGTTGAAATTCCCTGATATGGGAGTAGGGGTCTTCTCTAGGGAGACCTCTAAAAGTGGGCAGCATTTGAATAGTCTACTGCTTGATCTCGAATTGCACTACTGTAGTAAGTGGAAGAACAATGCATGATGGCGGATTAGCCGAGATCGGCGCATATGTCTCGATGAGGGGACGTTCGTCTACCATGACGATGAAGGTAGTTTCTCTGGGAGAGGCGGGAGGAAATTGAGAAGGAGAATGAATAGTGGAAGACTCCACTGTAATAGAATGATTCTCAGATTAAATCAATCTGCGATTGGATCTAGTCCCAGCGGGCATATGCTGAAAAAGCAAGCCCCTAAAGTCGGCAAAAGTCTGAAGATTACGAAACCGAATGAGCCTAGATGATGCACACAGAGCAATAGATAATCCTACTTCTAAACAATCAGGATAGTTTATGAATTATCTTGTTAGTATAGGGATAGTGTAGATTATGACAGTGGGCGGACCACTGGTTTATCTTCTATTACCTGTCGGACTAACTTTTCACTCTGTAGGTTCTCATCAGTTCTCTTCGAAGCAAATCCTCTAGTACTATCTCAAGTCAACTGCGAGATAATCCGAAGCCTAGATAGACGTGTGGCACATCGGCTGACTTAAATACGCCACAGACTAACCGGATTTGTCAAGCGTTAAGATGAGTTTTCCCAGAAGAGGAGTTAGGGTTGGTTCGTGTTGTTAATCCGACACCAAGCTAACCGACAGACAATCAAGTAGGCCACTTACGAGCTCGACATATTTGAAGTAGTAGGGACCTATGGGTGTGTTAGAAAACAGTGACCCACACTCATGGACTTAATCGACTTGATCTTTGAAGGAGTCGCTTTATGTGAAGTTTTCCTCGAACACCGATCTAATTGGGCTCTACTTCTTGATTTCTTTTAATTCTTGGCTTTGGGTGCACAAAAGCTGGAATGTCACGCCCCAAATCCGGATACCCTGATATGACCCAAAAATCTGTGGATCGACCCGTACCCGAACCCAGAGGTGATCCATGAATGTCCCCTAGTGGTCCAATTAGGTCAATTAGACTACTAAGGTTCATTCGAAAACCCACTAAGTAAAAAAAAAAGTATAGATGTAGAAAATAAATAATTAAAATAATTCATAACTCAAACAATTCAATCGATCAACTAAATGTGGAGAGAAGGAGGTGAGAACATGCTCTCAATCAAAGGCTTACATGCCCGTGAAAATAAATAACCAATGTTTAGAACAGTCAAAATCAAGTCTTCTAAAATGTGGGATCGACTCCCAAATCTTAGCCGATCTCCTCGAATGCGTCGGAGTCTTTCGCCTCAAAATCATCTCACGTACTCGACTCCTCAAACTCTGAAAATGATATCGGTGTAGCACCGTGAGCCGAGGCCCAGTAATACAACAGTGTACATGATATGATATCATACTATACAAGTTTTTAACCAAGGTATGCATCTCAATCGTATAATAAGGATGACATGAATATGATGGTGAATGCAAGTGAGTACAGGATGCAAATGCAACTAGTACCCATAACCAAATAGGGTCTCCATCTCCTTCCCACACTGAGAGCGGTCTCATCGACCCATCTGCAGGATATAATAACGTCTGGGGCCTTTCACCCTAGGGTACCAAACCCTGATTAATTGATAAAACCAATATAAACGTATATAATAGACTTCAACCCCGTTCCCTTATGCACCCCTTATATGAAATGATGTGATGATCGTGATATGACAACAAGATAGTACTAGGGTTACATGGCATAATCACACATGTATTTAACATTTAAATAAAAATATAAAATGAACATATGATCATCAAAAGTGATAACATGGGAACGAATTAGGGTTAAATATGAATAACATGTAACAATCACCGAAGGTCACGATCAATACGGATGAACAATATAAGTAAAAATCACAAGACAATCCAACACACCATGGCCGAACCCTATGAGGGATCCATGACACAAGGTCGAACCCTAAAGAGGGATCCAAGACACTTGGCCGAACCCTATGAGAGATTCAAGACACATGGGTGGGATCCCCATGCATACAAGTATAGGTCAAACCATCTAGGGTTTAGTCAAACAACAAGGGCTAAAGCCCTTAATAGTTAATAAGTCATGAGCGAATCACTAATAATTAATATATTTTTTTACAAAAAAAAATGTATTGCCTTGTAAAAATCATAACTAAATAAATATTAATTACAAAAGTATAAACTCAATGGATTTAAAAATTAGATTCACAGAGGTTTTAGGAAAAATAAATAGAAAAATATTCAGATTCAAAATATAGGTTGAAACCCTTAATTAAGTGAACCAGACAAATTCTGGAATTCTTGGGTTTTATAGAAAAGTCCCGCACATTTAAAAAATCATAACTTAATCAATACAAATCAAAAAAATACAAACTCAAATGTTATAGAAACTAGATTTAAAGATATATTGAGGAAAAATAAATAGAAAAATATTTAGATTCAAAATATAGGTCGAAACCCTTAATGAAGTGAATCGGACAGAATCTAAAATTTTGGGTTTTACAGAAAGGTCTTGCATATTTGAAAAATCATAACTTAATCAATACAAATCAGAAAAATACAAACTCAAAGGTTCTAAAAACTAGATTGATAGAGGTATCTATGAAAAATAATTAAAAAAATATTTAGGTTAAAAATAGAGATCAAAATTCTAAGTGAATTGGACTGTATAAAATTTGAAATTCTGGATTTTTTGGTAAAGTCTAACAATTTAAAAAAATTATAATTAAATAAATATAAATCAGAAAAATACAAACTAAACGGTTTTGAGAAATAGATTCATAGAGGTATTTAGAAAAAATAATTATAAAAATATTTAAATTATAAAAATATAAAGAAAATTATAAAGAACATAGTTATCCGTTATAGGTGTAAAAGAAACCATGGCCAAACCCATCATGGTGGCCCAAATAAAGATCAACCCAATAAGAATAAAGTAGATATTGTTGAAATTAATTTATAATGAGTATCAACAATTATCTAATGAAAGAAAAATAAAATCTTGAAGAAAAACAAGTATAGGATGGATCAAGCGCACTTACCTCAAGGTTTCTTGAATTTTAATGAAAATCAAAAGTTTCTTCAAATTTGAAAGTCGTCGGATCATCATCTCCTCGGAGTATATTCTTCTAATCAGAGTCCCCGTCAATTCTCCCTTCTTGCTCGAGTGCAATCGGTGCCCAGATGAAGATTTAATGGAGCTTTCTCTATTCTTCAATGGTGTTGGGGTTTGTGAAAGCTTCTAAAGCTTTAGGGTTTTCACAAATAGGTTTAGGGAAGGATTAAGGTTTCTATTTTGTTGAAATTCGTAACTATCAAAGGGATGACCTTTTCAACCTTCAAAAATATATATTTTACACTACTAATGGGTTAGAAACGGGCCCAAGGCCCATATACATCAATTAGGCTTCATTTAAGAATATTATTAAGCCCAAAAGGCTTCTAGATTGGCCATACGGGCCCACCCAATAATCATAACACAAATAATTATAAATTAATTCAATTAAACTATATTATATAATTTAAAAATCCATATAATAAGGTATTGACACATGTCACACACATAAATCACATAAAATAGTCTAATACATAAAAATCATAAAAAAACGTTCAAAGCACCGAAAAAGTGTCAAATGACATTGGAATGACCCGAAAGTGATTCGCGGGTCCCACACTCCTATTAAATAAATAAAATATAATTAAATATTATTTTTAAAAATATAAGAATTACAGAAAAGTTCAAAAATTACAAAAATACTATTTTTGTCAAAATCTCTCGAAATCTCCCGTTAGGGTTTTTATGTATCAAGAAAGGTTCCAAATGTCACAGGTAAGTTAGTAAGGATAAAATAGGAATATTTTTGGTGTCTCGGGCTCACAAAATATTTTTTTTTAGAAAAGTTCTAGAATGTTAGCTGGGGAAAGAAAAAGTCCCCTACAAGGTATAGTTCAATATTTTTAACAAGAATTTAGCCATAAAGAGCAAGTTTCAAAAATAGCAGGTTTTTTAAAATTATCAGAATAAAATCAAATTAAATATACATACTCATACATGATATTAAACCATAAAAACAATAATAGAAGTCTGAAAAAGATTTAGGTATGGTGAATTTACTATAATACCCTAGAACGAAATTTCAGGGTATTACATGGAATGACAAGGTGGGTGATGAAATCCCACCAGTTTCAAGTTAGAGTTGGGTTTGCTCATTAATGTAATTTTTACGGCAAATCCATGCAGTTTCGATAATGTTGCAAAAGCAAATAAATAATCGGCATAGTATTTGCACAATGATTAAGATCGCGCTCAAGGCGAGGTGTAGAAACTTACTTGCCTGTTGGCTACGCACGGGGTCTCATCCGTGATATAGGGAGGGGTATCCAAATGGGCTTGGGCCCGACTCCACCTCTTTGAGCTTTCACTCCCTACTCACTTGGTAATCTCAATTTGCAATCACGTTAGTTGAAAGTAGGATTTTTCCGCGTCGTTGGTTACGGAAACCCTAACTTCAACACATTTGTAATTTGATCCGATTTTATCCTACAAAATTAAACGATTCTTGCACAGTGGAAAGTCGGAGTCGAATCCGCACTCAGGATTAATTGGGTGCTCACAATAAGGAACATAAAATGAAGGAACATTACAAGAAATAATAGATAAAAATAAACTTCATCATTAAGTAATCAAAATGTCTATTACAATGCTTGAATCGAACATAAAATAAAATAAGATAAACTAAAAAGCAGTTTTAAAGAAGAAAATTCTAAAGAGAGTTAGAGAGAGAAAGTTAGAAAGAGGTCTCTAGAAAGAGAGATTACTCTCTAGAGAGAGAAAACTAATTTAGAGAGAGAAACTATAGGGGGAGAGAGAAAGAAGAGGTTTATCCTAGAGAGAGAAAGTGTAGGAAAGAGAGAAAATAACTAAAGGTTTAGAAAGAAAAAAAATGAATAGATTTAGAGAGAGAGAAATCTAGAGAGATAAAGTGAGTTCTAGAGAGAGAAAGTGTAAGAAACTAACCTTAGGACTTACCGAGCCACCGCGTGTTGACGAGGAGACAATCACTTGGTGGAGAATGAAGTGCTGATCGATGGCTGAAATGATCCATTAATAGGAGAGGGGCAACATCTTTTGTGCACTGTTGGAGAAGGTCTACGGTTGCTGGATCGAAGAGGAGAAGCCACATGTTGCAGGCTAGAGTAGCAGCACGTGTATGAGATCGGCAAGGTGATGCATGGCTAAGGAGCGCACCACATGATGTGGTTCCAAAGTGGAGGTGAATGGAGAGATTTACCTAGAGTTTCAGACCATAACTAGAGAAGGAAGTGGCGATCTTGCAGATTTGTGGATGATGATGGTGGACATTGCCATGGGGCGGTGGTTGGATGATCTGCCAGCCAGCAGGAGGTGAAGAGCCAGAAGGTTTTTGATGCTTGGCTGGAGTTGAGGATGAGGTGGAGAGCGAGAAGAAACCCAACAACGTGATGAAGAGCCACCACGTTGCAGAGCAAGATGCAGCAAGGAGAGGAGTTGCGCCAGCAGGTTGCACTCCGGCAATGGAGGGAAGAGGATGCAAGGGGCACCCAACTTGCAGCACCGTTTGGAGTGCTACAAAAGTAGGAGCGGTGGTTGATGGAGAAGATCACGACTGTGAACCAGCAGGTTACAGAGATCACTTCGAAGCAGGCAAGGATGGGGACGTCTGGCACACAAGGGCAGCAAGTTCACGGCCTTAGAGAAGAGGAAGGCAGTCCGTGCAGCAACCTGTGGGTGGCAGCGACGTTAATGGCAGATGGAGCGATGGAGAAGACGACGGTGGGTGCAGCAGACGATACAAGTTTTAGGCGCTGATGCAAGAAGGAGCAGCGCCATTGGTGCTTGAGGGGATGGACGATGGTGCTAGCAATTGCAGCACCCTAAAGGACGCCTGCAACTCCGTCGTCGTAGTTGCCATGACGTTCTTAATGGAGGTCCCCGGAGTTGCAGGTCTGCAACTCCGGCCAGTAAAAAATATGAAGAAGAAAAAGAAGAACAAGAAGAGGAGGAGCAAGGGAAGAAGAAGAAGAAGAAGATGACGAAGAAGGAGATGGGGAGGCGATTTTACAGCAACTGTTGGTTGCTGGTCCGCAAGAAGGGAGACTCGTGGGCAGCAACCGGAGTTACAGACTGCCGGAGTTGCAGGTCTGCAACTCCGGTAATCAGATTGGAAAAGAAAAGACGAAAAGGAAGAACAAGAAGAAGAAGAAGAAGAAAGAAGAAGAAGAAAGAAGAAAGAAGAAGAAGAAGAAAGGGGGGGGGCGCTCCACCAACTCGCCGGAGAAAGGTCGCCGGAAGAGGAAGGAAGAAGAAGAAAAGGAAGAGAAAGGAGAAAGAGAAGGGAGAGAGGGGGAGAGAGAGGCGCTCCCTAGGATTCGTTTCCTTTATAAAGGGAGGAGCTTAGGCTCCCTTAACGGTTTTAGAAACCGTGGATGAAGTGAGAGAAAAAGTCTCTCTCTCTCTCCTTAATTTTCCCAAAAAGATGGGCTTTATGGGAGCGGGCTGAGCGTGAGCGGTCCTCTAGGGGCCGTGGGCCATCAGGAAATGCAAGGACTAACAGGACAGTGGGCTCATGGACTTGGGTCGCTTTGGGATCCATGATAATCATAGGTTATTGCAATGATAAAGGGCTCAGGGACCAATCGCCACATGTAAGCCCATGATTGGCCAATAAGATAGTGGGCAATGGGTTAGAGAGAGGTGGGCCTCTTGCGAGGCCGTGGGTTAGGGTGCATTTGGTTGCCAAGGGTGAAAAATGCATTTTTCCCTCGAAATATTAATCAATGAATAATGCATTTTTCTTTCCTCGGAGATCGAGCTCTACTCTCTCTCATCTACAATCAACCATTTGAGGCATTTCTCAACAATCAAACTTGCCCTAGGGACTGATATTTTACAATGGAGATTGGGTGGTTGATAGGATGGATGATCGACTGATCTGTAGCACGATCGGATGGTGGAAAGGTTAGATCGTATGGTGAGATGTGAGCAGTCAGGTCAAGGAGAGGGGGATCAGACTGTCGATCTGGGGATCTAATGGTGGGATGAGAGGATCTAACGGTCGGATGTTAGGGATCAGAGTGATGAAAGAGAAATGAGAGAGAAACTTAGGGGAGATGAGAGAGAAAATGATAGAGAATAGAGAGAAAAGTGTTGGCGGAGGGTCATGAACCCTGGTTTTCAATTGTTCTTCACTTGAGCTTTGCCAGTGGAGCAGGCCATCATTTGATGTGGCTTTAAATGCTTTGGTCCTTCTCTTGGTTATCAACTCTCCCGCTCTTGTGGTTCCTTGGGCCAGCTCTTCGATCCCCTTGCTCAGCCCGTAATAGGCTCATATCTTCTAGACATAGCCTGTGGACTCTTTAAGCTTTGATAATGGGCTTTCATGATCCATGTGGGTCCACAAGTCTCGAGAATCATCCAATCAGGGTTTCCTGCGACAGAAGAAGCGCGTAATGAGACTTAATCAGAACGGCTTAATATCTAGACTTCTAAAAATGTGTTTAATGCATGCAAATATACCATTTCGTCCAGAAAAGTGTGTTCTACGCAATGAGATAGACTCTTACATAGAAAAGTGGATAATTAGAGCAGTTTTACGTAGGAGAGTGCGATAACGCTAAAAGGATAATTGCTTAAAATAAGCACTTTTGAGCGAATATCACAACCCCCAACCAGCATATTGCCAATCCTTGGCAATTAGTGCGAAATAAATGAGCTTAAAAGGGCTCTGCACATGCTGCACACTTTTTCATATTAGCTCAGGGAAAACACATATCGTCAAATCATTGAATGGATGCAAAAATAGTTACATGCTAGCGAAGAGTTGGAAAGTTTTGGCAAGACTACAGACTGATAATCATGACCCAGAATAGTCAGACTCTGTGTGTGTGTGTGCTCAACATTCTCATCATCCGATAGTAAAGATTTCCAGATCACCTCTAAGTTTTTATGCCTCGACCTCAAATCTCATATGTTTAGCACTCAGAATAGAATCACACAAGAAGGGTTTTCTTCTTTTCTCTCAATTTATATGTGAGGAGATGTATTTAATATAAAGAGGCAAAAGATCTCACATATGTTTTATTTGAAGGAAGGACATCTTTAATAGAAGAAGATCTCATGATTGGAATACCACTTCACTCGGGAACGTTAGATCAAACTCTATAGCTTCTCCTTCTCCAGTCTCCACATTTTATGATCGTACTATCCTAGAATCAAGTAGGACTTTCCTGGGTTGTAATGAGGCTTAGGTCAGGTGTAGAGAGATAAAGGAATACAGGATTTCAAAGATCTTGAGAGGATATCTCTATTTTCTTGTATTTTTCCTACGGCGTAACACCATTATCTGATTCTTTTTCCTTTTTTTTGTATTTTTCTCTTTTTTTTGATATTTCTGAGACTGCTCAATTTCTTTTCAGCTCTTCTTCATACTTTCTTTCTATATTTTGTTTTTGGCTTGAACCACTTTCTTTTCCTTTTGATTCTTCTTCTTTACTTTTCTTTTTCACGGTACACCCATATCAGTTATTCTTTTGTCCATCTCAAAATAAGGGTAGCCAGTCATGCTTCGTAGCTATACTGGATTTTAGGTTGATGGGTTTACAAAGAAAAGGCTTTTATAAAAAGGTTCAAAGGGTTTCTAGTGAAGTATAATTCAGGTGAGTAAAAAGGCTGAATGGTTCAGAAAAATGGCCTAAATCATTTTCTATGCAAATCATGTGTACTGTCTTGACTGGATATAGAGAAGGTTCTGTCGTAGTAATCCAATGTTGATGTCGTTCCGAGTTTTATGATCGAAGCAAAAGATAATGAGATCTCTCAACGAATATTGCGGGCATGAAGAATAGTGAGTCATCTTGTGACTTAGAATTATTATATAACCCTCTGACATGAATAATGGCTCGAAAGCTCACTAGGTTAGGTCTCCACAATTATTCTTGCAGGATCTCTAGAATTTATAAACTTAGGATGACTCTGATATTGATAGTGTACAATTGTGCCGAATATGAGTTTTTCAGAGTTTTCAAACCTGCTGTAGTCACGCTTGAATTGACTCAACGCTAACGTTAAACAAAAATTGACATCCTCAATACTGACTTAACGGAGGTTTTCAGCTAATCAAAGTCAGGGTATTTGACACATTTTTGAAATTCTAGAAAACTTTTGGAGAACATCGGAAATCACCCCAAAAATAAGAATATTTATTTATTTTTTTTTTTTTATCAAAATGAAGACATGAGTTTTGGTAAATACCCACCCCCAACCAAAATACAGCACCGTCCTCGGTGCTCATGACCGTGACATAAAATGATGAAAAATCGGTGATGATGATGCAAAGGCTCAGGAAGGATGTTACCAAGTCGGCAGAAACTCGACAGTGTGTGATACCTGATGATCGGAAGAATGAATGTACCTGCATTTCCAAAGATATAACAATAATAACAAATGCATGAGACTCATGTACTCTAGGAATATCGGAATTATCTTTCCGAAAGCCCTAAGTTTTATGTCTTCAGCCAGACATGACGGGGGTATATCAAGTACCCCCAACCAGGTTGGAGCACAGGAGACTGAGTGGATCATCAGTCGACATAGACAGGATCGATGAGATCGATCTCAAAAGTCTGAATGAACAATACGTCAAGTTCATGGAACTGTTTTAGATGCTGCCCATTGACCTGAAAAGATGAGTGATCCATGGGATCCTCATTAGTGATTGCCCCAAAGGGTGTGACTGCTGTGACCGTATAAGGACCGGTCCACCTAGATTTCAATTTCCCAGGGAAGAGATGAAGATGAGAATTATAAAGAAGGACCTTTTGTCCTGGATGGAACTCTTTCCTGAGGATGCTCTTGTCATGTATCCATTTTATTTTTGCTTTATAATTCTTGGACAAGTTGTAGGCATCATTTCTGAGTTCTTCTAACTCATTCATTTGAAATTTTCTCTCCTCCCATGCAGAGTCGAGGTCGAAGTTGAGTTTCTTAATGGCCCACAGGGCACGATGTTCAATCTCTACCGGTAGATGACAGGGTTTCCCAAAGACGAGACGATAGGGAGACATATTGAGTGGGGTCTTGTAGGCGGTTCTGTATGCCCATAAAGCATCAGTGAGACGAGTAGACCAGTCTTTACGTGTGGTATTGACTATCTTCTCCAAGATCTGCTTGATCTGCCGATTAGAAACCTCTACTTGACCACTAGTCTGTGGATGATAAGCTAGGGCAACCTTGTGAGTTGCCCCATACTTTTTCATTAATTTCTCGAATATCTTATTGCAGAAATGGGTGCCCCCATCACTAATGATGGCCTTAGGGGCACCGAATCGGGCGAAGATGAACTCCTTTAGGAATTTGACCACCACTTTGTGGTCATTGGTCTTGGTGGGAATGGCTTCTATCCATTTAGATACATAGTCTACCGCAAGGAGAATGTACTCAAAACCATAAGAAACGGGAAAGGGGCCCATGAAGTCGATGCCCCAGATGTCAAATATTTCATCGACCTGGATGGGAGTTAGGGGCATCATGTTCCTCTGGGAGATGCGGCCTAGATGCTGGCAATTAGGATAGGTTTTGCTGTAGATGTGGGCATCTTTAAATAATGTGGGCCAGTAGAATCCGCATTGCAGGACTTTTTCTGCAGTCTTCTTAGTGCTGAAATGACCACCACAAGGTTGGTCATGACACGAGGACAAGATTTTGAGTTGGTCCGACTTAGGTACACAGAGACGAATGATCTGGTCAGGACAGTATTTATATAAATAAGGGTCATCCCAAGAGTAGTACTTAACTCTTGCTAGGAATTGGCTTTTGTCCTGTTTTGACCAGTGTGAAGGCATTTCTTCGGTTACATGGTAGTTGACAATGTCAGCATACCATGGATGAACGGAGATAGCGAACAGGTGTTCATCTGGAAAGGTTTTAGGGATGGGCTGGGTGTCGAAGGATGACGCTAAAGTCAGTCTAGACAAGTGATCAGCCACTACATTCTCAGTTCCTTTCTTATCCTTAATCTCGAGGTCGAATTCTTGCAGTAAGAGGATCCATCGAATTAATCGAGGCTTGGTTTCCTTTTTCGACATGAGATAACGAAGGGCTGCATGATCAGTGTACACAACCACCTTAGTGGCTAAGAGGTACTGACGGAATTTATCAAGGGCGAAGACTACCGCCAGGAGTTCTTTCTCAGTGGTAGAGTAATTCATTTGGGCAGAGTTAAGAGTTTTGCTCGCGTAGTAGATCACGTGTGACCTTTTGTCAACTCTCTGCCCTAGAACAGCGCCTAACGCGTAGTCAAAAGCATCGCACATTATCTCGAAAGGTAGAGTCCAGTCCGGGGGACGGATAATGGGCGCAGTAGTGAGCTTTGATTTGAAACGCTCAAATGCCTTGACACAGTCAGGATTAAAGTCGAAAGGACTATCTTTAGCCAGAAGATGGGACAGAGGTCGAGCGATTTGAGAGAAGTCCTTGATGAATCGCCTATAGAATCCTCCGTGTCCCAAAAAGGACCGGATGTCACGTACGGACTTAGGAATGGGCAAGGTCGAGATGATATCGATTTTAGCTTTGTCGACCTCAATGCCCTGATGGGAAATGACATGTCCCAGAACTATGCCTTTCTTCACCATGAAGTGGCATTTCTCCCAATTAAGGACAAGTCGCTTATCCTGACAGCGTTGAAGTACCAGCCCTAGATGGTTCAGACAGTCATCAAAGGATGACCCAAAAACTGAGAAGTCGTCCATAAAGACTTCGAGGAATTTTTCCACCATGTCAGAGAATATGCTCATCATACACCTTTGAAAGGTCGCAGATGCATTGCAGAGGCCAAAGGGCATGCGCTTGTAGGCAAAAGTGCCAAAGGAACAGGTGAAAGTTGTCTTCTCGTGATCCTCAGGGGCGATGGGTATTTGATTATACCCTGAGTAACCATCAAGGAAGTAGTAATAGGAGTGACCTGCTAGTCTCTCCAACATCTGCTCTATGAAGGGTAAAGGAAAATGGTCCTTCCTAGTGTTGGTGTTGAGTCGTCGGTAATCGATGCAGACTCTCCACCCTTTCTTCAGGCGCTGGGTGACCATTTCCTTGTTCTCATTTTTCACAACTGTGAATCCTGCCTTTTTAGGGACGACATGAATAGGACTCACCCATTTGCTATCGGAGATGGGGTAAATGATACCCGCATCTAACAGTTTAAGGACCTCGTCCCGGATTACATCCTTCAAGACGGGGTTCAACCTCCTCTGGTGTTCTCGAGAGGTTTTGGATTCATTCTCGAGATAGATGTGATGTTGGCACACCGAGGAGTCTATGCCTCTAATATCATCTATAGTCCAACCTATAGCAGATTTGTGCTCGTTGAGCAGCTCGAGAAGTTTCTTACTTTCACTCTCAGACAAAGCGGAAGCAATAATGACAGGGTAGGTTTCCTTGAGACCAAGATAGGCATAGGAAAGATCTATTGGAAGTTGCTTGAGCTCCAATGTTGGAGCAGATGGAGTTAAAGTAGGTGTCACAGAAGACACAGATTGAAGAGGTTTGACTTCAGTAGGTAAAGGAATGATGGGTTCTCTGGCCATGGTTATCAGGGGCTCGAACTCGATGAGTGGAGCGGAGATCTCTATCAGTGGAGCAGTCTCCAAAAGATTATTGAGATCAGAAATAGCTGACTCTTTTGCAAAGTCAGCCCCAAAGTATGCTAGACACTGTTTAAGAATATCTTCGGTGGAGTCCGGAATTAGGCTCTCAACAGCACACATTTCATCGGCCACATCGCGATCGGCGTCTTGTTGCATTAGACGAAAGATATTGACCTCAGCTTTGAGGTTTCCGAAAGCAATGGACATGTTTCCGTCCTGGCACCCGATGTGTGCATTCGCGGTGGCAAGGAAAGGACGGCCTAGGATGATCGGAATGCGGTTATCTTGACACGGCTCGGTGTCGAGAATGATAAAGTCCACAGGATAATAAAAGTCAGCGACTTTTACTAGGACATCTTCAATGATTCCTCTTGGAATCTTGATGGACTGATCAGCCAATTTCAGGGTGACATTGGTAGGCTTCATATCTTTCAGTCCTAACTGCTGATATACCGAGAATGGTATGAGGTTAACGCTAGCCCCTAAATCTAGCAAAGCAGTGCAACTAAAGTTGTCTCCAATTTCACATTGGACAGTTGGGCTACCTGGATCCTTGTGTTTGATCACACTATTGTGTTGAATGAACGCGGTAGCTTTTTCGGCCAAGAAGGCAGCTTTGGGTACATGCGTACGCCGCTTAACTGTGCACAAGTCCTTGAGGAATTTGGCATAGGAAGGGATTTGCTTGATAGCAGAAAGGAATGGGATATTGATCTGGACGTCTTTAAAGACATCTAAGATCTCTGAGAATTGCTGATCCCGCTTATCTTGGACAAGTCTGTCCGGGAAAGGAGGCTTTACGCGACAAATGGATTTGTCTTTAGCCTTCGATTTCTACACAGGGATATCTGATGTTGGTACAGAGGTAGAAGAAGCAAAGGTAGGATTGGTACTAGTTTCCTCTGTACGAGTGATGGGTGCTGGAGATGGTACCGGTGGTGGTTGGACTCCCATGTCCACAGTTTTTCCAGATCGTAGGGTGGTTACAGCTTGCACCTCCCCTTGATAGTTCTCATTCTGGCTTTGAGATTGGGATCCGATCTCATATACTGCCCCTTTGGCATTTCCTTTAGGGTTGGCAATGGGTTGGCTAGGAAAGATCCCCTTAGCTTTCTCAGCTTCTAAGTTACCTAGATGTTGCTCTAGACGAAGCATGGATTGCTGTTGCTGTTGCTCTAGGCGTTGCATAGATTGAGTAATGAGTTGAGCTAGAAGGTCCTCGATATCGGGTTTGGGGACCGACTGTTGGGGAGCAGCTAATGGGAGCTGAGGCACCAATTCGCGACTCGAGCTCATCGGGGCATTATAGTTATAGGCGAAAGAATTAGTTGGGACAATCTGTTGGTTCTGAAAGTTCTGGGGAACTCTTTGCTGATTCTGAAATGTGCTCTGTTGTCCAGAGTATTGACCCTGTTGGAACTGCTGGTTCTGAGTAGATGGGTACTGACTCTGCTGGTACTGACCCTGATTGAATTGCCTAGTGGGTTGATTGAACCCAGGGGGATACATGCCCTGAGGTTGACGCGGAGGTTGAGCTGGCGGTTGAGTAGACTAAGGCCTCCAAGAGAAGTTAGGGTGGTTTCTCGTATCAGGATGATAAGATTGACTATACAAGTTCTGAGTGGGTGGTTTGTATGTGCTGAAAGCACAAACTTCTTCCTGAAGAGGATTAGACCATCCTTCATTCAAAGGACAATGGTCAGTAGTATGGGAGGGTTGCAGACAAAGGGTGCAGGATTCCATAGGGCTCTCGTGTCCCACATGCATGACTGGGGTGGATTGTTGACTAGGCTTTTGTACTGACACAGCCAGTGCCGAGACTGACTTGCTCAACTCTTGAATGACAGATCGAAGCTCAGTATCAGCTGTACCATCATGTCCCTTGGTTGTCCTTTAGACCGAAGTGGTTTGACTGAACTCTGAGTCAGTCGTCCAATGTTGAGAGTTTTCTCCTAACTCTCCCAAGAATTTGTATGCATTGGTCGGAGTTTGGTGCAGGAATTTTCCTTGGCACATTGACTCTACCATGGTCCGGGACTCATCAGTAAGTCCCTTATAGAAGACGTGGACAAGATTGCCCTTGTCGATGCTATGGTGGGGGCACTTAGTCAGGTAGTCTTGGAATCTATCCCACGCTTCGAAAAATTTCTCATCGGACTTCTGTCGAAAGTCCTGGATGAGTTGCTTCATTTGGTTGGTCCGAGTCATGGGGTAGAATTTAGACATGAATTTGCCCACCAATTCTTTCCAACTGCTGATTGAATCAGCGGGTAAGGAGTAGAGCCAAACTGAGGCTCGGTCTTTGAGTGAGAATGGGAAAACTCGCAGACGCACATTGTCATCATCGAGGTTCTGATTCTTGAAAAGTAGGATGACATGTTGGAATTCCCTAATATGGGAATATTGGTCTTCTCTTGGGAGCCCACGAAAGGTAGGCAGCATTTGGATCGTCTGCGGCCTGATCTCAAATTGTACCGCCGTAGTAGGTGGGAGAATAATGCAAGTGGGCGGATTAGCAGAGATAGGGGCGAATGTCTCGATAAGAGGTCGTTCGACTGCCATGACTACAAAGGTAGTAGAACTGGGGGAGGCAGGTGGGGAAAGAGATGGGGAAGGATTCAGTAGAGGATCCACTGTAGGTACGTGATTCTCAGATCGAACCAAGCGTTTGTTCGGACGATTCCAAACGGGCATACGTGAATGAGGCAAGCTCTATACTTGGCAAAAAGTTGCCAGAGAGGAACACTATCCTAAATGATGCACACCAAGCACAGATAATCCTATTCTAAGCAATCAGGATATATTTTAGGAATTATCTTTGTTAGTTTTGGAGCTAGAGTAGATTATGACAGTGGGCGGACCACTGGTTTATCTTTTAACCGCCGGACTAACTGTTTTGCACTCAGAGGTTCTCACCAGGCTACACTCTTCAGAGCGAATCCTTTAGTACTAGCTCTAGTTAACAACAAGGCAATCCGAAGCCTAGACAGACGTGCGGCATAATGGCTGACTTAAGTACGTCCCAGACTAGCCGGATTGGTCAAGTGTATAAGAAGAGTGTTCCCTCGGGTTAAGCTAGGGTTGGTGCGTGTTCCTAGTCCACACGTAACTAACCGCCGAATAGTCCAAGATGCCACGTCGAGCTCAGTGTACTTGAGTAGCAGGGACTTATGGGTGTGTTAGACAACAGGGACCCGCGCTCGTGGTCTTATTTCGATTGGATGTTAAGCGGGTTCGCTTTGCGTAGATTTTTCCTCAAACACCGGGCTAATTGGCTCTACTTCTTGATTCTTTTTAATTAAATGGAGCCTTGGGATCAAATCAGTTGGAATGATGAGGTGGGTGATGAAATCCCACCAGTTTCAATTTGGAGCTGGGTCTGCTCTCTTAGAGTTGATTAATTAACGGCCACGCCACGCAAGTCGAATAAGTTGTTGCTAGAAAACAAATAGACAAGCGGCAATGATGCACCCAATATGCTATGTATCGCACTCAAGGCGAGGATAGAGACTTACCTCCCGTGGGCCACGCCACGGGGTCTCCTTCGTGGGTTAGGGAGGGGTATCCTAATGGGCTTGGGCCCGACTCCACCTCTTTGAGCTTTCGCTCCCTACCCACACTGGATCGTGTTCCTGCAGAAACAGTTAGATCGCACGGTCTAGGTATTTGGGATTCTATTTGGAAGATCCTTGCCTTTTTAGGGTTCACTGAACAAGCACTAGATTTAGGCAAGTTTTTGAATTAGTTACCAAATTCGAGATGGGTTAAAATGTAGGAATTCCCAGATTGGAAAATACCTAGATTGGAAAGTTTCCCGAACGGTGGAGATCTTCCAAGAAAGATTTGATTGCGAGATTCCTTACAATTTTGAGAAATTTCCCAAAATTGAAATTCTGCTAAAGTTGGGGTGTTTCCTTCTGCAGACTTTTCCAAATTCGGAAGATTTCTAAAATTAGAAATTCTTCTAAAGAGGAAACTTCTAAGAGGGGAAACCCTAATTAAGCAGAGTTTCAAGATTGTGGAATCTTTCCAAAAATCGCAAATCCTTGATTGGTGATTTCTAAAAATCTGCAGAATATAAAACCCTAATTTTTTTGAATTTTGATTTTTTAATTTTTTTGTTATTTTCCACTTAATCTAGGGTTTCTAAAAAAACCCTAGAACAAGATGTAGCAGTTATATGGAAAGCAGTAAAATTCCTAAATTATTACAAATTACACTCGGCCTTCCGAGGCATTAAAAATAGTAATTTAAAAACTGCTAAAAATCACTAAAAAACAAAAAATAAAAAGTTTCTCAAAAAGGTTGGGCTGTCCAAATTCAGCTTTCCGATTTGGCAACTTTCCAATTCCGTCTTTACGTCCTTTTTTGCATTCCCGAACACCCGAGTGGCAGCGGCGCCATTTGAAAGTAAGGTTTTTCCCATCGTTGGTTACGGAAACCCTAAAGTTCAACAATATTTGTAATTTCCTCCTATTTGGTTCACTTTATCTGCAAAAATGCAGACTTGTAATTTGATGTCAAAATAACCGCGTCGTTGGTTACGGAAACCCTAACTTCAACACATTTGTAATTTGATCCGATTTTATCCTGCAAAATTAAATGATTCTTGCACAGTGGAAAGTCAGAGTCGAATCCGCACTCAGGATTAATTGGGTTCTCACAATAAGGAATATAAAATGAAGGAACATTACAAGAAATAATAGATAAAAATAAACTTCATCATTAAGTAATCAAAATGTCTATTACAATGTTTGAATCGAACATAAAATAAAATAAGATAAACTAAAAAGCAGTTTTAAAGAAGAAAATTCTAAAGAGAGTTAGAGAGAGAAAGTTAGAAAGAGGTCTCTAGAAAGAGAGATTACTCTCTAGAGAGAGAAAACTAATTTAGAGAGAGAAACTATAGGGGGAGAGAGAAAGAAGAGGTTTATCCTAGAGAGAGAAAGTATAGGAAAGAGAGAAAATAACTAAAGGTTTAAAAAGAAAAAAAATGAATAGATTTAGAGAGAGAGAAATCTAGAGAGATAAAGTGAGTTCTAGAGAGAGAAAGTGTGAGAAACTAACCTTAGGACTTACCGAGCCACCGCGTGTTGACGAGGAGACAATCACTTGGTGGAGAATGAAGTGCTGATCGATGGCTGAAATGATCCATTAATAGGAGAGGGGCAACATCTTTTGTGCACGGTTGGAGAAGGTCTACGGTTGTTGGATCGAAGAGGAGAAGCCACATGTTGCAGGCTAGAGTAGCAGCACGTGTATGAGATCGGCAAGGTGATGCATGGCTAAGGAGCGCACCACATGATGTGGTTCCAAAGTGGAGGTGAATGGAGAGATTTACCTAGAGTTTCAGACCATAACTGGAGAAGGAAGTGGCGATCTTGCAGATTTGTGGATGATGATGGTGGACATTGCCATGGGGCGGTGGTTGGATGATCTGCCAGCCAGCAGGAGGTGAAGAGCCAGAAGGTTTTTGATGCTTGGCTGGAGTTGAGGATGAGGTGGAGAGCGAGAAGAAACCCAGCAACGTGATGAAGAGCCACCACGTTGCAGAGCAAGATGCAGCAAGGAGAGGAGTTGCGCCAGTAGGTTGCACTCCGACAATGGAGGGAAGAGGATGCAAGGGGCACCCAACTTGCAGCACCGTTTGGAGTGCTACAAAAGGAGCGGTGGTTGATGGAGAAGATCACGACTGTGAACCAGCAGGTTACAGAGATCACTTCGAAGCAGGCTAGGATGGGGACGTCTGGCGCACAAGGGCAGCAAGTTCACGGCCTTAGAGAAGAGGAAGGCAGTCCGTGTAGCAACCTGTGGGTGGCAGCTACGTTAATGGCAGATGGAGCGATGGAGAAGACGACGGTGGGTGCAGCAGACGATACAAGTTTCGAGCGCTGATGCAAGAAGGAGCAGCGCCATTGGTGCTTGAGGGGATGGACGATGGTATTAGCAATTGCAGCACCCTAAAGGACGCCTGCAACTCTGGCGTCGTAGTTGCCATGACGTTCTTAATGGAGGTCCCCGGAGTTGCAGGACTGCAACTCCGGCCAGTAAAAAATATGAAGAAGAAAAAGAAGAACAAGAAGAGGAGGAGCAAGGGAAGAAGAAGAAGAAGAAGATGACGAAGAAGGAGATGGGGAGGCGATTTTACAGCAACTGTTGGTTGTTGGTCCGCAAGAAGGGAGACTCGTGGGCAGCAACCGGAGTTACAGACTGCCGGAGTTGCAGACCTGCAACTCCGGTAATCAGATTGGAAAAGAAAAGACGAAAAGGAAGAAGAAGAAGAAGAAGAAGAAGAAGAAGAAGAAAGAAGAAGAAGAAAGAAGAAGAAGAAAGAAGAAAGAAGAAGAAGAAGAAAGGGGGGGGGGCTCCACCAACTAGCCGGAGAAAGGTCGTCGGAAGAGGAAGGAAGAAGAAGAAAAGGAAGAGAAAGGAGAAAGAGAAGGGAGAGAGGGGGAGAGAGAGGCGCTCCCTAGGGTTCGTTTCCTTTATAAAGGGAGGAGCTTAGGCTCCCTTAACGGTTTTAGAAACCGTGGATGAAGTGAGAGAAAAAGTCTCTCTCTCTCTCCTTAATTTTCCCAAAAAGATGGGCTTTATGGGAGCGGGCTGAGCGTGAGCGATCCTCTAGGGGCCGTGGGCCATCAGGAAATGCAAGGACTAACAGGACAGTGGGCTCATGGACTTGGGTCGCTTTGGGATCCATGATAATCATAGGTTATTGCAATGATAAAGGGCTCAGGGACCAATCGCCACATGTAAGCCCATGATTGGCCAATAAGATAGTGGGCAATGGGTTAGAGAGAGGTGGGCCTCTTGCGAGGCCGTGGGTTAGGGTGCATTTGGTTGCCAAGGGTGAAAAATGCATTTTTCCCTCAAAATATTAATCAATGAATAATGCATTTTTCTTTCCTCGGAGATCGAGCTCTACTCTCTCTCATCTACAATCAACCATTTGAGGCATTTCTCAACAATCAAACCTGCCCTAGGGACTGATATTTTACAATGGAGATCGGGTGGTTGATAGGATGGATGATCGACTGATCTGTAGCACGATCAGATGGTGGAAAGGTTAGATCGTATGGTGAGATGTGAGCAGTCAGGTCAAGGAGAGGGGGATCAGATTGTCGATCTGGGGATCTAATGGTGGGATGAGAGGATCTAATGGTCGGATGTTAGGGATCAGAGTGATGAAAGAGAAATGAGAGAGAAACTTAGGGGAGATGAGAGAGAAAATGATAGAGAATAGAGAGAAAAGTGTTGGCGGAGGGTCATGAACCCTGGTTTTCAATTGTTCTTCACTTGAGCTTTGCCAGTGGAGCAGGCCATCATTTGATGTGGCTTTAAATGCTTTGGTCTTTCTCTTGGTTATCAACTCTCCTGCTCTCGTGGTTCCTTGGGCCAGCTCTTCGATCCCCTTGCTCAGCCCGTAATAGGCTCATATCTTCTAGACATAGCCTGTGGACTCTTTAAGCTTTGATAATGGGCTTTCATGATCCATGTGGGTCCATAAGTCTCGAGAATCATCCAATCAGGGTTTCCTACGATAGAAGAAGCGCGTAATGAGACTTAATCAGAACGGCTTAATATCTAGACTTCTAAAAATGTGTTTAATGCATGCAAATATACCATTTCGTCCAGAAAAGTGTGTTCTATGCAATGAGATAGACTCTTACGTAGAAAAGTGGATAATTAGAGCAATTTTACGTAGGAGAGTGCGATAACGCTAAAAGGATAATTGCTTAAAATAAGCACTTTTGAGCGAATATCATTAGTACACAATGGTCTATGATAGTGATTGGAAGGTATACCGCCTTAGGGGTTTCAAGAAACACACAATAGTTTTGGGTAGGTATTGTGAATTAGTTCCAATTAGGGTTTGAAATTCAAATTTAGTTATTCCCGAATTAGGGTTCGGAAATATCTACTTTTGAATTACCCGAAGTTGGAAACCTTCAACGATTTCAAACATTTGAAATCTCGGTCAAATTGGTTATTCTCTAAATTAAGGAATTTTGTTGAAAGTGGACTCTTATCCAATTTTAGAGTTATCCAATTCAAAGTCTCTAGATCTAGAAACTGTAAGGATTGAATTTTCTAAAATGAAAAAATGCCCAGATTTTCAAAATTCAAAATTTGAAAAATACTTCAAAATAAAAACGAATAACCAATATAGTGATCTAACTAGAAATAGCAGAGTTGAAATCTAACCATAATATATTTTTTTTAATTAAAATTAACCTAGCAGTTATTCTAAAAATAAAGAAAAGCAAATTCCTAAATTATTATAACTTTGCACTCGACCATCCGAGGCATTAAAATAACAAGTAAATAATTTGAAAAAGAAAATTTAAAGTTTCCGATTTGGATCCTTCACGATTAAGCAGCTTTTCGATTTCTTGTTTGTCTTTTTGCAATCCCGTCAACCGAGCGGCAATGGCACCATTTAAAAGTAAGGTTTATCCGTGTCGTCAGATCGGAAACCCTAGTTTTCAATAATATTTGTAATCTGAGACTTTAATTCTTATAAAATATGAGATTCTTCACACAATGGTAGGTCGGATGTCGAATCCGCCCTCAGGTTAGGGAACACGAAAACATAGAAAATGCTGAGAAACGATGGAATGGTGAGAATGGTGATTGATAATAGAAATTTAAAACAATATTTTTGGTGAGACTTTTATCAGCTAATTAATGTAAATAAAATAGAATGAAAACACAATAAATAAAGAAATTTCAACTAAATTTATTAATTGATCAAAGTACTTACAAAAATTGAATAAATAAAGCGTAAATTATCTAGAAAGCATTCAAAATAGAGACTAAGCTAGAGAGAAAAATAAAAATTTAGAGAGAGAAATAAGAGACCTAGAGAGAGAAAGTCAAAATTTAGAGAGAGAAATGATTTGGGAGAGATTTCTAGATAGAGAAACAAGGAAGAACAAGAGAGAGAAAGAGAAAATAAAGTAAAGAAAACTCTAGAGAGGGAGAGAGAGAAAGTAAAGTAAAGAAAACTCTAGAGAGAGAAATTTGGAAAGATGGTTCTAGAGAGAGAAATAGAGGTTTAGGAAATTAGATATAGAATGTTCAAACCGATGAGGGAGGTTGTGATGGAATGGTGAAGGCATAGCTCGATCTTCTTAGGGTTGCTGTACCAAACCCTTAGATGATGTCGAGAGAGGACACACTAGTCAAGTGAATAGGTTGTAGACCTTGGCCAAGGAAAGAGGTTGAAAGTCATATGCCCATCCAAGGTACTCTCAGAAAAGGTTACTAGACCGTGGGAATGGTAGGAGCTGTACGCGGCTATCTGTCACGCTGCCTTTGAGATGATTGAGGGTGATTCAGTGGCCTAAGGAGAAGAAAATGGCGAAGATGTTTTTGCCAAAGGGAGGGATAACAAAGGTGAAGGAGTGATGGCATGAGAAAGATTTGAGATGTTTGTTGCAGGTGTGCAACACACAGCAAATGGTAACGGGAGTGCACGGTTGTGAGTTAGTGAAGGTGATGTCCAAGTTTTGCATCGGTCAACACTAACAGTATGGAATCGTGAAGTGAGAGTACGCACGGGCTGCTAGGAAGAGCAGCAAGCAGATGGGGTGTAGGTGAAAGGTGTTGGCAGATATGGCTGGTGGTGAGGATGTTGAAGAAGGGGAAGAGCCTGCTGATACGTTGAGCAGGTTAATGCATGCAAGGAAGGGGCTACGGTGATTGGTGCACCGGTGGAGAGAGGAGGCTTGAAGCAGTAGGTGGTGAAAATGGTGGTTGTGATGCACCGGAATAGAGCCGGACAAACCTGCAACATGAAGTGTAGGTGTTGGTGTAGATGGCCAGAGTTGTAGGTCCCTACAACTCCAGTAAGGAAGAAAGAAGAAGAAAGGGAAAAAGGAGAGGAGGAGGTTTAGAAGGGAAGGTTGCTTACCTGATGATGCTATGAGGAGCAACACCGTGGGTGAGATGGGAGGAGCTCGATCCAGATTGGTGGTTGCTGGCCGGAAATACAACGGCCAGCAATGGATGAAGGACACTACTGTGAATGGTGTTGAGAGGGGTTTTCTTACATGCCCTGCGTTGCTGCCCAAGTGAGCAACAACAACGTATTAAGAGAAGAGAAGGAGAAGAGAGGAGGTTTGGAGCTCACCTGTGGAAAGATCGCCGGAATTGCATGTGGCTGGAAACAGAGCAAGACGATGGTGGTTCTAGGAGATGCCACCATGGAAGGTAGAATCTAGTCAGCAATGGAGGAGGTGTGACGAGATAGAGGTGGAGTTGCAGTAAGGCCTGCAATTGTGGGGAAGAAAGACAGGAGGAGATGAAGTGTAGGTGTTGCACTTGGGAGTGGTTGTTGCTTGCGCAGCAACCAAGAGGAGACACGATCTCCTCTTAGACTTATAGGCAGTGGAGCTAACGGCCTGCACTACTGCAGGCTGTGAATTAGCAACTTGCTGGAGATGAGGTGGAGAAAGGTACAAGAAACCGGCCGATGAAGAAGAAGAAGAAGAGGGAGTAGAGCTTACTGGTGGGCTGCAGGATCACATTCAGGTGGCTGGAAGAGATGAGAGCACCTCGTGGAGTAGCAGCTAGTGTGGATCTGCAACGGTGATGAAGGAGTGATTCTCCAAATCGTTGATGAAGGTGGTGATTGTAGAGGAAAACGATGCACACACAAGAGTTGCAGGTGAGTAGTTTCTAATAAAACCGTCCAAAGCAGGATGGTGGTTACAAGCTGGTAGATGCTGGTTTGGCCAGCAAGGTGGGATGCGCACAACACCAGCAATGGTGGTAAGAGAGAAAGGAGAGGAGTTGGGGGAGGGAACCATATTTTCGTTGGGTTCGACCTCCCTTTAAGCAAAAGGGAGGTTGATCTTAGCTGTCGGATTTTCCTCATCCCTTTTTCAAGGTTTGTTAAAACCATGAGAAAGATATGGGAATCCAGGGGAGGAAGACGTGGAGATTTGTTTAAGAAAAGGTCAAGGAAGACCGATTCTCTTCCTTTAGGAAGTGAGTGGCTTGAGAATGGGCTTATAATTGGGCCAACAAGATGGGCCCTTGATTGTATGAGATATCTCAGCCCTTCATCTTCTTCTTTCTTATCTTGCCATGTGGGAGATGGGTGAGTGTTAGATGAGAGGGTGAAATCCAATGGTTAGGAGTAGTGAGGTGCATGGACATGGGTCATGGGCATGGGTCCTGGGTATGGGTCATGGGTCATGGGTATGGATCATGGTGTGCCAAGATAGATAGAGAGAGGAATAGGAGAGAGGTGAGAAAATAAAAAAATAGTAGAATTGGAGGGTCTTGAACCCTGGTATTCTTTATTCTCTTTCATCCGCTCCACCAATTAGTCAAACTAGCTTTCGATGTCAATTGGTGTGACTTTTAACGCCTTAGTCCTTCTCTTGGTCTTCAACTCTTCTGCTCTCTCTTGGTCCTTGGTCCGGCTCTACGATCCTCTAGCTTTGCCTGTACTTGGCTTCTATCTTCTTATCCTAGCCTGCTGGCTCTTTAAGCTTTGATAGAGGTCTTCTGTGGTTGATCGTGGGCCCGCCAGTCCTTGAGAATCGCTCAATAGGGTCTCCTAGAAGTGAAAAAGCGCGTAATGAGATTCAACTAAAATAGCTTGATACTGGACTATCCGAACTGCGTATATTTCATGTAAATAGTTGATTTTCACTAAAGAATGTGTTCTACACAATGGAAGAAACTCTTATGTGGAAAAGTCGACGAAAAGACATGTTTTACGTAGGAGAATGTAACATCGCTATAAGGATAATGGCTTAAAATAAGCACTTTTGAGCGAATATCAAGCACCAATGGTGGTGCTTCATGGTAGAGAAAAGCGAGTTGCAGGTGCAACGATTTAGAGGAGGGTTGCAGCAATGGGGAGGAGCCTGTGCAGACAGTGGGAAGTGTTGAACTGGTTGCAAGCCATTGGAGATTAAGAAAATCGACTTGCCTAAGTTGCAGGTCCGTCTAGCATATTCGGTTAGGAGAGGTAGGTGCTCCAGTAGGTCGAGAGTAGTAGATGAGAGAAGTGGTGAGGCCAGTGGTGTGATTGCTGGAGCATCTAGAAAGAAAGAGGAGCAGGCCATGGTGTGGAAAGGCAGAGGATCCATCGGTGAAGGTGGTGGCTCCGAGGGAAGCCGCCAATGAGCTTACATTGATATTCGCTCAAAAGTGCTTATTTTAAGCAATTATCCTCTTAGCGTTATCACATTCGCTTACGTAAGAGTTTCTTCCATTGCGTAGAACACATTCTCTTTAGACGAAAATTGACTATTTGCATGAATTAAACACATTTTGGGAAGTCAAGATATAAAGCCATTTCGATTAAGCCTCATTACGTGCTTTTTCTATCGCAGGAGACCAAATTGGGCGATTCTAATAGATTGCAGGCCCACAGTTGACTGCCAGAGTATAGGACCAAAGCTCAAGAGCCAATAGGCTGAGGATAAGAAGATACAAGCCAAATGCTGGGAGAGCTAGAGAGTCGGAGAAGCCTGAGAGAAGATCAAGAGAAGAGGAGAGTCAAGCCCCGAGAGAGGAGACTAAGGAGATTAAAGCCCAAACAAATAACAAAAGATTATGGCTTGCTAAGTTAGTGAAGTATGCAGAAGACCAAGTCAAAGACCAGGGTTCAAGACCCTCTGTTAGCATTTTCTCTTTATTTTTGTAATATTTTCTCTCCCCTCTCTAAACCCTGAGTTCCACATCTTACGGTCATCCTTCACTCACCACCCACATCATCATCATCTGAGCCATACGATCATCCATCCGACAGTCTGATCATTTAGATCATCCATCCAATCATCCGCTCACCATCCAATCGCCGTTAGATCTCCATCATCTCCATTCATATCGATTGGATTCTCCTAAATCTCCTATCACCACATCATTTCTCACAATCATTGATCCAATGGCTTTAAAATATGATCCATGGCCTCGCTCAAATCTCAACACGCTTTCACAAAAAGGTAGGGCCAACGCACATGGCATGAGACGGATGTGCGGGTATTCTTGGAAATGAATAAAAGATGGTTTCTTTATAAAGAGACATTTTGATAAAGAGTTTTGGAAACTAAAAGGATTTGGAAAGAGTAATCCACATTTTTGTTTTTAGAGGGTGGTTTAGGGTTAGGAGAATGGTTTTGGTTCTTAGGGCCACCACATCTCTTGTAAAAGAAGAAAACCCTAAAGAGGGTTCGGTTCCCCCACTCCATTCTCTCCTATCTTCTACATCTCACTTCTCCAATCTCCTAGCCATCTCTCCCATTGTCCATCTCCTTCTCTCCTAAGACCATTGCTGGTTTGGGCTGTCACCACCACCCAGCACAGTGCAACATCCATCACGACCAGCACCCCTGCACTGTTGGATCAAACCTTGCTGCTGGCGACCACCATATCACGGCCTGCAGGAGTTGCAGGCCAACACCGGCACACCGGCAGCTCCTATCTACTCTCTAAATCGCTCTCTTTTTGCCCTCACAAAAACCTAGCTGAAAGTAGGATTTTTTCGTGTCGTTGAATCGGAAAACCTAATCTCAACACATTTTTAGAATCCGCTTCTTTGTTCACTCAAATCCTGTAAAAATCACAGGGTTGTACAGTGGCTCGTGTCGGATATCGTCCGCACTCGGGGTTAGGGCAAATAAGAACAATAATGACAGAAAATGCTTCAAATGAAGGATGGATGAGAGATCTGGGGTTGATTTTGAAACAAGCTTTGAGATTGAAAGATTATTAGAATTATTTTAACGAAATGAACAATTAACTAGGAAAATAATGAAACAACTATACTCAAATAAACTCCATTCATTAAATAGAAAATGTCAATTACAAGCCTTGAATGAAACTATTGCAAAACAATTAAGGAAAACTAACTAGAAGGAATTAAGAGAAAGGAAGTTAGAGAGAGACCTAGAGAGAGAACTATTCTAGAGAGAAAATAGACAAAGTGAGAAAACTCTAGAGAGAGAAACTCACCTTGAACTTACCTGAGGAGATTGGATCCGGCAGTAGAGGTTCGACCAAGGATAGAATATGTGCACACATGGGTGCACCATGAGGAGGGTTTGGGTTGATGTGGTGCTGTCCAAGGGGGTAGTGGCAGCGGCTAGGAGACGAGGAAACGGCCTACAACTTGGTTGAAGTGTGAGCCGTTTTTCAATTATTCTTCTCTTTTTTTTATATATTTGTTGCTCTTGGGGGGGAAGAGGACAACCTATAACTTCGATTGCTGGTGAAGTTTCAGATGACTTGCAAGGTGTTCAGTTGGGAGCGCATGGGTTTGCAAAGAGGTTGCAGGTGTTGTTGGTTCTTGCAAGGGTGGAGGCGCAACAGTGAGGATGATCGCCAAAGAAGGATGCTGGGGAAGACGGTCTGCAAGTGTTTTGCAGATCGTGTTCTTGAGAGGAGATTACCGGCGTTAGGGAGGAGCTGCAGCAGCAGGATTCACCTTGAAGAACGCCCAGGGAAAACGTGGAGAGGTGCGAGCCCGTCAATGGAAGGATGGCTGGAGTTGCAGGTTGCAACTCCAGCAACCGTTTTGGAGTAAGGAGGACGTGGGAAGCTGCAGGCGGCAACCGGTGGCTGCTGAGGAGAGCACACTGCAACGTGAAGGTGCAGCAGCGTGAAGAGGGATGTGGAGCAGTCTAATGGAGACTGACAGTTTGTGGCGTAGGAGAAGAAGAGACGGTAAAGGATGGGGGCGTTGGAGGTTGACTCAGGGAAGAAGATGGTGGCCTGTGCAATACCTCTATGATTCGAGTTGTGGTGACGCTTGCAAGGGCAGCAAGGAAGGAGGAATCAAGGGCCCAGCGGCAAGGAGAAGAGGCGGCAGGAGATAGAGGAGAGAGATGCGTACTGGACTGGTTGGGGGGGGGCGCTGCCGGCCGGAGTTGCAGGCTGCAACTCCGGTAGAAAACGGGAATAATATGATGAAGAAAATGAAAATGAAATAAATAATAAAGAAAAAAGATGAGAAGAAGAAGAAGAAGAAGAAGAAGAAGAAGAAGAGGAGGAGGAAGCCTTACCAGACGGCCGGAGTTGCCTGCAACTCCGGCGAAGACGTGAAGAAGATGAATAAAAGGAAAAAGAGAAAAGAAGAAAAAGAAGGAGAATGGGGCCGAGGGAGAAGGGAAAACGTGGGGAAGAGTAAAGGGAAAGGATTGGAAGAGATTGGAGGGGGATTAGGGTTCGAACGAACCCTTCTCCCTCCTCTTATAAAGCTCCCTATTTCCTTTAATGGAAATAGGGTATTTTTGAAAATAATTTTTAAAGTAAAAATCTACTTTTCTATGGGGAATCTCCCCAATTAGTGGACCCCCCATTTTTTTGAAATTTAATTAAAATTCTTTGGAAATTCACGGGGTCCACTAACTGGTCGGACAGCGGGTCGATGATGATGGGCCCGGCTACTGGCCCACATGGATTTATGATGTCCATTGTCTCACAAGATGATGTGACAGACGGTCTGATGGTGATCAGATGGATGGTGACTTGATTGGGACCCAGATTGGTAGATCGACGGATCTAGAGAGATCTAACGGTCCGATTGAAGATCCAATGGTCCGATGGAAGATCCAACGGTCAGAAAGCTAAGGGAGATGAGATAGAGCTGAAGGGTAGGAGTTCTGGGGTTAGGTCAGTAGATTCGAGGATCGAGAGATGAAGAGAGAGAGAGAATAAGAACAGATGAGAGAGAAAGTATCAAAAAAATGGAGAAAAGTATTGGCAGAGGGTCTGGAACCCTGGGCTTCACTGTGACCATCCTCACGCTTCTCTAGTAGAGTAGACTATCATTCCTTGCTGACTCATGTGGCTTTAAACGCTTTGGTCCATCTCTTGGTCATTGGCTCTCCTGTTCTTTTCGTTCTTTGGGCCAGCTTTTTGGTCCTCCTATTCAGCCCATAGTTGGCCCATATCTTTTAGTCATAGCATGTGGGCCCTTTAAGCTTTGATAATGAGCTTTCCTGATCGATGTGGGCTCGCAAGTCTCGAGAATTGTCCCATCGGGGTTTCCTGCGACAGAAGAAGCGCGTAATGAGACTTTATCAGAATGACTACATGTCTAGACTTCCGAAAATGTGTTTAATGCATGCAAATATACCATTTCGTCCAGAAAAGTGTGTTCTACGCAACACAAGAGACTCTTATGTAGAAAAGTAGATAAATAGAGTATTTTAAAGTAGGAGAATGCAATAACGCTAAAAGGATAATTACTTAAAATAAGCACTTTTGAGCGAATATCACCAGCCGTCTCCATCTTATTTACTCTAAGCCGGGCTGCACTATCACCCATTGAAGCTTAACTCCCTAACATCGCATCACCTTGCTGCTAACACAGCCAATACCAAGCAACTCCACCATTCTAGATAGCCTCTCTCAAGCATCCAAGGACCTGTAACTTCGGTCGACTTCTCTTCCTCTTCGAAATGCACCGACGACCCAATTGGAACCTCATCCTTGCAGCAACTTTCTCTGGGTGGCTCCTCCTTCCCACGATCGGAACCACCAGGCCGTGCAATCATCTCCTCACCACCGTTTCTGGAGTTGCAGGTTGCAACACCAGTTGGCCGTCTTCACCTTGTCTCCTCTCCAAACCATCATCTTCTATTAAAAAAAAAAGAAAAGAAAAAAAAAGAGAAAAAGAAAAGAGAACCAGAAAAGAGAAGAGGAGGAGGAGGGCTGCCCTCCACCTCACCTTGGCCGAACCACCATCTCCTTCTAGCCATCTCAGCTCCACCGCGATCTACATCTTCATCGCCCTCAACTCCAGCAGCAACTAGATAGGCTTTAGGACCTGCAGCTTTCTTCAACGGTCTGTACATCTTCCACTAATTTGTAGACCGCACCTTCTTCCTCTTGTTAGCACTCCTAGATGGCCGGCAAACACCACCCCTAAGAAACCTTCTCCACTAATTTGTAGACCGCACCTTCCTCCTCTTGTTAGCACTCCCACCTCTTTTTCCATCTTTCTCTCTCTAGTATATTCTCTCTCTTTAGTATTTTCTATCCCTAGGATTTCTTATTTCCTCTTTGTTTCTTTTTTCTCTCTAGTTTTCTATCTTCCTCTCTCTAAGTCTCTCTCTATCTCATATTTACTATGGCTTTGTAGATTAGTTTCTGTTATTTGCTTAAAGCATTTGGATTTTAGCATTGTAAATTTTAGTTTATTTGAGGAATAAAAGTTGATTTTAATATGTTTGATGTCTCTCTATCTTCGTTCATGTCTCTTGATTTAGTCTGTAGTTATGATAATTTCTCACTCAGAAATCATATTTTTAATCTTGATCTGATTCTCACCATTCCACATTCCCCAGCAAATTTTTGATATTTTATGTTCCTTTTTGCATTAACCCGACTAACTTCGAGTGCGGATCGACATCCGACATATAGCTATACAAAGTCTGAATTTTTCCAGGATTCAAAATTGAGTCGGATCAAAATACAAATATTGTTGATTTAGGGTTTCCGAATTAACGACACGGAAAAACCCTAATTTCAAATGACATCATTGCCACTCGGGTGTACGGGACTGCGAAAAGGAACGAAGATCACAGAATCGAAAAGCTGCCAAAGTAGGAAGATCAAGTGTTTTGGAAACTTTCCTTACGTTTTATTATGATATTTTTAGCAGTATTTTAATTATTTTTAATGCCTCGAACGGATGAATGCAACTTGTAATAACTTAGGACATTTTATATTTTTGAATATTTACTGCTAGATCTTGTTCTAGGGTTTGCTAGAAACCCTAGATTGAGTGAAAATATAAAATAATAAAAAAAATAAAAAATCTAAAATTCAAAAAGATTAGGGTTGTTATATTCTACCGGATTTTAGCAATATCACCAATCGATGATTTGCAATTTTTGAAGAGATTCCAAAAAGTTAAAATTTTGCCAAATTAGGGTTTCCAAAATTAGACACTTCCACTTTTAGAGAATTTCTATCTTTAGAAAACCTCTAAATTTGGAAAAGTCTGCAAAAGGAAATACCCTAAATTTAGTAAAATTCCAATTTTGGGAAACTTCCCAAATTATAAGGGATTTCAAAATCTAATCTTTATTGAAAGATTTCCAAAATTCGGGAACCATTTTAAATATAGGAATTTTCCAATTTGGAAGTTTCTAAATTCGAATCCCATCCCGAATTTGGGAACTAATTCAAAAACTTGCCTAAATTCAGTGCTTGCTCCGTGAACCCTAAGATCCACCTCATCACTCCAGCTAAGTTTGATCCCCAAGATCCACTAAATTAAAAAGAATCAAGAGCTAGAGCCAAACTAGATCGGTGTTCTAGGACACCCCTCCACTTAGTCATTCCATCAATCCCAGGTCGAATAAGTCTACGAGTGCGGGTCCCTGTTGTCTAACACACTCATAGGTCCCTACTACTTAAGTATACCGAGCTCGCCAGTGGCTTCCCTGGTGCTTTGTTGGTCTGCTAATTATTGGATTAGGAACACAAATTAAAGTAAGTTTCCCCTGAGATCCACACTTGTAACCCCTCGACAAATTGGGCTAACCTGGTGCGTACTTAAGATGGTCGATGTACCGCACGTCTATCTAGGTTACGGATTCTAGAGAAGCGAACTTGTGTTAGTACCATGCGGATTCTTGTGAGTGTATCCTTGTGAGAATTCCTAAGAGTGACACAGTTTGTCCGGCGGGTAACAAAAGATAAACCAGTGGTCCGCCCAGTGTCATAATTTACCTCAGCCCATAGACTAAAAAGATATTTCCTAAAACCACCCTATTTTTTTAGATATAGGAATATCTTGTTTGCTCTCTGATTGATTCATATAGGATCGCTAGCTTAGTGTTCTCCTATGGTAATTTTTTGCCGTGTCGAGGGTTTGCTTTTTCAAGCATATGCCCATTTGGATTTAATCCAACCCGAGATTGATTCGATCTAAGAGTCAATCTGCGTCACCGATCTTCCACCCACTCTATCTCCCTCATTGTGAGACTCCCATCTCTCTTGATGCTAGATGAACGACCTCTATATAAGACCTACTACACTTTCTGTGATAACTCCCAATAATGGTATGACAATTCTGCGTATCATCATAACACTCCAGTCTCGCAGACTTCCATAGGGTATGAAGACAACGGAGATCTAGATTACAAATCTCTACTTCAATAACTAAAATAATCGGTCTCTGCCCTTCGTGTCGCAGTCTAGCCACCTGTCCAAAATTACAACTCTGTGGGATATTTCCCTCCTGTCTAGGAAGAGGTCTATACTTTCAGTACATTTCAACCTTCAATACAGACCTCCTATAATAACACGTATTATCCGAACAATAGGAGTCACCATAACTTTGATTGGGAACAATCTGCTTTCCCGCAGCTACTGCTGTAAGATAGTTATCCTTCTGGGTTTCATCAACCCAATGGAGAGTATGATTGGCAATACTCACAGTCGCAGCACCCGTCATATTGATATTCGCTCAAAATTGCTTATTTTAAGCCATTATCCTTATAGCGTTGTCGCATTCTCCTACGTAAAACTTATCTTTTCGTCGACTTTTCCACGTAAGAGTTTATTCCATTGCGTAGAACACATTCTTTAGATGAAAATTGACTATTTGCATGAAATATATGCATTTCAGATAGTCCAGGATCAAGCCGTTTTAGTTGAATCTTATTACGCATTTTTTCACTTGCAAGAGACCCTATCGGGCGATTCTCAAGGACTGGCTGGCCCACGATCAACCACAGAAGACTTCTATCAAAGCTTAAAGAGCCAACAGGCTAGGATAAAAAGATAGAAGACATGTACGGGCAAAGTTAGAAGATCGTAGAGTCGGAACAAGGACTAAGAGAGAAAATAATAACTGGAGACCAAAAGTAGGACTTAGGTGTTAAAGGCCACACCAATTAACATCAAAGGATAAATTTGACTAATTGATGGAGCAGACGAGAGAGAATAAAGAAGACCAGGGTTCAAGACCCTCCAATGCTTTTATTTTTGTATTTTTCTCTCACCTCTCTCCTATTTCTCTCTTTATCTATCTTGGCCCATGACCTAGGCCCATGACCGAGGCCCATGACCCATGCCCATGACCCATGCTCATGCCCATACCCATGACCCATGCCCATGCCCATGCCCATTTGCAACAAGAAGAGAATTGGTCTCACTTGACTGATTCTTCTCCCCCCATATCTCTCTATCCTAGTCACACTCTCTTTCATCTAACTAACCCATTCCCAAGCGTTGGATCTCTCTAGATCCAACGGTCATCATTTTTACAACAAGCCAAAAGAAAAAAAAATCTATAAGAGATCTACGATCTCTCCTTATTAGGTTAGTTCCCTCCCCCTTCTCTTCCTCTCTTTCTTCTTTCTTTCTTTCTCTTATTCTTCACCCTTCTTCTCCGGCGAGCTCACCATTAACGCGTCTACCTCGAGGTGAAAAGCATCAAACAACAACGTCTCCTTGCTGCCCATTCCCTCCGCCACAATCAAAGGCTACAATCCGCAATCCTATTGAGGTCGATCCAATTGGAGTTGCACCATCTACCTCTTCAATGGTAAGTTTCTCTCTAATTCATCTCTCTAACCTTCCTACCTTCTTTCTCTCTCTTCTTTCCCTCTCTACCTTTACATGCTTTCTAGGGTAATATTTTAATGGCTTTCTAGATTAATTTGGTTTAATTTATTTTCATTGTAAAGCATTTGGACAAGCATTGTAAGCATTTATTTTTAGTTTAATGAACAAGTTTTAAATTTAAGTTTAAGTTATTTTTATTTATTGTGTTTGTCATTCTCGTTCCTCTTATGTTTTTTTTATTCTAATAGTTTTAAAAACAATCTCAAGCATATTTTAAATCAACCTCCACCATTCTCACTTTTCCATTTATTCCAAGCATTTTCTGATTATTCTTGTTTCTTATTGTGCTAACTAATACCGAGTGCGGACGATATCCGACACGAGCCACTGTGCAAGTCTGCTTATTTGCAGATTAAGTGAACCAATTCGGAAAAATTACAAATATTGTTGAACTTTAGGGTTTCCGTAACCAACGACGCGGAAAAACCTTAATTTCAAATGGCGCCGTTGCCGCTAGGTTGACGGGATTGCAAAAAGACGAACAGGAATTCGGAAAGCTGCTTAATCTTCAAGATCCGATCTAAATCGGAAACTTTCCACTTTATTTTTCACATTTTCCACTTATTATTTTAATGCCTTGGACGGCTGAGTGCAAAGTTGTAATAATTTAGGGATTCATTTTCTCTCTTTTTAGAATAACTGCTAGATAATTAATTAATTAAAAAATACCAAAAATATTAGGGTCAGATTTCAATTCTGTTATTTCTAGTTAGATCACCATTAGTTATTTGATTCAATTTGGAAGATTTCCAACTCCGGGTAATTCAAAAGTAGATATTCCCGAATCCTAATTCGGGAATAGCTAAAGTTGAATTTCAAACCCTAATTGGAACTAATTCACAATACTTGCCCTAAATCATTGCATGTTTCTTAAAACCCCAAAGGCGGTATAGCTTCCAATTCCATATCATAGATCATTGTTGACTAACGTGATTGCGGATTGCGTTTACCAAGTGAGTAGGGAGCGAAAGCTCAAAGAGGTGGAATCGGGCCCAAGCCTATTTGGATACCCCTCCCTATCTCACGAAGGAGACCTCGTGCGTAGCCAATGGGCAGGTAAGTTTCTACACCTCGCTTTAAGTGCGATCGTGATCATTGTGCAAACACTGTGCCAATTGTTTATTTGCTTTTGCAAAATTTATCGAAATTGCTTGGTTTGGCCGTAATAAAATACATAAAGAGCAAACCCAGCTCTAACTTGAAACTGGTGGGATTTCATCACTCACCTTGTCATTCCAGCTTTTGTGCAACCACAGCCAAAAATTAAAATCAATCAAGAAGTAGAGCCCAATTAGATCGGTGTTCGAGGAAAACTCCACATAAAATGACCCCTTCAAAGATCAAGTCGATTAAGTCCATGGTGCGGGTCCCTGTTATCTAACACACCCATACGTCCCTACTACTCAAGTATACCGAGCTCGTAAGTGGCCTCCTTGATTGTCTGTCGGATTAGCTTAATGTTAGATTAGGAACACGAACCAACCCTAGCACCTCTTCTGGGAAAACTCATCTTCACGCTTGACAAATCCGGTTAGTCTAGGGCGTACTTAAGTCAGCCGATGTGCCGCACGTCTGTCTAGGCTTCGGATTATCTTGCAGTCAACTTGAGTTAGTACTAGCGGATTTGCTTTGAAGAGTGTATCCTTGTGAGAACCTACAGAGTGAAAAGTTAGTCCGGCGGGTAATAGAAGATAAACCAGTGGTCCGCCCACTATCATAATCTACACTATCCCTACACTAAACAAGATAATTCATAATACTATACTGATTATTTAGAAATAAGATTATCTGTTGCTCTGTGTGCATCATCTAGGCTCATTCGGTTTCGTAGTCCTTAGATTTTTTACTGACTTTAGGGCTTGCTTTTACAAGCATATGCCCATTTGGATTTGATCCAACCCGAGACTGATTCGATCTGCGAGTCAGTCTACCGCACCGATCTCTTTCAACTAATTTATCTCCCTCCTCTGAGAGACTCACATCTCTCTGATGGCTGTTGAACGGCCTCTATTCGAGACCTACAACAATTTCTTTGAAGATCTAGGCGATAACTCTGAGCAATGGTATACCAATCCTGAGTGTCGTTGAAAGTAAGTTTTTTCCGCGTCGTTGGTTACGGAAACCCTAATTCCAACATATTTGTAACTTATCCGAGTTTTTATCCTGCAAAAATATGAACTTTGTATAGGGATTCGTGTTGGGTGTCGATCCGCACTCGGGGTTAGTTCGCGCGATTCATGAACATGAAATGATGGATTTTTATCAGAAATTGCCACTAGAAAGGATGGAGGGGTGAGAGTGGTGGTTTAAGGTGCTTTTAAAACATGCTTGATAATTGTATGAGAGCCATGAAATCACTAATCTGAGTAGCATAAAGTGACACCACTGTAATTGAAATACTATAAAATTTGAATTGAAATTAAGTATTAACCCAAAATAATTCTTACAATGATCATGATTGAAACCTTATACTAGAAATCAATAACTTGACTAAACTAGAGAGAGAAAGAAGAGAGAGAAAACTAAAGAGAGAGAAAGAGAAGAAAAGGTTAGAGAGAGAAAACTAGAGAGAGAGAAAATGGTAGACTAAGGAGGAGAGAAAAGACCCAATCTAGAGGTAGAAAGATGGATAGAGATAGAGAAAGAAAGAAGAGGAGAGAAATGTCGTAGGAGCACTTACCGGAGTGAGTTCGGCCATTGATGGGGTGTTTGGTGAATGGTCCGGCTACGTGGTGGAGGTGGTGTGCGATCGTTGGATAGGAGATGTGGTTTGAGATGGGAATCACACGTTAGCCTCGTGGTTGCTGTGGTGGCTCTTGGCCATGGTGGAGAAGACGGCATGAGAGAGGGTGAAGACCATGTGGTGGAAGGAGGTTGTTGGATGAAGTGTTGCCGAGTTGTTGCAGGTTTAATGGCCGTTCTTGGTGGTAGTAGCAGATGCTAAGACATCACAAGATTTGTAGAGCACCAGAAAGAACGGTGGATGAGTGCCTCGTTAAAAGAGACAACTGCAAGCAGAGCACCATGGAGGCGGAGCCTGCACATGGGGCGTTGCTGCAGGGCGGTGTGCGCAAGACCAAGGGAACTACCAGTTCCTCTTCTTCCTTCTTCTCTTCTTTCTTTTTTTATTTGTTTCCTTTTGTTTGCTGCCTTTCTTGAGAAGAAGAGGGTAGGAAGAAGTGAGGGAGAGGACGGCTTGCCGTTTTTGGACCTGCAAGTGGCAGCAACTTGGAGATGTGCAACAATGGTGGAGTTTCAAACTTGCAACTTGGAGTTGCAGGTCTGAAAGCGAAGGTGAGGCGCACCAGTCAAGTGGATGGAGGGGCTCTTACAGACCATGGGGTCTAAGTTTTTGCTGGTGTGCTGGAAAGAGATCAAGAGAACAGCTTGCAAGTGTTGCAGGCCGTTATCTTGCTGAATAAGACGCTGTTGTGGGCGACCGGAGTTGCAGGTGTGCAACTCCGACGTGAAGAAGGGAGGAGGAAGATGACCGGAGTTCTGCAACTTCGGTGGACTAACAAGGAAAAGGGACAGAAGAAGAAGATAGAGAAGAAGAAGAAGAAGAAGAAGAAGAAGAAGAAGGGGGCGCTCCACCAGCTCGCCGGCCGGATTTGCCGGAAAAGAAAGGAGAAGTCGAAGGAAAAGGAAGAAAAAGAGATTGGAGGGGGATTAGGGTTCGAACGAACCCTTCTCCCTCCTTTTATAAAGCTCCCTATTTCCTTTAATGGAAATAGGGTATTTTTGAAAATAAAAAAATATATATATATTTTTTTTTTAAAGTAAAAATCTACTTTTCTATGGGGAATCTCCCCAATTAGTGGACCCCCCATTTTTTTGAAATTTAATTAAAATTCTTTGGAAATTCACGGGGTCCACTAACTGGTCGGACAGCGGGTCGATGATGATGGGCCCGGCTACTGGCCCACATGGATTTATGATGTCCATTGTCTCATAAGATGATGTGACAGACGGTCTGATGGCGATCGGATGGATGGTGACTTGATTGGGACCCAGATTGGTAGATCGACGGATCTAGAGAGATCCAACGGTCCGATTGAAGATCCAATGGTCCGATGGAAGATCCAACGGTCAGAAAGCTAAGGGAGATGAGATAGAGCCGATGGGCAGGAGTTCTGGGGTTAGGTCAGTAGATTCGAGGACCGAGAGATGAAGAGAGAGAGAGAATAAGGAGAGATGAGAGAGAAAGTATTAGAAAATGGAGAGAAAAGCACTGGCGGAGGGTCTGGAACCCTGGGCTTCACTGTGACCATCCTCACGCTTCTCCAGTAAAGTCGACTATCATTCTTTGCTGACTCATGTGGCTTTAAATGCTTTGGTCCGTCTCTTGGTCATTGGCTCTCCTGCTCTCTTCGTTCTTTGGGCTGGCTTTTTGGTCCTCTTATTCAGCCCATATTTGGCCCATATCTTCTAGTCATAGCATGTGGGCTCTTTAAGATTTGATAATGCGCTTTCATGATCGATTTGGGCCCACAAGTCTCGAGAATCGTCCCATCGGGGTTTCCTGCGACAGAAGAAGCGCGTAATGAGACTTTATCAGAACGGCTTAATATCTAGATTTCTGAAAATGTGTTTAATGCATGCAAATATACCATTTCGTCCAGAAAAGTGTGTTCTACGCAACAGAAGAGACTATTACGTAGAAAAGTAGATAAATAGAGCATTTTACGTAGGAGAATGCAATAACGCTAAAAGGATAATTGCTTAAAATAAGCACTTTTGAGCAAATATCAGTCGTCATGACACTCCAGTCTCACAGAGTTCGATGGGACATGAAGCACAGGGTGATCCAGTGCTAAAATCCCTACTTATAGATTTGACAAAATCAATTTCCGCCCTTGATGTTGCGGTTCAGAAGCATGTTTATCACTCCACATCTGTGGGATATTTCTCTCATGTCCAAGAAGAGGTCTATAATTTTAGTAAATTAGAACCTCCACTGCAGACCTCCTACAATAACATGCATTATCTGAAAAATGGAAGTCACGATAACTTTGGATGGGAACAACAGTCTTTTCCCCAGTAGAATCTACAACTAGATATGTATCATTCCGGGTTTCACCAACCCTGTGGACAATATGATGGCCAGTACTCGCAGTCGCAGTATTAGCTAGATCCACAGACTGAATATTTTGATCAACAATGGACCCTGCAGGATTTTCAGAGTCAGCAGATAGTCCTAGACTCACATCCATCATATAACTTTCATACTCAGTCGGACTACATTCAAGAGTTGGCACATCAGCTTCCTTTAGTTGAACCGCCACAATCTGCTACTAAACCTAGTCTAAAAGAACTCTTCTCGCAATACATCATCCAACAACAACACTCCATGGAGAGCTTGGAACACCGTCTAGGTGAGTTAGAATCTGAGAGAGAGGAAGTCAACTTCACTAGCCAACCTATGACTTATCTAGAGGGGAATACCATGGCCACGGTCCATAATGAGGAGTCGCACAGCTGGACCCAGTACCAAACTTTACAAGAGGAAATTGAGGTTGCTACAAACAAAGGATTGGACTACAATATTGATGAGCCAGAGTCTCCATCTTCGGTGTCCTTCAAAGCATCGACTTCTGAATTTAGCTTAGAGGAATCATCTACATCTGTTATTTCTATCTGGGACTCTGAAGAAGTTATTCATAACATTGAGCTGTGTCTTGACTATAGGATCCCAATTGGCCTAGACTTACCCATCCCCACCACCCTTGGATTGTGTAACAATCGTGATGAACCCATGTTTCCATCTATGGTGCCCTTACAGGCAGCTACTTCTGCACCGAGAACAGAGATACCCATATCCATCTCTATCTTTGATGATTCTACATCAGCACTGGATGCAGATATTCCTACCATTGAGCAATATCTAGAAAATGGGATTCCAGCTGCCTTGGACCTACTGTTCCCCACCGAAGATAAACACATTGAGTGCAGGGATTGGAACATTCCTCTCACATTAGGAAACCTCGAGGAAAAGGTCCACAATTTTGACCCGCCACCATATGTCGATGTTGTCAATAAACAGTGTGCCCTAGAGAATCTAATTCAGGACTCTCCCGAGGAAAAACTCTCCCAGTGTAAAGAACACTTTGCGCCTGACTTCATCTCAGAGTCAGACAATTATGCTATTACTGATCTGCAGGAGTCTGCTCCATTCACATATATTCCCGCTAAACTCAATGAGTTTGCGGCTCTGCTAACCATGGCCAGAGGACCCACTACTGCTCTCATCTCAGTCTTTACTAAGAAGCTTCAATCTCTCCCAACTGAACAACATGTTTTTGCGGGTCTGCAAATAGCACTTACTATCCTTCTTTCAGTTTACACTGAGAAATACCTGTTCTATATAGGTATACCTAGACAAGGGATAGAATAACAGTCTCTATTCTACCTTAGAAGACTGCAGATTCACTCCGTTTCCATAAGTTTTAACCTAGTTGGGGGTACTTGATATACCCCCATCATGTCTGGCTGAAGACATAAAACTTAGCACTTTTAGAAAGGCAATTCTGGTATTCCTAGAGTACATGAGTCTCTATATTTGTTATTACTGTGATATCTCTGGACATGCAGGTACATTTATTCTTCAGATCATCAGGTACCACACACTGTCAAGTTTATGTCGACTTGGTAATATCCTTCTTGAACCTTTGCATCATCATTACCAATTTTTCATCATCTTTTGTCTCGGTCATGAGCACCGAGGTCAGTGCTATATTTTGGTTGGGGGTGAGTTTTTACCAAAACTCATGTTTTCATTTTGATAAAAAAAAAATAATAATAAAAAAAAAAAAAAAGAGAGAAACCTTGTGTTTTTGGGTGTGATTTCATGTGATTTTCAAAAATGCTCTAACTTGATTCGTGAAAACCTTTTGAAAAGTCTATTCGTTGAAAATGATATCTATTTTGAAAAATCACTTGTTAGCTCGTCATTCAGTTTGAAAGCAAACATTACTACAATGGATTGAAAACTCTTTGAAAACTCAGATTCTGCAAAAATGTTCACATATCAACGTCTGAATTATTCGATGTTTTAGATTATTTAGAGATCCAAGGAGAACAATTATGGAGACCTAACCCAGTGAGCTTTTGAGCTTTTCATTATTTCTGAGGGTTATAAAATTATTCTGAGTCACAAGATGACTCATAATTCTTCTAGTCCCCTAATATTTCCATTGAGTGGTCTCATTAACCTTTGCTTTGGTCATGGAACTCAGAACGACATCAAATTTGGATTATTACATAAAGAAACTTCTCTATATTCATTTGAGACATCGAAGATGAAAGTACAAACCCTAGAAAATGATATAGGCCATCTTTTTAGCCAATCAAACTTTTTAGCTTCCCTAACACATCTATACCGTTAGAAACCATTTTGAGCCTGTTAATGAAAACCTTTTCTTGTTAACCCATCAACCAAAAACTGAATCCCAAAAAAGAGTTCAATACGATAACCTACTTCTGAGAGGGATCAAAGAGTATTTGGTATGATCATGAAAAGATAGAAACCAAGAAAGAAAAAAAAAGAAAAGAAAATAAATGGTTCAAGCTTAAAAGAAACATGATTAGAAAGAAAGAAGGAAAGATTGAAGAATAGCCAAAAAGACAAAAATTGGAAAAAGAAAAGAAGAAAAGTCAATGAAATATTACCCTTGGAAAAAGTTGCAAAGAATAGTGAGATACCCTCTTAGAATTTTTGCATACCAGAATATCCTTCTTTTCTGAACCTATCCTAAGCCTCAATACAACCTATGCAAGTCCTATTTGATTCTAGATTTGCACCATCCTCAAGTGTGGAGAATGGAGAAAAGAGAAATTATAGAGTTTGATTCGACGTTCTTAAGTGATATGACATTCCAATCATGAGATCTTCTTAAATCTTCTTATACCATCCATTCAAGAACTATATATGTGAGACATTTGCCAATTTTTATATTCATCTCCTCACATATAGTTTGAGAGAAAAGTATAAAATCATTTCTGAGTGATTCACTTCTGAGTGGTATACAAGTAAGGATTGAGGTCGAAGCATAGAGTCTCTAAGGAGATCTAGATATCTCTACTGTAAGATAAAAATGATGTTAAACACACACACACACACTGAGTCTGAGTAATCTTTTGTTTGAAGGTCCATTTGTAGAAGTGTTGCATTTTGCTGATTAGTTCTAATTTATAAACGATTTCTTGCATCCTTAAAATAATCTGACAAAACAGAGTTTTTTTTGAGTAATGCAAATAAGTTTTCTAGCATGTTATGCCTAGCCCTCTTTCGCTCACTTATTTTGCAATAATTGCTAAGGATTGGCAATATGCTAGTTGGGAGTTGTGATATTCGCTCAAAAGTGCTTATTTTAAGCCATTATCCTTATAGCGTTGTCGCATTCTCCACGTAAAACTTGTCTTTTCGTCGACTTTTTCACGTAAGAGTTTATTCCATTGCGTAGAACACATTCTTTAGATGAAAATTGACTATTTGCATGAAATATATGCATTTCAGATAGTCCAGTATTAAGCCGTTTTAGTTGAATCTCATTACGCATTTTTTCTCTTGCAGGAGACCCTATCGGGCGATTCTCGAGGACTGGCTGGCCCACGATCAACCACAGAAAACTTCTATCAAAGCTTAAAAAGCCAATAGGCCAGGATAAAAAGATAGAAGACATGTACGGACAAAGTTAGCAGATCGTAGAGTCGGAACAAGGACTAAGAGAGAAAATAATAGCTGGAGACTTAGGTGTTAAAGGCCACACCAATTAACATCAAAGGATAAATTTGACTAATTGGTGGAGTGGACGAGAGAGAATAAAGAAGACTAGGGTTCAAGACCCTCTAATGCTTTTATTTTTGTATTTTCCCTTCACCTCTCTCCTATTTCTCTCTCTATCTATCTTGGCCCATGACCTAGGCCCATGACCCATGCCTATGCCCATACCCATGACCCATGCCCATGCCCATGCCCATTTGCAACAAGAAGAGAATTGGTCTCACTTGACAGATTCTTCTCCCCCCATATCTCTCTATCCTAGTCACACTCTCTTTCATCTAACTAACCCATTCCCAACCATTGGATCTCTCTAGATCCAACGGTCATCATTTTTACAACAAGCAAAAAGAAAAAAAAATCTATAAGAGATCCACAATCTCTCCTTCTTGGGTTGGTTCCCTCCCCCTTCTCTTCCTCTCTTTCTTCTTTCTTTCTTTCTCTTATTCTTCACCCTTCTTCTCCAGCGAGCTCACCATTAACGGGTCCACCTCGAGGTGAAAAGCGTCAAACAACAACGTCTCCTTGCTGCCCATTCCATCCGCCACAATCAAAGGCTACAATCCTCAATCCTATTGAGGTCGATCTAATTGGAGTTGCACCATCTACCTCTTCAATGGTAAGCTTCTCTCTAATTCATCTCTCTAACCTTCCTACCTTCTTTCTCTCTCTTCTTTCCCTCTCTACTTTTACATGCTTTCTAGGGTAATATTTTAATGGCTTTCTAAATTAATTTGGTTTAATTTATTTCTATTGTAAAGCATTTGGACAAGCATTGTAAGCATTTATTTTTAGTTTAATGAACAAGTTTTAAATTCAAGTTTAAGTTATTTTCATTTATTGTGTTTTTCATTCTCGTTTCTCTTATGTTTTTTTATTCTAATAGTTTTAAAAACAATCTCAAGCATATTTTAAATCAACCTCCACCATTCTCACTTTTTCATTTATTCCAAGCATTTTCTGATTATTCTTGTTTCTTATTGTGCTAACTAATCCCGAGTGCGGACGATATCTACACGAGCCACTGTGCAAGTCTGCTTATTTGCAGATTAAGTGAACCAATTCGAAGAAATTATAAATATTGTTGAACTGGTTTTCGTAACCAACGACGCAGAAAAACCTTAATTTCACATATCCACAGAATTATTATTCTGATCAGTAGTAGGCCCTTAGGATTTTCAGAGTCAGCAGCTATTCCCAGACTCCATTCTGCCTTACAACTTTCATACTCAGTCGAACTACAATCAAGAGTTGGTACCTCAGGTTCACATAGCTGAACCACAGTCGGCTGCTAAACCTAGTCTAGAGGAACTCTTCTCTCAAATCATCATCCAACAACAGCACTCTTTGGAGAGCTTGGATCATCATCTAGGTCAGTTAGAATTTGAGAGAGAGGAGATCAACTTCCCCAGTCCACCGATAACCTATCCTGAGGAGACTGACATGGCCACTGTCTATGATGAGGAATCGCACAATTGGACCCAGTACCAGACTTTCCATGAGGAAATAGTAGTTGAAACTAGGGTTTTTCCGCGTCGTTGATTACGGAAACCCTAAAATCAACACATTTGTAAAGATCCAATTATCCTACAAAATACAACTTTGTATAGGGATTCGTGTCGGATGTCGATCCGCACTCGGGATTAGTCGGATTAGCGAGAATAAGAACATAAAATGACAGATAATATACAAGCGAAACGCGGAAGGATGAGAATGGCGAGTCGAGATTAAAAACACATCCAAAAGATCCAGAAAATACTAAAATCATCAAAATCAAATTGCATTAATTAAACTGTTGCTTACATGAAATAAATGACAGAAATAAATAAAGCGGTAAATTTATTCTAGAAAGCATGTAAGAAAGCATGTAAAGAGAACTTTTAGAGAGAGGAAGAAGGTAGAGAGAGATTTTTCACACCTCGATCGTTTACCGGCCGACAAGGTAGAGGTGAGAGAAAAACTCACCCTCTTGCATTCACCGAATGGAGTTGGTGGTGCAAAAAGGCGATCAGCCTGGGGATCCTAGAGAAATTCACTTACCCAAGGGAGAGAAAATGAACCCTAGAAAGAGAAAATACCTTATGCATACTTGCCATGATTTGAGACCGGGATCGGCCCGGTGAGTGGTTCGGCCCGGGTGATAGGCCAACGATTGATGATGCCCAGCCCAAGAGAAGGTGGTTGGTTGTTGAGGTGGGTTGTTATAGGCCATGCAAAGAGGCACACTTTGAGGAGGACGTTCGGTTTTGCATTATGGATGCACAACACGTTGTTGTCCTGTTAGTACACCACTGGCCGAACCTGCTAAAGGGAGTTGCAGCAAGGAGAGGATGGACTGTCCTCACATTCCCGCTCAGTGGTTTGAAATGGGATGTCGCCCATAGAAGGTGATGGTAGCAGTGAGTAGTGGGGGCTTGCTGTTGGCAGTCCGGTTGTGCATGGTGCTGGAGTTGCTGATCACCGGACTAGTTGTTGTTGACGTGGGGACCTGCAACTTGTGAAACAAATGTCTGAAACAGTGGGAGGAGAACCGTCCAGATCTGGGATGGGATTTTTAAGGCAAGAAGACGAGGGGCGGCAAGCTATGGAGGAACATGTGCACAAGGAGCACCGGTTGTGGTGCAGGCCATGGGGATGCGATGGTGCAGGCGACGGTGGCGAGTTGCAGGTTGTCGGACTGGAGGAGCACAGAACCGCCAACCCAGCAATGGAGGATGATGCTCCTCCTTCTTCCTCTTCTTTTTATCTTCCTTTTTTTTTTGAGCGGTCTTCCAATGGAGATCGTGGAACAGACCTGCAACTAGGGGATTTCTAACCTTACATGCATGTGGGTAGCAGCATTGGTGCGCACTATAGCAGCAATAGTAGGTTCAGACGGTCTTGATGGAGGCACTAGCAGGTGGACGGTGGTTCAGTGGATGTGCTGTCAGAGATGAAAGGTGGCTTGGCAGCATGGTAAGATGACGTTGCCGTGGGGATCAACGGTGGAGGATGCAGCGCTGGTGTGGACGCTTGCTGCTGTTGCACCCGTATTGGACGGCCATTAGAGGGACGGTGATGCAGAGGTTGAACCAGTCCGTCAATGGAGATCTAAGTTGCAGGGAGCATATCGAACTATTGCTGGAGAGATGGCTGGTGCATTGCACAGCACGCACAGGAGAGGAGGAGAGGTGTTGTAGGCGTTGCATGAGCCGAGAAGTTGAAGACGTTGTTGGCCGGAGTTGCAGGCTGCAACTCCGATGATAAACTAAAGAAGATGAAGAAGATGAGAAGGAAGAAGAGGAGAAGAAGGAGGGGGAAGAAGGAGAAATGATGTGGGGGGAAGGAGAGGAGAAAAGGGTTTTGAAAATTAGGGTTTGTCCCCCTCCTTCCCCCTTTATATAAGCTCCTAATTTCCATTAATGGAAATTAGGAATTTTAGGAAATAAAATAAATTTTTTTTTTTTTAAAGTAAAACCCTACATTTCTTTGGGGAATTTCCCCATTTAGTGGACTCCCCTTTTTTTTAAAATTTAATTGAAATTATTTTGAAATTCACGGGGTCCACTAAATGGTCGGACAGCGGGTCGATGATGATGGGCCCGGCTACTGGCCTACATGGATTGATGATGTCCATCGTCTCACAAGATGATGTGACAGACAATCTGATGGCGATCGGATGGATGGTGACTTGATTGGGACCCAAATTGGTAGATCGACGGATCTAGAGAGATCCAACGGTCCGGTGGAAGATCCAACTGTCAGAAAGCTAAGGGAGATGAGACAGAGCCAATGGACAAGAGTTCTGGGGTTAGGTCAGTAGATTCGAGGATCGAGAGATGAAGAGAGAGAGAATAAGGAGAGATGAGAGAGAAAATATCAGAAAATGGAGATAAAAGTATTGACAGAGGGTCTGGAACCCTGGTCTTCACTGTGACCATCCTCACGCTTCTCCAGTAGAGTAGACTATCATTCCTTGCTGACTCATGTGGCTTTAAACGCTTTGGTACGTCTCTTGGTCATTGGCTCTCCTACTCTTTTCGTTCTTTTGGTCAGCTTTTTGGTCCTCTTATTCAGCCCATATTTGGCCCATATCTTCTAGTCATAGCATGTGGGCTCTTTAAGCTTTGATAATGGGCTTTCCTGATCGATGTGGGCTCGCAAGTCTCGAGAATTGTCCCATCGGGGTTTCCTGCGATAGAAGAAGCGCGTAATGAGACTCTATCAGAATGACTTCATGTCTGGACTTCCGAAAATGTGTTTAATGCATGCAAATATACCATTTCGTCCAGAAAAGTGTGTTCTACGCAACAGAAGAGACTCTTACATAGAAAAGTAGATAAATAGAGTATTTAACGTAGGAAAGTGCAATAACGCTGAAAGGATAATTGCTTAAAATAAGCACTTTTGAGCGAATATCAGTAGTTGTTACAACCACTAGGTCGGACAAGAATTTTGACTAACAAGTGTCTCCATCTTCGGGGCCCGTAAAAGTACCAAATCCTCAGCCTAGCTCAGAGAAACCAATTTCTCACTCTACCTATACTGGTTTTAATTCTGACCTTGAAGTAGAGATTCATGACATTGAACTGTGTCTCGATCATAGGATCCCAATTGGCATAGACCTGCAATTTTTCAACCCCAATGGAGTGTGCAACAAGAGTGATGAGCCAGAATCTCCATCTTTGGTGCCCTTACAAGCACCAATGTCTAAACCTACCTTAGAGGAATCATCTACCTATGATGCTTCACCGTCTCCACCTTAGGCAGACTTTTTAGACACTGAGTCGTGTCTAGATAGTACTGCCCTAGTTGTCCTGGCCCCACCGTTTCTCACTATCGCTGATGCACACATCGGGTGTGGGGACGATGACATGTCGATGGCATTTGACAACCTCAAAGAAGAGGTTAATATTTTTCAACAGCCGACATACATCGATATTATCGATAAACTGTGTGTCGTCGAGAGTCTAATTCCAGACTCTCCCGAGGAAAAATTAGCTAAGTGTCAAGAATATTTTGAGCCTGACTTCAAATCGGAGTCAGACAATTCTAAATTCATTGATCTGCTGGAGTCTGCTCCATTCAGATATATTCCCGCTAAACTCGATGAGTTTGCGGCTCTGCTAACCATGGTCAGAGAACTCAACACCCCTCTTCTCTCAGTTTTTATTGAGAAGCTTCAATCCCTCCATGCTAAACTAAATGTTTTTGCAGGTCTTCTTAAAGAACTTACTCTTCCTCTCTCAATCTACACTAAGAAAGAGTTTTCCTACAATGGTATACCCAGACGAGGGATAAGATAGTTGTCTTAGATCCACCTGAGGAGATGGGAAGATTTGTCATTCAATCAGTCTGCCTGTGTTTCAACTTGGATGAGGGTACTTAATGTACCCTCATCATGTCTGGCTGAAGATCTAAAACTTAGCGCTTTCGGAAAGTCAATTCCGGTATTCTTAGAGTACATGAGTTGCATGCATTTATTACTGTTATATCTCTGGACTTGTAGGTACAATCACATTAGAAAATCACGAGATACCTTATGCCACATTGGTAAAACCCTTCCTACACCCTTGCATCATGAATAACTGATCTTTCAACATTTTATGTCCTAGTCATGAGCACTGAGGACGGTGTTATATTTTGGTTAGGGGTGAGTATTTATTGAACTCATGTTTTCCTTTTTATATATATAAAAGAGAGAGAGAGAGAGAGGGAGAGAAAACCTTGTGTTGTGGGTGTGATTTCATGTGATTTTCGAAAATGCCTTGACTTGATTTGCGAAAACTACTGTTAAGTCTATTTATTTAAAAGGATGTTGATTTTGATTTGAAAAATCACTTGTTAACTCTTAGTTTAGTTTGAAAGACAAACAACACTACAGTGGAGTTAAACTCTTAGAGAACTCAGATTCAATAAAAAATTTCACAGATCAACATTAGAATTATCCGAGGTTTAGATTATCTAGAGATCCAAGAAGAACAATTGTGGAGACCTAACCCGTGAGTTTTTGAGCTTTTCTTTATTTTTTTAGGTTATGAATAATTCTGAGTCACAGGATGACTCACCTTTCTTCTATTCCCCAATTATTTCGTTGTAAGATCTCATTAACCCTTGCTTTGGTCATAGAACTTGGAGTTAAGTCAAAGTCGGATTATTACAAAAAGAACTTTCTTTATATCCATTCGAGACATCGCAGATGAAAGTGCAAAACCCTAGAAAATGATGTAAGCCATCTTTCTAAACCAATCAGACCTTTTAGCTTACCTAACATCTACACAGTTAGAAACCCTCTTGAGATGAAATCCTTTTCTTGTTAACCCGTCAACCAAAAGTCCAAACCCAGAAATGAGCACCACTCAAACACCTACTTCTGAGAGGGATAAAAGAGTTATTGGTATGATCACACAAAAAAAATCAAGAAAAGAAACTAAAAACAAAAGGTTTAAGCTGAAAGGAAACACGAGTAGAAAAGAAAGAAAGAAAAGAAAAGAAACGGAAAAAGAAGGCCGATAGAACATGTCACGCCCCGAACTTGGGTATCCAAATTCGACCTGAAAAGTCCATAGGTCAACCCGTAACCTGAGTTTGGATGTGATCTATGAATGATCCCCAATGGTCCACATGATGTAGTTAGACCATCAAGGCTCACTCCACAAACAAGAAACAAATCGATGTTCAAGCGTTAACGGCCCTAAAACAATCCTATGCGAGATTCAGTTATAAGGGAATATTTAAGTACGTTCTCTAATCGTCAAATCATGTCCGATTGATTCAATTAAGCAATAGGGTTGTATTCACCTATGTCCAATTATGTAATCATGATCAAGTTAATGAATCCACTAAGGTTAAGTAAAAAAAGGGTCAACACAGATCAAGAAGTCCACAGAGTCAAACTAGGTCAATTAAGTCAAGAGAATCAAAAGAAAGTTGAATTGATTGACCGGGTGTCATAAGGTTAACCACAATTCTACTTGAGGTGTTAAAATCAGTAATAAGCATATCCATTGTAGAAAATGGGCAATTAAATCAACTAAGTATGGGGAAAAGAGGGTGACTACATGCTCTCAATCAAAGGCATACATGCCCGAAAAATAAATAACTAATGTCTTAAAATGATCAATAAAGTCTCTTTTAAAGTGTGGGATCGACTCCCAAATCTTCACCGGTCTCCTCAAGTATACTAGAGTCATCCGTCTCAAAATCCTCCCACGTACCTGGCTCCTCAAAATCTGAAATGATATCGATGTAACATCGTGAGCTGAGGCCCAGTAATACAACAGTGTGTATGGTATGATATCATACTATACAAGATTTTAATCAAGACTTGCATCTCAATCATATAATAAGGATGGCATAAAAGTGAAGGTAAATGCAAGGTGAGTGCAGGATGCACATGCAACTAGTACCCATAACCACATAGGGTCTCCATCTCCTTCCCGCACTGGGAGTGGTCTCATCGACCCATCTACGGGATATAATAACGTCTGGGGCCTTTCACCTTAGGGTACCGAACCCTGATTAATTGATAAAATCAATATAAACGTATATAATATATTTCAACCCCGTGCAAAATCTGGAATTCTGGGTTTTACAAAAAAGTCCAGCATGTTTGAAAGATCATAACTTAATAAATATAAACCAAAAAATTATAAACTCAAAGGTTATAGAAACTAGATTGATAGAGGTATCTGGGAAAAATAATTAGAAAAATATTTAGATTAAAAATATAGATCAAAATCCGAAGTGAAATGGATCATGTAAAATCTAGAATTCTGGTTTTTTTTGGTAAAGTCCAATAACTTAGAAAAATCATAATTTAATCAATACAAATCAGAAAAATACAAACTTAAAGGTTCTAGAAACTAGATTGATAGAGGTATCTAGAAAAAAATAATTATAAAAATATTTAGATTAAAAATATAGATCAAAATTCCAAGTAAAGTGGACCGTGTAAAGTCTGGAATTCTGGTTTTGTTTGGTAAGGTCTAACAACTTAAAAAAATTATAATTAAATAAATATAAATCCAAAAAATATAAATTGAACGGTTTTGAAAAATAGATTTATAGAGGTATTTAGAAAAAATAATTATAAAAATATTCAACTCATAAAATTACAATAAAATGATAAAGAACATAATCATCCGTTATAGGTACAAAAGAGACCATGGCCAAACCCATCATAGTGGCCCAAAATAAAGATCAACCCAATAAGAATAAAGTAAATATTATTGAAATTAATTTATAATGAGTATCAACCATTATCTAATAAATAAAAAATCTTGAAGAAAAATAAGTATAGAATGGATCAAATACACTTACCTCGAGGTTGCTTGAACTTTAATGAAGAATTCTTTAATCGCTTGAAAAGTCCCTCCTTTGTTGATCTTTTGCTCCCTAAGTGATATATGTTTATGAGAGAAGGGAGATAAACACTATCCTAGGGTTTGGTGATGATTGGAGAAGAAGATGTGGTGTTAATGGTAGAAGAGTGTAGATGAAGGCTTGAGTTTTAGGTTAAAGATTAAGTGTAGAGAATAATAGAGGAAGAGAGCTTAAATAAAATAGAAGGTAATGAAGGAATAGGTCTCATAAGGATTAGGGTTTAGTGATTTTCGTAACTCTCCTAGGGTTGACTTTTTTAACCCTCTAAAACTTATATTTTAGGTTAATTATGGTTTAAAAATGGGCCCAAGGTCCATATGTATCAATTAGGCCTCATTTAAGATTATTTATAAATCCAAAAAGTCTCTAAAACATAAAATAATATTATAAAATATTATGTACATAATTATTAATATAATATAACCTATGTAGCTTAATAATAAAGTCTCACCACATACATCTCTCAGTCAGGGCACACCCCAATTAGGATTTGGGCACCTACCTCACTAAATGGTCAAAAACTTAACCTACACTTAGAGTTATGTTCCATAACTTGGTGGACCTCTCCTAAGGTTTAACTAGAATATGACTAATGGTTCAAACACACACAATGATCAACACAATGCAATAAACAAGCAAATATTTGAAATGCTCTAAATACGATAAAAGTTAAAAATAAGCTATATCGGGGCCTAGATGACTCTAGTGTCCTAAACCAATTAGGTATAAGAGTTTATTAGGATTTCAAATAATCATCTATAGGGTCAAGTAAACAAGTCAACCTTGGTCAAATCTCATAAAAAAGTCAAAAATACCTTTGAAAAAGTTGAGGGTATTACTGAACAAATGTCAAAAAGACAAACAAGTTGGCAAAAGGAAAGTAAAGAATTTCAAGGAAATGGTGTCACCACACTCGAAAAAAGATGCAAAGAATAAGTGAGATATCCTCTCAGAATTTTTAAACTCCGAATATCCTTATTTTCTGAACCTTCCCTAAGCCTCAATACGACCTAATCAAATCCTAATTGGTTCTAGGTTAACACAATCACCAAGTGTGGAGAATGGAGAAAAGAAAAGCTATAGAGTTTGATCTGACACTCCTAAGTGACATGACATTCCAATCATGAGATCTTTAGAAATCCTCTAAAAATGTCATTCCTTCAATAAAAATATATGTGAGATGTTCGCTTTTTATACCAATATATCTCCTCATATGTAACTTAAGAGAAAAGAATAAAATCATTTCTGAGTGATTCACTTATGAGTAGTAAACAAGTGAGAATTGAAGTCGAGACATATAGTCTCTAAGGTGATCTGAGAAACCTTGCTACAAGATAAAGATGATGTTAAGCACACACACACACACATGCTGAGTCTGAGTAATCTTATAGTTTAAAATGTCCATTTGTAAACGTGTTACATTTTACTGACTAGCTCTAATTTGTGAATGATTGCTTGCATCCTTGAAATAAATTGACAAAATGGAGTTTTTTTTAATAATGCGAACAAGTTTTCTAGCATGTGACAAGCCCTTCTAAGCTCACTTATCTCGCACTAATTGCCAAGGATTGGTAATATGTTGGTTGGGGGTTGTGATATTCGCTCAAAAGTGCTTATTTTAAGCAATTATCCTCTTAATGTTGTCACATTTTCCAACGTAAAACTTTAATTTTTATCAATAATTTTACGTAAAAGTTTCTTCCATTGTGTAGAACACATTCTTTAGACGAAAATCGACTATTCGCATGAATTAAACATATTTCAAGAAGTCAAGATATAAAGTCATTTTGATTAAGCCTCATTACATACTTTTTCTATTGCAAGAGACCAAATCGGGCGATTCTAATAGATTGTGGGCCCACAGTTGACTGCCATGTCTAGGACCAAAGCTCAAGAGCCAATAGGCTGAAGACAAGAAGATACAAGCCAAATGCTAGGAGAGTCAGAGAGTCGGAGAAGCCTGAGAGAAGATCAAGAGAGAAGGAGAGTCAAGCCCCGAGAGAGAAGACTAAAGAGATTAAAGCCCAAACAAATAACAAAAGATTAAGGCTTGCTAAGTTAGTGATATTCGCTCAAAAGTGCTTATTTTAAGCAATTATCCTTTTAGCGTTATTACAGTCTCCTACGTTAAAATACTCTATTTATCTACTTTTCTACGTAAGAGTCTCTTTTGTTGCGTAGAACACACTTTTCTGAACGAAATGGTATATTTGCATGCATTAAACACATTTTTGGAAGTCTAGACATTGAGTCGTTCTGATAAAGTCTCATTACGCGATTTTTTTTCTATCGCAGGAGCACTAATGGCATGCGGGCCCACAATCAACATCCAGAGCCTTTGATGAGAGCATAGAGAGCCAGTGGACTTAGACAAGAAAATGAAGGCCAAAGACGGAAAAAGTTGGAAGATAGAAAGAGTCGAGAGACAACCAAGAGAGAAGGATAGAAAAACCCTCTAAGAAGAGACCAAGGAGATTAAAGCTTATCAACTAACAAAAGACAAGGACTTGGTCAGTTGGTAAAGCATGTAGAAGACCAAGTCAGGGACCAGGGTTCCTGACCCTCTACTAGCATTTTCTCTTTATTTTTGTAATAATTTCTCTTTCCTCTCTCTAAATCCTCACTTTCTCTCTAATCTCAATATCCACCACCAGATCCTCTCTCCTTTCGAAATCACTCAATCTTACGGCCTACCTTGGCCGATCTCCACTGTCCGATGATCCGTTCGATCATCTCCATCCACTTCTACCATCCGATCGCCATTGAATCATTACTTCCATCGTTCGAACATCAACCCCATCATCACACCCACTCACCACTTGATCTAGTCAATGAATGGTTGAACCATGAGGATAATGTGCCACAAATCAAGTATAGAGAAAGGTGTACGGTGCACACTTGCACATGAGATAACATTCCTAGGGATGAAGTGGCATTAGATTTTTTTAGAAGGAAAGTGATTTACCAAAAATAGGAGTGGTTTTGAAAAATGACTTTGAAAATTTGATATTTTAAAATGGGTTCTTACAAATGAAAATATCTTTTCCAAAATTAGAAATTCCCATAAAACATTCTTAAAAAGATTTCTTTTATGAAAAGTAAGAAAGAAAGACAGATTTTCTTGGCTGATGAGAGCATTGATTAGGAAGGTGAGCAATAGTGCTGGGCGTCCAAACTCTTAAGGACAAAAACGTCCCTATGAAAGGTCTCCAACTCTAGCACGTTTTGAAAGGAAATGGAATTAGAAACCGTGGGTTTCTAGCATTGGAAACCCACGGTTCCTATATAAATGGGAGCTTGGACCGTCCCCAAGAGGCTGTTCTTCCCAAGATTCTACCCTCAAAAAACCCTAGCCGTCTTCTCCTTTACCTCCTCTCCCTCTCTCTATTCATTCACCTAGCCACCCCTCACACAAAACCAGAAAAAAAGAAAAAAAAAATTTTTTTTTTTAGATCACCGGAGTTGCAGGTTGCAACTCCGGCAACCTCCATTACCGCCTGCACCATCATCATCTTCTCCCCCACGTTTCCTCTCTTGAGCAAAACACCACCATCTCCACCGTTATCCAGCCACTGCCGCTCATTCCACCGCTGCCAACACCTGCTGCACGTTGAACTAAGCCACCGTCTCCAACTCCTCTTGTTGGCGTCATGCATTGCACTACCACACCGCAGCCCCTTCCTTTCTCACAACCGTCACCCCGTGCACTTCTCTTCACCGTCTCCAGGAGGAACAAAACCAAAAGAACCAAAAAAAAAAAAAAAAAGAGAGCTCACCGGAGTTGCAGGTTGCAACTCCGGTAAGCACCATTAAAACCGGCGATCACCTTCACCATCCATTCCTTAATCTCCTTCAACCCAGCCACCATCCATAAACTCTCCAATCTCCAAGCCGTAATCACCATTACCACCATCCCCAAGCTTCTATCCTCCATCGATCCACGCTGCCCCCTTCAACAGCCAGCCACCGTCACCCTCCTCCTCTTCTTCACCATTCCACAGTCAGAAATAAAAAAAAAAAAAAAGAGAACGACAGAGAAAAGGAGAAGAAGAAAGAGGGAAGATCCCCCTCTTCTTGCTGCCCCTATCCTGCCTCCATCGCCATCACCCTTACTCCAACGGTTGCTGGAGTGCAACTTGCAACTCCAGACGGTGGAGTCTTCATCCAATTGCTGCCCGGTTCACCATCATTTTCCAGCCAGCAAACAAACCACCTCATCTCCTCCACCGGCTTGTAATTTCCTGCTCGCCATTGCCTTCCATCAAGCCTGCCGTATAGCTCTCCCCTCTTCTCAATCATTCTCCAAGAATAACAAAAAAAAAGAAAAAGAAAAGAGAATAGAAGAAAAAGGAGAAAACACCTACCTTTCCGCAACCATCCACTACTCCATCTTTTCAAGCAACTTGCTGGATCTGACAGCAAGTTTCCTCCATTGGCCAGTACATCTGCAACTCGTGGAAGCACGATCCATGCTCCATCTTCCTTTTCCGTTGGGTAAATAGCAAGGGTAACTTTCTCTCTCTTGGTGTCTTTAGCATTTTCTCTTTCTAGATCTTCTCCTTTCTCTCTCTAGGATAATTCTTAGTTATTTCAAATTTTTAGTATTAGTTTGACATTTCGTTTAAAGCAGTGTAAGGATTGTTTGAACTAAATAAATTTCATTCACTTTGATGGATCTTCTTTAATGTTCTTCATTCAAATTCTTGGTATTAATTTATTTCATAATTTATAGGATATCAATAGTTTTAAAAGAAATAAACTAAATTTTCAATGATGTTTTAATCATCCCTTCTTTACCATCTCTCACCAATTAAAAACAAAAAAAATCTATCATTTTATGTCCCTCATTTGCACGAACTAATCCCAAGTGCGGACGATACCCGACACAAAACCACTGTGCAAGGAATTGTAATATTTTGCAGGTTCTATGTTCGGATTAATTACAAATCTTGTTGATTCAAGGGGGGTTTCCGTAACCAACGACGCGGAAAAACCCAACTTTCAGTTAGTAAAGTATGCAGAAGACCAAGTCAATGACCAAGGTTCAAGACCCTCTACTAGCATTTTCTCTTTATTTTTGTAATATTTTCTCTCCCCTCAATCTAAACCCCGAGTTCCACATCTTACGGCCATCCTTCACTAACCACCCACATCATCATCATCAGAGCCATACGATCATCCATCCGACAGTCTGATCATTCAGATCATCCGTCCAATCATCCGTTCACCATCCAATTGTCGTTAGATCTCCATCATCTCCATTCATATCGATTGGATTCTCCTAAATCTCCTATCGCCACATCAACTCTCCCAATCATCGATCAAATGGCTTTAAAATATGATCCACGGCCTCACTCAAATTTCACCACGCTTTCACAAAAAGGTAGGGCCAACGCCACATGGCATGAGACGGATGTGGGGGTATTCTTGGAAATGAATAAAAGATGGTTTCTTTATAAATTAATTTTCAAAATAGGGATAATGGAAAGCAGTGATAATTGAAAATTACAATTTTGGGATACTTTCCACTTTTTTTGCTCAAAAGCTTTTTGGCAACAAAATAAAGAGACATCTTGATAAAGAGTTTTGGAAACTAAAAGGATTTTGGAAAGAGGAGTAATCCACGTTTTTGTTTTTAGAGGGTGGTTTAGGTAAGTGGTTTTGGGTTAGGATAACGGTTTTGGTTCTTAGGGCCACCACATCTCCAATAAAGGAAGAAAACCCTAAAGAGGGTTCGGTTCCCCCCCATCCATTCTCTTCTATCTTCGACATCTCACTTCTCCAATCTCTTAGCCATCTCTCCCATTGTCCATCTCCTTCTCTCCTAAGACCTTTAGGGTTTTGAGTTAGGTGTTAGGAGAATGAGAGAGGGGGTCGGCCTAGTGTGGGTTGTTGCATCTAGATCCAATGGTTGAGGTTTTAATGAGAGCCCATCAGAGTGAAGGGATGGATAGAGATGGGGCTCTAACGATTTTTAATGGGGATTGGCCCAAGATAGGCCATTGGATTTAGGATGGGTTTAGAGGAAAGAAAATATGAGATGGACAAGAGAGATAAACTATGAGATCATATGGTGATTGGAGAGTTAGGTTGATGATGTGGTGAGAGAGAATGTGTTAGTGAGAGACAGAAGGTTGAGATGGAGATGAGAGAGAAAATTAGGGCTTAGAGAGAGGGGAGAGAAAATAAGAAGAAATAAAGAGAAAATTGCAGGCGGAGGGTCTTGAACCCTGATCTTCAACATATTCTTTAGTAGGCTTCACCAATCACGTAAGCCATCATTTTATATCATTCGGTGCGGCTTTGAATCACTGAGGTCTGTTTGTTGGTCTTCAGCTCGTCTACTCTCTTGGTTCTTGATCCAACTTTGTGATCCTCTAGCTCGGCCTGTACTTAGATTGTATCTTCTTGTATTAGCTTGCTGGTTCTTTAAGTACTAATATTAGGCTTCTGTGGTTGATCATGGGCCTGTCAGTCTCGAGAATCGTCAGATCAGGTTTCCTGCGAGAGAAAAAATGAATAATGAGACAATCAAAATGACTTTATATCTAGACTTTCAAAAATGTGTTTAATGCATACTAATATACCATTTCGTCTAGAAAAATGTGTTCTACACAATGGAAGAGACTCTTATGTAAAATAGTAGATAAATAGGAAAGTTTTACGTAAGAGAGTATGACAATGCTAAAAGGATAATAACTTAAAATAAGTATTTTTAAGCGTATATCAGTTAGCGTCCACTTAGATTGTGACTACTAAGAGTGTGACACGTGGCTCGTATTGTGGGTTGTGATCGGTTTCGCTCATAGCCCGGTGTACTACCAATTACTTTTGCAAAAGGAGGGGAAGTACTAAATTACCCTAATAAAAAAAAGGGATAAAGCTACGTATCTACCTATGAGGGTAAATTAGGAATAGATTTTTAGAAGTTGCTCAAAATAGGCAGTTGATTGGGTTTAAAGTCCATATTTTTAAAAAGGTTGCCCTTTTGGACCCAATAATGAAGAGGTGGTTCCCTTGGGCCGTAAGTTTAAACTTATGGTCATGGAGGTAATTTTCCCTTTTTTTTTTTTTTAAATGGAAGGATGTCATTTGTTTTTATTAAAGACAAAAAAGAAAAGCATGTTGTCGAAATGAGATTTTCTCATTTAGGAAACATGTTGGGTGGTTATGAATACATAAAGAACGATTTTGAAAAAAGACAACATGGAGCTAGAGCTTTGAAGAAAATAGGGAAAGAGGTATGTGGCGATTGAAAATAGGGCTGCAACTCGGGCGGGTTGGTCAACCCTACCTTCAAGGCTGTGAACCCTATCGAGTTAGTCGGGTTGGTCAATTTCTTAATTTTTTTATTGGTTGGAAAGATTGTTAACTTTTTTCAGATTAAAATAATTTATTGGGCAATAAAATAACCGTTATGCTAACCATTAAATAATAGCTTCATTTCCAACACCTCATGAAAGAAAATATGATATTTGTTATGTAGGTTTAAAGGAGGCCGTTTTAATGGTTGAAATGGCTAGGGGCAAAAATGGAAAAATAAGGAAAAAATGGAATTTAACAAAATTAAACGGAAAAAGGGGAAAAAATGGCTCTGAAATTCCAATTTTGAAATTTGAAAAAAAAAGAGAAAAAAGAAGAATTTAACGGATTTAACGTCCATTTTTTTCACAAAATTTTCCAGAATTAAATGGCTATTTAAACGATTTTAACAGTCGTTTAAACGATTTAACGGCTGTTTAAAAAAATGGCCTTTTTTATTCAAAAATGATAAAACGTGTTTAAACGGTTTTAACGGAAACAGCCTAGAGGCGTTATTGTTTAAACGACAGTTAAAATCGTTAAAACAGCCGTTTTTAAAACCCTGTTGCTAACCATTAAATAATAGCTTCATTTCCAACACCTCGTGAAAGAAAACATGATATTTTTATAATAAGAAAAAATTCATTAACTCAAATGCATGATAAAAGTTACTAAAGAAATAACTTAAGACAATCGTCAAGGAAAACACGATATTTTCAATATGAACTAATCGCATAAAATGCCAAAATGTAGTTTCAAGGGCATTTTGTAATCTCACACAAGGGTTGTAGTTTGCTATGGAAAAATATCCATAGGTTGCTGCATTTACCAAAATTTATTGTGGATCTTTGTCGGTATAGTAATACATATATATATATAGTTTGTATGTCGGGTTCGGGTTGAGTCAGGTTAGGCCAAGCCTCAACCCTAGCCCAACCCTATTTGATCGGGTTACCAAAAATCCGGCCCAAGCTCAACCCAAGTTTTGAAAAGGCTAACCGAACCCAACCCTAACATCGGGTTCAACCCATTGGGCTCGGGTTGAGCCATCTCAAGTTGCAGCCCTAATTGAAAATGAGAACTTCTCATTTAGGAAAAAATGCTGGACAGTTTGCCATCTCATTTGTTGGAGGTCCAACCTATAAAAGGTACTCTTCTTTGGACATTTGACAGCGTATTCTCTTGGGCTCTCTCGTACGGCAACAATTACCTTGCATGGTTTTCTCATCTCCAGACTCGGACTACTTCTCCGTCCTATGCACGACTTCGGTTCTTTCTATTTCGGATCTCTATTGTCAGGTGGATGGCTCTTGCTTCACTCATCGCACTTCTTTCATCAACATAATCACCATCTCTTGTTCTTCTTATTTTTTTTTTATTCTTGTATTTTTTTTCTTTGCTTTGGATCGTTTAGTTAACGTATTGTTCATGGATTCTTCCATGAATTGGCTAAACTTCTAGCTATGACTAGGGGAGAAACTTTAGTAGATTTATGGATTGGTCATGATTAACAAGGGACCTTTATTGAATTGTTATATTTTCTTAAGTAGAATGGTTGATACCTTTTCTTGATTAATGTTATTATCTATAAAATCCTTTGATTCATAGTGTTTTTGAATGCAATGAATGCTTAAGATTACTTGTGAGAGGTTCACGAATTTTTCACTGGTTCTAATCGTCAACTTGATCAAATTACTTTGTTAGGTTGTAGTATGGTTTAACCATCTCATCTTCCAATTAGATAGAATTATATTTATTTCTAATTGAGTTTGGTTTAATTAATTGAGACTAAATACTGTAGATCGCTAAACTGAATCTCCAAGAGTTGGACGCTTGCAAATAAAACTACCCTATATTGTTGGTTCAATCAATTTGGATCAATAGTTTGGACGTAACACTTGACCCCTCTCAGGTGTATGTGCTCTGTGGTTAATTAGTACCCAAGTGCTCTACTAAACTTTACTTTTGTTTATCAAGCAAGATGGAGTATATATGTTACTAAAATGTTTTAAAACTGGATCGAAAACTGATTCAACTCAGAAGTCCATCAAGTTGCATGTATCAATCGATGATATATATGTTGACTCGATCGGGTGAGTCATTAAATAAGTAAATATATTAAAATAAAATTATTTATTAAAAATTAATTAAATTTACAAATGAAATAATAGATAAAATGTACTAAAAATATATAGAAATTACATTAAAAAACTTAACTTGATACTAGATTAAGTTATAAGTATTCTAACCATAACCCATCACTTGTTTTACATGTTCCCAACAATGGGAAAAATATCTATTCTTTACTGTTTTTTACAAGGTCCTACGCACTAATAAAAAGAAAGAAGAGATAGAAAGTGTGGAGATAGGTCTTAGAAGAGGTAGCTAGAGTGTCTTTTCACTGAAATCATAATTAAGATTCCAAGGCTATAAAACAAAATAAGAAAAAAGTATTTCTAGAAATAGAGATTGAAAGAAAACTCATGAAATACCACGTTTTTTTAGATTTGAGTGGTAGATTACGATGATTTATTGCAACTCAATAAAAAAAATGTAATAAAAGAGAATAAAATTTCACTAAGAAGCGAAAATGTCGGTAGCATGAACAGCGTTGAAAGACAGAGTAAGGCTGTTCTTTCAATCGAAAGGGGATGGAAAAGAAAACCTTCATCAAAGAATCCAAATACAACTGATATGGGCACTGGTTTCAGCACGTTCTAGTAGCCTACGGGATCTGAAATAGGTAAAGTTTATATCTATATGCTTTTTTGACAATAAGTCAGGCTCAGACGCTCAGCGGACACATATTTTCACATGGAAGATAAATCAATAGCTGATTTTTGGTAGGGATGATCTCACCATATAGAATATTACCCCTACAAAAAATCAGCCCATTCTGAAATTTCTAACACCATCAAATGTGGGTTTCAAGTTAACGGTAAAAAATATACGGTCCATAATTCTTCAGCTTGTAAACCATGCATGCTATGAATATCAGAATGATTTGAATTTTTGTGAGGGTGATCTCCTCACCATATAGACCATCCTCTCCAAAAATCATCCCATTCCAAAACTTCTAATTTATATATTGGCCCCCAACAATTGTTCGTCTAAAATTGTGTGATAATATGAGTCCGCTGAGCCTGACTCTTATTTTGATATATCTGTGAATTTTTTTACTTGTCAGTCAACTCGAGCTGACTGACTCGGAGAGTCGGTACAAATTGAGTTGTTAAGCCGAGTCAACTCAAAATAAGTTTGAGTGAAGTTGAATTGACTCGGCCATGTTCCGTATCAACTTGATGAGTTTTAAAACCATGTACTAAGGTAACTGAATAGAAGAGGATGCAATAACATGAGTTGTGGATACGTCAGGTTTCTTTGGAGGTTCCATGACATATTGACTTATACCTTTCTAAGAGAATCTAATGCATCTTATTTCTTCTAGAGATCGAGTACAGCTTTATTTTTGGACAAGGATATTTGATCATTAAAACATGACACATACCTAATTCAAAGATACTGACCCTTTTCTATGTGGAGCTGTAGATACATCTCAGGTGCTGCCATCTGTACATAACAAAGTGGGACCCACGTGATTTGACAGAGAATATTCCAAAAAGTTATATAGAATATTCTACTCTGTCACGTACAGATGGCAGCACTTGATAATGGCTCCATGGCTCCACCTAGAAAAAGGGTCTGGTCCTGTACTTACTGCCAAGTTACGGCTACGGGACTTTGGACTGAATATTTGTCGGACACCCAAACCAGCGACCCAAAAGAGGAGGTGGTGGAATCAGTGTTTCCTCCCAATGAGACGAAAGTCACCTTGTAACTCAGTTTCTGGCCGAACTTCTGGAAACTTAAAACATTGGGTTGGACAATCATCGAAACTCCATCAGGCTGTCTCATTTGCACCGTGTATCTACTGGCTGGTACCCCAACATTAGTCACGGTTCTCTTGTAGGTTATTGTAACATTTTGAGTACCGCTGTCAAAATTTATAGCGAAAGAAGGGTAATTCAGGTCGCCTGGTTGAAGAACTCCATTCGTAGGACAGGTGTAGCTCCTCCTAGCCAAGAGAGTTATCTGAGAAGAAGTGTAGTTCAGACTACATAGATAGTTCAGGTAGTCGACAGTGGTGATATCGTAAATCAACCCAGGGTTTGATGCTGTTTCGGGATTGACATGTCCGGACCCAAATGCAAAAGGTGTTGCTGATTCAGAGGTAACGGAGCCAGCATCGACAATTGGAGTCTTTTTGTTGTTGAAGCTGTAAGCAGTTGTCATCAGAGCTGACTTGATTGCTGCAGGTGACCAGTCTCTATGTACGGACTTGAGGAGGGCCGCTAAGCCGCTCACGTGTGGACATGACATGGATGTACCTGAAATTATGTTAAAACTAACACTTCTTTTGTCGCTCTTGAGACGGGATGGGCTAACTGTAGGTGGCCATGCAGCTAATATGTTCATGCCCGGTGCAGTAACATCGGGCTTGATCACATCTGGTCCGATTGAGCTAGGCCCTCTTGATGAGAATGCAGCCATCACTGGTGCAGGATAGTTGTATACTGTCCCTTCAAAGGAAATTGAAGCCATTGGTTTCTTTGCCGTGCTCACGTAGGTTTTAATGGCTTTTGCTGCGGCGGCTCCTAAAGAAGTGGCTGGTAAGATGTGTGCGTCAGCAAAAAGTTCTTCTCCTTCCTCTTCTGTGTTTAGTACTAGCATCCCGACACCTCCTGCCATCTTCACTTGTTCTCCCTTCTCGGTTCGGCTGTTCATGCCTCGTTCACAGACAACAATCTTTCCTTTGACAAGCTTTGGAGTGAGAGAACCATCGCTGCAGAACTCCGCACCTTGGCCACCTGCGGTGTCTCCATAGACAAGCGGCAATGTTTTGGTTGGTTTTCCAGAGTAAAGAGATGAACCTTTGAAAACTTGTCCAGCGCCAAGCTTTACTGTGGTTGGGAAGCTTCGATCCAGGGTGCTCGCGGCAACGGTCATCATCCAAGGTGCAGTGTTGCCTACAGTTGACTCAGATGGGCCCGAGTTGCCAGCGGAGCACGTGACGAAGACGCCTTCCTGAACAGCTCCGAATGCGGCTATAGCCAAATTGTCGCTGTGGTAGGGTCGAGAGCCACCTCCTAAGGAGAGAGACATCACGTCAACACCATCGGCAACAGCTTGGTCCATGGCTGCCAGTATATCAGAGTTGGCGCAACCTGCTCGCCAACAAACCTTGTAAGCTGCAATTCTTGCCGTGTATCTCATTCCACCTGCCGAGCCTTTGGCCATGCCAAACAAGCTGGCGCCTGAGATAACGTTGCCAGCTGCAGTTGATGCGGTGTGGGTTCCATGTCCTGATGAATCTCTAGCTGATCGATAATCAGTTGTCTCGTTGATTCGGCCAGCAGCAGCTTCGTATCCTTTGAAGTATGCTCTAGCGCCAATGAGCTTCTTGTTGCAATTTGAAGGTAAGAACTTGGTTCCTTGCTCACAAGCGCCTTTCCAACGAGAAGGCACCGTGGACATGCCAGTGTCACTGAAGCTAACATGTTCCGGCCAGATTCCAGTGTCGATGATGCCAACTATGACATCGGAGGCCAAATTTGGAGCGTTCCAGAGTCCTTTGCCATTTTGTAGACCAAGAAACTGAGGAGAATGTGTTGTGTGGAGCTTCGACATGTCGTCCGGAGTCGCATAGAGGAACCCATCGATGTTCTGTAATGATTTAACTTGTTTTGGGGAGAGCTTGGCAGCAAAACCAGAGATGGCGGTTTCATAGACGTATAAGAGCTGAGGGAGTTGTGTTTCTTGTTCTTCACCTTCTTGCAATGAGAGTTCGACAATGGAGTCGATCACTGATTCATACCATCTCTTCGTATCACCAAGAGATTGATCCAACGCCGCAACCTTGGTGCTGTCCATATGAACCACGTATGTCTGCCTTTCTACATCAGCGTATGTAGTTATGGTCATGAGACCCAGCAATACTAAGAAGCACCTCCGAAACATCATCGTATATCTGCAAAATGGTAATATTATTATACAAAGATAAACAATGATTAGTAATTAATTAACTCTCTCTCCATACGACAGAGGGAGGAATGATGATGCTGTGGATTGCACAACCTTTATATATGATTTACTACTTCTCTACCCAAAATCTAATACATGTCCATCGTTCCTCTTTGATGACATATAGTGAATGATCCTAGCTAACTGCCTTATATAGCATATAGAGGATCATAAGGTGAGGTTTTGGGGAATATCAGATTGAATAGAGGGTTTGGATTGATAGGCATGTAAACAAATTGGGTAGAGATAGTAGACAAGCATTTATTTGGTGGTACGGTGCACCATGTTACCATTCCACAGAATTTTTTGAAGTGGCTGGATTTTTTAAGGGACGATCATGCTCCAATGATGGAGCACCACATATATTAAACAACCATTTACTCCAAAAGATTGACCAGTTGGGGAAAGGCAAAAGAACTATATATACCAACAGGTCGTCGGGCCAACACAACACATGTGCAGGAACACACTTTCCTCTAACACGTCCCCTAAGCGGGAATACATTCCGCTAGAGACTTGAACCTGCGACATCCCCGGCCTTGAGGCTCTGATACAATATTAAACAACCATTTACCCCAATAGATCAACCTGTTGGGGAAAGGTAAAACAACTATGTATACCAACGGGTCGTCGGGCAAACATAACACGTGCATGGGGAACACGCCCTCCGCTAACAACATATACCCATGTTACTTTTTAAATGTTTATTTTTAAACCAAATCCTAAAACCCAGGTATATGTGGCATGATCATTGGGTGCATGATCGCCACTTCAAAAATCACGCCGCTTCAAACATTTTCTCACTTGAGAATGTGGAACAATAGAACACCCAGAGAGAGAGAGAGAGAGAGAGAGAGAGAGAGAGAGAGAGAGAGAGAGAGAGAGAGAGAGAGAGAGAGAGAGAGAGAGAGAGAGAGAGAGAGAGAGAGAGAGAGAGAGAGAGAGAGAGAGAGAGAGAGAGAGAGAGAGACCACCACTTGTTTTTCTCACTTGAGAATGTGGAACAATAGAACACCCGAGAGAGAGAGAGAGAGAGAGAGAGAGACCCACCACCACTTGTCTTTCTTTTTTTTCTCTCTTTGATTCAACCCAAGAGAAGAATCTTTAGGATGAGAAATGACTAAGTTGAAGAGGATCTTATATAGGCAGTGGAGGGAAGGTAGGAGAGTCGAGATTATCCTCTCTTCTATATTGGCAAGACAAAAAGATTATTTCGCTTTTTCTTTTTTCATCAAAGTGCACGCTTTAGATAGGAATAGAGATGTGTAACACGGAGAGTATGGAGAGTAATGGAATGTGGGGCCGACGTACTGCAGTCCAACCGCCGGCCATGGATGATGGAATATAATTCATAAAACCTTTGATTCAAATGTAAGTGAACTAGTATTTTTAGTTCAATGGTGAATGTTCACATGATGTTGTCATGAGGCAAGTAATGATGATCAATCGTGGGGTTTTAACAAAGGAGTCTTTATTTTGTTGGTGAGCACAAGTCCTCATTTGCCTTCGATGGCAACACAAAACACAAAGGTTTTATACAGTTCTTCTTCTTCTTTCAACTGTTTTTCATGATGGCCTTTCCATGTTTTTCATATGACGATGATCTTTTCTTTTCTTTTGCTCCTCTGTTTTTTTTTAATGTATATAAGACTTGCGTATAGTTCTAATAGGTACAACGCATGTAGACCATCCAGTCTGTGGACTTTTATGTCTCTTGTTGCATTTTTTTTTCATCCAATTGCCTTAAGGAATGTGTCTAGATTAGGTGGTTGTGATCATCCTACCATGTTGATTTTTGATCTAGCAGATGTCCTTAGTTGATGATTATCTTTATAGTGGGTTCCAGCTTTTCGTAACCATGCGTGGCAGTAGCTCCGTCCGTCACTATGTAATATCATGCTCATATAAGTCAAACTCCATAGGGTTTGTTTGGTTACTCCTCTAAGTAATCTGACAATGGCCTAAAGGGAGGGATGTTAGATTCGAGGATGTGGTGTTCAGTTTGTCGTTTCTGATTGGGAGGGATCGAGTCCGTTGAGGGGTTTGGATATATTTGTTCTCTTTGTCGCTCTTTGTTTTTTGCTTCCTTTGTTCTCTTCCGCTTTGCCTTCGTAGGCTTTCTCAGCCTCTAAGTGCCTTGATAAATTTTCTCCTTTTACCTTTCAAAAAAAATATATCTATTTTGTTTGTGATGATGTTTATACCGTCCATTTGTATTTTGGTAGTGGTGGTCCTTAAGAATCTGAGAGATGCCTATCATGATTTGACTTTGGTCCGGGTGAGGTTTGTGGTGTGGGGAGGGGAGGGGATTGCCTAAAAGAGAATACGACTTCAATTCCACTACAATTTGAACCTTGGTCTTATTATAGGTTATAGGAAAAAATTTAGATGCAGAAGACTCGGGGCCCACTAACCGCATGGATGTTTAGCCCACACCTTGTTGGATATACATAGCACAAATTAGCCTGATTAGTTTTATCTAGCCATAGATTTTAGAACTTTTTTTTGGATTGATTCTAGCCATTGGATTCAAGCATGTTTTTTGGGTTCTTAATCTAACGGCTAGAAATCATCAATCATGCTAACTTTCAGTGTGTGTATCCACTAATGGATGGGCTCCGCTCAACATGAATGTGGTCACTGAGCCCAAAATGAGTTATGTGGGGCCCCGAGAGTCATCTGCATCAACTGCATCGGGAGACTTCTGCATCTAAGTGGAGGCGGCATTGGGCAAACATGAAGTTGATAGTCATATTGATATTTTGGTTGGGGTGGTCCGTGGAGCCATGATGGTCCAGCCTGTTGTGCAATTAGGTAATTAAATATGGTACAACCAAGTGGAGGAGAAGAGAATTCGACTTCAACTGAACTATAATCCGGTTCTGGCTCTTTATTACAAGCAAGCCCCGAAGTAACAGGAAAAATTTAATCTTTCTAATGCGACTGCAAAAAGTGTGGTCGCAGTAGACTATATGTTCAAGTGGGGCCACACTTATTAAAAGAAAAATATTCCATAAGTGATGTGACCCCATCTCAACGTGTGGTCTTCATGACTGCGACCTCACCTGTGCAGTTGCAAAGCGACAGCAGCCAAAATTTTGAGTTAAACTTGGCTGAATAGCGAGTCATGATCGCTCACAATATGAGCCAGGTGGCATATTTTCAGAGGACGCTGACCATTATAAGGATATTTGGCCAATGAATAGCTGGATCTATAGACAAAAAATCAACCTGATTAGTGATTTCTATATATGAGTTGGATTGGAGTCATTTTCATGGGTTGATTTTAACCTATAAATTTGAGCATTATTGACCCTTATTTGGGGTATCAAAAGGTTTGACATCACTAATCAGTGAGATTTTGGTTTGTATGTCCACATAGGGATTGACCAAACATTCATACAGTCAGCATCCTCTAAAACGTGCCATCGTGGCTCATATGTGTGTGCATGCGTGTGTGTGTGTGAGACAAAAAGAGAGAGAGCATTATAGCCATATATACATATGATCAACATTAACAATGAGCGGAGTAGACCTTTATTAACCGACAACGGATCATAGTATAAGACATTCCTAACCTCAAGAAAATAGACTTTAATTTGAAAAATCTAGAACATCCAATTAAACCATTATTTTGGGTCAATTTTTATATGGTTGGCAATGTCGAAATGAACTGATTTTTGGTGATCATCACGCCAAGAATAGCTCAATGTATGGTTGGATTGTCCAACATGATCTCTAAGTGGGCCCTACCTCCGAGTATAAGAACTGGATGTAAGAAATGGGTGTAGCTCTAGACTGACTCATATTATTATAGTCAAAACTGGGGTTGCCATCGTTGGGCTTCACAATAAGTACATAGGTAATTTAAAAAAATATATTGTTCTTTTCTAACTCATTAAATTCCTCTTTATGACATAACTGAAAAAGTTTATTAAATGTCATGTTGCTCGTACTTGCCCATTCTTAAGCCATTATTACATTTTCAATCCCTTGCTACCACTTAATTACTTTTCAATGTCATCATCATTCTTATTTTCAATACAACCCCTGATTACTTCTCACGGTTATATCACGTTCAGAAACGTAATCACATAAGAGGCTCATCATCAATGGTATGACCCAAGTGGCACACTCTGAGGAACTACTAAATATATAGATGCTTGACCTATCCCTAGGTAGACCTACATACCAAAAATCATCCTGATTAGTGATTTCTAAACTTTAGATCTGGGTATCCCAAGTAATGCTCGAAATGTCAAAAATAAACTAGGGGAAAAGACTCTAATCCAATGAATAGAAAAATTACTAATCGGGTAGCAGTGGTCCCTAAGAGTGTGTCACGTGGCTCATACTGTGGTCCATCATTAACGTTGATGAAGCCCCTATAATCACTCACGTGGATATTCTGCCCCCTAGTAATAATAATTATTATAATGTGAGTACAACAACGACAATAATCTATACTATTATAAAGCGAGAACCAGTGTTGAGATCCACAGGGCTTCAATTAAATGGGTCTCACTTTAAAGGATATTTTAAAATCAAAACCTAGGTTGGGGTACGCCACTTCACACAGGTTATCCAGCACGCCTATGTCCCTTTCCAATGATGATGGGGGACCATAGTATAAGCCATGTGGCGCACTCTTAGAGATAACCGACCGTATGGATGTATTGTCCCATCCCTAGGTGGATCTAGCTATATACAAAATATCTGCCTGCTCAGTGATTTCAAACCTGTGGATCTGAGTACCCCAAATGATGCTCGAATCTACAGTTAAAAATCAACTGGTGAAAATGACTCCAATCAAATCCCTAAAAATCACTAATAAGACTGATTATTTGCATGTAGGTCCACCTAAGGATGGGCCAAACATCGATACGGTCAGTGATCTCTAAGAGTGTGATAGATATAAAGAGCTGCCACATGTAAGTTATACGTGCATCGCACATGGCATTCCGCTAGTAATAATAATGTGAGCCGAGCACTGTAGGTTTAGCTTAGGCGCATTTATTTTGTGAACCTTGGAGAAGTATTAGGCTTGACCTATAGTAAGCCAATCCTAAAATCTCGCCGACCTAGCTAGGGTAGACAATTTTCAACTCGTACTTGATAATTCATGAGAAAAAAACGCAATTTGAGATTCCCCAGCTGAAGAAACGTATTTTCAACATTTTAAGATTCTCTTAGTTGGGCAGAATACGTCTCTTGTAACAAAGCTTACTTTATAAACTGAAATTATCGCCGAACCAAGTGAAAAATTATCCCTGCAAAGAGTGCATCATGAAATTTTAGCTTTGATGGACATCAAACACGAGATTCATAAGAATCTTTGATAGAGAAGGGCACAAATTATTGGCCCCAACAAGTGCAGGCAGTGGACTTGAGGATGCGAGTGGGTTTGGCAGAGAGAATGAATGGAAGGAGCTTTTCAGCCTTGTGTCACTCTCTCTCTTACTTTTTTTTTTTTGCCTTCTTTCTTTCTAGAGTGAGGGTGCACGGTGGTAGGTATTCTTGCCTCTTTTTTGAATGGATAGAGATAAATAGAACATCAGTAGGAGTCTTACTGATGGAGTTCTCAGTGTGAAAGTCTAACGCTAAGATAGAGAGCATGAGATAATGAGTAACATGATAAGGTATTGCAGTGCAAGAGCACATGCTTCCTGCTTCTCCACAGTATGTGCGCGATAGGTTAGGACCATCCGATGATGACTTTGCACCTATGATCTCTCGTCCAACCAAAAGATTCTGACCAGCGTAAGTGGATATTTTCCCAAAAGGTGTTCAATCGAAAAGTGCCAAGGTGCGTTTGCTTTGGGTATTTTGCCTAGACGTGCTGGTCTTTGCAGATGGGAGTTTAAATTTCGTTGCACACAACCAAGCATGCTTCAAAGAGACAAGCATCAAAAAATGTATTGCACATGTATTATGGGTGATGTATGCTACGATAAAAAAAAATGCCACCTAACCATATATTTACACACGAAGATGTAGGTGCCACACATCTAAGTATTCTTCGAAAGCACATCATATGTGGGTCCCACACATTGTGGCGCACCACATAAAAATGAGGGTTGATTGATCATCTTGTGGGCTCCACACATAAACTGAGCACCACATAATAACAGGGGTTGATAGATCATCTTGTGGGCCCGCCCACATATTAGTGAGGGTTGATGGATATCACTTGTTGGCCCACATTTGAAGTGGTTCCCACATAACTGGGATTGATAGATTGTTATGTGGGGCCCACATAATAATGGGGGTTTGATGGATCATATGTCGGCCTCACACATCAGGTGGGTCCCAAATAATAGTGGAATGTTGATATCATTATGTGGGACCCATATCAAGTGGGCCTTCCATCATCAAGTGGGCGAAAACGATGTGTTTCATAGACACACGTTTTGGAGACTCAAAGAGAAAGGTTTGATCCTCCAATTCTAGTAGCATTTTCCTTCAATTTGTTCAATTATTTGTCCTAACCCTGAGTGCGGATTGACATCCAACATACGTACCATTGTACAAGCCTATGTTATTGTAGGAGTCAAAGAAAATCGGATAAAATTATAAATGTGTTGATTTTATGGTTTTCATAACCAACGACGCGGAAAAACCTTGTTTCACCTACCCGCTGACTCAATTAGTAGTTGGAAAGAGTTAGTGGACAAATTCATGTCCAAGTTTTACCCCATGACTTGGACTAACCAGATGAAACAACTCGTCCAGGACTTTAGACCGATGAAAAATTCTTTTAAGTGTGGGATAGATTTCAGGACTATCTGACAAAGTGTCCCCACCACAACATTGACAAGGGCAATATTGCCCACATATTCTACAAGGGACTTATTGACGAGTCCTAAACCATGGTGGAGTCGATGTGCTAGGAAAAATTCCTGCACCAAATTCTTGGGAGAATTAGGAGAAAACTCTCAACATTGGACGACTAACTCAGAGTTCAGTCGGACTACTTCAGTGCAAAGGACCACGCCAAGGGACATGAAGCTACAGCTGATACTGAGTTTAGATCTGTCATTCAAGAGTTGAACAAGTCAGTCTCTTCCCTGGCTGTGTCAAAACAAAAGCCTACTCAACAATCTAATCCAATCATGAATGTGGGACACGAGAACTCTATGGAATCCTGTAACCTCTGTCTGCAGCCCTCCACACTACTGAGCATTGTCCTTTGAATAAAGGATGGTCCCCTCTTCTTCAGGAAGAAGTTTGAGCTTTCAACACATACAAACCACCCACTAGTCAATCATATCATCCGGACATGAGAAACCACCTAAACTTCTCTTGGAGACCTCAGTCTCCTCAACACCAAGCTCAACCTCAGCGACAACCTCAAGGCACATATCCTCCTGGGTTTAATCAACCCAATAGTCAATTCAATCAGGGTCAGTACTAGTAGGGTCAGTACCCATCTACTCAAAACCAGCAGCTCCAACAGGGTCAGTACTCTTGACAACCGAGTACATTTCAGAGTCAGCAAAAAGTCCCTCAGACTTTTAAGACACAGTAGATTGTCCAACTACTTCTCCCTCCTAAAACTATAATACCCCGATGAGCTGTAGTAGAGAATTGGTACCTCAGCTTCCCTTAGCTGCACCCCAACAGTCAGTCCCTAAACCTAGTATAGAGGACCTTCTGGCCCAACTCATTACTCATCAATAGCAAGTCCAGCAACAACAGTAGCAACAATCTTTGCAACGCCTAAAGCAACAGCAACAACAATCCATGCTATGTACGTCTAGAACAACGTCTAGGTAACGTAGAAGCTGAGCAACGTCTAGGTAACTTTGAAGCTGAAAAAGCTAAAGGCATCTTCCCTAGCCAACCCATCGCTATTTCTAAAGGGAATGCCAAGGGGGCAGTGTATGAGATAGGTTCCCAATCTCAGAACCAGAATGAGAATTATCAAGGTGAGGTACTGTCATGCCCCGAATCCGGATACCCAAATACGACTTGAAAATCTGTAGATCGACCTGTACCGGAATCCAGAGGTGATCCATGAATGTCCCCTAGTGGTCCAATTAGGTCAATTAGACTACTAAGGTTCATTCAAAAACCCACTAAGTAAAAGAATAGAGTATAGACGTAGAAAATAAATAATTAAAATAATTCATAACTCAAACAATTCAATCAATCAATTAAGTGTGGAGAGATGGAGGTGAGAACATGTTCTCAATCAAAGGACTACATGCCCATGAAAATAAATTAAAATAATCAAAATAAAGTCTTCTAAAGTGTGGGATCGACTCCCAAATCCTCGCTGATCTCCTCGAATGCACCGGAGTCTTTCGTCTCAAAATCATCTCACGTACCTGGCTCCTCAAAATCTGAAAATGGTATCTGTGTAGCACTGTGAGCCGAGGCCCAGTAATACAATAGTGTGCATGGTATGATATCATACTATACAAGTTTTTTAATCAAGGTATGCATCTCAATCGTATAATAAGGAGGATGACATGAATATGAGGGTGAATGCAAGTGAGTACAAGATGCGAATGCAACTAGTACCCATAACCACATAGGGTCTCCATCTCCTTCCAGCATTAGGAGCGATCTCATCGACCCATCTGCAGGATATAATAACGTCTGGGGCCTTTCACCCTAGGGTACCGAACCCTGATTAATTGATAAACTAATATAAACGTATATAATATAATTCAACCCCGTTTCCTTATGCGCCCCTTATATGAAATGACGTGATGATCATGGTATGACAACAAGATGGTACTAGGGTTACATGGCATAAGTACACATGTATTTAACATTTAAATAAGAATATATAATAAACACATGATGATCAAAAGTAATAACATGGGAACGAATTAGGATTAAATATGAATAACATGTAACAATCACCGAAGGTCATGATCAATACGGATGAACAATATAAATGGGAATCACAAGAGAATCTAACACACCATGGCCGAACCCTATGAGGGATCCATGACACAAGGTCAAACCCTAAAGAGGGATCCAAGACACTTGGCCGAACCCTATGAGGGATCCAAGACACATGGGTGGGATCCCTATGCATACAAGTATAGGTCAAACCATCTAAGTTTAATCAAACAAAAAGGGCTAACCCCTTAATAGTTAATAAGTCATGACCGAACCACTAAGGGTTTCCAAAGCCATTAATCGTCTAAAATCCAAAAAATAGGTAGTTCACAAAAAATATAGTTTCTTGTAAAAATCATAACTAAATAAATATTAAAATATAAACTCAATGGATTTAAAAACTAGATTCACAGTGGTTTTTAGAAAAAATAAATAAAAAAATATTCAGATTAAAAATATAAGTCTAAACCTTTAATTAAGTGAACCGGACAGAATCTGGAATTCTGGGTTTTACAGAAAAGTCTCGCACATTTGAAAAATCATAACTTAATCAATACAAATCAGAAAAATACAAGCTCAAATGTATTAGAAACTAGATTTATATAGGTATTTAGGAAAAATAAATAAAAAAATATTCAGATTCAAAATATGGGTCGAAACCCTTAATGAAGTAGGCCGGACAGAATCTAAAATTCTGGGTTTCACAAAGAAGTCTAGCACATTTGAAAAATCATAACTTAATCAATACAAATCAAAAAAATACAAACTCAAAGGTTTTAAAAACTACATTGATAGAGGTATCTATGAAAAATAATTAGAAAAATATATAGGTTAAAAATATAGATCAAAATCTCAAGTGAAGTGGACTATGTAAAATTTAGAATTCTGGGTTTTACAGAAAAGTCCAGCACGTTTGAAAAATCATAACTTAATCATTATAAATTAGAAAAATACAAACCCAAAGGTTCTAGAAACTAGATTAATAGAGGTATCTATAAAAAATAATTAGAAAAATATTTAGGTTAAAAATATAGATCAAAATCCTAAGTGAATTGGTCTGTGTAAAATCTTGAAATTCTGGTTTTTCTTTGGTAAAGTCCAACAACTTAGAAAAATCATAACTTAATCAATATAAATCAGAAAAATATAAACTCAAATATTCTAGAAACTAGATTGATAGAGGTATCTAGGAAAAATAATTAAAAAAATATTTAGGTTAAAAATATAGATCAAAATCCCAAGTGAAGTGGACCGTGTAAAATCTGAAATTTTGGATTTTTTTTGTAAAGTCCAACAACTTAGAAAAATCATAACTTAATCAATACAAATTAGAAAAATACAAACTAAACAGTTTTAGAAAATAGATTCATAGAAGTATTGAAGAAAAATAATTATAAAAATATTTAAATCATAAAAATACAACGAAAATGATAAAGAACATAATCATCCGTTATAGGTACAAAATAGACATGGCCAAACCCATCATGGTGGCCCAAAATAAAGATCAACCTAATAAGAATAAAATAAATATTGTTAAAATTAATTTATAATGAATATCAACCATTACCGAATGAAAGAAAAATAAAATCTTGAAAAAAAATAAGTATAGGATGGATCAAACACACTTACCTCAAGGTTTCTTGAACTTTAATGAAAATCAAAAGTTTCTTTAAATTTAAAAGTCATCGGATGTCCTCTCCTCGAAATATGTTCTTCAAATTGGAGTCCCCGTCAATTCTCCCTTCTTGCTTGAGTGCGATCGGTGCCCGGATGAAGGTTTAATGGAGCTTTCTCTATTCTTCAATGGAGTTGGGTTTGTGAAAGCTTCTAAAGCTTTAGAATTTTCATAAATAGGTTTAAGGAAGGATTAGGGTTTCTATTTTAGTAGAATTCGTAACTATCAAAGGGATGACTATTTAAACCTTTAAAAACTTATATTTTACACTACTAATGGGTTAGAAATGGGCCCAAGGCCCATATATATCAATAGGCTTCATTTAAGAATATTATTAAACTCAAAAGACCTCTAGATTGGCCATACGGGCCTACCCAACAATCATAACACAAATAATTATTAATTAATTCAATCAAACTATATTATATAATTTAAAAGTCAATACAGTAAGCTATTGACATATGTCACACACATAAATCACATAAAATAGTCGAAATATACAAAAATTACAAAAAAGTTCAAAGTCTCGAAAAATGTCAAATGACATCGGAATGATCCGAAAGTGATTCGTGGGTCCCACACTCCTATTAAATAAATAAAATATAATTAAATATTATTTTTTAAAAAACATGAGAATGGTAGAAAAGTTTAAAAATTACGAAAATACTATTTTTGAAAATCTCCCAAAATCTCCTACTAGGGTTTTTATGTCTCAAGAAAAGTTTCAAATTTTACAGGTAAGTTGCTAAGGATAAAATAGGAATATTTTTAGTGTCTCGAGCCCACAAATAATTTTTTTATAAAAGTTCTGAAATGTTAGTTGCGACAAGAAAAAGTTCCCTACAAGTTATAATTCATTATTTTTAGCAAAAATTTAGCCATAAAGTACGAGTTTCAAAAATAACAGGTTTTTCAAAGTTGTCAGAATGAAACCAAATTAAACATACATACTCAAGCATTATATTAAACTATAAAAATAATAATAGAAGTCTGAAAAAGGTTTAGGTTTTCATTATTAGGTGAATTTATTATAATACCCTAGAACGAAAGTTCAGGGTATTACAGGTACAAGCTGTCACCACCCTTTGATCTGGTAGAATTATAGACATGGGAGTTTAACAACCGTTGGTGCCATCTCAAGCACCCATTACTAGCACAAAGGAACCTAGTTCCAAATCTACCTCTGTTGCTTCTACATCTATCCATGTGCAGAATCTCAGGCAAAAGACAAATCAATTTGTTGACTGAAGCCTCCATTTCTGGACAGACTTGTCCAAGATAAAAGGGATCAGCAGTTTTCAGAAATCTTAGACGTCTTCAAAGGCGTGCAGATCAATATCCAATTCCTTTCTATTATCAAGCAAATCTCCTCTTATGCAAAGTTCTTTAAGGACTTATGCATAGTCAAGCGGCGTACGCACGTACCCAAGGATGCCTTTTTGGCCGAAAAAGCCATCATGTTCATACAGCGCAACAGTGTCATTAAACACAAGGATCCTAGTAGCCCTACCGTACAGTGCGAGATTGGAAACAACTTCAGCTGCACTGCCTTGCTAGACTTAGGGGCTAGCGTCAATCTCATACCATTTTTGGTATATCAACAGTTAGGACTTAAGGATATGAAGCCTACAAAAGTCACTCTGAAACTGGCTGATCAATCTATCAAGATTCCAAGAGGAATCATTGAAGATGTCTTGGTGAAAGTCGTTGACTTTTACTATCCTGCGGACTTTATCATCCTTGATACAGAGCCCTTTTAGGACAATTGTATCCCGGTCATCCTAGGCCGCCCATTCCTTGCCACCGCGAATGCACACATCGAGTGTAGGGATGGAAACAAGTCCATTGCCTTCGGTAACCTTAAAGCTGAAGTTAACATCTTTCGACTGATGCGTCAAGATGTCGACCACAATGTGGCCGATGAAATGTGTGCCATTGAGAGTCTAATTCCAAACTCTATCGAAGATATTTTGAAACAGTGTCTAGAACACTTTGGGGCTGACTTTGAACCAGAGTCAGCCATTTCTGATCTAAATGATCTATTGGAGACTGCTCCACTGATCGACATCCCCGATCCACTCATCGACTTTGAGCCTCTAGTAACCATGGCTAGAGAACCCATCATTCCATTGCCTAATGAGGTTAAACCTATTTCCATCCTATTTGTGTCTTCTGTGACTAACTCCTTTGATCCACACCTACTTTAAAATTGAGCTCAAGCCCCTTCCTACATATCTCACCTATGCTATCTTGGTCGAACAGACACCTACCCCGTCATCATTGCTTCTGCTCTGTCAGAATCTGAAAGAGAGCAACTTATCAAATCGCTCAAGAACCACAAATCTACGATAGAGTGGACTATAGACGATATTCTTGGCATAGACCCCTTGGTGTACCAACATCACATCTATCTCGAGGATGAATAAAAAACATCTCGAGAACACCAGAGGAGGTTGAACCCCGTCCTAAAGGAAGTTGTCTGAGATGAAGTCCTTAAACTATTAGATGTGGGTATCATTTATCCCATCTCGGATAGCAAATGAGTGAGTCTGATTCATGTCTTCCCCAAAAAGGCAGGATTCACGATGGTAGAGAATGAGCATAAGGAAATGGTCACCCAACGCCTAAAGAAAGGGTAGAGAATCTGCATCGATTACAGACGACTCAACACCAACACTAGGAAAGACCATTTTCTTTTACCCTTCATTGACCAGATGTTGGAGAGACTAGCAGGTCACTCTTATTACTGCTTCCTGAATGGATACTTAGAGTACAATCAGATACCCATCGCCCATGAGAACCATGAGAAGACAACATTCACTTGTCCTTTTGGCACTTTTACCTACGAACGCATGCCCTTTGGCCTCTGTAATACACTTGCGACACCATCACTTTTAAAAATTAGAAAGATATCGATTAATAGAAAATAGAAATAGAAAGCTTGATGCGCAAATTTAACCGACATTTTATATCGGTTTAGTAACCAACCGTAATAAAATGTTTTACGAATACTTGCTATTTCGGTTCTTAAAGAAACTGAGATGAAACGATAACCTTTTTTTATTAGTTCCAATAAAAACTGGGATACACACCATCTCGGTTTATTATTAGACCGAAATAATTTACTTTCCATTTCAGTTTCTAGCCAATCGTGTTTGAAGCCTATTATAGTTACCCGCGCGCGCGCAGCTTCTAATAAAAAAACAAAACCTTAAAACTATTCATCTATTTCTCGCACTCTCACTTTCTCCCTCTCAAATCTCTCAAATCTTTCAAATCTCTCCCTCTCAAATCTCTTCCTCTCTTGGTCTTCTCCGCCGATAATCTCCCTCCTTTTTGCCACCGTCGTCTCTGGCTTTGTTCGTCATTGGTGCTCTGTTGCTGCTACCAGTCATTGCCTGTGCTACCACTGGTTGTTGTTGCTGCCATTGCCCCACACCCTGTAAAGGTCTTCGTAATCTCAATCTCTCTCTCTCTCTCTCTCTCTCTCTCTTTCTCACTTTCTCTCTTTCTTTTTTTTCTTTCTTTTGTGTTTCTTTATTTGTCAAGTAATTCTTGCCGCCCCTGCAACCCTAACCACAAGTAAATATTCGTCTCTCAGTAGGGTTTCCATATGGGGGTTTCGAAATTTTGAGCAATTCGAAGTGTTGAATACCATGATTAGGGAATAGATATTTGGATTTGCCATCCCTAACCCCAAACTATTGCATTTCTGTTTTGATTTTCAAATTATTTTGGGGTACTCAGATCTATTTTGGGGTACCTAGGTCATTTGATAGGTCCCACATAGGAGAACTCACAGGTCAAACAAAGGTGATTAGATGACAGGCCCCAACCTCTAGACTTTTTTCTTGATCTTTTGCCAGATTACTTTGAATGTTAAAAGAGAATGCAATAGATTGTACAGTTGAAAGTAGGATTTTTCCGCGTCGTTGGTTACGGAAACCCTAATTCCAACTAAATTTATAACTTTTCCGATTTAATTCCTGCAGAATATGCGATATTGTATAGGGGCTTCGTGTCGGATGTCGATCCGCACTCGAGATTAGTCGGGTTAGTGCAATTCTGAACATAAAATGACGAACTTTGCTTATTAATACGGCGAGGTGAGAGTGATGATCACGATGGTTTTAAAATATGATTTTAGAGAGATGATTATGGACTAATAGAAACATATATGAGAACCAAAACATAATAAAAAAAATCTATTCAAATTTATTCTTGGATCCAAAGTGCTTACAAATTTAACAATAAAGAAAGAAACTAACTAAAAAGCATTCAAATTAACTAAAGAAAGAGATTTTTAAAGAGAGAAACTTGAAGGTGAGAGATAGACCAAATTTCTAGAGAGAGAAAGAGAAAGAAAGTAGAGAGAGGATTCAAAGAAACTAGAGAGAGGTTAGAGAGAGAGAGAATGCTACCAAAAAGAAAGAGATCGACCTTGCTATTTGGAACCTGCAAGTGTCGCCAACTTGGAAGTGGTGATGAAGGACGGTGATGGTGGAGGATAGGAGCTGTGCAGTGAAAGTAGGATTTTTCCGCGTCGTTGGTTACGAAAATCCTAGATCTCAACAATATTTGTAATTATTCGATTCTTTTTCACTCAAATCCTGCAAAAATCACAGGGTTGTACAGTGGCTCTTGTCGGATATCGAATCCGCACTCGGGGTTAATTCGCGCAAATTAGAACATAAATATTTATGAAAAATGCTAAGAATGATGGAGGGATGAGGATGGTGGAAATCGAGTTTAAATATGCTTTGGATTTCAATAGGAACCATGAATCATAGATCAAACCAACAATCTTTTATTAAAAATCATGAAAATTACAATACTTTTAAAGAAGCAAACTACATTAGAAAGCAAGAAATCTAACTAGAAAATATAGAAATTAGAGAGAGACAGTGAGCTAGAGAAAGAAAACTAGAGAGAGAAAACCAATAGAAGAGAGAGAAACTATTGATGGAGAGAGGTAGAAATGCTTACCACGTGTATGGCCAAGGTGCACCCACTTGTAGGATGTCATTCGGCCTTGTAGGATAGAGGTGTGTGGGGATGAAGATGGACGGAGTTACTTGTTGTGAAAGCATTGAAGGGTATCCACGATCAAGAAGAAGAAGCTTGGTAGTGGTTTTCCGAGCTCGCAAGAAGAGTTGATGGGGCAGCAATTTTTGATGCTTTGAGAAGGAGCAGTTTGTATGTGGCAGCGAGGGGGATCAACAGCCTCGTGGCTGCTAGGAAGTGATGGCTTCAAGTGGTGGAGGCGGTAGAGGTATGGATCTCCTCTCGCCTTCTTCAATCCTTCTTCTTTTCTTTTTTTTTTTTTTTTAAAGAGAAAGAGAGACGGTTAGGAAACTCGATGGAGAGGGAAAAAGAGGTCGGTGGGGAGAGGAGAGATTGAAATGGGGGATGCTGGGTTGTAACGTGAGGAGCATGGAGGTTTTCACGAGCTGGTGGCAGGTGCTTGGAGGCGGTACAGCGTGGAGTTGATGGAGGGGATGATGAGGACGTGCTTGCTATGGCAGACTGTGTTGCTGCTAACGGCTGGAAGTGCTGTGTTATACGGTATAAAGGGCAGTAAGATCGCCTCACACAGCAAGACTTATGAACCTGTGTTGCTGCATGCAACACCGTTTTTGATAAACAGCGGCTTGGATTCAAGATCACGCTGGTGTGAGGCGCGAACCTCCATTTCGCTAGCTCGAGAGTTGACGGCTTAAAGAAGAAGGGAGAATCTGGTCGTTCTTCAATGGAGGACAGCTTTCTGGAGAGATGATGATGGCTCAGGCGTGGGAGAGTTGTCGGCCGGAGTTGCAGCCTGCAACTCCGGTCAAAACGTGAAGAAGATGACGAAGATGAAGAATGAAAAGAAGAAAAAGAAGGAGAAGAAGAAAGGAAAACGGTGGGCAGAAGATTCGGGGAAGGAGAGGAGAAGAAAAGAGGGGGATTAGGGTTCGAACGAACCCCTATCCTTCTCCTTTTAAAGCTCCCTATTTCCTTTAATGGAAATAGGGTATTTTTTGAAAATAAAAAATATGAAAAATATTTTTTTTTTTTTTTTTTTAGTAAAAATCTACTTTTCTATGGGGAATCTCCCCAATTAGTGGACCCCCCATTTAATTAAAATTATTTTGAAATTCGCGGGGTCCACTAACTGGTCGGACAGCGGGTCGATGAAGATGGGCCCGGCTATTGGCCCACATGGATTGATGATGTCCATCGTCTCACAAGATGATGTGATAGACAGTCTGATGGCGATCGGATGGATGGTGACTTGATTGGGACTCAGATTGGTAGATCGACGGATCTAGAGAGATCCAACGGTCCGATTGAAGATCCAACGGTCCGATGGAAGATCCAACGGTCAGAAAGCTAAGGGAGATGAGATAGAGCTGATGGGCAGGAGTTCTTGGGTTAGGTCAGTAGATTCGAGGACCAAGAGATGAAGAGAGAGAGAGAATAAGGAGAGATGAGAGAGAAAGTATCAGAAAATAGAGAGAAAAGCACTGGCGGAGGGTCTGGAACCCTGGTCTTCACTGTGACCATCCTCACGCTTTTCCAGTAGAGTAGATTATCACTCCTTGCTGACTCATGTGGCTTTAAACGCTTTGGTTCGTCTCTTGGTCATTGGCTCTCCTACTCTCTTCGTTCTTTGGGCCGGCTTTTCAATCCTCTTGTTCAGCCCGTAATAGGCTCATATCTTCTAAACATAGCCTGTGGACTCTTTAAGCTTTGATAATGGGCTTTCATGATCCATGTGGGCCCACAAGTCTCGAGAATCATCCAATCAGGGTTTCCTACGATAGAAAAAGCGCGTAATGAGAATTAATCAGAACGGCTTAATATCTAGACTTCTAAAAATGTGTTTAATGCATGCCAATATACCATTTCGTCCAGAAAAGTGTGTTCCACGCAACAGAAGAGGCTCTTACGTAGAAAAGTAGATAAATAGAGCATTTTACGTAGGAGAATGCAATAACGCTAAAAGGATAATTGCTTAAAATAAGCACTTTTGAGCGAATATCACAACCCCCAACCAGCATATTGCCAATCCTTGACAATTAGTGCAAAATAAATGAGCTTAAAAGAGCTCTGCACATGCTGCACACTTTTTCATTAGCTCCGGGAAAACACCGTTCGTAAAATCATTGAATGGATGCAAAAATAGTTACATGCTAGCGAAGAGTTTGAAAGTTTTGGCAAGACTACAAACTGATAATCATGACCCAGAATAGTCAGACTCTGCGTGTTTGTGTGATCAACGTTCTCATCATCCAACAGTAAAGATTTCCAAATCACCTCTAAGTTTTTATGCCTCGACCTCAAATCTCACATGTTTAGCACTCAGAATAGAATCACACAAGAAGGGTTTTCTTCTTTTCTCTCAATTTATATGTGAGGAGATGTATTTAATATAAAGAGGCAAAAGATCTCACATATGTTTTATTTGAAGGAAGGACATCTTTAACAGAAGAAGATCTCATGATTGGAATACCACTTCACTCGGGAACGTCAGATCAAACTCTATAGCTTCTCTTTCTCCAATCTCCATATTTTATGATCGTACTATCCTAGAATCAAGTAGGACTTTCTTGGGTTGTAATGAGGCTTAGGTCAGGTGTAGAGAGATAAAGGAATACAGGATTTCAAAGATCTTGAGAGGAGATTGCCATTTTCTTGAATTTTTCCTGCGACGTAACACCATTAGCTGGTTCTTTTTCCTTTTTTTTTGTATTTTTCTCTTTTTCTTGATATTTCTGAGACTGCTCAATTTCTTTTCAGCTCTTCTTCATACTTTCTTTCTATATTTTGTTTTTGGCTTGAACCACTTTCTTTTCCTTTTGAGTCTTCTTCTTTACTTTTCTTTTTCACGGTACACCCATATCAGTTATTCTTTTGTCCATCTCAAAATAAGGGTAGCCAGTCATGCTTCGTAGCTATACTGGATTTTAGGTTGATGGGTTTACAAAGAAAAGGCTTTTATAGAACGGCTCAAGGGGTTTCTAGTGAAGTATAATTCAGGTGAGTAAAAAGGCTGAATGGTTCAGAAAAATAGCCTAAATCATTTTCTAGGGTTTGCACTATCATGTATACTGTCTTGACTGGATACAAAGAAGGTTCTGTTGTAGTAATCCAATTTTGATGTCGTTCCGAGTTCCATGATCAAATCAAAGGGTAATGAGATCTCTCAACCAATATTGCGGGCAAGAAGAATAGTGAGTCATCTTGTGACTCAGAATTATTGTATACTCCTCTGAATTGATTAAAGGCTCGAAAGCTCACTGGGTTAGGTCTCCACAATCATTCTCATAGGATCTCTAGAGTTTCAAAACTTAGGATGACTATGATGTTGATAGTGTACAATTGTGCCAAATCTGAGTTTTTCTGAGTTTTCAAACCTGCTGTAGTCACGCCTGACTTGACTCGACGCTAACTTTAAACAAAAATTGACATCCTCAATACTGACTTAACGAAGGTTTTTAGCTAATCAAAGTCAGGGTATTTGACACATTTTTGAAATTCTAGAAAACTTTTGGAGAACATCGGAAATCACCCCAAAAATAAAAAGTTTTTTTTTTTTATCAAAATGAAGACATGAGTTTTGGTAAAAACCCCACCCCCAACCAAAATATAGCACCGTCCTCGGTGCTCATGACCGGGATATAAAATGATAAAAAATCGGTGATGATGATGCAAAGGTTTAGGGAGGATGTTACCAAGTCGGCAGAAACTCGACAGTGTATGGTACCTGATGATCGGAAGAATGAATGTACCTGCATTTCCAGAGATATAACAGTAATAACAAATGCATGAGACTCATGTACTCTAGGAATACCGGAATTGCCTTTCCGAAAGCGCTAAGTTTTACGTCTTCAGCCAGACACAACGGGGGTGACAGGCACCCCCAACCAAGTTGGAGCACAGGAGACTGAGTGGATCATCAGTCGACATAGACAAGATCGATGAGATCGATCTCAAAAGTCTGAATGAACAATACGTCAAGTTCATGGAACTGTTTTAGACGCTGCCCATTGACCTGAAAAGAGGAGTGATCCTTGGGATCCTCAATAGTGACTGCCCCAAAGGGTGTGACTGCTGTGACCGTATAAGGACCGGTCCACCTAGATTTCAATTTCCCAGGGAAGAGATGAAGACGGGAATTATAAAGAAGGACCTTCTGTCCTAGATGGAACTCTTTCCTGAGGATGCTCTTGTCATGTATCCACTTCATTTTTGCTTTATAATTCTTGGACAAGTTGTAGGCATCATTTCTAATTTCTTCTAACTCATTCATTTGAAGTTTTCGCTCCTCCCCTGCAGAGTCGAGGTCGAAGTTGAGTTTTTTAATGGCCCACAGGGCACGATGTTCAATCTCTACCGGTAGATGACAGGGTTTCCCAAAGACGAGACGATAGGGAGACATATTGAGTGGGGTCTTGTAGGCGGTTCTGTATGCCCATAAAGCATCAGTGAGACGAGTAGACCAGTCTTTACTTGTGGTATTGACCGTTTTCTCCAAGATCTGCTTGATTTGACGATTAGAAACCTCCACTTGACCACTAGTCTGCGGATGATAAGCTAGGGCAACCTTGTGGGTTACCCCATACTTTTTCATTAAGTTCTCGAATATCTTATTGCAGAAATGGGTGCCCCCATCACTAATGATGGCCTTAGGGACACCGAATCGGGCGAAGATGAACTCCTTTAGGAATTTGACCACCACTTTGTGGTCATTGGTCTTGGTGGGAATGGCTTCTATCCATTTGGATACATAGTCTACCGCAAGGAGAATGTACTCAAAACCATAGGAAACGGGAAAGGGGCCCATGAAGTCGATGCCCCAGATGTCAAATATTTCATCGACCTGGATGGGAGTTAGGGGCATCATGTTCCTCTGGGAGATGCGGCCTAGATGCTGGCAATTAGGACAGGTTTTGCTATAGATATGGGCATCTTTAAATAATGTGGGCCAGTAGAATCCGCATTGCAGAACTTTTTCTGCAGTTTTCTTAGTACTGAAATGACCACCACAAGGTTGGTCATGACACGAGGACAAGATATTGAGTTGGTCTGACTCAGGGACATAGAGACGAATGATCTGGTCAGGACAGTATTTATACAAATAAGGGTCATCCCAAGAGTAGTACTTAACTCTTGCTAGGAATTGGCTTTTGTCCTGTTTTGACCAGTGTGAAGGCATTTCTTCGGTGACAAGGTAGTTGACAATGTCAGCATACCATGGATGAACGGAGATAGCGAACAGTTGTTCATCTGGAAAGGTTTCAGGGATGGGCTGGGTGTCGAAGGATGACTCTAAAGTCAGTCTAGACAAGTGATCAGCCACTACATTCTCAGTTCCTTTCTTATCCTTAATCTCGAGGTCGAATTCCTGCAGTAAGAGAATCCATCGAATTAATCGAGGCTTGGTTTCCTTTTTCGACATGAGATAACGAAGGGCTGCATGATCAGTGTACACGACCACCTTAGTGGCTAAGAGGTACTGACGGAATTTATCAAGGGCGAAGACTACCGCCAGGAGTTCTTTCTCAGTGGTGGAGTAATTCATTTGGACAGAGTTAAGAGTTTTGCTCGCGTAGTAGATCACGTGTGACCTTTTGTCAACTCTCTGCCCTAGAACAGCGCCTAACGCGTAGTCAGAAGCATCGCACATTACCTCGAAAGGTAGAGTCCAGTCCGGGGGACGGATAATGGGCGCAGTAGTGAGCTCAGATTTGAGACGCTCGAATGCCTTGACACAGTCAGCATTAAAGTCAAAAGGACTATCTTTAGCCAGAAGATGGGACAGAGGTCGAGCGATTTGAGAGAAGTCCTTGATGAATCGCCTATAGAATCCTCCGTGTCCCAAAAAGGATCGGATGTCACGTACGGACTTAGGAATGGGCAAGGTCGAGATGATATCGATTTTAGCTTTGTCGACCTCAATGCCCTGATGGGAAATGACATGTCCCAGAACAATGCCCTTCTTCACCATGAAGTGGCATTTCTCCCAATTGAGGACAAGTCGCTTGTCCTGACAACGGTGAAGTACAAGCCCTAGATGGTTCAGACAGTCATCAAAGGATGACCCAAAAACTGAGAAGTCGTCCATAAAGACTTCGAGGAATTTTTCCACCATGTCAGGGAATATGCTCATCATACACCTTGGAAAGGTCGCGGGTGCATTGCAGAGGCCAAAGGGCATGCGCTTGTAGGCAAAAGTGCCAAAGGGACAGGTGAAAGTTGTCTTCTCATGATCCTCAGGGGCGATGGGTATTTGATTATACCCTGAGTAACCATCAAGGAAGCAGTAATAGGAGTGACCTGCTAGTCTCTCCAACATCTGGTCTATGAAGGGTAAAGGAAAATGGTCCTTCCTAGTGTTGGTGTTGAGTCGTCGGTAATCGATGCAGACTCTCCACCCTTTCTTCAGGCGCTGGGTGACCATTTCCTTGTTCTCATTTTCCACAACTGTGAATCCTGCCTTTTTAGGGACGACATGAATAGGACTCACCCATTTGCTATCGGAGATGGGGTAAATGATACCCGCATCTAACAGTTTAAGGACCTCGTCCCGGACTACATCCTTCAACACGGGGTTCAACCTCCTCTGGTGTTCTCGCGAGGTTTTGGATTCATCCTCGAGATAGATGTGATGTTGGCACACCGAGGGGTCTATGCCTCGGATATCGTCTATGGTCCACCCTATCGCAGATTTGTGCTCTTTGAGCAGCTCGAGAAGTTTCTTACGTTCACTCGCAGATAAAGCGGAAGCAATAATGACAGGGTAGGTTTCTTTAGGACCAAGATAGGCATAGGAAAGATCTGTGGGAAGAGGCTTAAGCTCCAATATTGGAGCAGATGGAGTAGAAATAGGTGTCACAGAAGACATGGATTGAAGAGGTTTGACTTCAGTAGGTAAAGGAAGGATGGGTTCTCTGGCCATGGTTATCAGAGGCTCGAACTCAATGAGTGGAGCGGGGATCTCTAGTAGTGGAGCAGTCTCCAAAAGATCGTTGAGATCAGAAATAGCTGACTCTGTTGCAAAGTCAGCTCTAAAGTGTTCTAGACACTGCTTAAGAATATCTTCGGTGGAGTCCGGGATTAGACTCTCAACGGCACACATTTCATCGGTCACTTCGCGATCGGCATCTTGTTGCATTAAACGAAAGATGTTGACCTCAGCTTTGAGGTTACCAAAAGCAATGGACATGTTTCCGTCCCGGCACCCGATGTGTGCGTTCGCGGTGGCAAGGAATGGACGGCCTAAGATGACCGGAATGCGGGTATCCTGACACGGCTCGGTGTCTAGAATGATAAAGTCCACAGGATAATAAAAGTCAGCGACTTTTACTAGGACATCTTCAATGATTCCTCTTGGAATCTTGATGGACTGATCAGCCAATTTCAGGGTGACATTGGTAGGCTTCATATCTTTCAGTCCTAACTGCTGATATACCGAGAATGGTATGCGGTTAACGCTAGCCCCTAAATCTAGCAAGGCAGTGCAGCTAAAGTTGTCTCCAATTTCACATTGGATAGTTGGGCTACCTGGATCCTTGTGTTTGATCACACTATTGCGTTGAATGAACGCGGTAGCTTTTTCGGCCAAGAAGGCAGCTTTGGGTACATGCGTACGCCGCTTAATTGTGCACAAGTCCTTGAGAAATTTGGCATAGGAGGGGATTTGCTTGATAGCAGAAAGGAATGGGATATTGATTTGGACGTCTTTAAAGACATCTAAGATCTCAGAGAATTGCTGATCCCGCTTATCTTGGACAAGTCTGTCTAGGAAGGGAGGCTTTACTCGACAAATAGATTTGTCTTTAGCCTTAGATTTCTGCACAGGGATATCTGATGTTGGTGCAGAGGTAGAAGAAGCAGAGGTAGGATTTGGACTAGTTTCCCCTGTGCGAGTGATGGGTGCTGGAGATGGCACCGGTGGTGGTTGGACTCCCATGTCCACAGTTTTTCCAGATCGTAGGGTGGTTACAGCTTGCACCTCCCCTTGACGCTTCTCATTCTGGCTTTGAGATTGGGATCCGATCTCATATACTGCCCCTTTGGCATTTCCTTTAGGGTTGGCAATGGGTTGGCTAGGAAAGATCCCCTTAGCTTTCTCAGCTTCCAGGTTACCTAGACGTTGCTCTAGACGAAGCATGGATTGCTGTTGCTGTTGCCCTAGGCGTTGCATAGATTGTTGTTGCTGAGTAATGAGTTGAGCTAGAAGGTCCTCGATACCGGGTTTGGGGACCGACTGTTGGGGAGCAGCTAATGGGAGCTGAGGCACCAATTCGCGACTCGAGCTCATCGGGGCATTATAGTTATAGGCGGAAGAATTAGTTGGGACAATCTGTTGGTTCTGAAAGTTCTGGGGAACTCTTTGCTGATTCTGAAATGTGCTCGATTGTCCAGAGTATTGACCCTGTTGGAACTGCTGGTTCTGAGTAGATGGGTACTGACTCTGCTGGTACTGACCCTGATTGAATTGCCTATTGGGTTGATTGAACCCAGGAGGATACATGCCCCGAGGTTGACGTGGAGGTTGAGCTTGTGGTTGAGTAGACTGAGGCCGCCAAGAGAAGTTAGGGTGGTTTCTCGTGTCCGAATGATAAGATTGACTATACGAGTTCTGAGAGGGTGGTTTGTATGTGCTGAAAGCACAAACTTCTTCCTGAAGAGGATTAGACCATCCTTCATTCAAAGGACAATGCTCAGTAGTATGGGAGGGTTGCAGACAGAGGGTGCAGGATTCCATAGGGCTCTCGTGTCCCACATGCATGACTTGGGTAGATTGTTGAGTAGGCTTTTGTACAGACACAGCCAGTGCCGAGACTGACTTGCTCAACTCTTGAATGACAGATCGAAGCTCAGTATCAGCTGTAGCATCATGTCCCTTGGTTGTCCTTTGGACTGAAGTGGTTTGACTGAACTCTGAGTCAGTCGTCCAATGTTGAGAGTTTTCTCCTAACTCTCCCAAGAATTTGTATGCATCGGTCGGAGTTTGGTGCAGGAATTTTCCTTGGCACATTGACTCTACCATGGTCCGGGACTCATTAGTAAGTCCCTTATAGAAGACGTGGACAAGATTGCCCTTGTCGATGCTATGGTGGGGACACTTAGTCAGGTAGTCTTGGAATCTATCCCATGCTTCAAAAAATTTCTCATCGGACTTCTGTCTAAAGTCCTGAATGAGTTGCTTCATTTGGTTGGTCTGAGTCATGGGGTAGAATTTAGACATGAATTTGCCCACCAATTCTTTCCAACTGCTGATTGAATCAGCGGGTAAGGAGTAGAGCCAATATGAGGCTCAGTCTTTGAGCGAGAATGGGAAAACTCGCAGACGCACATTGTCATCATCGAGGTTCTGATTCTTGAAAAGTAGGATGACATGTTGGAATTCCCGAATATGGGAATATGGGTCTTCTCTTGGGAGACCACGAAAGGTTGGCAGCATTTGGATCGTCTGTGGCCTGATCTCGAACTGTAATGCCGTAGTAGGTGGGAGAACAATGCAAGTGGGCGGATTGGCAGAGATAGGAGCGAACGTCTCTATAAGAGGTCGTTCGACTGCCATGACTACAAAGGTAGTAGTACTGGGGGAGGCGGGTGGGGAAAGAGATGGGGAAGAATTCAGTGGAGGATCCACTGTAGCGACGTGATTCTCAGATCGAACCAAGCGCTTGTTCGGGCGAGTCCAACCGGACATACGCTAATGAAGCAAGCTCTATACTTGGCAAAAAGTTGCCAGAGAGGAACACTATCCTAAATGATGCACACCAAGCACAGATAATCTTATTCTAAGCAATCAGGATATATTTTAGGAATTATCTGTGTTAATTTTGGGGCTAGAGTAGATTATGACAGTGGGCGGACCACTGGTTTATCTTTTAACCGCCGGACTAACTGTTTTGCACTCAGAGGTTCTCACCAGTCTACACTCTTCAGAGCGAATCCTTTAGTACTAACTCTAGTCAACAACAAGGCAATCCGAAGCCTAGACAGACGTGCGGCACAATGGCTGTCTTAAGTACGTCCCAGACTAACCGGATTGGTCAAGTGTATAATAAGAGTTTTCCCTCGGGTTAAGCTAGGGTTGGTGCGTGTTCCTAGTCTACACACAACTAACCGTCGAATAGTCCAAGATGCCACATCGAGCTCAGTGTACTTGAGTAGCAGGGACTTATGGGTGTGTTAGACAACAGGGACCCGCGCTCGTGGTCTTATTTCGATTGGATGTTAAGCGGATTCGCTTTGTATGGATTTTTCCTCGAACACCGGGCTAATTGGCGCTACTTCTTGATTCTTTTTATTATAGATGGATCCTGGGGATCAATTTCAGCTGGAGTGATGAGGTGGATGATGAAATCCCACCAGTTTCAATTTTGGAGCTGGGTTTGCTCTTTTAGAGTTGATTGATTAACGGCCACGCCACGCAAGTCGAATAAGTTGTTGCTATAAAACAAATAGACAAGCGGCAATAATGCACCCAATATGCTCTGTATCGCACTCAAGGCGAGGATAGAGACTTACCTCCCGTGGGCCATGCCACGGGGTCTCCTCCATGGGTTAGAGAGGGGTATCCTAATGGGCTTGGGCCCGACTCCACCTCTTTGAGCTTTTGCTCTCTACCCACACTGGATCGTGTTCCTGCAGAAAAGTTAGATCGCACGGTCTAGGTAGTCAGGATTCTATTTGGAAGATCTTTGCCTTTTTAGGGTTCACAGAACAAGCACTGGATTTAGGCAAGTTTTTGAATTAATTTCCAAGTTCGAGATGGGTTAAAATTTAGTAATTTCCAGATGGAAAATACCTAGATTGGAAAGTTTCCCGAACTATTAAGATCTTCCAAGAAAGATTTGATTGCGAGATCCCTTACAATTTTGGGAAATTTCCCAAAATTAAAATTCTGCTAGATTTGGGGTGTTTCCTTTTGCAGACTTTTCCAAATTCGGAAGATTTATAAAGATAGAAATTCTTCTAAAGAGGAAACTTCTAAGAGGGGAAACCCTAATTTAGCAAAGTTTCAAGATTTTAGAATCTTTCCAAAAATCGCAAATCCTTGATTGGTGATTTCTAAAAATCTGCAGAATATAAAACCCTAATTTTTTTGAATTTTGATTTTTTTATTTTTTTGGTATTTTCCACTTAATCTAGGGTTTCTAAAAAACCCTAGAACAAGATCTAGCAGTTATTTGGAAAGCAGTAAAATTCCTAAATTATTACAAATTGCACTCGGCCTTCCGAGGCATTAAAAATAGTAATTTAAAAATTGCTAAAAATCAACAAAAACAAAAAATAGAAAGTTTCCCGAAAAGGTCGGGCTGGCCAAATTGAGCAGCTTTTCGCTTCAGCAACTTTCCAATTCCGTCTTTACGTCCTTTTTGCACTCCCGAACACCCGAGCGGCAGCGGCGCCATTTGAAAGTAGGATTTTTTCCGCGTCGTTGGTTACGGAAATCCTAGATCTCAACAATATTTGTAATTATCCGATTCTTTTTCACTCAAATCCTGCAAAAATCACAGGGTTGTACAGTGGCTCTTGTCGGATATCGAATCCGCACTCGGGGTTAATTCGCGCAAATTAGAACATAAATATTTATGAAAAATGCTAAGAATGATGGAGGGATGAGGATGGTGGAAATCGAGTTTAAATATGCTTTGGATTTCAATAGGAACCATGAATCATAGATCAAACCAACAATCTTTTATTAAAAATCATGAAAATTACAATACTTTTAAAGAAGCAAACTACATTAGAAAGCAAGAAATCTAACTAGAAAATATAGAAATTAGAGAGAGACAGTGAGCTAGAGAAAGAAAACTAGAGAGAGAAAACCAATAGAAGAGAGAGAAACTATTGATGGAGAGAGGTAGAAATGCTTACCACGTGTATGGCCAAGGTGCACCCACTTGTAGGATGTCATTCGGCCTTGTAGGATAGAGGTGTGTGGGGATGAAGATGGACGGAGTTACTTGTTGTGAAAGCATTGAAGGGTATCCACGATCAAGAAGAAGAAGCTTGGTAGTGGTTTTCCGAGCTCGCAAGAAGAGTTGATGGGGCAGCAATTTTTGATGCTTTGAGAAGGAGCAGTTTGTATGTGGCAGCGAGGGGGATCAACAGCCTCGTGGCTGCTAGGAAGTGATGGCTTCAAGTGGTGGAGGCGGTAGAGGTATGGATCTCCTCTCGCCTTCTTCAATCCTTCTTCTTTTCTTTTTTTTTTTTTTTTAAAGAGAAAGAGAGACGGTTAGGAAACTCGATGGAGAGGGAAAAAGAGGTCGGTGGGGAGAGGAGAGATTGAAATGGGGGATGCTGGGTTGTAACGTGAGGAGCATGGAGGTTTTCACGAGCTGGTGGCAGGTGCTTGGAGGCGGTACAGCGTGGAGTTGATGGAGGGGATGATGAGGACGTGCTTGCTATGGCAGACTGTGTTGCTGCTAACGGCTGGAAGTGCTGTGTTATACGGTATAAAGGGCAGTAAGATCGCCTCACACAGCAAGACTTATGAACCTGTGTTGCTGCATGCAACACCGTTTTTGATAAACAGCGGCTTGGATTCAAGATCACGCTGGTGTGAGGCGCGAACCTCCATTTCGCTAGCTCGAGAGTTGACGGCTTAAAGAAGAAGGGAGAATCTGGTCGTTCTTCAATGGAGGACAGCTTTCTGGAGAGATGATGATGGCTCAGGCGTGGGAGAGTTGTCGGCCGGAGTTGCAGCCTGCAACTCCGGTCAAAACGTGAAGAAGATGACGAAGATGAAGAATGAAAAGAAGAAAAAGAAGGAGAAGAAGAAAGGAAAACGGTGGGCAGAAGATTCGGGGAAGGAGAGGAGAAGAAAAGAGGGGGATTAGGGTTCGAACGAACCCCTATCCTTCTCCTTTTAAAGCTCCCTATTTCCTTTAATGGAAATAGGGTATTTTTTGAAAATAAAAAATATGAAAAATATTTTTTTTTTTTTTTTTTTAGTAAAAATCTACTTTTCTATGGGGAATCTCCCCAATTAGTGGACCCCCCATTTAATTAAAATTATTTTGAAATTCGCGGGGTCCACTAACTGGTCGGACAGCGGGTCGATGAAGATGGGCCCGGCTATTGGCCCACATGGATTGATGATGTCCATCGTCTCACAAGATGATGTGATAGACAGTCTGATGGCGATCGGATGGATGGTGACTTGATTGGGACTCAGATTGGTAGATCGACGGATCTAGAGAGATCCAACGGTCCGATTGAAGATCCAACGGTCCGATGGAAGATCCAACGGTCAGAAAGCTAAGGGAGATGAGATAGAGCTGATGGGCAGGAGTTCTTGGGTTAGGTCAGTAGATTCGAGGACCAAGAGATGAAGAGAGAGAGAGAATAAGGAGAGATGAGAGAGAAAGTATCAGAAAATAGAGAGAAAAGCACTGGCGGAGGGTCTGAAACCCTGGTCTTCACTGTGACCATCCTCACGTTTTTCCAGTAGAGTAGATTATCACTCCTTGCTGACTCATGTGGCTTTAAACGCTTTGGTTCGTCTCTTGGTCATTGGCTCTCCTACTCTCTTCGTTCTTTGGGCCGGCTTTTCAATCCTCTTGTTCAGCCCGTAATAGGCTCATATCTTCTAAACATAGCCTGTGGACTCTTTAAGCTTTGATAATGGGCTTTCATGATCCATGTGGGCCCACAAGTCTCGAGAATCATCCAATCAGGGTTTCCTACGATAGAAAAAGCGCGTAATGAGAATTAATCAGAACGGCTTAATATCTAGACTTCTAAAAATGTGTTTAATGCATGCCAATATACCATTTCGTCCAGAAAAGTGTGTTCCACGCAACAGAAGAGGCTCTTACGTAGAAAAGTAGATAAATAGAGCATTTTACGTAGGAGAATGCAATAACGCTAAAAGGATAATTGCTTAAAATAAGCACTTTTGAGCGAATATCACAACCCCCAACCAGCATATTGCCAATCCTTGACAATTAGTGCAAAATAAATGAGCTTAAAAGAGCTCTGCACATGCTGCACACTTTTTCATTAGCTCCGGGAAAACACCGTTCGTAAAATCATTGAATGGATGCAAAAATAGTTACATGCTAGCGAAGAGTTTGAAAGTTTTGGCAAGACTACAAACTGATAATCATGACCCAGAATAGTCAGACTCTGCGTGTTTGTGTGATCAACGTTCTCATCATCCAACAGTAAAGATTTCCAAATCACCTCTAAGTTTTTATGCCTCGACCTCAAATCTCACATGTTTAGCACTCAGAATAGAATCACACAAGAAGGGTTTTCTTCTTTTCTCTCAATTTATATGTGAGGAGATGTATTTAATATAAAGAGGCAAAAGATCTCACATATGTTTTATTTGAAGGAAGGACATCTTTAACAGAAGAAGATCTCATGATTGGAATACCACTTCACTCGGGAACGTCAGATCAAACTCTATAGCTTCTCTTTCTCCAATCTCCATATTTTATGATCGTACTATCCTAGAATCAAGTAGGACTTTCTTGGGTTGTAATGAGGCTTAGGTCAGGTGTAGAGAGATAAAGGAATACAGGATTTCAAAGATCTTGAGAGGAGATTGCCATTTTCTTGAATTTTTCCTGCGACGTAACACCATTAGCTGGTTCTTTTTCCTTTTTTTTTGTATTTTTCTCTTTTTCTTGATATTTCTGAGACTGCTCAATTTCTTTTCAGCTCTTCTTCATACTTTCTTTCTATATTTTGTTTTTGGCTTGAACCACTTTCTTTTCCTTTTGAGTCTTCTTCTTTACTTTTCTTTTTCACGGTACACCCATATCAGTTATTCTTTTGTCCATCTCAAAATAAGGGTAGCCAGTCATGCTTCGTAGCTATACTGGATTTTAGGTTGATGGGTTTACAAAGAAAAGGCTTTTATAGAACGGCTCAAGGGGTTTCTAGTGAAGTATAATTCAGGTGAGTAAAAAGGCTGAATGGTTCAGAAAAATAGCCTAAATCATTTTCTAGGGTTTGCACTATCATGTATACTGTCTTGACTGGATACAAAGAAGGTTCTGTTGTAGTAATCCAATTTTGATGTCGTTCCGAGTTCCATGATCAAATCAAAGGGTAATGAGATCTCTCAACCAATATTGCGGGCAAGAAGAATAGTGAGTCATCTTGTGACTCAGAATTATTGTATACTCCTCTGAATTGATTAAAGGCTCGAAAGCTCACTGGGTTAGGTCTCCACAATCATTCTCATAGGATCTCTAGAGTTTCAAAACTTAGGATGACTATGATGTTGATAGTGTACAATTGTGCCAAATCTGAGTTTTTCTGAGTTTTCAAACCTGCTGTAGTCACGCCTGACTTGACTCGACGCTAACTTTAAACAAAAATTGACATCCTCAATACTGACTTAACGAAGGTTTTTAGCTAATCAAAGTCAGGGTATTTGACACATTTTTGAAATTCTAGAAAACTTTTGGAGAACATCGGAAATCACCCCAAAAATAAAAAGTTTTTTTTTTTTATCAAAATGAAGACATGAGTTTTGGTAAAAACCCCACCCCCAACCAAAATATAGCACCGTCCTCGGTGCTCATGACCGGGATATAAAATGATAAAAAATCGGTGATGATGATGCAAAGGTTTAGGGAGGATGTTACCAAGTCGGCAGAAACTCGACAGTGTATGGTACCTGATGATCGGAAGAATGAATGTACCTGCATTTCCAGAGATATAACAGTAATAACAAATGCATGAGACTCATGTACTCTAGGAATACCGGAATTGCCTTTCCGAAAGCGCTAAGTTTTACGTCTTCAGCCAGACACAACGGGGGTGACAGGCACCCCCAACCAAGTTGGAGCACAGGAGACTGAGTGGATCATCAGTCGACATAGACAAGATCGATGAGATCGATCTCAAAAGTCTGAATGAACAATACGTCAAGTTCATGGAACTGTTTTAGACGCTGCCCATTGACCTGAAAAGAGGAGTGATCCTTGGGATCCTCAATAGTGACTGCCCCAAAGGGTGTGACTGCTGTGACCGTATAAGGACCGGTCCACCTAGATTTCAATTTCCCAGGGAAGAGATGAAGACGGGAATTATAAAGAAGGACCTTCTGTCCTAGATGGAACTCTTTCCTGAGGATGCTCTTGTCATGTATCCACTTCATTTTTGCTTTATAATTCTTGGACAAGTTGTAGGCATCATTTCTAATTTCTTCTAACTCATTCATTTGAAGTTTTCGCTCCTCCCCTGCAGAGTCGAGGTCGAAGTTGAGTTTTTTAATGGCCCACAGGGCACGATGTTCAATCTCTACCGGTAGATGACAGGGTTTCCCAAAGACGAGACGATAGGGAGACATATTGAGTGGGGTCTTGTAGGCGGTTCTGTATGCCCATAAAGCATCAGTGAGACGAGTAGACCAGTCTTTACTTGTGGTATTGACCGTTTTCTCCAAGATCTGCTTGATTTGACGATTAGAAACCTCCACTTGACCACTAGTCTGCGGATGATAAGCTAGGGCAACCTTGTGGGTTACCCCATACTTTTTCATTAAGTTCTCGAATATCTTATTGCAGAAATGGGTGCCCCCATCACTAATGATGGCCTTAGGGACACCGAATCGGGCGAAGATGAACTCCTTTAGGAATTTGACCACCACTTTGTGGTCATTGGTCTTGGTGGGAATGGCTTCTATCCATTTGGATACATAGTCTACCGCAAGGAGAATGTACTCAAAACCATAGGAAACGGGAAAGGGGCCCATGAAGTCGATGCCCCAGATGTCAAATATTTCATCGACCTGGATGGGAGTTAGGGGCATCATGTTCCTCTGGGAGATGCGGCCTAGATGCTGGCAATTAGGACAGGTTTTGCTATAGATATGGGCATCTTTAAATAATGTGGGCCAGTAGAATCCGCATTGCAGAACTTTTTCTGCAGTTTTCTTAGTACTGAAATGACCACCACAAGGTTGGTCATGACACGAGGACAAGATATTGAGTTGGTCTGACTCAGGGACATAGAGACGAATGATCTGGTCAGGACAGTATTTATACAAATAAGGGTCATCCCAAGAGTAGTACTTAACTCTTGCTAGGAATTGGCTTTTGTCCTGTTTTGACCAGTGTGAAGGCATTTCTTCGGTGACAAGGTAGTTGACAATGTCAGCATACCATGGATGAACGGAGATAGCGAACAGTTGTTCATCTGGAAAGGTTTCAGGGATGGGCTGGGTGTCGAAGGATGACTCTAAAGTCAGTCTAGACAAGTGATCAGCCACTACATTCTCAGTTCCTTTCTTATCCTTAATCTCGAGGTCGAATTCCTGCAGTAAGAGAATCCATCGAATTAATCGAGGCTTGGTTTCCTTTTTCGACATGAGATAACGAAGGGCTGCATGATCAGTGTACACGACCACCTTAGTGGCTAAGAGGTACTGACGGAATTTATCAAGGGCGAAGACTACCGCCAGGAGTTCTTTCTCAGTGGTGGAGTAATTCATTTGGACAGAGTTAAGAGTTTTGCTCGCGTAGTAGATCACGTGTGACCTTTTGTCAACTCTCTGCCCTAGAACAGCGCCTAACGCGTAGTCAGAAGCATCGCACATTACCTCGAAAGGTAGAGTCCAGTCCGGGGGACGGATAATGGGCGCAGTAGTGAGCTCAGATTTGAGACGCTCGAATGCCTTGACACAGTCAGCATTAAAGTCAAAAGGACTATCTTTAGCCAGAAGATGGGACAGAGGTCGAGCGATTTGAGAGAAGTCCTTGATGAATCGCCTATAGAATCCTCCGTGTCCCAAAAAGGATCGGATGTCACGTACGGACTTAGGAATGGGCAAGGTCGAGATGATATCGATTTTAGCTTTGTCGACCTCAATGCCCTGATGGGAAATGACATGTCCCAGAACAATGCCCTTCTTCACCATGAAGTGGCATTTCTCCCAATTGAGGACAAGTCGCTTGTCCTGACAACGGTGAAGTACAAGCCCTAGATGGTTCAGACAGTCATCAAAGGATGACCCAAAAACTGAGAAGTCGTCCATAAAGACTTCGAGGAATTTTTCCACCATGTCAGGGAATATGCTCATCATACACCTTGGAAAGGTCGCGGGTGCATTGCAGAGGCCAAAGGGCATGCGCTTGTAGGCAAAAGTGCCAAAGGGACAGGTGAAAGTTGTCTTCTCATGATCCTCAGGGGCGATGGGTATTTGATTATACCCTGAGTAACCATCAAGGAAGCAGTAATAGGAGTGACCTGCTAGTCTCTCCAACATCTGGTCTATGAAGGGTAAAGGAAAATGGTCCTTCCTAGTGTTGGTGTTGAGTCGTCGGTAATCGATGCAGACTCTCCACCCTTTCTTCAGGCGCTGGGTGACCATTTCCTTGTTCTCATTTTCCACAACTGTGAATCCTGCCTTTTTAGGGACGACATGAATAGGACTCACCCATTTGCTATCGGAGATGGGGTAAATGATACCCGCATCTAACAGTTTAAGGACCTCGTCCCGGACTACATCCTTCAACACGGGGTTCAACCTCCTCTGGTGTTCTCGCGAGGTTTTGGATTCATCCTCGAGATAGATGTGATGTTGGCACACCGAGGGGTCTATGCCTCGGATATCGTCTATGGTCCACCCTATCGCAGATTTGTGCTCTTTGAGCAGCTCGAGAAGTTTCTTACGTTCACTCGCAGATAAAGCGGAAGCAATAATGACAGGGTAGGTTTCTTTAGGACCAAGATAGGCATAGGAAAGATCTGTGGGAAGAGGCTTAAGCTCCAATATTGGAGCAGATGGAGTAGAAATAGGTGTCACAGAAGACATGGATTGAAGAGGTTTGACTTCAGTAGGTAAAGGAAGGATGGGTTCTCTGGCCATGGTTATCAGAGGCTCGAACTCAATGAGTGGAGCGGGGATCTCTAGTAGTGGAGCAGTCTCCAAAAGATCGTTGAGATCAGAAATAGCTGACTCTGTTGCAAAGTCAGCTCTAAAGTGTTCTAGACACTGCTTAAGAATATCTTCGGTGGAGTCCGGGATTAGACTCTCAACGGCACACATTTCATCGGTCACTTCGCGATCGGCATCTTGTTGCATTAAACGAAAGATGTTGACCTCAGCTTTGAGGTTACCAAAAGCAATGGACATGTTTCCGTCCCGGCACCCGATGTGTGCGTTCGCGGTGGCAAGGAATGGACGGCCTAAGATGACCGGAATGCGGGTATCCTGACACGGCTCGGTGTCTAGAATGATAAAGTCCACAGGATAATAAAAGTCAGCGACTTTTACTAGGACATCTTCAATGATTCCTCTTGGAATCTTGATGGACTGATCAGCCAATTTCAGGGTGACATTGGTAGGCTTCATATCTTTCAGTCCTAACTGCTGATATACCGAGAATGGTATGCGGTTAACGCTAGCCCCTAAATCTAGCAAGGCAGTGCAGCTAAAGTTGTCTCCAATTTCACATTGGATAGTTGGGCTACCTGGATCCTTGTGTTTGATCACACTATTGCGTTGAATGAACGCGGTAGCTTTTTCGGCCAAGAAGGCAGCTTTGGGTACATGCGTACGCCGCTTAATTGTGCACAAGTCCTTGAGAAATTTGGCATAGGAGGGGATTTGCTTGATAGCAGAAAGGAATGGGATATTGATTTGGACGTCTTTAAAGACATCTAAGATCTCAGAGAATTGCTGATCCCGCTTATCTTGGACAAGTCTGTCTAGGAAGGGAGGCTTTACTCGACAAATAGATTTGTCTTTAGCCTTAGATTTCTGCACAGGGATATCTGATGTTGGTGCAGAGGTAGAAGAAGCAGAGGTAGGATTTGGACTAGTTTCCCCTGTGCGAGTGATGGGTGCTGGAGATGGCACCGGTGGTGGTTGGACTCCCATGTCCACAGTTTTTCCAGATCGTAGGGTGGTTACAGCTTGCACCTCCCCTTGACGCTTCTCATTCTGGCTTTGAGATTGGGATCCGATCTCATATACTGCCCCTTTGGCATTTCCTTTAGGGTTGGCAATGGGTTGGCTAGGAAAGATCCCCTTAGCTTTCTCAGCTTCCAGGTTACCTAGACGTTGCTCTAGACGAAGCATGGATTGCTGTTGCTGTTGCCCTAGGCGTTGCATAGATTGTTGTTGCTGAGTAATGAGTTGAGCTAGAAGGTCCTCGATACCGGGTTTGGGGACCGACTGTTGGGGAGCAGCTAATGGGAGCTGAGGCACCAATTCGCGACTCGAGCTCATCGGGGCATTATAGTTATAGGCGGAAGAATTAGTTGGGACAATCTGTTGGTTCTGAAAGTTCTGGGGAACTCTTTGCTGATTCTGAAATGTGCTCGATTGTCCAGAGTATTGACCCTGTTGGAACTGCTGGTTCTGAGTAGATGGGTACTGACTCTGCTGGTACTGACCCTGATTGAATTGCCTATTGGGTTGATTGAACCCAGGAGGATACATGCCCCGAGGTTGACGTGGAGGTTGAGCTTGTGGTTGAGTAGACTGAGGCCGCCAAGAGAAGTTAGGGTGGTTTCTCGTGTCCGAATGATAAGATTGACTATACGAGTTCTGAGAGGGTGGTTTGTATGTGCTGAAAGCACAAACTTCTTCCTGAAGAGGATTAGACCATCCTTCATTCAAAGGACAATGCTCAGTAGTATGGGAGGGTTGCAGACAGAGGGTGCAGGATTCCATAGGGCTCTCGTGTCCCACATGCATGACTTGGGTAGATTGTTGAGTAGGCTTTTGTACAGACACAGCCAGTGCCGAGACTGACTTGCTCAACTCTTGAATGACAGATCGAAGCTCAGTATCAGCTGTAGCATCATGTCCCTTGGTTGTCCTTTGGACTGAAGTGGTTTGACTGAACTCTGAGTCAGTCGTCCAATGTTGAGAGTTTTCTCCTAACTCTCCCAAGAATTTGTATGCATCGGTCGGAGTTTGGTGCAGGAATTTTCCTTGGCACATTGACTCTACCATGGTCCGGGACTCATTAGTAAGTCCCTTATAGAAGACGTGGACAAGATTGCCCTTGTCGATGCTATGGTGGGGACACTTAGTCAGGTAGTCTTGGAATCTATCCCATGCTTCAAAAAATTTCTCATCGGACTTCTGTCTAAAGTCCTGAATGAGTTGCTTCATTTGGTTGGTCTGAGTCATGGGGTAGAATTTAGACATGAATTTGCCCACCAATTCTTTCCAACTGCTGATTGAATCAGCGGGTAAGGAGTAGAGCCAATATGAGGCTCAGTCTTTGAGCGAGAATGGGAAAACTCGCAGACGCACATTGTCATCATCGAGGTTCTGATTCTTGAAAAGTAGGATGACATGTTGGAATTCCCGAATATGGGAATATGGGTCTTCTCTTGGGAGACCACGAAAGGTTGGCAGCATTTGGATCGTCTGTGGCCTGATCTCGAACTGTAATGCCGTAGTAGGTGGGAGAACAATGCAAGTGGGCGGATTGGCAGAGATAGGAGCGAACGTCTCTATAAGAGGTCGTTCGACTGCCATGACTACAAAGGTAGTAGTACTGGGGGAGGCGGGTGGGGAAAGAGATGGGGAAGAATTCAGTGGAGGATCCACTGTAGCGACGTGATTCTCAGATCGAACCAAGCGCTTGTTCGGGCGAGTCCAACCGGACATACGCTAATGAAGCAAGCTCTATACTTGGCAAAAAGTTGCCAGAGAGGAACACTATCCTAAATGATGCACACCAAGCACAGATAATCTTATTCTAAGCAATCAGGATATATTTTAGGAATTATCTGTGTTAATTTTGGGGCTAGAGTAGATTATGACAGTGGGCGGACCACTGGTTTATCTTTTAACCGCCGGACTAACTGTTTTGCACTCAGAGGTTCTCACCAGTCTACACTCTTCAGAGCGAATCCTTTAGTACTAACTCTAGTCAACAACAAGGCAATCCGAAGCCTAGACAGACGTGCGGCACAATGGCTGTCTTAAGTACGTCCCAGACTAACCGGATTGGTCAAGTGTATAATAAGAGTTTTCCCTCGGGTTAAGCTAGGGTTGGTGCGTGTTCCTAGTCTACACACAACTAACCGTCGAATAGTCCAAGATGCCACATCGAGCTCAGTGTACTTGAGTAGCAGGGACTTATGGGTGTGTTAGACAACAGGGACCCGCGCTCGTGGTCTTATTTCGATTGGATGTTAAGCGGATTCGCTTTGTATGGATTTTTCCTCGAACACCGGGCTAATTGGCGCTACTTCTTGATTCTTTTTATTATAGATGGATCCTGGGGATCAATTTCAGCTGGAGTGATGAGGTGGATGATGAAATCCCACCAGTTTCAATTTTGGAGCTGGGTTTGCTCTTTTAGAGTTGATTGATTAACGGCCACGCCACGCAAGTCGAATAAGTTGTTGCTATAAAACAAATAGACAAGCGGCAATAATGCACCCAATATGCTCTGTATCGCACTCAAGGCGAGGATAGAGACTTACCTCCCGTGGGCCATGCCACGGGGTCTCCTCCATGGGTTAGAGAGGGGTATCCTAATGGGCTTGGGCCCGACTCCACCTCTTTGAGCTTTTGCTCTCTACCCACACTGGATCGTGTTCCTGCAGAAAAGTTAGATCGCACGGTCTAGGTAGTCAGGATTCTATTTGGAAGATCTTTGCCTTTTTAGGGTTCACAGAACAAGCACTGGATTTAGGCAAGTTTTTGAATTAATTTCCAAGTTCGAGATGGGTTAAAATTTAGTAATTTCCAGATGGAAAATACCTAGATTGGAAAGTTTCCCGAACTATTAAGATCTTCCAAGAAAGATTTGATTGCGAGATCCCTTACAATTTTGGGAAATTTCCCAAAATTAAAATTCTGCTAGATTTGGGGTGTTTCCTTTTGCAGACTTTTCCAAATTCGGAAGATTTATAAAGATAGAAATTCTTCTAAAGAGGAAACTTCTAAGAGGGGAAACCCTAATTTAGCAAAGTTTCAAGATTTTAGAATCTTTCCAAAAATCGCAAATCCTTGATTGGTGATTTCTAAAAATCTGCAGAATATAAAACCCTAATTTTTTTGAATTTTGATTTTTTTATTTTTTTGGTATTTTCCACTTAATCTAGGGTTTCTAAAAAACCCTAGAACAAGATCTAGCAGTTATTTGGAAAGCAGTAAAATTCCTAAATTATTACAAATTGCACTCGGCCTTCCGAGGCATTAAAAATAGTAATTTAAAAATTGCTAAAAATCAACAAAAACAAAAAATAGAAAGTTTCCCGAAAAGGTCGGGCTGGCCAAATTGAGCAGCTTTTCGCTTCAGCAACTTTCCAATTCCGTCTTTACGTCCTTTTTGCACTCCCGAACACCCGAGCGGCAGCGGCGCCATTTGAAAGTAGGATTTTTTCCGCGTCGTTGGTTACGGAAATCCTAGATCTCAACAATATTTGTAATTATCCGATTCTTTTTCACTCAAATCCTGCAAAAATCACAGGGTTGTACAGTGGCTCTTGTCGGATATCGAATCCGCACTCGGGGTTAATTCGCGCAAATTAGAACATAAATATTTATGAAAAATGCTAAGAATGATGGAGGGATGAGGATGGTGGAAATCGAGTTTAAATATGCTTTGGATTTCAATAGGAACCATGAATCATAGATCAAACCAACAATCTTTTATTAAAAATCATGAAAATTACAATACTTTTAAAGAAGCAAACTACATTAGAAAGCAAGAAATCTAACTAGAAAATATAGAAATTAGAGAGAGACAGTGAGCTAGAGAAAGAAAACTAGAGAGAGAAAACCAATAGAAGAGAGAGAAACTATTGATGGAGAGAGGTAGAAATGCTTACCACGTGTATGGCCAAGGTGCACCCACTTGTAGGATGTCATTCGGCCTTGTAGGATAGAGGTGTGTGGGGATGAAGATGGACGGAGTTACTTGTTGTGAAAGCATTGAAGGGTATCCACGATCAAGAAGAAGAAGCTTGGTAGTGGTTTTCCGAGCTCGCAAGAAGAGTTGATGGGGCAGCAATTTTTGATGCTTTGAGAAGGAGCAGTTTGTATGTGGCAGCGAGGGGGATCAACAGCCTCGTGGCTGCTAGGAAGTGATGGCTTCAAGTGGTGGAGGCGGTAGAGGTATGGATCTCCTCTCGCCTTCTTCAATCCTTCTTCTTTTCTTTTTTTTTTTTTTTTAAAGAGAAAGAGAGACGGTTAGGAAACTCGATGGAGAGGGAAAAAGAGGTCGGTGGGGAGAGGAGAGATTGAAATGGGGGATGCTGGGTTGTAACGTGAGGAGCATGGAGGTTTTCACGAGCTGGTGGCAGGTGCTTGGAGGCGGTACAGCGTGGAGTTGATGGAGGGGATGATGAGGACGTGCTTGCTATGGCAGACTGTGTTGCTGCTAACGGCTGGAAGTGCTGTGTTATACGGTATAAAGGGCAGTAAGATCGCCTCACACAGCAAGACTTATGAACCTGTGTTGCTGCATGCAACACCGTTTTTGATAAACAGCGGCTTGGATTCAAGATCACGCTGGTGTGAGGCGCGAACCTCCATTTCGCTAGCTCGAGAGTTGACGGCTTAAAGAAGAAGGGAGAATCTGGTCGTTCTTCAATGGAGGACAGCTTTCTGGAGAGATGATGATGGCTCAGGCGTGGGAGAGTTGTCGGCCGGAGTTGCAGCCTGCAACTCCGGTCAAAACGTGAAGAAGATGACGAAGATGAAGAATGAAAAGAAGAAAAAGAAGGAGAAGAAGAAAGGAAAACGGTGGGCAGAAGATTCGGGGAAGGAGAGGAGAAGAAAAGAGGGGGATTAGGGTTCGAACGAACCCCTATCCTTCTCCTTTTAAAGCTCCCTATTTCCTTTAATGGAAATAGGGTATTTTTTGAAAATAAAAAATATGAAAAATATTTTTTTTTTTTTTTTTTAGTAAAAATCTACTTTTCTATGGGGAATCTCCCCAATTAGTGGACCCCCCATTTAATTAAAATTATTTTGAAATTCGCGGGGTCCACTAACTGGTCGGACAGCGGGTCGATGAAGATGGGCCCGGCTATTGGCCCACATGGATTGATGATGTCCATCGTCTCACAAGATGATGTGATAGACAGTCTGATGGCGATCGGATGGATGGTGACTTGATTGGGACTCAGATTGGTAGATCGACGGATCTAGAGAGATCCAACGGTCCGATTGAAGATCCAACGGTCCGATGGAAGATCCAACGGTCAGAAAGCTAAGGGAGATGAGATAGAGCTGATGGGCAGGAGTTCTTGGGTTAGGTCAGTAGATTCGAGGACCAAGAGATGAAGAGAGAGAGAGAATAAGGAGAGATGAGAGAGAAAGTATCAGAAAATAGAGAGAAAAGCACTGGCGGAGGGTCTGAAACCCTGGTCTTCACTGTGACCATCCTCACGTTTTTCCAGTAGAGTAGATTATCACTCCTTGCTGACTCATGTGGCTTTAAACGCTTTGGTTCGTCTCTTGGTCATTGGCTCTCCTACTCTCTTCGTTCTTTGGGCCGGCTTTTCAATCCTCTTGTTCAGCCCGTAATAGGCTCATATCTTCTAAACATAGCCTGTGGACTCTTTAAGCTTTGATAATGGGCTTTCATGATCCATGTGGGCCCACAAGTCTCGAGAATCATCCAATCAGGGTTTCCTACGATAGAAAAAGCGCGTAATGAGAATTAATCAGAACGGCTTAATATCTAGACTTCTAAAAATGTGTTTAATGCATGCCAATATACCATTTCGTCCAGAAAAGTGTGTTCCACGCAACAGAAGAGGCTCTTACGTAGAAAAGTAGATAAATAGAGCATTTTACGTAGGAGAATGCAATAACGCTAAAAGGATAATTGCTTAAAATAAGCACTTTTGAGCGAATATCACAACCCCCAACCAGCATATTGCCAATCCTTGACAATTAGTGCAAAATAAATGAGCTTAAAAGAGCTCTGCACATGCTGCACACTTTTTCATTAGCTCCGGGAAAACACCGTTCGTAAAATCATTGAATGGATGCAAAAATAGTTACATGCTAGCGAAGAGTTTGAAAGTTTTGGCAAGACTACAAACTGATAATCATGACCCAGAATAGTCAGACTCTGCGTGTTTGTGTGATCAACGTTCTCATCATCCAACAGTAAAGATTTCCAAATCACCTCTAAGTTTTTATGCCTCGACCTCAAATCTCACATGTTTAGCACTCAGAATAGAATCACACAAGAAGGGTTTTCTTCTTTTCTCTCAATTTATATGTGAGGAGATGTATTTAATATAAAGAGGCAAAAGATCTCACATATGTTTTATTTGAAGGAAGGACATCTTTAACAGAAGAAGATCTCATGATTGGAATACCACTTCACTCGGGAACGTCAGATCAAACTCTATAGCTTCTCTTTCTCCAATCTCCATATTTTATGATCGTACTATCCTAGAATCAAGTAGGACTTTCTTGGGTTGTAATGAGGCTTAGGTCAGGTGTAGAGAGATAAAGGAATACAGGATTTCAAAGATCTTGAGAGGAGATTGCCATTTTCTTGAATTTTTCCTGCGACGTAACACCATTAGCTGGTTCTTTTTCCTTTTTTTTTGTATTTTTCTCTTTTTCTTGATATTTCTGAGACTGCTCAATTTCTTTTCAGCTCTTCTTCATACTTTCTTTCTATATTTTGTTTTTGGCTTGAACCACTTTCTTTTCCTTTTGAGTCTTCTTCTTTACTTTTCTTTTTCACGGTACACCCATATCAGTTATTCTTTTGTCCATCTCAAAATAAGGGTAGCCAGTCATGCTTCGTAGCTATACTGGATTTTAGGTTGATGGGTTTACAAAGAAAAGGCTTTTATAGAACGGCTCAAGGGGTTTCTAGTGAAGTATAATTCAGGTGAGTAAAAAGGCTGAATGGTTCAGAAAAATAGCCTAAATCATTTTCTAGGGTTTGCACTATCATGTATACTGTCTTGACTGGATACAAAGAAGGTTCTGTTGTAGTAATCCAATTTTGATGTCGTTCCGAGTTCCATGATCAAATCAAAGGGTAATGAGATCTCTCAACCAATATTGCGGGCAAGAAGAATAGTGAGTCATCTTGTGACTCAGAATTATTGTATACTCCTCTGAATTGATTAAAGGCTCGAAAGCTCACTGGGTTAGGTCTCCACAATCATTCTCATAGGATCTCTAGAGTTTCAAAACTTAGGATGACTATGATGTTGATAGTGTACAATTGTGCCAAATCTGAGTTTTTCTGAGTTTTCAAACCTGCTGTAGTCACGCCTGACTTGACTCGACGCTAACTTTAAACAAAAATTGACATCCTCAATACTGACTTAACGAAGGTTTTTAGCTAATCAAAGTCAGGGTATTTGACACATTTTTGAAATTCTAGAAAACTTTTGGAGAACATCGGAAATCACCCCAAAAATAAAAAGTTTTTTTTTTTTATCAAAATGAAGACATGAGTTTTGGTAAAAACCCCACCCCCAACCAAAATATAGCACCGTCCTCGGTGCTCATGACCGGGATATAAAATGATAAAAAATCGGTGATGATGATGCAAAGGTTTAGGGAGGATGTTACCAAGTCGGCAGAAACTCGACAGTGTATGGTACCTGATGATCGGAAGAATGAATGTACCTGCATTTCCAGAGATATAACAGTAATAACAAATGCATGAGACTCATGTACTCTAGGAATACCGGAATTGCCTTTCCGAAAGCGCTAAGTTTTACGTCTTCAGCCAGACACAACGGGGGTGACAGGCACCCCCAACCAAGTTGGAGCACAGGAGACTGAGTGGATCATCAGTCGACATAGACAAGATCGATGAGATCGATCTCAAAAGTCTGAATGAACAATACGTCAAGTTCATGGAACTGTTTTAGACGCTGCCCATTGACCTGAAAAGAGGAGTGATCCTTGGGATCCTCAATAGTGACTGCCCCAAAGGGTGTGACTGCTGTGACCGTATAAGGACCGGTCCACCTAGATTTCAATTTCCCAGGGAAGAGATGAAGACGGGAATTATAAAGAAGGACCTTCTGTCCTAGATGGAACTCTTTCCTGAGGATGCTCTTGTCATGTATCCACTTCATTTTTGCTTTATAATTCTTGGACAAGTTGTAGGCATCATTTCTAATTTCTTCTAACTCATTCATTTGAAGTTTTCGCTCCTCCCCTGCAGAGTCGAGGTCGAAGTTGAGTTTTTTAATGGCCCACAGGGCACGATGTTCAATCTCTACCGGTAGATGACAGGGTTTCCCAAAGACGAGACGATAGGGAGACATATTGAGTGGGGTCTTGTAGGCGGTTCTGTATGCCCATAAAGCATCAGTGAGACGAGTAGACCAGTCTTTACTTGTGGTATTGACCGTTTTCTCCAAGATCTGCTTGATTTGACGATTAGAAACCTCCACTTGACCACTAGTCTGCGGATGATAAGCTAGGGCAACCTTGTGGGTTACCCCATACTTTTTCATTAAGTTCTCGAATATCTTATTGCAGAAATGGGTGCCCCCATCACTAATGATGGCCTTAGGGACACCGAATCGGGCGAAGATGAACTCCTTTAGGAATTTGACCACCACTTTGTGGTCATTGGTCTTGGTGGGAATGGCTTCTATCCATTTGGATACATAGTCTACCGCAAGGAGAATGTACTCAAAACCATAGGAAACGGGAAAGGGGCCCATGAAGTCGATGCCCCAGATGTCAAATATTTCATCGACCTGGATGGGAGTTAGGGGCATCATGTTCCTCTGGGAGATGCGGCCTAGATGCTGGCAATTAGGACAGGTTTTGCTATAGATATGGGCATCTTTAAATAATGTGGGCCAGTAGAATCCGCATTGCAGAACTTTTTCTGCAGTTTTCTTAGTACTGAAATGACCACCACAAGGTTGGTCATGACACGAGGACAAGATATTGAGTTGGTCTGACTCAGGGACATAGAGACGAATGATCTGGTCAGGACAGTATTTATACAAATAAGGGTCATCCCAAGAGTAGTACTTAACTCTTGCTAGGAATTGGCTTTTGTCCTGTTTTGACCAGTGTGAAGGCATTTCTTCGGTGACAAGGTAGTTGACAATGTCAGCATACCATGGATGAACGGAGATAGCGAACAGTTGTTCATCTGGAAAGGTTTCAGGGATGGGCTGGGTGTCGAAGGATGACTCTAAAGTCAGTCTAGACAAGTGATCAGCCACTACATTCTCAGTTCCTTTCTTATCCTTAATCTCGAGGTCGAATTCCTGCAGTAAGAGAATCCATCGAATTAATCGAGGCTTGGTTTCCTTTTTCGACATGAGATAACGAAGGGCTGCATGATCAGTGTACACGACCACCTTAGTGGCTAAGAGGTACTGACGGAATTTATCAAGGGCGAAGACTACCGCCAGGAGTTCTTTCTCAGTGTGACCATCCTCACGCTTTTCCAGTAGAGTAGATTATCACTCCTTGCTGACTCATGTGGCTTTAAACGCTTTGGTTCGTCTCTTGGTCATTGGCTCTCCTACTCTCTTCGTTCTTTGGGCCGGCTTTTCAATCCTCTTGTTCAGCCCGTAATAGGCTCATATCTTCTAAACATAGCCTGTGGACTCTTTAAGCTTTGATAATGGGCTTTCATGATCCATGTGGGCCCACAAGTCTCGAGAATCATCCAATCAGGGTTTCCTGCGATAGAAAAAGCGCGTAATGAGAATTAATCAGAACGGCTTAATATCTAGACTTCTAAAAATGTGTTTAATGCATGCAAATATACCATTTCGTCCAGAAAAGTGTGTTCCACGCAACAGAAGAGGCTCTTACGTAGAAAAGTAGATAAATAGAGCATTTTACGTAGGAGAATGCAATAACGCTAAAAGGATAATTGCTTAAAATAAGCACTTTTGAGCGAATATCACGCAGCATGTGGAGGGGCTTCAACGCCAAACCGTGGATGAGTTTCCACATTTTGGAGATGAGACGCTAGCTGGTACTTGGCGGAGGTTGGTGTGGATGGTGCACTAGCAGCAAGAAGAGCACTGGCTGCTCTTTGGAGAGTGGCGACGATCTGTGAGAAGAATGAATACACCACGTGGTGGTGCTATGCAGGGGACGGCTGGGTTTTTTTTTTTTTTTTTTTTGATGGTTCACACCATTAACGCCGGAGTTGCAGACCTGCAACTCCGGCAGTGGTTTGAGGAAGAAGATGGTGAGGTGTGATGATAACACCGTTCGGGCAAGTGTAAGGTTGCCGGTTGTCCAAAGAGGCAAGGGTTTGAGGATGTAAGGAGGAGAGCATCCACGGTAACAGCAGGTGGGGGCGGTGTTGTTAAGAAGGAGAAGAGAGAGGAACCGTTGATGATGAAAATGGCTTTCGAATCAAGGATTGAGGAGCACCTTGCTGTTTGTAGCGAAATAGGGTATACCCTATTTCCTTTAATGGAAATAGGGTATTTTTGAAATAAATATATATATATATATATATATATATATATATATATATATATATATATATATATATATATATATATATTTTTTTTTAAAGTAAAAGTCTACTTTTCTTTGGGGAATGTCCCCATTTAGTGGACCCCCCATTTTTTTTAAATTTAATTAAAATTATTTGGAAATTCACGGGGTCCACTAACTAGTCGGACAGCGGGTCGATGATGATGGGCCCGGCTACTGGCCCACATGGATTGATGATGTCCATCGTCTCACAAGATGATGTGACAGACAGTCTGATGGCGATCGGATGGATGGTGACTTGATTGGGACCCAGATTGGTAGATCGACGGATCTAGAGAGATCCAACGGTCCGATTGAAGATCCAACGGTCCGATGGAAGATCCAATGGTCAGAAAGCTAAGGGAGATGAGATAGAGCCGATGGGCAAGAGTTCTGGGGTTAGGTCAGTAGATTCGAGGACTGAGAGATGAAGAGAGAGAGAGAAAAGGAGAGATGAGAGAGAAAATATCAAAAAATGGAGATAAAAGTATTGGCAGAGGGTCTGGAACCCTGGTCTTCACTGTGACCATCCTCACGCTTCTCTAGTAGAGTAGACTATCATTCCTTGCTGACTCATGTGGCTTTAAATGCTTTGGTCCGTCTTTTGGTCATTGGCTCTCCTACTCTCTTCGTTCTTTGGGCCGACCTTTTGGTCCTCTTATTCAGCCCATATTCGGCCCATATCTTCTAGTCACAGCATGTGGGCTCTTTAAGCTTTGATAATGGGCTTTCCTGATCGATGTGGGCTCGCAAGTCCCGTGAATTGTCCCATCGGAGTTTCCTGCGACAGAAGAAGCGCGTAATGAGACTCTATCAGAATGATTACATGTCTAGACTTCCAAAAATGTGTTTAATGCATGAAAATATACCATTTCGTCCAGAAAAGTGTATTCTACGCAACACAAGAGACTCTTACGTAGAAAAGTAGATAAATAGAGTATTTTAACGTAGGAGAATGCAATAACGCTAAAAGGATAATTGCTTAAAATAAGCACTTTTGAGCGAATATTACAACCCCCAACCAGCATATTGCCAATCCTTGGCAATTAGTGCGAAATAAATGAGCTTAAAAGGGCTCTTCACATGCTGCACACTTTTTCATATTAGCTCCGGGAAAACACCGTTTGTCAAATCATTGATTGGATGCAAAAATAGTTACATGCTAGCGAAGAGTTGGAAAGTTTTGGCAAAACTACAGACTGATAATCATGACCCAGAATAGTCAGACTCTGCGTGTGTGTGTGCTCAACATTCTCATCATCCGACAGTAAAGATTTCTAGATCACCTCTAAGTTTTTATGCCTCGACCTCAAATCTCACATGTTTAGCACTTAGAATAGAATCACACAAGAAGGGTTTTCTTCTTTTCTCTCAATTTATATGTGAGGAGATGTGTTGATATATGAAAGCAAAGATCCCACATATGTATTATTTAAAGGAAGGACATCTTTAACAGAAGAAGATCTCATGACTGGTGAAAGTAGGGTTTTTCCGTCGTTGAAAGAACGACCCTAACTTCAACACATTTTTTTTTGTAATTTGATCCGATTATCCTGCAAAATTTAGAACTTCTTGCACAGTGGGAAGTGTCGGATGTCGATCCGCACTCGGGATTATTTCATGCAAATCAAGGACATAAACTGACGGGTTTTTCTCAAAAATTGCTCAAAAGAAGAGATGGAAGGGTGAGAATGATGATCACGGGGTTAAAATATGATTGATTTTATAACTTTTAGAGGGAATTATTATCTGCTAAAATGATGAGAGAGAAAATAGGAAGAACATAACATAATAAGCAAAACTAATGAAATTAACCATCTTTATTAAAATGAAAAGTAACTTACAATAACCTTGAATCTGATTGGTGCATAAATAAATTTCAAAAATTAACTAGAAAGCATGAAATAGAAGGGAAATAGAGAGAGAAAGGTAGAGAAAGAGGAGGTCTATTCTAGAGAGAGAAAGTGGAAGGAGAGAGTCTAAAGAGGAGAGAGAAAGTTTTTCACCTTTGAAACTTACCGGAGATTGCTGGTGATGCGATTATTATTCCAAGGAGGATGAAGACGTTGCTGTTAGAGGGATTTGCAGGCGGTTTGGTAAGTGGAGAAGTGATGCAGCAGTGAATGGTGGTGTTGAACCGTTGGCTGTTGGCCAAGGCGTGAAGGCGAGGTGGAGATGCGGGATCTTGGCAAAGCACACAACCAAACCGTGAGTAGCAGAGATGGGGGCAGCGTCTTGAGAGAGATGGGAAGGAGATGGAAGGGGAGACGGTAATGGAGGCGCACCAGGGAGGAGAAAACGTGGTGGTGATCGATGGTGGTGGCAGCAGGCTGCAATGGTGGAGGGGGATCCAACAGTTATGGATAACCAAGCCCCTGCCCTTCTCTTCTTTTCCTTCCTTTTCTTTTTTTTTATTTTATTTTATTTTATTTTTTTGATAGAAGAGGGGGCGGTGGAAGCTGCAGCCACCGGAGTTGCAGATTCGTCACTTTTGATGGTGGGTGCACGTGGTGTGCTGGCCGACTTGGTGAAGACAGTGGTTCACAACAGCACCAACGTGTAGTAGCAGCAAAGGATGGTTTTTCTGGTGGTGATCGTGATGAGATGAAGGGCACTTGTTGAGGAGGATGCGGTCCAAACAGTGGGTTCTCACGATTGTGAAAACCGTGAAGGTGGAGTTTAACGGCTTGAAGATGAAAGGAATTTCAGGCGGGGCAGCAGCACCGTGGAGAGGAGGAGAAAATGGCGACGAGAGTGGTCTTCGTGGTGGTTGCTAGCGAGAGGGGGAAGAGGTAGGTGATCAGCAACAGTTGGCCGGAATTAATGGAGGTTGCCGGAGTTGCAACCTGCAACTCCGGTGATCTTGAAAACTTTTTTTTTTTTATTTTTTTTTTTTTGGTTTTGTGTGAGGGGTGGCTAGGTGAATGAATAGAGAAAGGGAGAGGAGATAAAGGAGAGGACGGCTTACCTTTTGGAGGCGCACCAGGGAGGAGAAACGGTGCTGTCTTGTTTTTTTTTTTTTTTTTTGGTTTGGGCGGTGTGGAGGAGATAAAGAGAGGGAGGTTGCAGGGGTGCTTGCAACCTTGAAGATGTTGCTGTTGCTGCTGGTGAAGTGGAACGTGAAGGAGAGGTGGAGGCGCTGGCCTGCTGCTTCTAGGTGAGGTCTTGAAGAAGGTGGAACACCACCGGCATGATGGAGAAGATGTCACCAGTGCACACCATTGAGCAGGTAGTAGTGGATCACCAAAAGGAGCAGGAGTTGAAGGCTAGAGAGGTTGTGTGGGAGAGATGAGAATGGGAGAGAGGTCAAGAGATGGGGTGTGGAAGTTCGAGAGAAGAAGAGATGCACGTTTTGCTTTTCTACCCTTTTCTTTCTTTTCTTTTTAAGGGTGAGAAATAGTAACTAGGGATGGTGAGCTGTCATGACGTGGAGAGATCTCCACATAATATATGGAGAGATGGACTCCCCTTATTCAAGTCCAATGGTCCAGCTTTTCTTTCAAGTACCAAACCCTTCATCTCTCTTCACTCATAGCCGTACATCTTAGATCTTTTGGCCAGCATCGTGGCTGGCCTTTGTGGCCCACTAGCCCATCACATTAGCCCACTATCTTTGCTTTGATGCTTCACCAGTCCATGTATTTTGGTGTACAAGATTTTGTGTAGCAACTCTAATCCTCCGGCCATCCCGTTCTTTAGTGCTAAGATCATCCAGATCTTCTTGATCCACTATGTAACAATCTTATTAAAACCCAGGCCACACCATCTATGCTGGCCAATAGACTTGGCCCACAATATTACCATAGGTCATCCACACTTTGTAAGGCTCAGCTCAAGGCCCAATACCTTGGCTATCACATGTGCTAGCCCATCTTTTCAAGCAATTCCTGCACTTCTATTTTGATTACCATACACATGACTGCACATCTCACTTTCCAATTGTTGCCTTGACCCGCTGTCAACTCAATGACTTAAATCAAGACCATCTATATGTTTCAAAGACCCGCTCCACGTTTTATATTTTTGCAGTCAACCACAAGTTCCACAACTATATTTTGACAGTCACAGCCAATAATCTTGGTCTACCAACTCGGTTTAACTTGTGCTCAGTTCAATCTTGGACTTCGTGTTCTTGACAATAGGTTCTTGAGCTTGGGGACAAAGCATTTTTCCTCCCGCAATCTTGTTCTTCATTGCGCACTTTAGGGTTTCTTGTATTTTGGTCTCATTTCTTGAAAATCTACACTTCAACTCTCTTGGTCGTCTTTCTGGTTCTTTGATCCTTTGGCTCATTCCCACACTCGGCCTATATCTTCTTGTCTAAGTTCACTGGCTCTCTAAGCTTTGTTCAAAGGCATTGTAGGTTGATTGTGGGCCCGCACGTTTCAAGACTTGTCCGATCGGATTTCCTGAAAGTAGTGAAAAACGCGTAATGAGTCTCAATCATAACGTCTCATACCTAGACTTCCAAAAATGTGTTTAATGCATGCAAATATACCATTTCGTCCAGAAAAATGTGTTCTACGCAACAAAAGAGACTCTTACGTAGAAAAGTAGATAAATAGAGTATTTTAACGTGGGAGAATGCAATAACGCTAAAAGGATAATTGCTTAAAATAAGCACTTTTGAGCGAATATCAACTGGAATACCACTTCACTCGGGAACGTCAGATCAAACTCTATAGCTTCTCCTTCTCCAATCTCCACATTTTATGATCGTGCTACCCTAGAATCAAATAGGACTTTCCTGGGTTGTAATGAGGCTTAGGTCAGGTGTAGAGAGATAAAGGGATACAGGATTTCAAAGATCTTGAGAGGATATTGCCATTTTCTTGCATTTTTCCTGCGGCGTAACACCATTATCTGGTTCTTTTTCCTTTTTTTTCATATTTTTCTCTTCTTCTTGATATTTCTGAGACTGCTCAATTTCTTTTCAGCTCTTTTTCATACTTTCTTTCCATATTTTATTTTCAGCTTGAACCACTTTTTTCTTTGGATTTTTCTTCTTTACTTTTCTTTTCATGGTATACCCACTTCAGTTATTCTTTTGTCCATCTCAAAATAAGGGTAGCCAGTCATGCTTCATAGCTTGACTGGGTTTTAGGTTGATGGGTTTACAAAGAAAAGGTTTTTATAGAAGGGCTCAAGGGCTTTCTAGTGAAGTATAATTCAGGTGAGTAAAAAGGCTGAACGGTTCAGAAAAATGGCCTAAATCATTTTCTAGGGTTTGCACTATCATGTATACTGTCTTGACTAGATACAGAGAAGGTTCTGTCATAGTAATCCAATGTTGATGTCGTTCTGAGTTCCATGATCGAAACAAAAGATAATGAGATCTCTCAACGAATATTGCGGGCATGAAGAATAGTGAGTCATCCATTGACTCAGGATTATTGTATAACTCTCTGAAATGATTAAAGGCTCGAAAGCTCACTGGGTTAGGTCTCCACAATTATTCTCACAGGATCTCTAGAGTTTCAAAACTTAGAATGACTCTGGTGTTGATAGTGTACAATTGTGCCAAATCTGAGTTTTTTTGAGTTTTCAAACCTGCTGTAGTCACGCCTGACTTGACTCGACACTAACTTTAAACAAAAATTGACATCCTCAATACTGACTTAACGAAGGTTTTTAGCTAATCAAAGTCAGGGTATTTGACATATTTTTGAAATTCTAGAAAACTTTTGGAGAACATCGGAAATCACCCCAAAAATAAGAATTTTTTTTTTTTAAATGAAGACATGAGTTTTGGTAAATACCCACCCCCAACCAAAATATAGCACCGTCCTCGGTGCTCATGACCGGGACATAAAATGATAACAAATCAGTGATGATGATGCAAAGATTCAGGAAGGATGTTACCAAGTCGGCAGAAACTCGACAGTGTGTGGTATCTGATAATCGGAAGAATGAATGTACCTGCATTTCTAGAGATATAACAGTAATAACAAATGCATGAGACTCATGTACTCTAGGAATATCGGAATTGCCTTTCCGAAAGCGCTAAGTTTTACGTCTTCAGCCAGACATGACGGGGGTGACAGGCACCCCCAACCAAGTTGGAGCTCAGGAGACTGAGTGGATCATCAGTCGACATAGACAGGATCGATGAGATCAATTTTAAAACTCTGAATGAACGACACATCAAGTTCATGGAATTGCTTAAGACGCTGGCCATTTACTTGGAATGAGGAGTGATCCTTGGGATCCTCAATAGTGATTGCCCCAAAGGGTGTGACTGCGGTGACCGTATAAGGACCGGTCCACCTAGATTTCAGTTTCTCAGGGAAGAGATGGAGACGAGAATTATAAAGAAGGACCTTCTGTCCTGGATGGAACTCTTTCCTGAGGATGCTCTTGTCATGTATCCACTTCATTTTTGCTTTGTAATTCTTGGACAAGTTGTAGGCATCATTTCTGAGTTCTTCTAACTCATTCATTTGAAGTTTCCGCTCCTCCCCTGCGGAGTCTAGGTCGAAGTTGAGCTTCTTAATGGCCCACAGGGCACGATTGATATTCGCTCAAAAGTGCTTATTTTAAGCAATTATCCTTTTAGCGTTATTGCATTCTCCCACGTTAAAATACTCTATTTATCTACTTTTCTACGTAAGAGTCTCTTTTGTTGCGTAGAACACACTTTTCTGGACGAAATGGTATATTTGCATGCATTAAACACATTTTCGAAAGTCTAGACATGAAGTCATTCTGATAGAGCCTCATTACGCGCCTCTTCTGTCGCAGGAAACCCCGATGGGACAATTCTCGAGACTTGCAAGCCCACATCGATCAGGAAAGCCCATTATCAAAGCTTAAAGAGCCCACATGCTATGACTAGAAGATATGGGCCAAATATGGGCTGAATAAGAGGACCAAAAAGCCGGCCCAAAGAACGAAGAGAGTAGGAGAGCCAATGACCAAGAGACGGACCAAAGCGTTTAAAGCCACATGAGTCAGCAAAGAATGATAGTCGACTCTACTGGAGAAGCGTGAGGATGGTCACAGTGAAGACCAGGGTTCCAGACCCTCCGCCAGTGCTTTTATCTCTATTTTCTAATACTTTCTCTCTCATCTCTCCTTATTCTCTCTCTCTCTTCATCTCTCGGTCCTCGAATCTACTGACCTAACCCCAGAACTCCTGCCCATCAGCTCTATCTCATCTCCCTTAGCTTTCTGACCATTGGATCTTCCATCGGACCGTTGGATCTTCAATCGGACCGTTGGATCTCTCTAAATCCATCGATCTACTAATCTGGGTCCCAATCAAGTCACCATCCATCCGATCGCCATCAGACTGTCTGTCACATCATCTTGTGAGACGATAGACATCATCAATCCATGCGGGCCAGTAGCCGGGCCCATCTTCATCGACCCGCTGTCCGACCAGTTAGTGGACCCCGCGAATTTCAAAATAATTTTAATTAAATGGGGGGTCCACTAATTGGGGAGATTCCCCATAAAAAAGTAGTGTTTTACTTAAAAAAAAAAAATATATATATATATATATATATATATATTTTTCTTATTTTTTTTTATTTTCAAAAACCCCCTATTTCCATTAAAGGAAATAGGGAAGCTTTAAAAGGGGGAAGGAGGGGGACGAACCCTAATTTCCAAACCCTAATCCCCCTCCTTTTTGCTCCATTCTCTCCCCCAACTCGTTGGCCCCATCTTCCTCCTCCTTTTCTCTTCTCTCCCATTTCTTTTTCTTCTTCTTCTCCTTGTTACTTCATCTCCGGCGAGCCACTACCGGACTGGTTCGTCGGCTCCCCCACCTTCTCCTTCTTCTCCTCCTCGTTCTTCTTCTTCTTCTTGATATTGCTGCATCTTCACGACCTGCAACACTAAGTTGCAGGTCTGCTACCTCAGCCCTTGATATTCGCTCAAAAGTGCTTATTTTAAGCAATTATCCTGTTAGCGTTATTGCATTCTCCCACGTTAAAATACTCTATTTATCTACTTTTCTACGTAAGAGTCTCTTTTGTTGCGTAGAACACACTTTTCTGGACGAAATGGTATATTTGCATGCATTAAACACATTTTTTGGAAGTCTAGACATTGAGTCGTTCTGATAAAGTCTCATTACGCGCTTCTTCTGTCGCAGGAAACCCCGATGGGACAATTCTCGAGAATGCGGGCCCACAACTGACTGCTAGAGCCTTGGATCAAAGTATAAAGAGCTAGTGGACTTAGAAAAGAAGATATGAGCCAAGAACGGAAAGAGCCTGAGAGTCAGAAAGCCTGAGGGAAGATCAAAAGAGAAGGAGAGCCAAACTCTCCAAGAAGAAATTAAGGAGAATAAAGCTCAATCGACTAACACAAGATGAAGACTTGACTAGTTGGTGAAGCTTGCAGAAGACCAAGTCAAAGATCAGGGTTCAAGACCCTCTACTAGCATTTTCTCTTTATTTTGTAATATTTTCTCTCTCCTCTCTCTAAATCCCATCCTCTCTCCTCCCTCAAATCTACGACCTACCTTGTCCAAATTCCATCGCCCAATCATCACTGTCCATCTCTACTGTACAATCGCTCAGTCAATCCCCCGATCATCCATCTCACCATCTCTTAAAATCCAATGGCCCTCATCACTTCATGATTTAATCCTATGGGCCTAAGCCAAGATGAGATGCGAGCCCATTAGTTGTGATCCACAGCCCAGCCATTTTAGTGGACCCCTCAACCCTAGATATTTCTTAAATGATTTTTAAAAAGAGGCATGTTTTTAAAAGAGGAATATCCTATTGCCATAAAATGATTTTTTGAACAAAACTAGGAAGCTTACCAAATTAGAATTTCTTTTTTTTTGAAAAGCTTTATCTTTATGGGTCCACTTAAACGGCTAGAACCGTTGAAGGGAAGGGATAGCCCTTAAAAGATATTAGAAATCATGGGTTTCTAATATAGAAACCCACTGTTTCTATTGTGGGCAGCATGTTCTTCAAGAAAAAAAAGAAGAGAAAACCCAAGCCGTCCTCCCCAACTTCTTCCTCTCCCAGCCGTTACATCCACCAGCCCCTCCTCCATCGCAACGACTGTGGGTCGCCTTCTCCTCCACCAAAGATCGTCGGTCTGGATCTCTTCACCGTCTCCATCTCTCTTCTCCCATATCTTTTCCTCCTCTCTCCTCTCTTCCACGGCCCTCACCTTACTCCTCTCCATCATCTTCAAGAAAAAAAAAAAAGAAAAGAAAAGAAAAGGAAAAGGAAAAAAGGGGAGGAAAGAAGAAGAAAAGAAGAGAAGAGGATTAGACCTCACCTGGCTGCCCTCTTGCAGGACAGCACCGCCTAGCTCCTCCACCGGCCACCACTCCACCCCATCTAGCCTTCATTCTTTCCCATCTCTCCCATTCCATCCATCTAAACCCAAGCCGTCCACCAATCTCCAAACTGTTCACCATTCTTGTCCCAAAACCGTTCTCGTCTAACATCCATTGTCTTCACTTCACCGCCCCCTTCATCCTCAGCTCCACGCTGCATAGCCTCCGCCCCAACCTTCTCCATACGATCTGCAACTCTTAAGTTGCAGATCTGCTACAACCACCGCTCCTACCATCGTTGCTGCACATCGCAGCAACAACAAAACAAAAAAAAAAAAGAAAAGAATCTAGAAAAGAGAAGGAGAAGAGAGAAGGAGGAAGCCGTGAGCTTCCCTCCTTGGATCCTGTGTGGTCGCTACACACCTCTACTATCGTCTCCACGCTATTACCACTGCCACAACACTCACCTCCATGAGCCACAAATAGTGCGCCTCCATCACTTTCCGCCATTGCTAGTGTTGCCACTGCACCATGTGGATCTTCATCGGCCAGCCCACAGCCACCACAAGCCACAACCTGCAAGGTAGCAGGCCGTAGCACTCTTGCAAACCATCGGGTTCTTCTCCTTCACAGTTTGCACAACCCTATCCTCATCTTCAACCATGACTTGATGCACATCATGGTCAATCAAATGACCAATCATCAGCCAATCACTCTTCTTCATTGACCGATCCAATTCGGGTGAGTTTGCAAAGGTGATCCCATTGTCTTTTCATTTTCTCTCTCTTACCATCTCTTCTCTCTCTAAAGTGTCTTTTCTCTCTCTACTTTTACATGCTTACTAGGTTTCACCCTTTCATCCTTTCTCTCTCTTCTCTTTTTCTTAATTTTAAATTCTTGTTTTGCCCTTAGTTTATGCAATGTAATTTGAATTTCGTTCAATAAATAAATCTTCAATTTTCCATTATTAAGTTGGCAATTTCTCATTTTCTGTTGTTCACATTAGTTTAATAGTTTCTCTCTCTAAAAGTCAAGAATGATATTTTAAAAACCCACCTCACCATTCTCATCCTTCCATCCATGAGTTTCAGAGCAATTTCTTGATAAAAATCCGTCATTTCATGTCTTTGAATTAAGCACACTAACCCCGAGTGCGGACGATACCCGACACGAGCCACTGTACAACCCTGTGATTTTTGCAGGATTTTAGTGAACAAGATTCGGATAATTACAAAAATTGTTGATTCTAAGGTTTCCGTAACCAACGACGCGGAAAAATCCTACTTTCAGCCCTCCATTCACGGCCTGCTGTACAAGCCCAAGCACCTGCAACAACTCAGGTAAAACAAAAAAAAAAAAAAAAAACCAGAAAAGAAGAAGAGAAAAGAAGAAGATAAGAAGAACAGAGGAGAGGATCTACCCTACCTGGTTTCTGCCCCTGCCCCTCCCCGTTTTTGCAAGAAAAATGCCAAACCGTCACCCCCATTAACGCCCCACCGGAGTTGCAGCCTGCAACTCCGGTCACCACGTCACCAACTCCACCGCCTGCTCCTTCATCTTCTCCTCCTCCTCCCCAGCACGCCACGGCCTGCGCCTTTACCTCGCCCAGCAACTCCTCCTTGGTCCATCCTCTTAATATTCACGATCTGCCTCTCCTCCACTGGACGAACCAGCAAACCACGTTGCTGCACTTTCAATGTGTGGGAGCAAATCCTCCAGCCGTTTCACGCCAGGCCACCGTGCTGCCCACTTGCAGCCACCTCATCTGCATCCTTCCACACCGTCAACAGGACTTCAACTTGCTGCCCTTCTCTGCTAGTGTGCTAGCTGTATACCTGCTGGTGCGCCTTCTTCTATCTCCTTGTGACTAAGCCGAACCAGCAACTCTCCACGTCATCTCCCTCTCCTCTTGCTCCTCTCTCACTATAGTTCGTCCTCACCTCTCCTCACCAAGCCGCAGGCGAGCGACTTGGCTGCCTCTCTAGCCGTTACCAATCTCATTCACTCTCCTTGGGGCATGCTCATCCTCCGGGCAACCACTCCTTCTCCGATAAGCAAAAGAAGGTGAGTTTTTTCTCTCTTTCTCTTTCTCTCTCTATCTCTCTTTTGTTTCTCTCTAGAAACCTCTAGATCTCACTTTCTCTCTTTAAAATCTACATTTTCTTGCTTTTTCTCTCTCTAGATTTGATTTTCTCTCTCATCTCTCTTATGTCTCTCTCTAGTTTAGGTTTTGTTTATGTGCTTTCTAGTTAAAGTTGGCCGTTTTGATAATATTTTGCTTAAAAATTTGTAAGGCTCGTACTTTGATTTAAGAAATAAAATTGGGTTCATTTTGGAATTTTAGTGTTTAAATTCGGATATTTGATGCATATGATTGTTTCTAATTCTTGGTAGTTTCTCTCTCTAAAATCACAACAAATAATGTTTTAAAGACCATTTCAATCACCACTCTCACCCCACCATCATTTCCATCAACTTCTAGGAAGAAAGCCTGTCATTTTATGTTCTTTACTGCACGTTCACTAATCTCGAGTGCAGATCGACATCCGACACTAGCCACTATGCAAAAATTGCTCATTTTACAGGTTAAAAGTCTCGGATAATTACAAATTGTGTTGAATCTAGGGTTTTCGTAACCAACGACGCGGAAAAAACCTACTTTCAACGATGTTCAATCTCTATCGAAAGATGACATGGTTTCCCAAAGACCAGACGATAGGGAGACATATTGAGTGGGGTCTTGTAGGCGATTCTGTATGCCCATAAAGCATCAGTGAGACGAGTAGACCAATTTTTACGTGTGGTATTGACTGTCTTCTCCAAGATTTGCTTGATCTGACGATTAGAAACCTCCAATTGACCACTAGTCTGCGGATGATAAGCTAGGGCAACCTTGTGGGTTACCCCATACTTTTTCATTAATTTCTCGAATATCCTATTGTAGAAATGGGTGCCCCCATCACTAATGATGGCCTTAGGGGCACCGAATCGGACGAAGATGAACTCTTTTAGGAATTTGACTACCACTTTGTGGTCATTGGTCTTGGTGGGAATGGCTTCTATCCATTTGGATACATAATCTACCGCAAGGAGAATGTACTCAAAACCATAGGAAACGGGAAAGGGGCTCATGAAGTCGATGCCCCAGATGTCAAATATCTCATCGACCTGGATGGGAGTTAGGGGCATCATGTTCCTCTGGGAGATGCGGCCTAGATGCGCCAATTAGGACAGGTTTTGCTGTAGATGTGGGCATCTTTAAATAATGTGGGCCAATAGAATCCGCATTGCAGCACTTTTTCTGCAGTCTTCTTAGTGCTGAAATGACCACCACAAGGTTGGTCATGACACGAGGACAAGATACTGAGTTGGTCCGACTCAGGTACACAGAGACGAATGATCTGGTCAGGACAGTATTTATACAAATAAGGGTCATCCCAAGAGTAGTACTTAACTCTTGCTAGGAATTGGCTTTTGTCCTGTTTTGACCAGTGTGAAGGCATTTCTTCGGTGACAAGGTAGTTGACAATGTCAGCATACCATGGATGAACGAAGATAGCGAACAGTTGTTCATCTGGAAAGGTCTCAGTGATGGGCTGGGTGTCGAAGGATGACTCTAAAGTCAATCTAGACAAGTGATTAGCCACTATTCGGCAAAGGCGGAGTGTTGAGAATTAAGATCGGAGTGGCCAATCGATGGTAGGTTTGGGGTGTACCAAACTGAACAAGCGGACAAGGCTTCTTGGCTGGGAGGGCGTGCGTGGATTCGTAGCATTGATTCAAAGGACGTGGACGCATCAGCAATAGGCCTTGGCAAGGTTGGAAGCTGTATTTGCAACGGTGCTGCATAGGTAACCTTTGTTTCGTTTAACTTTCCAATTAGTGATACTTTCCGTCTGGACGTGATCCTGTGGTTTTTCTTTGGCTAAGGTTTTCACGTAAAAATCTCTTGTCTTGTGTGATTATTTGTTTGTATTTCGCTATTCATATTGATTAGACCAAATGACGAAAAGAAAATATACCACGGAGGTATATTCGATTTGAATCGGTTGTGATAATCCTTTATCAAACAACTAAGGCATGCGATTTTCTCCCCTACCATAGACCAATAAAACTGTTTAGGTAGAATTAATTTTAAATACCTAATCAACCCCACCCCTTCTAGGTATTTCCGATTAAAGAGAATGGACTGGTGGTTATTTCACTAGATTAAGACTCGACTTCGATGACTACAAATGGACCTGTCCACCTAGATTTCAATTTCCTATGGAAGATGTGGAGTCTAGAATTGTATAGTAGTGATATACGCTCGAAAGTGCTTATTTTAAGCAATTATCATTTTAGCGTTATCGCACTCTCCTACGTAGAACTGTCATTTTTATCAATATTTTTACGTAAGAGTTTCTCTCATTGCGTAGAACATACTTTTCGGCACAAAATGGTATATTCGCATGCACTCATATGCATTTATTTGACCCACATGCGAAGCCGTTTTGTAGAAGTCTCATTACGCGATTTTTCCAATACAGGAACACTAATCGGACAATTTTGATGGAATGCAGGCCCACAATCAACATCCAGAACCTATGATCAAAGCTCAAGAACCAACAGGCTGAGGATAAGAAGATATAGGCCAAGAGCGAGAAGAGCGAAAGAGATCAAAAGAGTCGAGAGACGACCAAGAGAGAAGAAGAGCCAAATCCCCTGAGAAGAGATTAAGTAGATTAAAGCTTATTTAACTGACACAAGACAAAGGCTTGCTCAGGTGGTAAAGCATGCAGAAGACCAAGTCAAAGATCAGGGTTCAAGATCCTCTGCTAACATTTTTCTCTTTATTTTGTAATATTTTCTCTCACCTCTCTCTAGATCCTCATTCTCTCTCTACTCTCAAATCTCAACCATCCGATCCTCTCCACTTACTAAATCACCCTATCCTACAGTCTACCTTGGCTGATCTTCACTGTCCGATTATCCATCATCACCATCTATCTCTATCATCCAATGACCACAAGATCATTCACTCGACTGTCATTCTCATCGAGCTATCGCCACACGATCTAATCCCATCATCTCATAGGACCCATGGAGATAGACGGTGATTTTAGCACGCGCTAGTCGTGTGTCCATCGTAGGACCACCAAAAATGGATGGTTTAGATTTTAAAGCTTTTAAAAATATTCCATTCAAAAGATTTTGAAAGGTTGCAAAATAATATTTTTTTAGACAGCTTTAAAAAGGAAAATTTTTATACATAGGAGATTTTTGAAAGAGATATTTGGAATGGGTAAAAATGTAAAAAAATATCCTTCTCTTTAGGAAAGAATTAATGGTGTTGATTTCAAAAATAAAATTTCCAAAAGAGGTGTGAAAATGTCCAAAGGAGAAAAAAGGGCTTCAAATGGAAAATATCATGGGTTTTGATAAAATAAGGTGATTAGGGAATGTTTTTCTAAAAAAAAAATAAACCTCCTGACTCAGAATAATTTTATAACCCTCAAAAATAATGAAAAGCTCAAAAGCTCACTGGGTTAGGTCTCCACAATTGTTTTTCTTGGATCTCTCGATAATCTAAACTTCAGATAATTCTGACGTTGATATGTGAACATTTTTGCTGGATCTGAGTTTTCAAAGATTTGTCAATCCACTGTAGTAATGTTTGCTTTCAAATTGAATGAATAGTTAATAAGTGATTTTTCAAAATAGACATCATTTTCAATAAATAGACTTTCCAAAAACTTTTTACTCATCAAGTTAGGGCATTTTCGAAAATCACATGAAATCACACCCAAAAACACAAGGTTTCTCTCTTTTTTCTTTTTTTCTTTTTTTCTTTTTTTTTATCAAAATGAAAACATGAGTTTTGGTAAAAATCCACCTCCAACCAAAATATAGCATCGTCCTTGGTGCTCATGACTGAGACAAAAGCTGATGGAAAATCGGTAATGATGATGCAAAGGTTCAGGGAAGATGTTACCAAGTCGGCATAAACTCGACAGTATGTGGTACATGATGATTAGAAGAATGAATGTACCTGCATGTCCAGAGATATCACAGTAATAACAAATGCATGAGACTCATGTACTCTACGAATGCCAGAATTGCCTTTCCAAAAGTGCTAAGTTATACATCTTCAGCCAAACATGACGGGGGTATATCAAGTACCCCCAACCAGGTTAAAACTCATGGAGACTGAGTGAATCTGCAGTCTTCTAAGGTCGAACAGAGACTGTTATCCGATCCCTTGTCTAGGTATACCTGTGTAGAACAGGTCTCTCTCAGTGTAAATTGAGAGAAGGGCAGTAAGTTCTCTTAGCAGACCCGTAAAAACATTTAGTTCAGCAGGGAGGGATCGAAGCTTCTCAATAAAAACTGAGAGGAGAGTAGTAGTGGGTTCTCTGACCATGGTTAGCAGAGCCGCAAACTCATTGAGTTTAGAGGGAATGTATATGAATGGAGCAGACTCCGGCAACGGCGCCATTTGAATGTAGGGTTTTTTCGTGTCGTCTGATCGGAAACCCTAGATTTCAACAATATTTGTAATTTCGATTCACTTTAAATCTTGCAAAAATGCAGACTTTGTATAGTGATATATCGGATGTCCAATCCACACTCAGGGTTAGGGAACACAATTTATCAGAACATTAGAATAATAGAAAGTGTTTGAAAATATGGATGGAAGGGTGAGAGTGGTGATTAATGATTAAGATTTAAAATAATCTTTTTAGAAAGATTTCTATCAACTAATTAACATAAGTAAAGAGAAAGAAACACCATAACGGAAAAGAGAAACTTATTTATTAAAATAATGCAAATTACAATGCTTGAATCTAATTTATTTATAAAAGAAAATAAAAACAAATAACCATTACTTTAGAAAGTATTATAAGAGAAAAAATATAAAGAGAAAGAATAAGATTTTAGAGAGAAAATAAAAGAGAAGATAGAAAATGGAGATTTACCTTGGTGACTTACCAATGGAGAAGGGGTTTGCAAAGTCGTGTTCTTGATGATTTTTGGATGAGAACCGAACCAATGAGAGGAGAGATATAGAGAGGTTTAGAGAAGAAGGGGAGAGGGAACCTAGAGGATTGTAGGTTATGAGAGGGGGAGAGAACCAACCCAAGAAGGAGAGATCGTAGATCTCTTATAGACTTTTTTTTTTGCTTGTTGTAAAAATGATGATCGTTGGATCTAGAAAGATCCAACGGTTGAGAATGGGTTAGTTAGATGAGAGAGAGAGTGACTAGGATAAAGAGAGATGTGGGAGAGAAGAATCGGTCAAGTGAGACCGAGTCTCTCTTGTTGTTGCAAATGGGCACGAGCATGGGGCATGGGTATGGGTCATGGGCATGGGGTCATGGGTATGGGCATGGGTCATGGGTCATGGGCTTAGGTCATAGGCCTAGGTCATGGGCCAAGATAGATAGATAGATAGAGAGAGAAATAGGATAGAGGTAAGAGAAAATACAAAAATAAAAGCATTGGAGGATCTTGAACCCTGGTCTTTTTTATTCTCTCTCGTCCGCTCCACCAATAAGTCAAACTTATCATTTGATATCAATTGGTGTGGCCTTTAACACCTAAGTCCTTCTCTTGGTCTCCAGCTATTCTTCTCTCTCTTAGTCCTTGTTCCGGCTTTACGATCCTCTAGCTTTGCCCGTACATGTCTTCTATCTTTTTATCCTAGCCTGCTGGCTTTTTAAGCTTTGATAGAAGTCTTCTGTGGTTGATCGTGGGCTCACCAGTCCTCGAGAATCACCCAATAGGGTCTGCTGCAAGTGAAAAAGCGCGTAATGAGATTCAACTAAAACGCCTTGATACTGGACTATCCGAAAGCGTATATTTCATGCAAATAGTCAATTTTTGTCTTAAGAATGCGTTCTACGCAATGGAAGAAACTCTTATGTGGAAAAGTTGACGAAAAGACAAGTTTTACGTAGGAGAATGCGACATCGCTATAAGGATAATGGCTTAAAATAAGCACTTTTGAGCGAATATCACCTCCCACGGTTTCTATTTTGAGTTTTCTCCCTCTCCCATAAAAGAAAAGAGGAAGGGGTTCTCCCCCCTCTTTCCCTTTCATCTCCATGCCTCCTCCCTCTAAACCGATTTGAATACCCTCTCTCCCATGACCCAAGCCGTTCTCAGCCCTAACCGGCCCCCACCCCAACGGACTAGTCAGCTGCCCTCTTCTTCTTCCTGGTCGTCTCGCCGGACTGGAGCACCACTGTCTTCTCCATCGCGTCCGCCATTAGCACCGGCGATCTTTAATCGTTGGTCCTCCATTGCCACAACCAACACAATCCCACCTCAGTCACGAGCAGACCTGCAACACCGAGTTGCAAGTTCATTTCTCACCGCCTCCTCCACCTTCGTCACCACCCAGCACCACTTCTCAAAGGGTGCTGAAAGTAGGTATTTTTCCGCGTCGTTGGTTACGGAAACCCTAACTTCAACACATTTTTAATTTATCCGAGACATTTAACCTGTAAAATGAGCAGTTTTGCATAGTGGCTCGTGTCGGATGTCGATCCGCACTCGGGATTAGTCTAATTAGCGCGAATAAGAACATAAAATGACAGAAAATTTCCTGAAAATGGTACACAATTTTATTCAAATCAACTTCATTCATTCGAACATGTCTCTTACAATCAAGTAAAAATAACTAAATTATAAAGCTTAAAAAAAAATAAACTAGAGAGAGAAAGAGAGAACTAGATAGAGAAAATAGAGAAATCTAGAGAGAGAAATTAGAGAGGAGATTGTAGAGATAGATAGGGAAATCTAGAGAGAGAAAAGCGAGAAGAGAGAAGAGAAAGAAGAGAGAGATTAGGAAACTCACCGCAATCTTACCATAGACGATGATGGTGGCTGGCCTTGGAGGAAAATGTGGTGCGATAATGGCATCCCGAGGTGGTAATGGAACACCACGAAACCAGTCACCAATAGAGTGGGTTGCGTGGTGAACAGTCATGGAGGAGCACCATCGGTGGTTGTTGCTGCCGGTCTTGAGAAGAGGAAGATGCTTTCGTGGAGGACACGCACAGCCTCGGAGAGGGGAGTCAGGTAGGGGTGATCCCTTCTTTTCTCTCTTTCTCATCTTCTCTCCTTCCTCTTTTCTTTGCTGCCTTTTTCTTTTCTTTTTTTTTGTTTGTTTTCTTTTCTCTTTTTTTTTTTAAAGGATGGCAGAAGAGAGAGGATGGAGAGCACGGAGGTGCTACTGGTTGCTGGCCGATGTGGGGGAGGAAGGGAATAAGGTGGAAGGCGGTAATGGTGCTGGAATGGTGAGACGGTGGTGGTATGGAACGTGGATGCAGGCGGACCTGTAAAAGATGCTGATGTTGAGGCAGCAGGTTGGTGGTGCAGGGGGTTAACGGTGTTGAACAAGAGAGAGAAGAGAGGATGGTGAAGGACGGTGGTGGTTGTGCTGGGCGGTGGTGAAGCTTCAACCGAAAATGATTATTGTGGAAACAGCACGGCCTGCAACTAAGTTGCAGGCGTTGTTTGATGGATTAACAGTGGTGGCAGCAGGCGGTCGTTGTGGAAGACGAGAAGACGAAGGTGAAGAAGGAGACGGAGAGGGTGATTCTTGACGTGGTGACCGGAGTTGCAGGCTGCAACTCCGGTAAGCAAACGTGAAAAAGAAACGGTGCTGCCCGTGGCAGCAAGCTCTGCTGCGCACAGGCGGAGGGGGGAGGCTTTAGATGAAGGAGAAGTAGGACGAGACAGTCGAAGAAGAAGAGAAGAAGGAGGCGGCCGGAGTTCTGCAACTCCGGCCGGGATGAAGAAGAAGAAGAGGAGGAAAGAAGGAGAGAACGAAGGGGAGAACGTGGGGAAGGATTTTGGGGAAGGAGAGGAGGAGAGGGGAGAGGGATTAGGGTTCGAACGAACCCCTATCCTTCTCATTTTAAAGCTTCCCTATTTCCATTAATGGAAATAGGGGATTTTTGAAAATAAAAAAATAAGAAAAATAATTTTTTTTTTTTTTTTTTTTTTTTTTTTTTTTTTTTTTTTTTAAAGTAAAAACCTACTTTTCTATGGGGAATCTCCCCAATTAGTGGACCCCCCATTTAATTAAAATTATTTTGAAATTCGCGGGGTCCACTAACTGGTCGGACAGCGGGTCGATGAAGATGGGCCCGGCTATTGGCCCACATGGATTGATGATGTCCATCGTCTCACAAGATGATGTGATAGACAGTCTGATGGCGATCGGATGGATGGTGACTTGATTGGGACTCAGATTGGTAGATCGACGGATCTAGAGAGATCCAACGGTCCGATTGAAGATCCAACGGTCTGATGGAAGATCCAACGGTCCGATTGAAGATCCAACGGTCCGATGGAAGATCCAACGGTCAGAAAGCTAAGGGAGATGAGATAGAGTCGATGGGCAGGAGTTCTGGGGTTAGGTCAGTAGATTCGAGGACCGAGAGATGAAGAGAGAGAGAGAATAAGGAGAGATGAGAGAGAAAGTATCAGAAAATAGAGAGAAAAGCACTGGCGGAGGGTCTGGAACCCTGGTCTTCACTGTAACATCCTCACGCTTCTCCAGTAGAGTCGACCATCATTCTTTGCTGACTCATGTGGCTTTAAACGCTTTGGTCCGTCTCTTGGTCATTGGCTCTCCTACTCTCTTCGTTCTTTGGGCCGGCTTTTTGGTCCTCTTATTCAGCCCATATTTGGCCCATATCTTCTAGTCATAGCATGTGGGCTTTTTAAGCTTTGATAATGGGCTTTCATGATCGATTTGGGCCCACAAGTCTTGAGAATCGTCCCATCAGGGTTTCCTGCGACAGAAGAAGCGCGTAATGAGACTTTATCAGAACGGCTTAATATCTAGACTTCCGAAAATGTGTTTAATGCATGCAAATATACCATTTCGTCCAGAAAAGTGTGTTCTACGCAACAGAAGAGACTCTTACGTAGAAAAGTAGGTAAATAGAGTATTTTACGTAGGAAAATGCAATAACGCTAAAAGGATAATTGCTTAAAATAAGCACTTTTGAGCGAATATCACGTGCTGGAGTTGAACCTACAACTCCGGCTACCCCCATTGAAGCTGTCCTCATTCCTATTCTGTCCTTCTTCCCCAAAAAGAAAAAGAAAACTGAAATAGAAAAGAGAAGAAGAAGAAGAAGAGAAGGGAATTTTTTGTTTGCCCTCTATACTTTACACCGCCAGCCGCCTTCTTCATTCCCTCCCTCCATCGCCTGGTTGCAGCCCACCACCATTACCGAACCACCACTCCACTGGAGCTTCTCAAGGTCCACTTGTTAGTGCATCTACACCAGCGTTTTTGGCACCAACAACCTTCATCACCCGCTATCCCAACATCTAAGACGCAACCCCGTCCACAAGGTTATCACCCATGGCATAACTCCACCGGAAGGAATTCCTCCAATCCGTTCACAACCACCTCCATCACCAGTGATGCAATCATACCGGATTGCAACTCCATTGCCGCACCTCCATCTTTCATCTCCTCACCATTGATCACCACCCGATCCACGATCATGCAGTCCCTTGCTGCACATTATGAATGGCATCACTACCACCATCTTCTTTATTCTCTAGGCCACACACCAATCCAGGGTTGATCATGGTCAAATCTGGGTTATTTCTCTCGCTCTCTCTCTAAGTTTACGTCTTTCTCTTTCTAGTTTCCTAGTTTCCCTCTCTAGTTAATTTATTTTAGTAGTTGTTATTTTTTGTGGCTTAATAGTTCGAATGTAATCATCGTAATCTCTGGATAGATTTTGAATCAAGTGAATTTTGTCAACTTTAATGGATTTATTTTCTTTTTAATTTCTTAATTTTCATTAATTATTTTGCTATTATTAAATCTCCTGCTTTCATAGATCAAAATCACCTAAAATCATCATTCTCATCTCTTCATTATTTTTTGACAATTTTCTGATATTGTACGTTCCTTAATGCGCTACCTTAACCCTGAGTGCGGATCGACATTTGACACGAATCCTGTAACGAATATTTTCATATTCAATTTGCTAAAGATTCTGTTTGACATAAAATCATCCTTGTAATCATTCCTATGAGCACTAGTATTGTGTGGAGATGTCGTGGTACGCATACTTCGCCAACTACGTGAAGACTAGAAGACAGAGACAACAAGAATCAGACGTTTGATGACAGGAGTCATCTGAGTAACTATCGATTTGTCAGTTAACGATCGTGTACGCTCGATTCGGAAGGTAAGTGACTTACTGGCCATAGGAGTTGGTTAAAATGAACAAAAATATAATGGTCAAACTTAGTCATTGGACTGACCCGAGTCTAAGTCAATAAAATTGACTAATGGGATAGTCCAATTGATTGGACACTTATTCCCAATCGATTAGACATAGCCCAATTGATTGGAGACTCTGTGTAATCGATTGAAAACTACGAGGCAAAAACTTATTTTAGCCCAATCGATTGGAGATTCTGTGAAATCGATTGGAACCTTCGGGATAGAAACTTTTCTGAGTCAAATCGATTAGAAAACCCTGTGTAATCGATTGGTGCCTTCGGAACAAAAATCATATTGAGCCCAATCAATTGGACCTAGTGTACAATCGATTGGACCATGCACAGAATTGGTCTTTCTCAGATCCAAAATTCATGGTTCCATCATCCCGCGTTCTACACAACTCAGGGTCTTGGAATTTTATAAATACAACCCTTCTATGCCTTTTCTAAACACACACAGAGACACAGAGTGACTCAATCTGCAAAAGAGAGAAGAAAATGTTATATTTATTAGAGTGTCCATTCAAAGAGCGAGAAGCTTATTTTCCATTCACATCTTGTGAGCTTGTTCTCTTCTTGATCATAGCTAAGAGATTGATCATTTCCTCAACTTAGGTCTTCCACTTCTATATTTGACCTAGTAGCTTGAGTGTACCAGTGTGACTCAACACCATGTGAGCAACTTAGGGTTCAGGGTGTACTGAATCCTTCACCTTCTGCAAAGGCGAGAGTGTCGAAAATTAAGATCGGAGGAGCCGATCGACGATAGGTTTGGGGTGTACCAAACTAAACAAGCAGAGAAGGCTTCTTGGTTGGAAGGGCGCGTGTTGATTCGTAGCATTGATTCAGAGGACGTGGACGCATGGGTAGTAGGCCTTGGCTAAGGTTGGAAGTTGTATTTGCAACGGTGCTGCGAAGGTAACCTTTGTTTCATTTAACTATTCAGTTAGTGATACTTTCCATGTGGACGTGGTCCCATGGTTTTTCCTTGGCTAAGGTTTCCACATAAAAATCTCTTGTCTTGTGTGATTGTTTGTTTGTATTCCGCAATCTATTCTGATTAGATCAAACGATGAAAAAAAAATATACCATGGAGGTATATTCGAATTGAGTCGGTTGAAAGTAGGGTTTTTCCGCGCCGTTGGTTACGGAACCCCTAGAATCAATAAATTTATAATTATCCGAGACTTTCAACCTGTAAATAAGCAATTTGCACAGTGGACAGTGTCGGATGTCGATCCGCACTCGGGATTAGTCGAATTAGCACATTAAAGAACACATGGAATAAAAAAAAATTGTAAGAATTAATAGATAAAAATAAACTTCATCATTCATTAATCAAAATATCTATTACAATGCTTGAATCGAAAATAAAATAAAATGAAATAAACTAAATATCAGCTTAAAGAAGAAAAATCTAGAGAGATAACGTCAAATCTAGAGAGATGAGATGAGATTTAGAGAGAGAAAAATAGAGACTTCCTAGACAGATCTAGTAAGAGAAATGGGATTTTAGAGAGAGAAAGAGAGAAAAAGGTTAGAGAGAGAAATAGGAGATTCCTAGAGAGAAAGAGAGAGAAAGTGAAGAAACTTACCACTTATCGGAGAGATCGCATCAGCCTAGATCGGGCTTTGATGAATGTGGTTTGGGACATGATGGAGATGAAAGGATCCAACGTTATGGTGGCTAGAATAGCCCATGGTGTTGCACTGTGTGTGTGTGCATAGGTGGTGCACCAGCGAGTAAGAATGCACCACGTACAGGTGGTGCAAACTAGAGCAAAGATGGAGGGAGAAGCTAACGGTGGCGCCTCTTGCAGGTTTTGCTTGCTGGATCTTCCTTGGTGCTGTGATGAGGGTATTGAAGAGGTAGAGCGCCTCCTCTCTATCTTTTCTTTTCTGTTCTTTTGTCAAACATGGATAGGGTTGCAGGCAGCAACCTGTTGATTGTGGCAACAGAGAGGGGGCGGCAGCAAGGTGGGAGGTAGGTGCATAGGCAAGTTGAGAGGTGGAGGCACTAAAGGAGGCGGAGCAAACCTTGCTGGTGGTGATGACCGGAGAGTGGTGGGGAAGATGCAGCAGTTCTATAAGAGGCAGCAGGTGGAGTTCCAGGTCGTGGTGGCTCTAATCGAGCCGCTGCTCAGACCCTTGGTGGGGCTGCAACGGTCGTGGATGGTGGATGGCAGTGACAGGCGGTAGTTGTGGCGGAGATGGAGGCAACCGGCGTTTGTAGTAGGTGGTGCTATTAGGAGATGGAACACTAGTCGAAGCAGCATTAGAAGGAGGAGCAGAAGAAAGGAAGAGAAGGGGGAAGAAGAGAGAAAGAAGAGAAGGAAGAGAAGAGAAGCTGAAGAAGAAGGAGGAAGGACAGCCGGAGTTGTAGGCCTACAACTCCGGCAAGATCAAGAAGAAAGAAGAAGAAGAAAAAGAAGATAAGAAGAAGAAGAAGAAGAAGAAGAAGAAGGAGGAGGAGGAGAAGAAGGAGAAGGAGAAGGATTAGCTGGCGTTGCAGGTCGGAGTTGCAGGCTGCAACTCTGGTAGACAATGTGAAGAAGATGACGGAGAAGAAGAAAGAAAAGAAGAAAAAAAAGGAGAAGACGAAGGGGAGAACGTGGGGGAGTTTTTTAGGGAAAGAGAAGAAGAGATGGGAGGGGGATGAGGGTTCGAACCCTTCTCTTCTCCTTAAAAAGCTTCCCTATTTCCTTCAATGGAAATAGGGGATTTTTCAAAAATAAAAAAATAAGAAAAATAAATTTCTTTTTTTTAAAGAAAACCTTATTTTTCTTTGAGAAATTTTCCCATTTAGTGGAGCCCCCCTTTTTTATTTAGAAACAATTAATTTAAAGCATTTGAAAATCGCGAGGTCCACAAAATAGTCGGGCCACGGGTCAATGATGATGGGCCTGGCTACTGGCCCACATGGATTGATGATGTCCATCGTCTTACAAGATGATGTGACAGACAATTTGATGACGATCGGATGGATGGTGACTTGATTGGGACCCAGATTGGTAGATTGACGAATCTAGAGAGATTCAATGGTCTGGTGGAAGATCCGACGGTCAGAAAGCTAAGGGAGATGAGACAGAGCCAACGGACAGGAGTTCTGAGGTTAGGTCAGTAGATCTGAGGATCAGGTGGTGATGTATAGGGAGATGAAGAGAGACGAGAGAGAAATAGGAGAGATGAGAGAGAAAACTCTATAGACTATAGAGATAACTGCTGGCGGAGGGTCTGGAACCCTAGTTTTCAATATGTTCTCTTCTTGGGCTTCGCCAACAGAGCAGATTATCATTTTCTTCTCATTTCATGTGGCTTCGACTGCTTTGGTCCGTCTCTTGGTCATCGGCTCTCCATCTCTCTTGGTTCTTTGGACCGGCTCCGTGATCCTCTGACTTGACTCGTACTTGGCCTGTATCTTCTAGTCATAGCATGTTGGCTCTTTAAGCTTTGATATTAGGCTTCTGTGGTTGATCGTGGGCCCACAAATCTCGAGAATAGCCTGATCGAGTTTTCTACAAGAGAAGAGCACGTAATAAGACTTGATCATAACGTCTTTATACCTAGACTTCTAGAAATGCGTTTAATGCATGCAAATATACCATTTCGTCTAGAAAAGTATATTTTGCGCAATGAAATAGACTCTTACATAGAAAAGTGGATAATTAGAGCAGTTTTACGTAGGAGAGTGTGATAACGCTTAGAAGATAACAGTGAAAAATACGCACTTTTAAGCGAATATCACAACCCCCAACCAGCATATTGTCAATCCTTGGCAATTAGTACGAAATAAATGAGCTTAAAAGGGCTCTGCACATGCTGCACACTTTTTCATATTAGCTCAGGGAAAATACCGTTCGTCAAATCATTGAATGGATGCAAAAATAATTACATGCTAGCAATGAGTTGAAAAGTTTTGGTAAGACTACAGACTGATAATCATGACCCAGAATAGTCAGACTCTACGTGTGTGTGTGCTCAACATTCTTATCATCTGACAGTAAAGGTTTCCAGATCGCCTATAAGTTTGTATGCCTCGACCTCAATTCTCACTTATAAACTACTCAGAATGGAATCACTCAAGAAGGGTGTTATTTTTTTCTCTCAATTTATATGTGAGGAGATGTATTTAATATAAAGAGGCAAAAGATCTCACATATATTTTATTTGAAAGAATGACATTTTTAACAGAAGAAGATCTCATGATTGGAATATCACTTCACTCGGGAACGTCAGATCAAACTCTATAGCTTCTCTTTCTCTAATCTCCACATTTTATGATTGTGCTATCCTAGAATCAAGTAGGACTTTCCTAGGTTGTAATGAGGCTTAGGTCAGGTGTAGAAGGGAATACAGGATTTTAAAGTTCTAAGAGGATATCTCTATTTTCTTGTATTTTTCCTATGAGTGTAACACCATTTCTTTTCATTTTTCATCTTTTGTATTTTTCTCTTTTTTTTATATTTCTGAGACTGCTCAATTGCTTTTCGACTCTTTTTCATTCTTTCTTTCCATATTTTATTTTCAGCTTGAACCACTTTCTTTTTCTTTTGATTTTTCTTCTTTACTTTTCTTTTTACGGTACACCCATATCAGTTATTCTTTTGTCCATCTCAAAATAAGGGTAGCCAGTCATGCTTTGTAGCTGGACTGGATTTTAGGTTGATGGGTTTACAAAGAAAAGGCTTTTATAGAAGGGCTCAAGGGGTTTCTAGTAAAGTGTAATTTAGGTGAATAAAAAGGCTAAACGGTTTAGAAAATGGCCTAAATCATTTCTAGGGTTTGCACTATCATGTATACTGTCTTGACTGGATACTGGGAAGGTTTTGTTGTAGTAATCTAATTTTGATGTCATTCCGAGTTCCATGATCAAATAAAAGGGTAATGAGATCTCTCAACGAATATTGCGGGCAAAAAGAATAGTGAGTCATCTTGTGAATCAGAATTATTGTATAACCCTCTGAATTGATTAAAGGCTCGAAAGCTCACTGGGTTAGGTCTCCACAATTATTCTCACAGGAACTCCAGAATTTCTAAACTTAGGATGACTCTGATATTGATAGTGCACAATTGTGCCGAATATGAGTTTTTCTGAGTTTTCAAACCTGCTGTAGTCACGCTTGACTTGACTTAAAACTAACTTTAAACAAAAATTGACATCCTCAATACTGACCTAACGAAGGTTTTCAGCTAATCAAAGTTAGGGTATTTGACACATTTTTGAAATTTTAGAAAACTTTTGGAGAACATCGGAAATCACCCCAAAAACAAGATTTTTTTTATTTTTTTATTTTTTTATCAAAATGAAGATATGAGTTTTGGTAAATACCCACCCCTAACCAAAATACAGCACCGTCCTCGGTGCTCATGACCGGACATAAAATGATGACAAATCGGTGATGATGATGCAAAGGTTCAGGGAGGATGTTACCAAGTCGGCAGAAACTCGACAGTGTGTGGTACCTAATGATCGGAAGAATTAATGTACCTACATTTCCAGAGATATAATAGTAATAACAAATGCATGAGACTCATGTACTGTAGGAATACCGGAATTGCCTTTCTGAAAGCGCTAAGTTTTACGTCTTCAACCAGATATGATGGGGGTGACAGGCACCCCCAACCAAGTTGGAGCATAGGAGATTGAGTGGATCATCAGTCGACATAGACAGGATCGATGAGATCGATCTCAAAAGTCTGAATGAACGACACATCAAGTTCATGGAACTGCTTTAGACGCTGGCCATTTACCTGAAAAGAGGAGTGACCCTTGGGATCCACAATAGTGATTGCCCCAAAGGGTGTGACTTCTGTGACCGTATAAGGACTGGTCCACCTAGATTTCAGTTTTCCAGGGAAGAGATGAAGACGAGAATTATAAAGAAGGACCTTCTGTCCTAGATGGAACTCTTTTATGAGGATGCTCTTGTCATGTATCCACTTCATCTTTGCTTTGTAATTCTTGGACAAGTTGTAGGCATCATTTCTGAGTTCACTGAGTGCCTTTCCCAGACCCAGGTGGACCTGCCAATCATCTAATTTTTCATGAAGCTCATTACAATTTACAACCGGTCCCTGAATTTGAAAATATAATAAAAAAGATGCAAAGGGGCTGTGGTTATCTCTGACATATGCTTGAGTCCCATAGGCAAATATAGTAACAAAAATCATAGACAATAGAAAAGAATACTACAATATGCCACCCATACAAGCTAAAAACGCCACAAATAAACAAGATGATAAATTTAAGTCCCCAAGTTTCTTAAAGATAGAGGATCTTGATTAAAGTCTTAACCAATCCAAGCAAGAGTAGAGTCTGTCACGCCCCGGATTCCAACTACACGAATCCCGAGGTGTGCGTCACGTGTCCTGAATCCAACGCTTGAATCCAAGACACGCAAGGCTTTCTCACTCTCTCAACTTACCCAGGTTATGAATTTATGGGAGAACTTTTTTTTTTTTTGAATGCGGAAGAGCGAATCTTCCTAGGTATACGTCTATACCTAAAATCATTTCATTTAACATGAAGAACTGAATAAGTTATAACGAAGCTAACTATTGCCAATATATTTCCCAAGTGTTATCGTGATACAATACTATAGAAATGTTGTAATATCAAATGATACATATTTATAGGCAAACAAGAAAATTGCATAATCTAAAGATAACTACCTACTCGATCATAATATCAAAATCAACATGCTCCATCGCGTCTGGACATCATTCTAAAATCGGTCTGGATAACTCTTGAGATTTTCTCTGCAAGGAACTGTAAGTGGATGAGCTTTTATGAAAAAGCTCGTAAGTGTGCCCAACTTCTACAACATGTCAGGGGATAAAATATTTTTATAAATCAAAACTCGGGCAAATCATTTTGGCCACGATATAAAGGCATGCATAATTATAAAAGAACTAAAGTTAGAAATATAATGAACATCATGTATTTGAAACAAAGCAAGAATAATAATGTCATGGATGCATGAGTTTGCAGTTCATAAATCAATAATAGTGGCAGGCCCAAGTCGTAACCTCCCAGCCCATACCGGGCGTTACTCATGAGTCTACCTATAGCATGCAGTATATATCCGGTTCCTTTTCATGATCTTTCGTCTTTCCGCTTTATAAATCGGGACCCAATCCCACAAGTTTATTTGGACCACTAGAAATACCGACTGATTTTCTCACCACCTCAGCCAAGGTATCTGCTGGTTTTCTCACCACCCCAGCGTAGTATCTGACTGGTTTTCACATCACCCCAGCCTGGGTATCTTTCCAAATCAATCCATCATCTCATATCCAACTCATCAGTACCTATATACATAGCTCCCAAGTTCACCGGCTGGAGTCTGTCCCGTAACCAATTTCACCGCTGGTCAGACGTTCGACGACTGCAGATTTACTAAGGATCCAAAGCTCATCCGGTGTGGCTGCCCACCTACACCCACGTCTAATGCCCATCGGGCGATCATATATCTCTAGTGTCCGGTGATCACACAAAGAAAATCATGATTATCTTATTACATGATCGGTGTCGTTTAAATCCAAAGATTCCTCGAATCATGCAACAATCCTAACATTTCAAAATGTGCAAGTATAGAGATATATAATCATAATGCATAAAACAAATCTGATATGCAAGTTAAAGCATTTCATTTGAAGAACATTTTAAATAAAGCAGTTTTGGTTCTAAGAAATGCCTAATACAAGGCACGAAGGAGAAGGGAAGCCACTTACCGTTGAACGCTCCATTTTATCTTCATATGTTTAATGCAATTCGTCTTGGTTCCGATGTTTTTGATCTTCACCTTCGAATTCTTTTCTTTCACTATTCTTTATTAGGGTTGTACGCTAACGCCAAGAAAAGAGTTTAAAGAAACTAGTATGAGATTGAGATTTTAAGTGGATTCCAATCAAAGTACATAACTAATAAAACAAGGACTTTTAGACTAATCGACTTCAATTACGGTCTAGACACCATGAAAACCCTAATTTTGATTTGATGAATTGAGGCTCGGTAAAAATGTCCAGCCTCAGCTAAATTAATCCGACTTGGTTTGGTAATCAGAGTTCGTGAAGCTCTATCTTACGTAGGGAGGCCCTATGTACTGACTTGATTCAATCAAATTGATTGAGATTTAGTAAACTTTCCTAAAATCTAATTTCGATAAAGAGTTTTGGTAAAACCCTACCCTAATCGGTGATTCCGAAATCTTCCCCCATCGTTATACAAAAGTCCTTTTCTAAACTTACACGAGGTCCTATTAATGATAACTTATATTTACTGATAATATATAATTTACCACGTCGTTTAGAATTATCAAAAGCTTCACTAGTGAATGCGTTCCCTATAACTACTTGAAATGTCACTAATTTATATTTATAGTCCTTTAATAAATTTATATTATTTTTTTCTCATTTTATTACACTTTATTTATAATTATTTTGGGATTCTCCTATAATTTATAAGGATTGTAAATTCTTATTTTAATATTATACATATATATATGTATATATATATATATATATATATATATATATATATACATATCAATTAATTAATTATTAAAAATTATATTATATATATCAATTAATTAATTATTAAAAATTATATTTCTCGGATCGAATCTGGCCGAGTCGGGTTGGTCTGGCCTGAGCACAACCTGGTCGTGGCTTGGCATGTGCCTGGGCATGGGCATGGCCTAGCATGTATGGGCAGTGTCGGGCATGGCCTGGGCACGGCCTAGCATGTACGGGCCACTTAGGCATTGTTTAGGCATGGCCTAGGCATTTTGCCAAACACCCGGGGACCCGAGTCAACTCGCCGAGTCCACTGGGCAAACACTAATCCTTATCATAAACGGTGTCTACTCTCATGATAGGCGACCCAGGTGGGTCTCATCAACTCAAGCGAGGCCTTTGACTTTCATATTGTGAGAGCCATTGGATTGCGTGGTCTATGTAGGCCACAATTTCCACGGTTAAGTTCGCCAATTGGGGTGGGCCCATAGACAACACATCAATTACGATAGTGATCTATAAGTGGTCCACTACTTGATGGACCACACATCAAAATCAGCCAAGATGATGATTTCTAGCCAATGGATTGGTATACACAAAAATCAACTTTGTTTGGGGTAGGTTCTAACCGTTGGATTAGTTCCATTAACATGGGTCGATTTCAACCGTTTGCTTGCATATTATACTGGCCTTATAACCATTGGATTTGGAGTCATCTCCATGAGTTAGTTTTAACGGTGGGAGGCTAAGGCGGTGTTTAGTGGTAGCAACCACGTGGCATTACTAAGAGGATATTAATCGAATGGATGTTTCGCCAAATCCTAGGTGGACCTACAAACCAAAATAAACGTGATTAGTGTGTATAAGCGGGGATTGGAGTCAATTTCAATGGGTTGATTTTAATTGTGAGGACTTGAGTGCAACTAAGCTAGACTTCTCTCACCACTAAGACCAAACTATCTAATTATTTTTATTTCTTCATTGGTTTTCTACTCATTTGATTTTTCTGTTTTATATCGGTATATTTTACAACTCTGTTTAACTCAGTTGTTCCATGTTGTGGTTGCAGGTTTTCTAAATGGCCCAACCTTGAGGTTGGTCACGTGTTAGCTGCTATCATGCATGTGGAGATCATGTAGGTTGTGTGTTTGATCAAACTTGTCAAACGGTGGTACATGGTGTGTATGTGGGTGAGAGCTAGGCCACGTGCAGTCGGTGCAGCCAGCATCACAAATAAGGGCTTCGCCCTAGCATTGAACACGGCCATGATTGGCCTTGCTGCAACTAAGTGGTGGCCCACCAAAACCATCAACCATCCTATCTTCAAACTTCCCTATTTTCTCTTGATTTTGCTGCATTTTTAAAGAAAACCATGGGCATTATGCCCTGCATGTACAGCAACGAAAATGATCAACGCTACGCTGATTTTGAGTACAAAAATGACTCAAAATAGCATGCTTTTATAACAGAAAAGTTATCCACAACAGTGAGCAAGATGCCCAGATTTTCTACATAAAAATATCCTCCAATCAATGTATTTTTCTCATCCAAAATAGAGTGAAGAACAGGGGCTCCTCCCTAGGTGGTATGCATGGCTATGGATGGCCCTAAATTCAACCAAGAAGGGCCCACAAAACTCACCCCAATCATCCTCAAGTCCTACCTAGTTCATTGATCAAACTATATGGGCGATATTTCCTGTTCTTGTGCCACAAAATGTCTAGAACAGGGATTAGTTTCAGACCTTAACCCACAGCCATTAATGACCCTAAAACCCCTCAAAACGCCCTCCTATAACTGACTGAAAGTTTACTAAGAAAGATGGTTTTAGTACCTGGATTGCTATACTAAAAAAATGTTAAAATAATGGACTGGTTTCTTGTCTGAAAATGGTTCTAGAACCCCACTCAAAATCCAATGTTTTTCATACACAAAAATGTCCAGAAGAATCTTCTTTTTTTTGTAGTTTATTTTCAGTAAAAGAAATGTTAGAAACATGGGTATTACACCCAGATTTCTGTAGCATAAACGTCCATTAATGGATGGGTTTTCTTACAAAATCAGTCCGGGAAATCACAGCACTAACACTTCTGTCTAATCCTACAAAACATCCCATTTAGAACTATCAAAATCTTCCCAGACCTCCTTGTGTTTACAATTGAAAACTACAATTGTTTCCCCATTAAAATGTCCAGGTTCAAATCTGAATTCTAAAATAATAAAAGAACAAAACCATTTAAATGAAAAGGAAAGAGAGGATTACCTCTCAAGAATTCCCAAGACCATCATTGGTGATCTGAATTGCAACTTACAGCATCTCCCATCCTCATTTAGGCAGCTCCATTTGCTTCTATTTTAACATCAAAATGCATCTCACAATACCCTCTATAACATATCTGAGTCCCAGCTTCTTAGCTTTACTAGATGGCCTCCATGCAAGCTCCAACGGTGGCTGGTTTTGTGTTTCATGGAAAAAGAAAATGTTTTGCTTACAGATTTTGGTTTTAAATAACAAGAGGGGTAATTTTGGAAATTCCTATGCCAATGGACATGTGTCTCATGAGTACCACACACCAACCTTATGTGGTGATTATGGCTTCCATGTGTCACCCCATGGTGTATTCCTTGATGAGCAAGTTTATATGGTGACAATAAGGTGGAGCCGGTTGCATAGCATTATTTTGCATCCAACGACACCGGTTCATTGTGGACCCAAATTGCCCAATTGAGCTAGAGAACTTTGATTCTTATGATCTCACAGGGTATATTGCATATTTCGATGAGCTCTATCCAATGGTACAGTCCGGTTTGTCTAAAAACCCATGATTTCCATCTTGATTTAGAGATCTCTTTACGTATATCTCGAGCAAGTTTGAAAGCTCCATTGATATAACGAAAGTGACTCACCGAGAATGACCATGGGTACTAGGGTTATTATAACTCCCCCATTTTATCTTCATTCCCTAATGGCATGATGGTAAATATTGAAAAGAGCAAGTCTTGTCTTTTCACCAAATTTGGGACACATTTGTCATTTGTTTAAAAGAATTGCTTGACACGTGACAGCATCCTATGGTGCGACTCGGCACATGTCAAAATATAGGGTGTGGTAGGCGGGGATGGGTGAGACGCCATCATTGCATCGTTGTGCTGTATGGAGGGAACATAAACTTATGACGCATCCGATATCATATCGTTCATGAAATGTGGGAGCGACTCAAATTCTGACTGCATGGATGCGAAGAGTGTTCTTCCCTATACTTACAGATGGGCTCTGATGTAATACGGGCACCAAAATCAAAGTGGGATTTAGCCACAAAGGTAGATCTGGCACTTGATCTAAGGCTATAGAAGTGACACCATCCACCAAGGCTTCCTTGGTTCACGAAATGTGACCCACGACCTGAGGGAATAGTGACTGAAAACGGGTCTGGAGTCCTACTAAGGGACCAGAATACCTCAAAAAGGACCCGAAAGGTCAACCCAAAAATCTGGGTCATTACAGAGTCCCCAACAAAATCAAGATGGATAGTAGTCCTTTAGGTACACCTCTCAGTTAAATCCGATGATATAGAAACTTAAGGATTGATTCTGATGAGCCATGGTAACACGTGTGATATATTCGCTTAAAAGTGCATATTTTCTACTATTATCCTCTAAGTCTTATCACACTCTCCTACGTAAAACTGCTCTATTTATCAACTTTTCTATGTAAGAGTCTCTTCTATTGCGTAGAACACACTTTTCTAGATGAAATGGTATATGTGCATGAATTAAACACACTTCTGGAAGTCTTGATATAAATTCATTCTGACTAAGTCTCATTGCCTGCTTTTTGTCATTGCAGGAAACCAGTTCCGATGATTCTCGAGACTTGTGAGACCATGGTTAACCACAAGAATATCTGTCAAGTCTCCAATCTATCTAGAGGTGATCCATTGGAGCAGTGAACCTATCTAGTGGGAGGAACCCAGACATTCATCAAAAGAAGACACCTGAACGTTTTAAAAGAAATGAATTTGGACCATTAGCCAAAATGCGGATACAAATAGATCAAGAAACAATGACAGTTTTGGGCATCAAAATATGGAGTTAGTCTTTGAAGCACTTGGATGGTCTTGATCTGAGTCCTTATCATAGGAGATCGTGAGATAAATGGTCAGGGTCACAAAGAACCATATGTCACATGTTAATTCAAAAGGGTGTTGATCTAGTTGGATTGATTTTCATCCTTAAATTGGTCAGGTTAGCATGGGTTGAACGATTGATGCAAATGTATGCAAGTGAGAGGTTGGCAATCATAAAGGACAAACAAGTCTGAAGTTAGAATGTTGAGATGATCCTGGGAAATAAGTGCACGAGTGGAAGACAGGCTAACGGGAATGATGCATGCACGTGCGTAGTACATGACCAAGAACGAAGGAATACCATGGTAATATGGTTAAATGTGTGTCATTAAGAGGAATGTTGGACATTCTCTTCAGGAAGTAAAATGGGCCAGCATGGTGGGCCAACATTTGAGTAATGGTTCAAGAGGATGTTGGCATCTAAGGAAGAAAACGACAAGGACATACAACCCGTAAAAAGACCCATCTCATCACAATGGGGGGCGGCCCACTAATATGGCAATGGGTGAGGGGTTAAAAATGTGGGAAATTCAAAAACAAGAAAAATAAAAAGAAAGAGAACAAAGAAAGAGGGAGAAAGAAAGAAAGGCTTTTAGTCAAGGTGGGACCCAATGGATCCTTGAGATCCCACAACTCTCTCTAGGGCGACCTATTTTTGAAAGAGATATAAACATATCTCTTGGGGAGAATCTCGGACCCCATCTTCTCTACCACGTTTCTGCCCCAAAAATGAGCCGCCCCTAACTTCTCTCTCAATCTCTCTCTCACAAACCGTCCTCTCCTCTATCCTCTAAGAGAAAAAAAAACCATAAAAAAAAAAGCAAAGAAAAGAAAAGGAAAGGGGAAAGAAGAGAGGAGGGGGAAGCTGTCATCCATTTCTGCTCAAGAAATCATTTTCCTCCACTTCACTGTCTCCTTTCCACCATCAAAGCTTGCTGCAAGGAGCAGCAAGTAGCCACCGTTCTTCACCTCAAAGGGCAGCCTGCTACACCACCGCCTAGCACCTCTCCACCTTACCTCTTCATCATCTTCTTCCCTTTTTATCTCCTTCTCACAAGAAACAAAAAAGATACCAGAAAAAGAAAAGCAGAAAAAAAAAAGAAGAAGAAAAAGAGACGAAGAAGAAGAAGGGCTTCATGTTCTCCTCACTGGTTGCACACATAGGCAGCCACCGCCTCCATCACCTTGTGCACCTCCTCCTTGCTGGCCAAACCAGCAAGGTTTGACATCTCTGCACCAGCAGGTCAGCACGTGCATCTTCCACCCTTTGGATGGCCAGCAACTTTCAGGTTCTTCTCCACCAAAGTGGAGAACCTGCACGTTCATCACCTTGCTCCCCATCTCCAAGCTTGTACGCCTGCAAGCGAAATTCTGGTCACTTAAAGCTTGCAACTCCAGGCACCACCGTGCTTTCCCTGGGCACTTCAAAGTCGACCACACTTGCAACCTTCACAGTTTGCATATCTTCACTATAGATCAGCCAACCCCATCCTCTATCTGATCTTTCTCTCTCTAGACATTCATGATTTTCTCTCTCTCTCTCTCTTTCTCTACCTTACTATCTCTCTCTCTCTAGAACCCTCTCCATTTCTCTCTCTAGTTCTATCTTTAATGCTTTTTAGTCTAGTTTTTGTTTAGTTTAAATTAAATTCCTGTAAGGATCTTTTCACATAGTTATGAATAAAGTGAAGTGCTGTTTACACATTTATTTTTAGTTTAATTTTGTTATTATTTATTTAAGTGATTAGAGTTAATTTTTGATCTCCAAAAATCAAAAATCATGCTTAAACCCCTATTTCTCCACCATTCTCACCTCTCTACCATATTCTCTACCATGCTTTTCTAGCAAAAATTCCATCATTTTATGTTCAGAATTGTACTAACACAGCTAATCTTGAGTGCAGATCGACATCCGACTTTCCACTATGCAAGAATCGTTTATTTTTATAGATAAAAAATATTGGATAATTTACAAATGTGTTGATTCTAGGGTTTTCGTATCCAACGACGCGGAAAACCCCTAGTTTCAGTGTGACTGGCACAACAGAGATGGCATGCCTCTCGCTGATGTCAAATTTGGAACTTAGACTTATCAAGAAAAAGATTGAAGTTTAAGCCTCTATGTTGAGGTAATGGTCCAAACAACCACGAATTGGAGTATTTCCACTAGCAACATATTATTCAGAAATTTATGCTTAGTTTCAACTTTTGGCAATCGACCTTTATCATTCAAAGTGCAAGTATTTTATTCCTTTTTATTATAGTTATCGTGTGACATCCTAAGCAAGTTAGAATTGTGTGAAATCCAAGGTGGTCATATGTACTGTTGATATTCGCTCAAAAGTGCTTATTTTAAGCAATTATCCTTTTAGCGTTATTGCATTCTCCTACGTTAAAATACTCTATTTATCTACTTTTCTACGTAAGAGTCTCTTGTGTTGCGTAGAACACACTTTTTTGGATGAAATGGTATATTTGCATGCATTAAACACATTTTCGGAAGTCTAGACATGTAGTCATTCTGATAGAGTCTCATTACGCGCTTCTTCTGTCGCAGGAAAACCCGATGGGACAATTCTCGAGACTTGCGAGCCCACATCGATCAGGAAAGCCCATTATCAAAGCTTAAAGAACCCACATGCTGTGACTAGAAGATATGGGCCGAATATGGGCTGAATAAGAGGACCAAAAGGCCGGCCCAAAGAACGAAGAGAGTAGGAGAGCCAATGACCAAAAGACGGACCAAAGCGTTTAAAGCCACATGAGTCAGCAAGGAATGATAGTCTACTCCACTGGAGAAGCGTGAGGATGGTCACAGTGAAGACCAGGGTTCCAGACCCTCTGCCAATACTTTTATCTCTATTTTTTGATATTTTCTCTCTCATCTCTCCTTATTCTCTCTCTCTCTTCATCTCTCGGTCCTCGAATCTACTGACCTAACCCCAGAACTCCTGCCCATCGGCTCTATCTCATCTCCCTTAGCTTTCTGACCGTTGGATCTTCAATCGGACCGTTGGATCTCTCTAGATCTGTCGATCTACCAATCTGGGTCCCAATCAAGTCACCATCCATCCGATCGCCATCAGACTGTCTGTCACATCATCTTGTGAGACGATGGACATCATCAATCCATGTGGGCCAGTAGCCGGGCCCATCATCATCGACCCACTGTCCGACTAGTTAGTGGACCCCGTGAATTTCTAAATAATTTTAATTAAATTTTAAAAAAATGGGGGGTCCACTAAATGGGGACATTCCCCAAGGAAAAGTAGACTTTTACTTAAAAATATATATATATATATATATTTTTATTTCAAAAATACCCTATTTCCATTAAAGGAAATAGGGAGGTTTATAAGAGGAAGGAGAAGGGTTCGTTCGAACCCTAATCCCCCTCTTTCCTTCTCCTCTCCTTCCCCGAATCTTCTGCCCACGTTTTCCCTTTCTTCTTCTCCTTCTTTTTTTTCTTTTCGTTCTTCCTCTTCGTCATCTTCTTCACCATTTTCCACCGGAGTTGCAGCCTGCAACTCCGGCCACTACCACAGCAGGTGCACTGCTCCACGTGTTCTCTAGTTGCAGGTGGTGGCGACCTTGCTGCTCCATTACCACCGACTGTTGCTGCTGCCTCCTTGCTGCTCCATTACCACCGCCTGTTGCTACCACCTCCAACAGCTCCTGCCCATGCGATCACCACCGTTGTGCGCCACCACCTCCCTGTAACAGCACCTCCACACCGCCTGCATCATGCTCATACTCTTCCCCCTTCTCCTCCTCTTCGCTACAAACAGCAAGGTGCTCCTCGATCCTTGATTCGAAAGTCATTTTCATCATCAACGGTTCCTCTCTCTTCTCCTTCTCAACAACACCGCCCCCACCTGCTGTTACCGTGGATGCTCTCCTCCTTACATCCTCAAACCCTTGCCTCTTTGGACAACCGGCAACCTTACCCTTGCCCGAACGGTGTTATCATCACACCTCACCAACTTCTTCCTCAAACCACTACCGGAGTTGCAGGTCTGCAACTCCGACGTTAATGGTGTGAACCATAAAAAAAAAAAAAAAAAAAACCCAGCCGTCCCCTGCATAGCACCACCATGTGGTGTACTCATTTTCTCCGGCCGTTCATCCCTTCACCACCTTCTCACAGATCGTCACCACTCTCCAAAGAGCAGCCAGTGCTCTTCTTGCTGCTAGTGCACCGTCCACACCAACCTTCGCCAAGTACCAGTTAGTGTCTCGTCTCATCTCCAAAATGTGGAAACTCATCCACGGTTTGGCGTTGAAGCCCCTCCACATGCTGCACAGCTCCTATCCTCCACCATCACCGTCCTTCATCACCACTTCCAAGTTGGCAACACTTGCAGGTTCCAAATAGCAAGGTCGATCTCTTTCTTTTTGGTAGTATTCTCTCTCTCTCTAGTTTCTTTGAATCCTCTCTCTACTTTCTTTCTCTTTCTCTCTCTATAATTTCTCTCTCTAGAAATTTGGTCTATCTCTCACCTTCAAGTTTCTCTCTTTAAAAATCTCTTTCTTTAGTTAATTTGAATGCTTTTTAGTTAATTTCTTTCTTTATTGTTAAATTTTGTAAGCACTTTGGATCCAAGAATAAATTTGAATAGATTTTTTTTATTATGTTTTGGTTCTCATTTATGTTTCTATTAGTCCATAATCATCTCTCTAAAATCATATTTTAAAACCATCGTGATCATCACTCTCACCTCGCCGTATTAATAAGCAAAGTTCGTCATTTTATGTTCAAAGTTGCACTAACCCAACTAATCTCGAGTGCGGATCGACATCCGACACGAAGCCCCTATACAATATCGCATATTTTGCAGGAATTAAATCGGAAAAGTTACAAATTTAGTTGGAATTAGGGTTTTCGTAACCAACGACGTGGAAAAATCCTACTTTCAAATGGCGCCGCTGCTGCTCGGGTGTACGGGAGTGCGAAAAAGGACGTAAAGACGGAATTGGAAAGTTGCTGAAGCGAAAAGCTGCTCAATTTCAACAGCCTGACCTTTTTGGGAAACTTTCTATTTTTGTTTTTAGTGATTTTTAACAGTTTTTAAATTACTATTTTTAATGCCTCGGAAGGCCGAGTGCAATTTGTAATAATTTAGGAATTTTACTGCTTTCCATATACCTGCTAGATCTTGTTCTAAGGTTTTTTAGAAACCCTAGATTAAGTAAAAAATACCAAAAAAATAATAAAATCAAAATTCAAAAAAATTAGGGTTTTATATTCTGTAGATTTTTAGAAATCACCAATCAAGGATTTGCGATTTTTGGAAAGATTCCAAAATCTTGAAACTTTGCTTAATTAGGGTTTCCCCTTTTAGAAGTTTCCTCTTTAGAAGAATTTCTATCTTTAGAAATCTTCCGAATTTGGAAAAGTCTGCAAAAGGAAACACCCAAAATCTAGCAGAATTTCAATTTTGGGAAATTTCCCAAAATTGTAAGGGATCTCGTAATCAAATCTTTCTTGGAAGATCTCCACAGTTCGGGAAACTTTCCAATCTAGGTATTTTCCAATTTGGGAATTCCTAAATTTTAACCCATCTCGAATTTGGAAATTAATTCAAAAACTTGCCTAAATCCAGTGCTTGTTCAGTGAACCCTAAAAAGGCAAGGATCTTCCAAATAGAATCCCGAATAACTAGACCGTGCGATCTAACTTTTCAGCAGGAACACGATCCAGTGTGGGTAGGGAGCGAAAGCTCAAAGAGGTGGAGTCGGGCCCAAGCCCATTAGGATACCCCTCCCTAACCCACGGAGGAGACCCCGTGGCGTGGCCCACGGGAGGTAAGTCCCTATCCTCGCCTTGAGTGCGATACGGTGTTATTGGGTGCATCATTGCCGCTTGTCTGTTTGCTTTCGCATCCATATTCTTCGACTTGCGTGGCGTGGCCGTTAATCAATCAACTCTAAGAGAGCAGACCCAGCTCCAAATTGAAACTGGTGGGATTTCATCACCCACCTCATCATTCCAACTGATTTGATCCCAAGGCTCCATTTAATTAAAAAGAATCAAGAAGTAGAGCCAATTAGCCCGGTGTTCGAGGAAAAATCCACACAAAGCGAACCCGCTTAACATCCAATCGAAATAAGACCACGAGCGCAGGTCCCTGTTGTCTAACACACCCATAAGTCCCTGCTACTCAAGTACACTGAGCTTGACGTGGCATCTTGGGCTATTCGGCGGTTAGTTACGTGTAGACTAGGAACACGCATCAACCCTAGCTTAACCCGAGGGAACACTCTTCTTATCCACTTGACCAATCCGGTTAGTCTGGGACGTACTTAAGTCAGCCAGTGCCGCACGTCTGTCTAGGCTTCGGATTGCCTTGTTGTTAACTAGAGCTAGTACTAAAGGATTCGCTCTGAAGAGTGTAGCCTGGTGAGAACCTTTGAGTGCAAAACAGTTAGTCCGGTGGTTAAAAGATAAACCAGTGGTCCGCCCACTGTCATAATCTACTCTAGCCCCAAAACTAACAAAGATAATTCCTAAAATATATCCTGATTGCTTAGGATAGGATTATCTGTGCTTGGTGTGCATCATTTAGGATAGTGTTCCTCTCTGGCAACTTTTTGCCACGTATAGAGCTTACCTCATTCGCGTATGCCCGTTTGGAATCGTCCGAACAAACGCTTGGTTCGATCTGAGAATCACATACCTACAGTGGATCCTCTATTGAATTCTTCCCTATCTCTTTCCCCACCCGCCTCCCCCAGTACTACTACCTTTGTAGTCATGGCAGTCGAACGACCTCTTATCGAGACGTTCACCCCTATCTCTGCTAATCCGCCCACTTGCATTATTCTCCCACCTACTACGGCGGTACAGTTTGAGATCAGACCGCAGACGATCCAAATGCTGCCTACCTTTCATGGTCTCCCAAGAGAAGACCCATATTCCCATATTAGGGAATTCCAACATGTCATCCTACTTTTTAAGAATTAGAACCTCGATGATGACAATGTGCGTCTGCGAGTTTTCCCATTCTCGCTCAAAGACCGAGCCTCAGATTGGCTTTACTCCTTACCCGCTGATTCAATCAGCAGTTGGAAAGAGTTGGTGGGCAAATTCATGTCTAAATTCTACCCCATGACTCGGACCAACCAAATGAAGCAACTCATCCAGGACTTTCGACAGAAGTCCGATGAGAAATTTTTTGAAGCGTGGGATAGATTCCAAGACTACCTGACTAAGTGCCCCCACCATAGCATCGACAAGGGCAATCTTGTCCATATCTTCTACAAGGGACTTACTGATGAGTCCCGGACCATGGTAGAGTCAATGTGTCAAGGAAAATTCCTGCACCAAACTCCGACCGATGCATACAAATTCTTGGGAGAGTTAGGAAAAAATTCTCAACATTAGACGACTGACTCAGAGTTTAGTCGAACCACTTCGGTCCAAAGGACAACCAAGGGACATGATGCTACAGTCGATACTGAGCTTCGATCTGTCATTCAAGAGTTGAGCAAGTCAGTCTCGGCACTGGCTGTGTCAGTACAAAAGCCTACTCAACAATCCACCCCAGTCATGCATGTGGGACACGAGAGCCCTATAGAATCCTACACCCTCTGTCTGCAACCCTCCCATACTACTGAGCATTGTCCTTTGAATGAAGGATGGTCAAATCCTCTTCAGGAAGAAGTTTGTGCTTTTAGCACATACAAACCACCCACTCAAAACTCGTATAGTCAATCTTATCATCCGGACACGAGAAACCACCCTAACTTCTCTTGGAGGCCTCAGTCTACTCAACCACAAGCTCAACCTCCGCGTCAGCCTTAGGGCATGTATCCTCCTGAGTTCAATCAACCCAATAGGCAATTCAATCAGGGACAATACCAGCAGAATCAGTACCCATCTACTCAGAACCAGCAGTTCCAACATGGTCAATACTCTGGACAACCGAGCACATTTTAGAATCAGCAAAGAGTCCCACAGACCTTTCAGAACCAACCGATTGTCCCAACTAATTCTCCAGCCTATAACTATAATGCCCCGATGAGCTCGAGTCGCGAATTGGTGCCTCAGCTCCCATTAGCTGCACCCCGACAGTCGGTCTCCAAACCTGGTATTGAGGACCTTCTAGCTCAACTCATTACTCAATCTATGCAACGCCTAGAGCAACAGCAACAGCAATCCATGCTTCATCTAGAGCAACGTCTAGGTAACTTAGAAGCTGAGAAAGCTAAGTGGATCTTTCCTAGCCAACCCATTGCCAACCCTAAAGGAAATGCCAAAGGGGCAGTATATGAGATCGGATCCCAATCTCAAAGCCAGAAAGAGAACTATCAAGGGGAGGTGCAAGCTGTAACCACCCTACGATCTGGAAAAATTGTGGACATAGGAGTCCAACCACCGCCGGTGCCATCTCCAGCACCCATCACTCGTACAGAGGAAACTAGTACCAATCCTACCTCTGCTTCTTCTACCTCTGCACCAACATTAGATATCCCTGTGCAGAAATCGAAGGCTAAAGATAAATCCATTTGTCGCGTAAAGCCTCCCTTCCCGGACAGACTTGTCTAAGATAAGCGGGATCAGCAATTCTCAGAGATCTTAGATGTCTTTAAAGACGTCCAGATCAATATCCCATTCCTTTCTGCTATCAAGCAAATCCCTTCCTATGCCAAATTCCTCAAGGACTTGTGCACAGTTAAGCGGCGTACGCATGTACCCAAAGCTGCCTTCTTGGCTGAGAAAGCTACCGCGTTCATTCAACGCAACAGTGTGATCAAACACAAGGATCCAGGTAGCCCAACTGTCTAATGTGAAATTGGAGACAACTTTAGCTGCACTGCCTTGCTAGATTTAGGAGCTAGCATCAACCTCATACCGTTCTCGGTATATCAGCAGTTAGGACTGAAAGACATGAAATCTACCAATGTCACCCTGAAATTAGCTGATCAGTCCATCAAGATTCCAAGAGGAATCATTGAAGATGTCTTAGTAAAAGTCACTGGTTTTTATTATCCTGTGGACTTTATCATTCTCGACACCGAGCCGTGTCAGGATAACCGCATTCCAGTCATCTTAGGCCGCCCTTTTCTTGCCACCGCGAATGCACACATCGGGTGCCGGGACGGAAACATGTCCATTGCTTTCGGAAACCTCAAAGCTGAGGTCAATATCTTTCGTCTAATGCAACAGGATGCCGATCGTGATGTGGCCGATGAAATGTGTGCCGTTGAGAGTCTAATCCCGGACTCCACCAAAGATATTCTTAAACAGTGTTTAGCACACTTTGGGGCTGACTTTGCAACAGAGTCAGCTATTTCTGATCTCAATGATCTTTTGGAGACTGCTCCACTGCTAGAGATCCCCGTTCCACTCATCAAGTTCGAGCCTCTGATAACCATGGCCAGAGAACCCATCATTCCTTTTACTACTGAAGTCAAACCTCTTCAATCCGTGTCTTCTGTGACACCTACTTCAACTCCATCTGCTCCAACATTGGAGCTCAAGCCACTTCCAACAGATCTTTCCTATGCCTATCTTGGTCCTAAGGAAACCTACCCTGTCATTATTGCTTTCGCTTTGTCTGCGAGTGAACGTAAGAAACTTCTCAAGCTGCTTGTTGCCTACTTTAATGTGCACACTCAGAACACTAAGGAATTACAAAAATGTAATCCTTAAGTAACATGAAATAAAAATGCACCAAATCATACCCTAGACATTAAAGTCTCTAATGCAACAAAGAATGAATTGTAACTAGGGTGTGAGGGGTAGTAAATGCAACAAGTTTAAAAACTTGAGGGAAGCCCCAAGGTCGAACCACAAGGATTGGGGTATAGTGTTCTAAAACTAGGTTACTACATGCATAGTGTGATGAAGAAATGGAATGAGAGTGGTGTGTGCCAAGAGATGAAGTGTGTGAGTGAATGCAAGAAAGTTAAAGTAGTAGGTAGTGTGCTATAAAATAACAAGACAAGTAAAATATTTGAAGGAAAATCAAGAGATAAGAGTTTGGGCATTAAGATTTGGCCCATCCCATCATCTTGGTCCTTATGGAGACAACTCACAAAGGGAGAGAATCAACTACTAAGTTGTTCTTCCCACTAAAAATATAACAATGAAGCTCATAAATAACATTCAAAAGTAGGGTTTCCACCAAGAGGTATTTTCAAACTATAAAAGCATACTAGAACTAAGAAGTGTTCTAGGGGTAAAAAGAGAGCAAGTATGAGACTACAAGACTATGGATGCATGGCATACAAAGTTAAAAGCACTCATAAAAGATCTCACAAATTAAGATATAATAAAAATACCTCACTTCATTCATAAATGTAATCACAAACTACAAGGTGTACATGATACAACATATGAAAGTGAAAACAATATAAAAAAAGTGGAGAAAGCCCTTTACAACAATAAGCTCATTGATTGGTGAGTTCCTCCATAAGTCCCAAGAGAGATGAGATGTCCTCCTCTCTATGCCCAAGTAGAAAACTAGCCAAGCATAGTGTGGTTGGCCATGAAAAATAAGTAAAAAGAGAAAGAGATAAGAAGAATGAGAATGGAGAAGAGACTTGCTTGGGATTTTTTAACTCTCTCAAGAAAATTCACAAGAGAAAAGAAGAACATTCTCATAAGCTCAAAGTGAGCTTATATAGAAGATATGAGGTGGTGAGGTGGAAGATGATGTGGAAGAGTGATAAGTGGAGATAAGAGGTGGAGATGAGGTGGAAGGAGATCAATAGTTGGAAAATGGAACCAATGGGGGAGGATTTGTACAAGGTTAGCCTTGCAAAAGGTGGTAGGTTTGATCTCCAAGGTGTTGGGTGTGTTGGCTTTTGGTTGGTTGGTCTTTCCAAGAGAAAAAAGGTGTAACTTTTCTATTGGTGGGTCTTCCCAAGAGAGATTTGACTTTTTTTGAATTTTGAAGTCTCCCATGTTGTGTCTCCATCACACATGTGAGGTCTAATATGTGGCTTGGAGGTGGCTTAGATGGCTTGAGAAACTCCCATGTGGCTTGCATTGCTTCAATGGCTTGGTGGTTTTCATGGCTTCATGGCTTGAGAAACTCCCATGTGGCTTGCATGGCTTGGTGGCTTTTATGGCTTCATGGCTTCATCAACCACTTAGTTATGGCTTGCATGGCCATGATGCTCCATAAAGCTCTCAAGAATAATCCAATGGCTAGGGAGCTTCCATGTGGCACACATTTGGAGATGGTCTATGGGGAGTTAGATCTTCCTCGATGATCCTACGCATCCATGATAATCTATTGGCGATCTACTATTATCCTACAATTATTCAATGTACGCGTAATAAGGGTCTAAATCGGATATGATATGCATGAGACATCTAGGATGCATTTTAGGCATAAATGCGGAGTTATAAGCTAATGAAGTCTGATAATGTCCTAAGGTTAAAATGAATAATACGCACAAAATTGACATTATCAACACCCCCCAACCTGAATATTTGCCAGTCCCTTGGCAAACAAAATAGGATAATGTTTTTTTATTTTTTTTTTAAATGCTTAAAAAAAATTGGAATGGCTAAGAAATCTAGACAAAATATTTTGTAAATACCCACACCCCCCAACTTAAACAATTCATTGTCCCCAATGTATTGAAAAATTTGGTTTTCAAAATAATGCATGGTGATGATCAACATGAAATGATTATGCATTCAGAAAAGGGAAGAGATATGAAGGGGTATACCATAGACTTCTTCAATATCAGCTCAAGACTTCATTCCACGCATACAAAAAAGACAAACAAACAAATTAATCCTGGTAAACAGGATCTTCTAAGGCCATGGAGATGGTCTCAGGATCAAAATTCTCAAGGTATGATTTCAATCTTTGTCCATTCACCGTGAATGTGGTGCCAGTTTTTGGATTCTCGACCTCGACCGAGCTATAAGGAAAGACACTCCGGACTATGAAAGGTCCAGTCCACCTAGATTTGAGTTTTCCTGGGAAGAGATGAAGCCTGGAATCATAAAGAAGCACCTTATCAGAAGGTTGGAAAGACTTCCTGAGAATGTTTTTATCATGAAAAACTTTTGTTTTATCTTTGTAAATTTTTGCATTCTCATAGGAGTCTGTCCGAATCTCTGCTAGCTCATTCAACTGGAGCTTTCTTTGGACTCCAGCTTTGTCCAGATCAAAGTTAAGCTTTTTAATTGCCCAATAGGCTTTGTGTTCAAGCTCAACTGGCAAGTGACATGCCTTCCCAAAAACTAAACGGTAAGGGGACATTCCCAATGGAGTTTTAAAAGCTGTACGATAAGCCCAGAGTGCATCAGTTACTCTCAAGGACCAATCTTTGCGGTCTAGGTTTACAGTTTTTTGTAAAATATTTTTGATCTCCCGATTGGAAATTTCCACTTGTCCACTCGTTTGAGGGTGATAGGGGGTAGCAACTTTGTGAGTAATACCATATTGGCCATTAGGCTCTCAAAAGACTTGTTGCAGAAGTGCTTCCCCCCATCACTAATGATGGCTCTAGGGGTCCCAAATCTAGATAAGATGTTCTCTTTTAAGAATTTTAAGACAACTCTATGGTCATTATCTTTACATGCTATGGCCTCTATCCACTTGGATACATAGTCCACAGCCACCAAAATGTATAGGTTGCCAAAGGAACAAGGAAAAGGGCCCATGAAGTCAATGCCCCACACATCGAATATTTCAATGATGAGAATGGGATTTAAGGGCATCATGTTTCTACGGCTAATGGTCCCTAACCTTTGGCATCGGTCGCAAGACTGGCAGAAAATGTGAGCATCTTTAAAAAGAGAGGGCCAGTAAAACCCACATTGTAATATCTTGAAAGCTGTTTTCTTTCCAGAAAAATGGCCTCCACAAGCACTAGAATGACATAAGGTCAAAATCGAGTGATGCTCATATTCTGGGACACATCTCCGGATGATTTGGTCTGGACAATATTTAAACAAGTATGGATCATCCCAAAAGAATTTTGTCACCTCGGAATAAAACTTTCTTTTATCTTGGGTGGTCCAATGTGAGGGAACATGTCCTGTAACTAGGTAATTGGCAATGTCTGCATACCATGGTGCTTGAGAAATTTCAAACAATTGCTCATCTGGGAATGTCTCAGCCACAGGAAGTGTCTCAAATGAGGACTCGAGGACTAGTCTAGACAAGTGGTCTGCTAAAACATTTTCAGAGCCTTTCTTGTCTCTGATTTCTAAATTGAACTCTTGTAAGAGAAGGATCCATCTAATAAGTCTGGGCTTCGCATCCTTCTTAGACAAAAGGTATTTGAGAGCCGCATGGTCAGTGTAAACTATCACTTTGGATCCAACCAAAATAGGATCTAAATTTGTCAATGGCAAACACCACAGCTAGCAACTCTTTCTCCGTGGTGGAGTAGTTAAGTTGGGCATCATTCAATGTCCTGCTAGCGTAGTAGATCACACATGGTAACTTATCCCTTCTCTGCCCTAAGACCGCACCTACGGCATAGTCGCTGGCATCACACATTACCTCAAAAGGCAATGACCAATCTGGAGGTTGAATGATGGGTGCTGTGCTCAACAAGGTCTTAAGCTTCTCAAAAGCTTGTGTGCAATCTTCATCAAATTTGAAGTCTACATCCTTAGCAAGGAGATTGCACAGGGGCCTAGAGATTTTACTAAAGTCCTTTATAAATCTCCTATAAAATCCAGCATGCCCCAAGAAAGACCGAATTTCCCTAACACTTTTAGGGATAGGCAGGTGAGAAATAAGATCAATCTTAGCTTTATCTACCTCAAGTCCTTTAGAAAAGATAATATGGCCTAAGACAATCCCTTTTGAGACCATAAAGTGACATTTTTCCCAATTAAGCACCAGGTTTTTCTCTTGACATCGAATCAAAACCAACTTCAAGTGCTGCAAGCATTCCTCAAAAGTGTCTCCAAAAATGGAGAAGTCATCCATGAAGACTTCTAGGAATCGCTCTACCATGTCAGAGAAGATACTCAACATGTATCTTTGGAATGTAGCAGGTGCGTTGCACAGGCCAAAAGGCATACGCCTATAGGCAAATGTTCCAAAGGGACACATGAATGTAGTCTTCTCCTGATCTTCAAGAGTAATCTCAATCTGGTTATAACCAGAATATCCATCCAAGAAGCAATAGTAAGAGTGTCCAGCCAATCTCTCAAGAATCTGGTCAATGAAGGGTAATGGGAAGTGGTCCTTCCTAGTTACCGAATTTAGCTTTTGGTAGTCTATGCAAACTCTCCAACTGGTTGTTTGTCGAGTTGGGACAAGCTCATTATTGTCATTCTTAACTACCGTTATTCTAGATTTCTTTGGAACAACTTGGGTTGGACTTACCCATTGGCTGTCAGATATTGGGTAAATGATACCCACATCTAAAAGTTTGAGGACCTCAACCCTAACTACATCTTTCATGTTTGGGTTCAACCTCCTTTGAGCCTCACGAGTGGGTTTGGCATTTTCCTCCATATGTATCCTATGAGTGCAAATGGTGGGGCTAATACCCTTTAGGTCTGCTATGGTCCAACCTAAGGCTGTCTTATGTTCCCTGAGGACTTCTAACAGTCTAGCCTCTTGTGCTTGAGTAAGCTCAGAGGAGATGATGATAGGGAATGTTTCCCTCGGGCCAAGGTAGGCATACTTAAGCTCTTTGGGCAAGGGCTTAAGTTCAAGTTTGGGGAATTCTATGGATGACGGGATAAGTTTGGTCTCATTAATAGGTAGAGGTTCAAACTTGGACTTCCACCTTCCCATGTCCAAAGGAGGTGCAGAGTTCAAAAGAGAATTCACTTCTCTAGTGAACTCTTCATCATCATCTAGCTCTTTAAAAAGGGCCAAACAAGTTTCTAATGAGTCCTTAGAAGTAATTTTTGATAGAGTAGCTTGGACAATTGAGTCAATCATGTTGACTTCTTGGATGTCTTCATTCTCAATGGGATACTTGCAAGCATTAAAGATGTTTAATTCAACTGTCATGTTCCCAAAAGACAATTTCATAACACCATTCCTACAATTAATTAGAGCATTAGAGGTAGCAAGGAATGGTCTACCCAAAATAACCGGTATTTGAGAACTAATATTTGCTACCGGTTGTGTATCCAAAACAATGAAATCCACTGGAAAGTAAAATTTATCCACTTGGATAAGCACATCCTCTATAATGCCTCGTGGGACCTTAACAGATCGGTCTGCGAGCTGAAGGGTAACACAAGTTGGCTTTAACTCTCCAAGCCTTAATTGCTCGTAAATTGAGTAAGGTAGCAAATTCACACTAGCCCCTAAATCAAGCAATGCTCGCTCAATCCGGTGGTCTCCTATCACACATGATATGGTAGGGCACCCTGGATCTCTGTATTTAGGGGGGCTATTGTGTTGCAAGATGGAGCTCACTTGCTCAGTTAGGAAGGCCTTCTTTTGCACATTCAACTTTCTTTTCACAGTGCATAAGTCCTTCAAAAACTTGGCATAAGAGGGGACTTGCTTAATGGCATCAAGCAAAGGAATGTTGACAGTCACTTTCTTAAAGATCTCTAAGATGTCATTATTTTGAAGCAACCTTTTCTCTTGTTGAATCCTAAGAGGAAATGGGGCGGCCACTGGGCAAGGCTTAGAAAACTTTGTGTTTTAGTGCGGTTTCCTATGTTTTTCAAGTGTTTTCTAGTACTTTCAAAATTGTGTTCAAATGTCGTTGCTGTGATGAGCTAAAACTAACCGTTAAGTCTATTTATAGAAAAGGATGTTTGAAAAGTGTTATATGTTAGCTTTTAGTTCAATTAAAGTCAAGCAGTACTGTAGTAGGATTTAAAAACTTTGAAAACTCAGAATCAGCACAAATTGCATACAATGAACATCAGAATCATCCTCAGTTCAAATTATCATGAGATCCCAGAAGAATATTTGTGGAGACCTAACCCAGTAAACTTTTGAGTCTATTATCATTTCGGAGGGTTATACAATAATTCAGAGTCACAAAATGACTCACAATTTTTTTATGTCCGCAATATTTCATTGAGAGATTCCATTATTCTTTGCTTTGATAATGGAACTCAGAACAACATCAAATATTGGATTACTACGAAAGAACTTTTTCTGTATCCATTCAAGACATTACACATGAAAGTGTTGTAAGGAATATTTTCATATTCAATTTGGCAAAGATTCCGTTTGACATAAAAATATTCTTGTAACCGTTCCTACGAGCACTAATGTAGTGTGAAGATGTCGTGGTACGCACACTTCGCCAACTACGTGAAGACTAAAAGATAGAGATAGCAAGAATCAGACGGTTGACGATAGGAGTCATCTGAGTAACTGCCGATTTGTCAGTTAACGATCGTGTACGCTCGATTAGGAAGGTAAGTGACTTAGTGGCCATAAGAGTTAATTAAAATGAATTAAAAATATTGATCAAACTTAGTCATTGGACAGACCCGAGTCTATGTCAATTATATTGACTAATGGGATAGTCCAATCGATTGGAGACTACAAGGCAGAAACTTATTTGAGCACAATCGATTGGAGACATTGTGTAATCGATTGGAGACTACAAGGCAGAAACTTATTTGAACACAATCGATTGGAGACTGTGAAATCGATTGGAGCCTTTGGGATAGAAATCTATCTGAGCACAATCGATTGGAGACTCTATGAAATCGATTGGAGCCGTCAGGACAGAAAGCTATATGAGTCAAATCGATTGGAGAACCCTGTGCGATCGATTAGTGTCTTCGAAATAGAAAACTTATTGACTCCAATCGATTGGACACTTATCCCCAATCGATTGGACCAAATGTACAATCGATTGGATCTTGAACAGAATTGGTCTTTCTCAGATCCAAAATTCTTTGTTCCATTATCCTACATTCCACACGACTCAGGGTCTTAGAATTCTATAAATAGAACCCTTCTATGCCTTCTCTAAACACACACAGAGACACAGAGTGACTCAATCTTCAAGAGAGAGAAGAAAAGGTTATATTTATTAGAGTGTCCTGAAAGTAGGTTTTTTCCGCATCGTTGGTTACAGAACCCCTAGAATCAACAAATTTATAATTATCCGAGACTTTCAACATGTAAAATAAACAATTTGCACAGTGGACAGTGTCGGATGTCGATCCGCACTCGGGATTAATCGGATTAGCACATTAAAGAACACATGAAATGATAAAAAAATTGCAAGAATTAATAGATAAAAATAAACTTCATCACTCACTAATCAAAATGTCCTTACAATATTTGAATAAAAATGAGCAATAATCAAAACTAGACTAAAAAAGCATTCTAGAGAGAGAAAAGATAGAGAGAATGAAGAAGAAAGAGAAATACTATTCTTAGAGAGAGAAACACAAAGAATTAGAGAGAGATAGAGGTTAGATAGAGAGAGAAAGTGGGATGAACTAGAGAGAGAAAGAATGATGGAGAGAGAGTTAGAGAAGTAGAGGGAAAGAGAAGAAGAGATGAGTGAAGAAAAAAAAAGGGAGACAGAAGATCAAGGAAACTCACCCGTTAACTTACCGAGAGTGGGATCTGCCCATGGACGTGGTGAGGTGCTGGTCCGGGTTTGTCAACCATGAAAGAGGATGTGGATCACTCTCCCAAAAGAGGAGATAGCAAACCGAACAATCAGCGGTGGTGTGGAGGGCGGAGTGCACAGGCAAATCATCCAAGGGGTGCTGGTGGTGGTCCGGTGGTGCTGGACACCCAAGAGAAGATGGCTTCCTCCTCCTTCCTCTTTTCTTTTCTTTCTATTTTTTTTTATTTTCTTTTTGGGAGAGACAAAGGGCAGAGATGGTGAAAAGAGGAAGATGGATGGACAATTGTGAGAGGAGAGATGAGTTGCTCCTACTGGTGGGAGCGGTGTTTGCAGGATCTGCAACTTTGGAGTTGCAGGTCAACGACTGCACACAGCAATGTTGGTGGAGAGGGAGGCGCTGGTGTGCATGTTCAGATCTAGCTAAGGTGGTGATACTGACTAAGGAGGAGGGCAGCGCTTTGGAGATGGGCAACAATCACCACGTTTAGGAGATGAAGAGATCAAAGAAGGAAGTGACGGCCTGCAACACTTGCAAGCCGTGTTGAAGACAGTAGTGTGAACAGAGGAATGAAAACAAAGAAGGAAAAGGTAGGAGAGATCGTGACTGAGAGGGAAGTCGTACCTAGTGGTGATGGCAGAGGCGGAGCAAGTGGCTGGCGGAGGAACAGGGAGCAGCGGTGTAGCGGCAAGGGGCGGTGCCAGGCGGAGTTGCAGCGGCTGTGGAGCGCACAGCGGAGGGAAGAGTGTAGCAGGGGGCTGGCGGTCGTGTAGCAGCAAGGAGGAAGGAGAAGTGAAGGAGAAGAGAAGGAAGAGGAAAGAAGAGAAGGAAGAGAAGAGAAGCTGAAGAAGAAGGAGGAAGGACGGCCGGAGTTGCAGGCCTGCAACTCCGGCGAGATCAAGAAGAAAGAAGAAGAAGGAGAAGGAGAAGAAAACGTGGGTGAGGTTTTTGGGGGAAGGAGAGGGATTAGGGTTCCAAAGAACCCTTCTCTTCTCCTTAAAAAGCTTCCCCATTTCATTTAATGAAAATAGGGGATTTTTCAAAAATAAAAAAATAAGAAAAATAAATTTTTTTTTTGTGGTAAATCCTTTCTTTGGGAGATTTCCCCATTTAGTGGACCCCCCACTTTTTTATTTTTAAAAATTAGTTTAAATCATTCTAAATTTGCGGGGTCCACTAAATGGCAAGGTTGTGGGCCACAGATGATAATGGGCCAGCCTTTTAGCTCGGTCATGGCCCATATGATTGAATGGGGAATGATGAAGAATATAGGATTCTAAGATGATGAGATGGATGGGGGAAAGAATGATCAACTAATTTGCTGGCGATCGGATGATAGACATGGATGGTGATGATCAGATGGATAATCAGACGATGAAGATCATCCAAGTTAGTCCATAGGATAGAGTGATTGTAGGCAAAGAGATGATCTGTTGATTTGGATATGTGAGCAGAGAGAGAGTGAGGATCTAGAGAGAGGAGAGAGAAAATATTACAAAATAAAGAGAAAATGATAGTAGAGGGTCTTGAACCCTGGTCTTTGACTTGATTTTCTACATGCTTTACCAACTGAGCAAGTCCTCATCATATATTAGTTGATGAGCTTTAATCTCCTTTGAGGGCTTGTCTCTCCTTTGAGGGTTTGGCTCTCCTTCTCCCTTAATCGTCTCTCGGGCTTTTTCGACTCTCTGGCTCTTCCAGCATTTGACATGTATCTTCTTGTCCTCAGCCTGTTGGCTCTTGTGCTTTGGTCCCAGACTCTGGTAGTCAGTTGTGGGCCCGTATTTCATCAAAATCGTCCGGTTAGTGCTCCTGCGATAGAAAAATCGCGTAATGAGATTTCTACAAAAGGCTTCGCATGTGGATCAAAGAATTGCGTACGAATGCATGCGAATAAACAATTTTGATTAGAAAAGTGCATTCTACGCAATGAGAGAAACTCTTACATAGAAATGTTGATAAAAAATGCAGTTTTACGTAGGAGATTGTGATAACGCTAGAAGGATAATTGCTTAAAATAAGCACTTTTGAGCGAATATCACAACCCCCAACCAGCATATTGCCAATCCTTGGCAATTAGTGCAAGATACAAGAGCTCGGAAGGGCCTATACATGCTGGAAAACTTGTTCTCATTACTCAGAAAAACTCCGTTTTGTCAGTTCATATCAAGGGTGCAAGTGATCATTCAGAAATTAGAACTTAGTCAGTAAAATGTAACACATCTACTAGTGGATATTTGAACCAAAGATTACTCAGACTCAATGTGTGTGTGTGCTCAACATCATCCCTATCTGATAGTAAAGATTCTCCGATCACCTACAAGATTATATGCCTCGACCTCAATTCTCACTTGTATACCACTCAGAAGTGAATCACACAGAAATGGTTTTATTCTTTTCTCTCGGGTTATATGTGAGGAGATAGATGTTTGAAACTGGCAATATCTCACATACATTATCTAAAAATGAGGACACAGAAGATTCAAAAGATCTCATGATTAGAAAGTCATATTACTCAGGAGTGTCGGATCAAACTCTATAGTTTCTCTCTTCTCCATTCTCCACATTCTGTGATGGTGCTGACCTAGAATCAAATAGGGCTTGTCTTGGGTTGTATAAAGGCTTAGGAAAAGGTCAAAAAGATGAGGGCCTTCAGGGATTCGAAAGTTCTAAGAGGTCATCTTACTGTTCTTTGCAGCGTTTCCCGAGGGTGGTGTTACTAATTCCTTGATTTCTCTTTCTTCTCTCTTTTTCACTTGTTCATCTTCTTAACTTTTGTTCTACTAACTTTCTTTTTCTATTCCTCTTTTATTTTCTTTTTTTCTTCTTTTGTTTTCATATTTCCTTTTTGCTTGATCCACTTGGTCTTTCTTTTCTTTTCTTGCTTTCTCTTCATGTTGTGATCATACCAAAAATTCTTTTATCCCTCTCAGAAGTAGGTGTTTGAGTTGTGTTCATTTTGGGGATTGGATTTAGTTGATGGGTTATCAAGAAAAGGTTTTCATCATAAGGCTCAAGAGGGTTTCTAATGATGTAGATGTTAGGTAAGCCAAAAATGTCTGATTGAGGTAGAAAGATGGCCTATATCATTTTCTAAGTTTTACACTTTCATCTATGATGTCTCGAATGAATAGAGAGAAGGTTCTTTTTGTAATGATCCATCTTTGACGTCCCTCCAAGTTCTATGACCAAAGCAAGGATTAATGAGATCTTGCAAGAGAATAGTTGGGGACTGAAAAAAAAGGTGAGTCCTCTTGTGACTTAGAGTTATTTATATCCCTTAGAAGTGAAGAGAGGCTCAAACGCTCACTGGGTTAGGTCTCCACAGCTGTTCTTCTTGGATCTCTAGATCGTCCAAACTACAGATAGTTCTGATGTTGATTTGTCAAAAATTCTTGCTGAATTTGAGTTTTCCAAGAGTTTAACTCCACTATAGTATTCTTCCAAACCGAACTAAGAGCTAATACGTGATTTTCTCAAGGTAGACATCATTTTCAATAAATAGACTTTGCGAAGAGTTTTGACTCATCATTGTAACGGTTTTTTTGAAAACACTGCTAAAATCAACAAAAGACACCTTGAAAACAGTCCAAAAATCACCACAAAATGCTTTTTTTTTTTTTTGTGAAAGTCACATGAGTTTTCTGTAAAGTACCCACCCCCAACCAAAATATTGCACCGTCCTCGGTGCTCATGACCATGACAAATAGTAAAAATGATAAGTTCATGATGCAAGTGTGAAGGAAGGGTTTTCCAATTCTGCCGAATATCAATAGTGGAAAGTATCAGAGTAGGGCCAGAGTGATGGTACCTGCATGGGCAAAAAATTATAGCAGTGATAAAGATAATGCGTGTGACTCATGATACTCTAGGAATACCAGAATTGTCTTTCCAAAAGCGCTAAGTTTTATGTCTTCAGCCAGACATGACGGAGGTGACAGGCACCCCCAACCAAGTTGGAGCACAGGAGATCGAGTGGATCATCAGTCGACATAGATAGGATCGATGAGATCAATCTTAGAAGTTTGAATGAACGAGACATCAAGTTCGTGGAACTGCTTTAGATGCTGGCCATTTACCTGGAAAGAGGAGTGATCCTTGGGATCCTCAATAGTGATTGCCCCAAAGGGTGCGACTTCTGTGACCGTATAAGGACCGGTCCACCTAGATTTCAGTTTCCCAGGGAAGAGATGAAGACGAGAATTATAAAGAAGGACCTTCTGTCCTGGATGGAACTCTTTCCTGAGGATGCTCTTGTCATGTATCCACTTCATTTTTGCTTTGTAATTCTTGGACAAGTTGTAGGCATCATTTCTGAGTTCTTCTAACTCATTCATTTGAAGTTTCCTCTCCTCCCCTGCGGATTCTAGGTCGAAGTTAAGCTTCTTAATGGCCCACAAGGCACGATGTTCAATCTTTACCAGAAGATGATAGGGTTTCGCAAAGACCAGACGATAGGGAGACATATTGAGTGGTGTCTTGTAAGCAGTTCTGTAAGCCCATAAAGCATCAGTGAGATGAGTAGACCAGTCTTTACATGTGGTATTGACTGTCTTGTCCAAGATTTGCTTGATCTGACGATTAGAAACCTCTACTTGACCACTAGTCTATGGATAATAAGCTAGGGCAACCTTGTGGGTTACCCCATACTTTTTTATTAATTTTTCAAATATCCTATTGCAGAAATGGGTGCCCCCATCACTAGTGATGGCCTTAGGGGCACCGAACCCGGCGAAGATGAACTCCTTTAAGAATTTGACCACTACTTTGTGGTCATTGGTCTTGGTGGGAATGGCTTCTATCCATTTGGAGACATAGTCTACCGCAAGGAGAATGTACTCAAAACCATAGGAAACCGGAAAGGGGCCCATGTAGTCGATGCTCCAGATGTCAAATATTTCATCGACCTGGATGGGAGTTAGGGGCATCATGTTCCTCTGGGAGATGCGACCTAGATGCTGGCAATTAGGATAGGTTTTGCTGTAGATGTGGGCATCTTTAAATAATGTGGGCCAGTAGAATCCACATTACAACACTTTTTCTACAGTCTTCTTAGTGCTGAAATGACCACCACAAGGTTGGTCATGACACGAGGACAAGATATTGAGTTGGTCTGACTCAGGGACACAGAGACGAATGATCTGGTCAGGACAGTATTTATACAAATAAGGGTCATCCCATGAGTAGTACTTAACTCTTGCTAGGAATTGGCTTTTGTCCTATTTTGACCAGTGTGAAGGCATTTCTTCGGTGATAAGGTAGTTGACAATGCCAGCATACCATGGATTAACTGAGATAGCGAACAGTTCTTCTTCTGGAAAGGTCTCAAGGATGGGCTGGGTGTCAAAGGATGACTCTAAAGTCAGTCTAGACAAGTGATCAGCCACTACGTTCTCAGTTCCTTTCTTATCCTTAATCTCGAGGTCGAATTCCTACAGTAAGAGAATCCATTGAATTAATCGAGGCTTGGTTTCCTTTCTCGACATGAGATAACGAAAGGCTGCATGATCAGTGTACACGACCACCTTAGTGGCTAAGAGGTACTGACAAAATTTATCAAGGGCGAAGACTACTGCTAGGAGTTCTTTCTCAGTGGTCGAGTAATTCATTTGGGCAGAGTTAAGAGTTTTGCTCGCGTAGTAGATCACGTGTGACCTTTTGTCAACTCGCTGCCCTAGAACGGCTCCTAAGGCATAGTCAGAAGCATCACACATCATCTCGAAAGGTAGAGTCCAGTCTGGGGGACGGATAATTGGTATAGAAGTGAGCTCAGATTTGAGACGCTCAGATTTGAGACGGACCGTTGGATCTCTCTAGATCCGTCGATTTACCAATCTGGGTCCCAATCAAGTCACCATCCATCCGATCGCCATCAGACTGTCTGTCACATCATCTTGTGAGATGATGGACATCATCAATCCATGTGGGCCAGTAGCCGGGCCCATCATCATCGACCCGCTGTCCGACCAGTTAGTGGACCCCGTGAATTTCAAAATAATTTTAATTAAATTTTAAAAAAATGGGGGGTCCACTAAATGGGGACATTCCCCAAAGGAAAGTAGAGTTTTATTTAAAAAATAAAAAAAAATAAAAAATATGTTTTTATTTCAAAAATTCCTTAATTTCCATTAATGGAAACTAGGGAGCTTTAAAAGGAGAAGGAGAAGGGTTCTTTGGAACCCTAATCCCCCTCCTTTCTTCTCATTTCTCTTCCCAAAACCATCCCCCACGTTCTCCTTCTCTTCTTCCTTCCCTTTCTTCTTCTTCCTCTTTTTCTTCTTCTTCTTTCCGGCCGGAGTTGCAGAACTCCGGCCGCCTCCTTTTTCTCTTCTTCTTCTGCCGTCTCCTTCTCTTTCTCCTTCATCTGAAACTTTCCACCCTCCGCCTGTGCGCAGCAGAGCTTGCTGCCATGGGCAACACCGTTTCTGATTCACGTTTTGATTACCGGAGTTACAGCCTGCAACTCCGGTCACCTCTTCCTTCACCGCCATCTCCTTCCTTCAATACCCGAAGGCTCCTCCTTGCTGCCCCGGACCTGCGTGACTCACCATTGCTGGCCGGACTGTCCTCTATCGCCCCATCCTCCAACAATCTGCACTCTCAACAATCCCTAAAAGAGGACGTGTTCTTCTCATTCATTCCCCCATTGCAGGCCGTTATCATCGGCAACATCCCTCACAAGGTGACTGTGCTCCACACCGTCTTCACAGTCATCCTCCACCTTGTCGTCGAGCTCTCTCCCTCCCATTCTCTTCCACGGACAGCAACTCTCTTCTATTCTTGACAGCAACCCTCTCACACGGCCTTGGTTCATGTTTCTTCGAAGCACCTCCATTGCCAACCCACGATCCTACCTCATCTTGCTGCTCATCACAAGGCAGGTGGGGACGGTTCTATCACTCTGCATCTCCACAGTTTGGAGCAACACCAAAAGTCCATCTTCACCTTCTCCATTGTCACCTCTACAACAGCCACCATCATTGCCAATTATCCATTTTCATCCACACCGCTCACCACTTCGGACAGCATATCAATCCATGGCCGAGCCTCGACCATTGGCCAATCTCATGGCCGAACCTAGATCTCTCCCTCCTTGAGTTCGATCCTCTCCAAGGCAAGTAACAAAAGGTAAGTTTGATGGTGAGTTTATCTTTCACCCCTTGTCTCTCTCTCTCTAATTCTCTTACTCCTCTTTGTAGTTTTACTTATCTCTCTCTAAAATCATCTTCTTTCTCTCTCTAGACCACTCTCTAGATTAGATTTCTCTATCTACTTTCATCTTTCTCTCTCTTCTCATATTTTCTCTATCTAGAATAACCTCCCTTTCTCTCTCTTCTCATATTTTCTCTTTCTATTTTTCTCTCTCTAGAATGTTTTTTAGTCTAGTTTTGATTATTGCTCAATTTTATTCAGACATTATAAGGACATTTTGATTAATGAATGATGAAGTTTATTTTTATCTATTAATTCTTGAAATTTTTATCATTTTATGTGTTCTTTAATGTGCTAACCCGACTAATCCCGAGTGCGGATCGACATCCGACACAAGCCACTATGCAAAATTGCTCATTCTACAGGTTAAAAGTCTCGGATTAATTAAAAATGTGTTGAAGTTAGGGTTTTCGATTTAACGACGCAGAAAAACCCTAGTTTCAAATGGCGCCGCTGCCGCTCGGGTGTCCGGGAGTGCGAAAAAGGACGTAAAGACAGAATTGGAAAGCTGCTAAATCGGAAAGCTGCTCAATTTGGCCAGCCCAACCTTTTCGGGAAACTTTCTATTTTTTGTTTTTAGTGATTTTTAGCGGTCTTTTAAATTACTATTTTTAATGCCTCGGAAGGCCGAGTGCAATTTGTAATAATTTGGGAATTTTGCTAGATCTTGTTCTAAGGTTTTTTAGAAACCCTAGATTAAGTGAAAAATACCAAAAAAATAATAAAATCAAAATTCAAAAAAATTAGGGTTTTATATTCTGCAGATTTTTAGAAATCACCAATCAAGGATTTGCGATTTTTGGAAAGACCCAAATTTGGAAAAGTCTGCAAAAAGGAAACACCCCAAATCTAGCAGAATTTCAATTTTGGGAAATTTCCCAAAATTATAAGGGATCTTGCAATCAAATCTTTCTTGGAAGATCTCCACAGTTCGGAAAACTTTCCAATCTAGGTATTTTCCAATCTGGGAATTCCTAAATTTTAACCCATCTCGAATTTGGAAATTAATTCAAAAACTTGCCTAAATCCAGTGCTTGTTCAGTAAACCCTAAAAAGGCAAGGATCATCCAAATAGAATCCCAAATACCTAGACCGTGCGATCTAACTGTTTCTGCAGGAACACGATCCAGTGTGGGTAGGGAGCGAAAGCTCAAAGAGGTGGAGTCGGGCCCAAGCCCATTAGGATACCCCTCCCTAATCCACGGAGGCGACCCCGTGGCGTGGCCCACGGGAGGTAAGTCTCTATCCTCGCCTTGAGTGCGATACAGAGTAATTTGGGTGAATCATTGCCGCATGTCTATTTGTTTTCTAGCAACAACTTATTCGACTTGCGTGGCATGGCTGTTAATCAATCAACTCTAAGAGAGCAGACCCAGCTCCAAAATTGAAACTGGTGGGATTTCATTACCCACCTCATCATTCCAACTAATTTGATCCCGAGGCTCCATTTAATTAAAAAGAATCAAGAAGTAGAGCCAATTAGCCCGGTGTTCGAGAAAAAATCCACACAAAGCGAACCCGCTTAACATCCAATCGAAATAAGACCACGAGCGCGGGTCCCTGTTGTCTAACACACCCATAAGTCCCTGCTACTCAAGTACACTGAGCTCGACGTGGCATCTTGGACTATTCGGCGGTTAGTTGCGTGTGGACTAGGAACACGCACCAACCCTAGCTTGACCCGAGGGAATACTTTTCTTATATACTTGACCAATTCGGTTAGTCTGGGACGTACTTAAGACAGCCATTGTGCCGCACGTCTGTCTAGGCTTCGAATTGCCTTGTTGTTGACTAGAGTTAGTACTAAAGGATTCGCTCTGAAGAGTGTAGCCTGATGAGAACCTCTGAGTGCAAACAGTTAGTCCGGCAGCTAAAAGATAAACCAGTGGTCCGCCCACTGTCATAATCTACTCTAGCCCTAAAACTAACAAGATAATGCCTAAAATATATCCTGATTGTTTAGAATAGGATTATTTGTGCTTGGTGTACATCATTTAGAATCACTACTCCAGTGTCTCCTTTTGGCAACTTTTTGCCAAATCTTGGGCTTACTTTTTCAAGTAGAAGCCCGGTTGGACCTGTCCTAACCTTTTACTGACTCGATCTGAGAGTTGGTCCACCGCACCCCTCTATCGCCTCTAATGGCAGATCAACGGCCTCTGTATGAGACCTACTACAATTTCTGTGAGAATAGAGGTGATCACTCTCAACAATGGTATGACGATTCTCCGTATCATCATGATACTCCAGTCTCGCACACTTCTACAGGATATGATAATCACCGAGATCCGGAGTACAATTCTGTACTCCAAGAGCTTAAAAATTTAGTCTCTGCCCTTCGTGCAGCGGTCCAGCAACCTGTGTACCATTCCCAGTCTGTAGGATATTACCCTCCTATCCAGCAAGATGTCTGTACCTTTCCATCTCCAATGCAGACCTCCTATGACAACACTTATTATCCAGATAATAGGAGTCACCATAACTTTGGTTGGGAACAGTCTGCCCTCCCACAGCAATTGCCGTAGGATAATTATCCTTCCGGGTTCCATCAACCCAATGGAGAGTATGACTGGCAATACTCGCAATCCCAGTACCCGTCCTATCCACAGAATGATTATTCTGATCAACAATGGGCCCCTCAGGGTTTCCAGAGTCAGCAGCTAGTCCCAGACTCCACTCTGCCTTACAACTTTCATACCAAGTCAGACTACAATCAAGAGTTGGCACCTCAGCTCCCCTTGGCTGAACTACCTTCGTTGGCTACTAAACCCTGTCTAGAGGACCTTCTCTCTCAGTACATTGCCCAGTAACAACAGTATTTCCAAGGTCTAGAGCACCAACAACAGCAATCTATGGAAAGCTTGGAGCAACGTCTAGTTCAATTAGAAAATGAGAGAGAGGAAGTCAATTTCACTAGCCCACCTATAGCCTATCCTGAGGAGAGTGACATGGCCACCGTCTATAATGAGGAGTCGCACAATTGGACCAAGTACAAGAATTGCCAGGATGAAATAGAAATTGTTACCACCCCTAGATCAAGCCCGATTATTGAGGAACCAGTGTATCCTTATATGGTGCCTTTAACAGCACCAAATCTTGAACCTACCTCAGAGAAACCTATTTCTCACTCTACATCTGCTAACCCTGATGTCGATCTCCATGACACTGAGTTGTGTCTCAATCGTAGGATCTCAACTGTCCTAGATCTACCGTTCCTCCCCACCTCCCTTGGATTGTGCAACCATATTGATGAACCCGAGTCTCAATCTTTGGTGCCCTTAACAGCACCAACTTCTGAACCGAGCCCAGAGAATCCCAGTTCCATCTCTATCTCTAATAATTCTTTCTCTGCCCTGGATGCAGACATTCCCACCGATGAGCCGTGTCTAGAAAATGGGCTTCCCGCTGTCCTGGACCTACCGATCCCCACCGACGAGGAACATATTGAATGCATGGATTGGAACATCCCTATCACATTAGGAAACATCGAGGAAGAGGTCAACAGTTTTCACCCGTCACCCTACGTCGATGCTGGTGATGAACCGTATGTCATGGCGAGTCTAATTCAGGACTCTCACAAGGATAAATTATCCAAGTGTCAAGAACACTTTGAGTCTGACTTCATCTCGGAGTCTGACAATTCTAGTATTACTGATCTGCAGGAGTCTGCTCCGTTCAGATACATTCCCGCTAAACTCAATAAATTTACAGCTCTGCTAACCATGGTCAGAGAACCCACTACTACTCTCCTCTCAGTCTTTACTGAGAAGCTTCTATCCCTCCCCGCTGAACTAAATGATTTTGCCGAGCTGCTCAGAGAGCTCAATGCCCTTCTCTCAGTCTACACTGAGAAAGACCTGTTCTACACAGGTATACCTAGACAAGGGATAGGATAGTTGTCTCCGTTCCACCTTAGTTGTCAGGAAAATTGCAGATTCACTCAGTCTCCATGAGTTTTAACCTGGTTGGGGGTACTTGATATACCCCCGTCATTTCTGGCTGAAGACGTAAAACTTAGTACTTTCGAAAAGACAATTCCGATATTCCTAGAGTACATGACTCTCATGCATTTGTTATTATTGTTATATCTTTGGAAATGTATGTACATTCATTCTTCCGATCATCAGGTATCACACACTGTCGAGTTTCTGCCGACTTGGTAACATCCTCCCTGAACCTTTGCATCATCATCACTGATTTTTCATCATTTTATGTCCCGGTCATGAGCACCGAGGACGGTGCTGTATTTTGGTTGGGGGTGGGTATTTACTAAAACTTATGTCTTCATTTTGATAAAAAAAAAAAAATTGTTTTTGGGGTGATTTCCGATATTCTCCAAAAGTTTTCTAGAATTTCAAAAAGGTGTCAAATACCCTGACTTTGATTAGCTGAAAACCTCCGTTAAGTCAGTATTGAGGATGTCAATTTTTGTTTAAGGTTAGCTTTGAGTCAAGTCAAGCGTGGCTACAACAGTTTTGAAAACTTAAAAAAACTCAGATTCGGCACAATTGTACACTATCAATATCAGAGTCATCCTAAGTTTAGAAATTCTGGAGATCCTATGAGAATAATTGTGGAGACCTAACCCAGTGAGCTTTCGAGCCTTTAATCAATTCAGAGGATTATACAACAATTCTGAGTCACAAGATGACTCACTATTCTTCTTGTCCGCAATATTCGTTGAGAGATCTCACTATCTTTTGCTTCGATAATAAAACTCAGAACAACATCAACATTGGATTACTACGACAGAACCTTCTATATATCCAATCAAGACAATACACATGATAGTGCAAACCCTAGAAAATAATTTAGGCTATTTTTCTGAACCATTCAGCCTTTTTACTCCCCTGAATTATACTTCACTAGAAACCCTTTGAACCTTTCTATAAAAGTCTTTTCTTGTTAAGCCCATTAACCGAAAACCCAGTTCAGCTACGAAGTGTTACTAGCTACCCTACTTTTGAGAAGGATAAAGAATAACTGATGTGGGTGTACCGTGAAAAGAAAAGTAAAGAAGAAAAATCAAAAAGAAAAGAAAGTGGTTCAAGCTGAAAACAAAATATGGAAAGAAAGTATGAAAAAGAGCTTACAAGAAATTGAGCAGTCTCAGAAATATCAAGAAAAAGAAAAAAATACAAAAAAAAAAAAGGAAAAATAACCAGATAATGGTGCTACATCGCAGGAAAAATACCAGAAAATAGAGATATCCTCTAAAGATCTTTGAAATCCTGTATCCCTTTATTTTCCTACACCGGACCTAAGCCTCATTATAACCTAGGAAAGTCCTATTTGATTCTAGGATAGCACGATCATAAAATGTGCAGATTGGAGAAGGAGAAGCTATAGAGTTTGATCTGACGTTCCCGAGTGAAGTGGTATTCCAATCATGAAATCTTCTTCTGTTAAAGATGTCCTTCCTTTAAATAATACATATGTGAGATCTTTGCTTTCATATATCAACACATCTCCTCATATATAAATTGAGAGAAAAGAAGAAAACCCTTCTTGTGTGATTCTATTCTGAGTGCTAAACATGAGAGATTTGAGGTCGAGGCATAAAAACTTAGAGGTGATCTGGAACTCTTTACTGTCGGATGATGAGAATGTTGAGCACACACACACGCAGAGTCTGACTATTCTGGGTCATGATTTATAAGTCTGTAGTCTTGCCAAAACTCTCCGACTCTTCGTTACCATGTAAATATTTTTGCATCCATTCAGTGATTTGACGAACGGTGTTTTCCCTGAGCTAATATGAAAAAGTGTGCAGCATGTGCAGAGCCCTTTTAAGCTCATTTATTTCACACTAATTGCCAAGGATTGGCAATATGCTGGTTAGGGGTTGTGATATTCGCTCAAAAGTGCTTATTTTAAGCAATTATCCTTTTAGCGTTATCGCACTCTCCTATGTAAAAAGCTCTATTTATCTACTTTTCTACGTAAGAGTCTCTTCTGTTGCGTAGAACACACTTTTCTGGACGAAATGGTATATTTGCATGCATTAAACACATTTTCGGAAGTCTAGATATTAAGTTGTTCTGATAAAGTCTCATTACGCGCTACTTCTATCGCAGGAAACCCCGATGGGACAATTCTCGAGACTTGCGAGCCCACATCGATCAGGAAAGCCCATTATCAAAGCTTAAAGAGAGCCCACATGCTATGACTAGAAGATATGGGCCATATATGGGCTGAATAAGAGGACCAAAAAAAGTCGGCCCAAAGAACGAAGAGAGTAGGAGAGCCAATGACCAAGAGATGGACCAAAGCGTTTAAAGCCACATGAGTCAGCAAGGAATGATAGTCTACTCTACTGGAGAAGCGTGAGGATGGTCACAGTGAAGACTAGGGTTCCAAACCCTCTGTCAATACTTTTATCTCCATTTTCTAATACTTTCTCTCTTATCTCTCCTTATTCTCTCTCTCTTCATCTCTCGGTCCTCGAATCTACTGACCTAACCCCAGAACTCCTGCCCATCGGCTCTATTTCATCTCCCTTAGCTTTCTGACCGTTGGATCTTCCATCGGACCGTTGGATCTTCAATCGGACCGTTGGATCTCTCTAGATCCGTCGATCTACTAATCTAGGTCCCAATCAAGTCACCATCCATCCGATCACCATTAGACTGTCTGTCACATCATCTTGTGAGACGATGGACATCATCAATCCATGTGGGCCAATAGCCGGGCCCATCATCATTGACCCGTTGTCCGACCAGTTAGTGGACCCCGTGAATTTCAAAATAATTTTAATTAAATTTTTAAAAAATGGGGGTCCACTAAATGAGGACATTCCCCAAAGAAAAGTAGAGTTTTATTTAAAAAAAAATATATATATATATATTTTTTTATTTCAAAAATTCCCTAATTTCCATTAATGGAAACTAGGGAGCTTTAAAAGAGGAAGGAGAAGGGTTCTTTGGAACCCTAATCCCCCTCCTTTCTTCTCATTTCTCTTCCCAAAACCATCCCCCACGTTCTCCTTCTCTTCTTCCTTCCCTTTCTTCTTCTTCTTCTTCTTCTTCTTCTTCATTCCGGCCGGAGTTGCAGAACTCCGGCCGCCTCCTTCTTCTCTTCTTCTTCTACCGTCTCCTTCTCTTTCTCCTTCATCTGAAACTTTCCACCCTCCGCCTGTGCGCAGCAGAGCTTGCTGCCACGGGCAACACCATTTCTGATTCACGTTTTGATTACCAGAGTTGCAGCCTGCAACTCCGGTCACCTCTTCCTTCACCGCCATCTCCTTCCTTCAATACCCGAAGGCTCCTCCTTGCTGCCCCGGACCTGCGTGACTCACCATTGCTGGCCGGACTGTCCTCTATCGCCCCATCCTCGAACAATCTACACTCTCAACAATCCCTAAAAGAGGACGTGTTCCTCTCATTCATTCCCCCATTGCAGGCCGTTATCGTCGGCAACATCCCTCACAAGGTGACTGTGCTCCACACCGTCTTCACAGCCATCCTCCACCTTGTCGTCGAGCTCTCTCCCTCTCATTCTCTTCCATGGACAGCAACTCTCTTCTATTCTTGACAGCAACCCTCTCACACGGCCTTGGTTCATGTTTCTTCGAAGCACCTCCATTGCCAACCCACGATCCTACCTCATCTTGCTGCTCATCACAAGGCAGGTGGGGATGGTTCTATCACTCTGCATCTCCACAGTTTGGAGCAGCACCAAAAGTCCATCTTCACCTTCTCCATTGTCACCTCTACAACAGCCACCATCATTGCCAATTATCCATTTTCATCCACACCGCTCACCACTTCGGACAGCATATTAATTCATGGCCGAGCCTCGACCATTGGCCAATCTCATGGCCGAACCTAGATCTCTCCCTCCTTGAGTTCGATCCTCTCCAAGGCAAGTAACAAAAGGTAAGTTTGATGGTGAGTTTATCTTTCACCCCTTTTCTCTCTCTCTCTAATTCTCTTACTCCTCTTTGTAGTTTTACTTATCTCTCTCTAAAATCATCTTCTTTCTCTCTCTAGACCACTCTCTAGATTAGATTTCTCTATCTACTTTCATCTTTCTCTCTCTTCTCATATTTTCTCTATCTAGAATAACCTCCCTTTCTCTCTCTTCTCATATTTTCTCTTTCTATTTTTCTCTCTCTAGAATGTTTTTTAGTCTAGTTTTGATTATTGCTCAATTTTATTCAGATATTATAAGGACATTTTGATTAATGAATGATGAAGTTTATTTTTATCTATTAATTCTTGAAATTTTTATCATTTCATGTGTTCTTTAATGTGCTAACCTGACTAATCCCGAGTGCGGATCGACATCCGACACAAGCCACTGTGCAAAATTTCTCATTCTACAGGTTAAAAGTCTCGGATTAATTAAAAATGTGTTGAAGTTAGGGTTTCCGATTCAACGACGCGGAAAAACCCTAGTTTCAACCAGCAGCTCAGTGATAGGAGCCAGGGGATTCTAGCACTTTTATTGCATTCCAAGAAATTTTGTTTAGGTTTTGCTTCTAGTCATTTTAATTCCTAGTTATCTCAGTAGGTTGTTATTTGACATTTGGAATATAATTGGAAATAAGTTTCAAATTTACGTTATGAGATTGATTCATTTTGATTTGAGCTTGCGGTTGAGTAGACTGAGGCCTCCAAGAGAAGTTAGGGTGGTTTCTCGTGTCAGGATGATAAGATTGACTATACGAGTTCTGAGTTGGTGGTTTGTATGTGTTGAAAGTACAAACTTCTTCTTGAAGAGGATTGGACCATCCTTCATTCAAAGGACAATGCTCAGTAGTATGAGAGGGTTGCAGACAAAGGGTGTAGGATTACATAGGGCTCTCGTGTCCCACATGCATGACTGGGGTGGATTGTTGAGTAGGCTTTTGTACTGACACAGCCAGTGCCAAGGCTGACTTACTCAACTCTTGAATGACCGATCGAAGCTCAGTATCAGCTGTAGCATCATGTCCTTTGGTTGTCCTTTGGACCGAAGTGGCTCGACTGAACTCTAAGTCAGTCGTCCAATGTTGAGAGTTTTCTCCTAACTCTCCCAAGAATTTGTATGCATCGGTCAGAGTTTGGTGTAGGAATTTTCCCTGCCACATTGACTCTACCATGGTCTGGGACTCATCAGTAAGTCCCTTGTAGAAGATGTGGACAAGATTTCCTTTGTCGATGCTATGGTGGGGACACTTAGTCAAGTAGTCTTTGAATCTATCCCACACTTCAAAAAATTTCTCATCGAACTTCTGTCGGAAGTCCACGATGAGTTGCTCCATTTGGTTGGTCCGAGTCATGGGGTAAAAATTGAGCAATAATCAAAACTAGACTAAAAAAGCATTCTAGAGAGAGAAAAGATAGAGAGAATGAAGAAGAAAGAGAAATACTATTCTTAGAGAGAGAAACACAAAGAATTAGAGAGAGATAGAGGTTAGATAGAGAGAGAAAGTGGGATGAACTAGAGAGAGAAAGAATGATGGAGAGAGAGTTAGAGAAGTAGAGGAAAAGAGAAGAAAAGATGAGTAAAGAAAAAAAAGGGAGAGAGAAGATCAAGGAAACTCACTCGTTAACTTACCGAGAGTGGAATCTGCCCATGGACGTGGTGAGGTGCTGGTTCGGGTTTGTCAACCCATGAAAGAGGATGTGGATCACTCTCCCAAAAGAGGAGATAGCATACCGAACAATCAGCGGTGGTGTGGAGGGCGGAGTGCATAGGCAGATCATCTAAGGGGTGCTGGTGGTGGTCCGGTGGTGCTGGACACCCAAGAGAAGATGGCTTCCTCCTCCTTCCTCTTTTCTTTTCTTTCTATTTTTTTATTTTCTTTTTGGGAGAGACAAAGGGCAGAGACGGTGAAAAGAGGAAGATGGATGGACGATTGTGAGAGGAGAGATGACTTGCTCCTACTGGTGGGGGTGGTGTTTGCAGGATCTGCAACTTTGGAGTTGCAGGTCAGCGACTGCACACAGCAATGTTAGTGGAGAGGGAGGCGCTGGTGTGCATGTTCAGATCTGGCTAAGGTGGTGATACTGACTAGGGAGGAGGGCAGCACTTTGGAGATGGGCAACAACCACCACATTGAAGAGATGAAGAGATCAAAGAAGGAAGTGATGGCCTGCAACACTTGCAGGCCGTGTTGAAGACAGTAGTGTGAACGGAGGAATGAAAACAAAGAAGGAAAAGGTAGGAGAGATCGTGACTGAGAGGGAAGTCGTACCTAGTGGTGATAGCAGAGGCGGAGCAAGTGGCTGGCAGAGGAACAGGGAGCAGCGGTGTAGCGGCAAGGGGCGGTGCCAGGCGGAGTTGCAGCGGGTGTGAAGCGCACAGCTGAGGAAAGAGTACAGCAGGGGGCTGGCAGTCATGCAACAGCAAGGAGGAAGGAGAAGTGAAGGAGAAGAGAAAGAAGAGGAAAGAAGAGAAGGAAGAGAAGAGAAGCTGAAGAAGAAGGAGGAAGGACGGCCAGAGTTGCAGGCCTGCAACTCCAGCGAGATCAAGAAGAAAGAAGAAGAAGAAGAAGAAGGAGAAGAAGAAGAAGGAGAAGGAGAAGAAAACGTGGGTGAGGTTTTTGGGGGAAGGAGAGGAAGAGATAGGAGAGAGATTAGGGTTCCAAAGAACCCTTCTCTTCTCCTTAAAAAGCTTCCCTATTTCCTTTAATGGAAATAGGGGATTTTTTAAAAATAAAAAAATAAGTAAAATAATTTTTTTTTGTGGTAAATCCTTTCTTTGGGAGATTTCTCCATTTAGTGGACCCCCCCTTTTTTTATTTTTAAAAATTAGTTGAAAACATTTTAAATTTGTGGGGTCCACTAAATGGCCAAGTTGTGGGCCACAGATGATAATGGGCCAGCCTTTTAGCTCGGTCATGGCCCATATGATTGAATGGGGAATGATGAAGAATATAGGATTTTAAGATGATGAGATGAATGGGGGAATGAATGATTGACTAATTTATTGGCGATCGGATGATAAACATGGATGGTGATGATCAGATGATGAAGATCATCCAAGTTAGTCCATAGGATAGAGTGATTGCAGGTAGAGAGAGGATCTATTGATTTAGATATGTGAGCAGAGAGAGTGAGATCTAGAGAGAGGAGAGAGAAAATATTATAAAATAAAGAGAAAATGATAATAGAGGGTCTTGAACCCTGGTCTTTGACTTGATTTTCTACATGCTTTTCCAACTGAGCAAGTCCTCATCATATATTAGTAGATGAGCTTTAATCTCCTTTGAGGGCTTGTCTCTCCTTTGAGGGTTTGTCTCTCCTTCTCCCTTAATCGTCTCTCGGGCTTTTTCGACTCTCAGGCTCTTCCAGTATTTGGCATGTATCTTCTTGTCCTCAGCCTGTTGGCTCTTGTGCTTTGGTCCCAGACTCTAGTAGTCAATTGTGGGCCCGTATTTCATCAAAATTGTCCGGTTAGTGCTCCTGCGATAGAAAAATCGCGTAATGAGATTTCTACAAAAGGCTTCGCATGTGGATCAAAGAATTGCGTATGAATGCATACGAATAAACGATTTTGATCAGAAAAGTGCGCTCTATGCAATGAGAGAAACTCTTACGTAGAAATGTTGATAAAAAAAGCAGTTTTACCTAGGAGATTGTGATAACGCCAGAAGGACAATTACTTAAAATAATCACTTTTGAGCGAATATCATGTCCATTCAAAGAGCAAGAAGCTCGTTTTCCATTCATATCTTGTGAGCTTGATCCTTTACTCAGCTTAGGTTTTCCACTTCTATATTCGACCTAGTAGCCTGAGTGTACCAGTGTGACTCAACACCTATTGAGCAACTTAGGGTTCAGGGTGTACTGAATCCTTCACCTTCTACAAAGGCGGGAGTGTTGAAAATCAAGATCGGAGGAGCCAATCGACGGTAGGTTTGGGGTGTACCAAACTGAACAAGCAGACAAGGCTTCTTGGCTGGAAGGGCGAGTGTGGATTCGTAGTGTTGATTCAGAGGATGTGGACGCATCGGCAGTAGGCCTCGGCTAAGGTTGGAAGCTGTATTTGCAACGGTGCTGCGTAGGTAACCTTTGTTTCGTTTAACTTTTCAGTTAGTGATACTTTCCGTCTAGACGTGGTCCCGTGGTTTTTCCATGGCTAAGGTTTTCACGTAAAAATCTCTTGTCTTATGTGATTGTTTGTTTGTATTCCGCAATCTATTCTGATTAGATCAAACGATAAAAAGAAAATATACCACAGAGGTATATTCGATTTGAGTCGGTTGTGATAATCTTTTATCAAACAACTAAGGCATGCAATTTTATTCCCTTACCATCGTCCAATAAAACTGTGTAGGTATAATTAATTTTAAATACCTAATCAACCCCCCCTTCTAAGTATATTGAGTTAAAGAGAACGGACCGGTGAAATTTCAATTGGTATCAGAACGGGTTATTCTATAAAAAGTTTAATCACCTGAATTTAGATTCCTGCAAAACCAGTTCATTCTTTTCATTTATAGAGATGCCGAAAGAAGCGTTCACTATGAATAGTCATAGTGACTCAGACAGTGAAGATCAAGGTGATCTTTATACTGCTTATCAAGAGCTATATAAAGAAAGTTTTAGACTGACGAAAGCAAATAAGAAATTGACTAATAGAGTTGAATTTCTTGACTCTGAAATTTCTGCTTGTAAACTCAACAATAATGAATTATCTGTACTAGTTGGTCAGCTTAGGGAAGAGAAGAAATCTCTTCAAGAAAGAACCAAGTTCTTGGAATGCGTGTTCCAAACTTGTATGGATGCTAAAAGGTCTTTTGAAAGTGAGCATGAAAAATATGAAACTATTGTTAGACAGCATGAAGAAGAGAAAGCTAGCCTCCAAGAAAAATTTAAATTTCTTAAAACTGAATATCAAGAATGCCTAGAGAAGAGGAAGTCACTTGAACTTGATCTAGTTCAACTGAAGAAGGACTTGCCCTATATTTCTCAAAGCACTGAGAAATTAAATGAGATTCTAAGCGTGGGACAAAGATGTGGAGACAATCGGGCACTTGGATATGTTGATAATGCTGATACCCCATCGTCTTCAGGAATTAAATTTGTAAAAACCAAAGTTCCTTCCACACCACAGGTTGATCAACATAGACCCAGACCAGTTATGCATACGCCTATTTGTAATTACTATAGGGGTAGAGGTCACCTGAGTAAGAATTGCTTTCAAAAGAGGAGGGATACCATGGTTCCTCTCAAGAGAAAATCATATGGGAACCGAGAAGATCTACTCCATAAAATAACAGTCTTGCATCAAAAGTCGGATGCTTTGAGTAGAGAGATTACTAACCTTATGAAACTCAAGGGCACCCAAACTCAAAGGGCTCAGTATAGGAGAACAAATAAAAAGAAAAATATCAATCCTCCTTCACCACCTAAACAAATGGCAAAGAAAAAGAACCGACCTATAAGGTATAAGACCATATGGGTGAGAAAAGAATGACCGATAAATCTAGATTCTATTTGGAATGAATTCCTTATAAAGTCTAGTGGCACTTGTGCCATTGATTGAATAATTGTGGTCCTTTACACTCTTCTCTATTTTATGATTATATATCTTTTATGAGTTGGATGTGTAGTTTTGTTTTTATTTTTTTTCTTTTTGATTTTGCTTCGTTTTGAAGAATAAAAATTGAAAATTTTCTTAGAAAATCAAAAGATCTATTATTTAGAAGAAGGTTAAAATTATTATTTAATTATACGATTTTGCTAATCTGTTAGTAAAACTTAACTGTTAGTAAAACTTTGCTAATCTGTTTATTATATCTTTTAATTATTATGATTAGTCAATTTTACTAGTGTGCATTAGAAGATTATTGAAACAGTATACCTCATATTATTAACATGCACACTGATTATTTTTGTGAGAATGGATTTGATAGAGGTGTAAAATCTTATATTATTGGAATTAGGAATAAAATTCTACTGATTATAACTTCAAATTAGTAGTGTTCATGCCTTCAGTTGATTTCGAAACTGCACTATAGTCGACTGTTGGCTTCCCAATGAGAGTTATTTATTCTAAGGAAGCAGCTACCTCCACAAAAATTAGACTGAAAGCCATCTGTATGGCCCTGTTTGAAACTGAAAACTGATTCTCATTGCTGCAGAAAAAGGCTACCTACATGGAGAGTGAAAGCTACCTATATTCAAAGTAAATAAAAAAGGTGTAAAAGACAGCCAATTTGCTGGAAAAATTCTTATCCATCAGCAAATACCCATATACATGAGCGTATGTGAGGTCCCTTAATAACTCTAATAAGGATTTTTATGATCAGATGCAAGATACCTCTAGATTCTAATATTTATGAGAGATTATTGCTGAAATCTTATCCGGTACCACAGATGGACTCAGATCACTTATACTTGATGATATTACTATTGACATTTGAATCTATGATTACTAGTGATTTGTGACTTGCGCTAATGTCTAAAAGAGCTAATATTTTTATGAAGCAAAAGATTGAACTAAGTGTTAGTTATTTATCTTCAATTAGAATCAGAGTTCAGTGCTTATCAAGATTGACTTCATGAATTGAATTCTAACATTTTTCTAAATTTTATCTTAGTGAATTATCTTTTCGTGAGTAGTTTAAAAAAATGATTTTTGGCTTGAAATATTTATTTGGGGGTCCTAGAGAATGAGCCTATTATTTTTAAAAATTAAAATTTTTTCAGAACCAGTCCAATTGATTTTGTATGGTTATACTCTGGTTGTGTTTATTTACTTATCAATTTTAGGGTATAAACCAGTTTGTATTATGGTTGGATATGTATATATACACTTGTTTTTCATGATGATATTCATTGCATACTTGTTATTTGCTTATATTTCTGTACCTTTGTCAATCTGTGACAAAAAGGGGGAGAGAAAATCATAGCGGTAAAAATATGTTGATGCATGAGATAGGGGAAGAAAAATTTTCCATTATTTTTTTTAATTTTTTAACTTGTGATGTCCATAATTAACTCACTGCATTTTATTGATTTATTGATTGCCGATGATATTACATGGTATGTATTGTTGGTAGAATGTGCAGGGAACAGATCAAAAGCCATTACATTATATCTGTTCGATTATCTCCTAGAGAGTGTGAGATAGTGAGTGAATCATGTAAGAGGGTGGGATTGTATTTTCTATTTTTTTACCTTCTATATGATTAAATATTTTTTGTCACAGAATTGCCAAAGGGGGAGATTGTAAGGAATATTTTTATATTCACTTTGGCAAAGATTCCGTTTGACATAAAAATATTCTTATAACCATTCCTACGAGCACTAGTGTAGTGTGAAGATGTCGTGGTATGCACGCTTCGCCAACTACGTGAAGACTAAAGGACAGAGATAGCAAGAATCAGAAGATTGATGACAGGAGTCATCTGAGTAACTGCCGATTTGTCAGTTAACAATCGTGTACACTCGATTAGGAAGGTAAGTGACTTAATGGCCATAAGAGTTGATTAAAATAAACAAAATATAATGATCAAACTTAGTCATTAGACAGACCCGAGTCTAAGCCAATTATATTGACTAATGGGATAGTCTAATCGATTGGACATGTATTCCCAATCGATTGGACATAGCCCAATCGATTAGAGACACTGTGTAATCGATTAGGAAGGTAAGTGACTTAGTGGCCATAGGAGTTGATTAAAAGGAACAAAATATAATGGTCAAACTTAGTCATTGGACAGACCCGAGTCTATGTCAATTATATTGACTAATGGGATAGTCCAATCGATTGGACATTTATTCCCAATCGATTAGACATAGCCCAATCGATTAGAGACACTGTGTAATCGATTGGAGACTACGAGGCAGAAACTTATTTGAGCACAATCGATTGGAGACTTCGTGAAATCGATTGGAGCCTTCGGGACAAAAATCTATCTGAGCACAATCGATTGGAGACTCTGTGAAATTGATTGGAGCCGTCAGGACAGAAAGTTATATGAGTCAAATCGATTGGAGAACCCTGTGCGATCGATTGGTGTCTTCGGAACAGAAAACTTATTGACTCCAATCGATTGGACCAAGTGTACAATCGATTGGACTTTGAATAGAATTGGTCTTTCTCAGATCCGAAATTCTTGGTTCCATTATCCCACGTTCCACACGACTCAGGGTCCTGGAATTCTATAAAAAGAACCCTTCTATGCCTTCTATAAATACACACAGAGACATAGAGTGACTCAATCTTCAAGAGAGGGAAGAAAAGGTTATATTTATTAGAGTGTCCATTCGAAGAGCAAGAAGCTTGTTTTCCATTCACATCTTGTGAGCTTGTTCTCTTCTTGATCAAAGCCAATAGCTTGATCCTTTCCTCAGCTTAGTTTTTCCACTTCTATATTCGACATAGTAGCCTGAGTGTACCAGTATGACTCAACACCTATTGAGCAACTTAGGGTTCAGGGTGTACTGAATCCTTCACCTTCTGCGAAGGCGGGAGTGTTGAGAATTAAGATCGGAGGAGCCAATCGACGGTAGGTTTGGGGTGTACCAAACTGAACAAGTGGATAAGGCTTCTTGGCTGGAAGGGCGAGCGTGGATTCGTAGCGTTGATTCAGAGGACATGACGCATGGGCAGTAGGCCTTTGCTAAGGTTGGAAGCTGTATTTACAACGGTGCTGCGTAGGTAACCTTTCTTTCGTTTAACTTTTCAGTTAGCGATACTTTTCGTCTAGAAGTGGTCCTGTGGTTTTTCCTTGGCTAAGGTTTCCACCTAAAAATCTCTTGTCTTGTGTGATTGTTTGTTTGTATTTCGCAATCTATTCTGATTAGATCAAATGTGGAAAAGAAAATATACCACGGAGGTATATTCGATTTGAGTTGGTTGTGATAATCTTTTATCAAACAACTAAGGCATGCGATTTTATTCCCTTACCATCGTCCAGTAAAACTGTGTGGGTATAATTAATTTTAAATACCTAATCAACCCCCCCTTCTAGGTATATTGAGTTAAAGAGAACAGACCAGTGAAATTTCAAGTGTAACCTTAGAAAATGATTTAGGCTATTTTTCTATACCTATCAAACATTTTAGCTTAACTAACTTCTACATCACCAGAAACCCTTTGAGCCTTTTATGAAAACCTTACCTTGTTAGCCCACTAACCGAAAACCCAGTCCAGATACGATGTATGACTCATGACTCTACTTCTAAAAAGGATAAAAAAAAAAGTAATTGGTATGGGTGTACCATGAAAAGAAGGAAAAATCAAGAAAATAAGAAAGGAACGAAAAGCATATGGATTTGAGCTGAAAAAAAGAAGTTGGAAACAACCAGCAATCTCAGAAAGATTGATAAATTAGTGTATCTCCTTATTACAAGAATATTGAGATATCCTCTCAGAACTTTGAATCCCTGTATCTCCTTATTTGTCTAAGCCATCCCAAACCTCCATACAACTTATTAAAGTCCTACTTGATTTTCGATTAGCATAATCGTAGAATGTAGAGAATGGAGAAAGAAAAAATATAGAGTTTGATCTAACGTTCTCGAGTAATACGATATTCCTGTAATGAGGTCTTCTAAATATACCCCCTTCAAAAATATATGTGAGATGTTTGTCTATTTATATCAATATGTTTCCTCACATATAATTTGAGAAAAAATTAAGAAAATCATTTTCGAGAGATTTACAAGTGAGATTTAAAGTCGAGGCATAAAATCTTAGAGGTGGTCTGGAAATCTTTACTGCCAGATAATGATGATGTTGAGCAGACATACACGCTGGATTTGACTATTCTTGGTCATGATAATCAGTATGTAGTCTTGCTAGAACTTACTACCTATTTGCTAGATTGCAACTACTTGTACATCCTTAAAATAACTTGACGAATGGAGTTTTTTCTGACCTAATGGGAAACAGTGTGTAGCATGTGCCTAGCCCTTTCAAGCTCCATTATTTCACACTAATTGTCAAGGACTGACAATATGTTGGTTGGGGGTTGTGATATTCGCTTAAAAGTGCATTATTTTCACTATTATCCTTTAAGCATTATCGTACTCTCATACGTAAAACTTTCATTTTTATAAACTATTTCACTAAGAGTTTCTCCATTGCGTAGAATGCACTTTTTTTCTCAAAATAGTATATTTACATGAATTAAACACATTTTCGGAAGTCTAAATATAAAACTATTTTGATAAAGTCTCATTACGCATTTTTACTATCGCAAGAACCTCGATCGGACGATTCTTGTGAACTGAAAACCCACAATCAATCACAGAAGCCTATTATCAAAGCTTAAAGAGCCAACATGCTATACTATTTAAACAAGGATTTTTCCATCGTTAAGAGAATGACCCTTGATTCAACAATATTTTTAAAGTCTGATTGTTAATCCTGCAAAATGCAGATAATTCTTGCACAGTGGAAAGTCGAATGTCGATCCTCGCTCGGTGTTAGTTAATGCATTAAAGAACTAAAATGATGGAAAGTGCTAGAGACATGATGGGATGACAATGATGGATTGGTTTAAAACATTCTTTGAGATTTTGAAAGATGCATGAATAACCATGAGAACATTAATAAACAATTAAAATAAAACACAACCAACTAAAAATCAATCTTTATTTATTAATTCAAAATGTGAATATAACTGGTAAATAACAACACCATTAGCTAGAATGCAATGAAGAAGAGAGAGAGCAAGTTAGAGAGAAAACTAGGGAGAGAGTCTAGAGAGAGAAACAAGATGATGAGAGAGAAAGTGGTAGAAAGAAAAATCTAAAATAAAGCAACTAGACTAAAAAGAATCACACAACTCTTGGCATCAATAAACTAGATTTATTAAACTAAAAAATAAATTAAACTAGAAAGCAATCTAATTAAAAGAAACATAGAGAGAGAAAAAGCTTACTAGTTCACCAAAGGATGATCATGGGAAGGAGTGGTGGTTCTGTCCAAGATGCATGCCATGAAGACTAGTGGATGGGGCGATGCTTGGTGGATGAAGATGTAGCACTGGAGTGTGCACAGGTTGTGCTTTAATGGTGAAGCCGTGGGAAGGAGGAGAAGGGCCACAGGCGCACAGATCTGCTGGTGCTTGGAAAGGTGGCTGCTGATTTTAACGGTGGTTGCCCGGTGATAACAGTTCATGGAGAACCGAACCATTTGAAGATGAAGATAATAGCGGTGTTGGTTTTATTGCTAGTAGCAACTCTGGAGTGAAATCTGTGGCTTCAACGGTAGAGGGAATTGAAGGATACCTTGCAGGTTCACCTACGTGCAGGCCGTGAGGGAGTGCACGGCACCAACAGGCTGGGGGGTTGAACCGGTTGAAGGTGAGGGTTTGCAGATGGTAACAGTGGTTAGTTGCAAGGGGCATTGGTGACACCCTGAAGATGACGGTGGCCTGAGGTGTGGTGAAGATGATGGAGGCGCTGGTGTTCACTGGCAGGCACAACAAGTACAGGCCGAACCAAATGTGGAGGAGAATCAGTGATGCAGGGGGTGGAGTTCATCCAGGTAGTTGCAGCTGTGATGAACAGGTCCAGATGTTTGCTGGTCAACTCGTCTCACCTAGCAAGAGGAGGTGATGGTGAAGCGGGTTGCTTCTGTACATGTGCAATGAAGATGAGGGCAGCAATGAGATGAAGGTTGGTCGTGGCTAAGGCGTTGCTGTTTAGGATGGTGATGAGCAAGAAGTGGCAGTTAAGAACAATGGAGGAAGTGTGGAGAGTTTCCACATCCTTGGAGAGGGAGTGTGACGACTGAGAGATAGAGAGAGGTGAGGGGAGAATAAGATGGAGACCTGAAGAACCCCCTAGTGATTAGGGTTTCTCCTTTTATAAGGGACGTGAGGATCCTATAACTAATGCAAAACCGTTCACACCTCTTTTTGGCAAATATTTCTCTCTTGAAAACTTTCCTTGTTATTATCTTTCACGCCATTTGATTTGCTAAAACATTTTCTTTAAATTTAAAATCATGTTTGGCATCTTCCTAAACCCACCTCTATCTTCCCTTAATGAATCATCGTCCAAAACTCTTTTGCCTTTGAAAAAGTCCATAATCAGCTACTCTTTCCAAAAACTTTCCTTTGTCTAATAAGTTATATTTTTATTTCCAAAAATCTTTTATTTTCAAAGTCCTTTGCCATTTATATGAGTGGATATATCTACTAAAAGATCTCAACCATCCGGTTCATTTCCAAAAATGCTCTCATAACCATCACGTGTCATGTTGCCTTTTTAAGAGTCTAAGCGAGGCCATGGATGTGGGGTCCACCACATGACTAGGCCATGGGTCATTGCTAATGGGCCCATATTGTAGCTCGGCTTTGGCCTGTATGATTGAACGTTGAATGATGAAGGCCATCGAATTCTATGATGGTGTGATGGATGATCAGATGATTTGTTGACGATTGGACGGTAGAAGTGGATGGTGATGATCGGATGGATCATTGGACGGTGGAGATCGGCCAAGGTAGGCCGTAGGATCGAATGATTGCGAAGGAAGAAAAGATCGGATGATTGAGATTTGAGAGGAGAGAGAGAATGAGGGTTTAGAGAAAGGAGAGAAATTATTCCAAAAATAAAGAGAAAATGCTAGCAGAGGGTCTTGAACCCTAGTCTCGAACTTGGTCTTTTGCAAGCTTTACCAACTGAGCAATTCTTTGTCTTGTGTAAGTTGATTGACCTTTAATCTCTTTAGTCTCTTCTTTGGAGGCTTGACTCTCCCTCTCTTTTGATCTTCTCTCAAGCTTTTCCGACTCTCTAGCTCTCCTAGATTTTGGCCTGTATCTTCTTATCTTCAGCCAGTTGGCTCTTGAACTTTGGTCCTAGACTCTAACAGTCAGTTGTGGGCCCGCAATCCATCAAAATTATCCACTCGGGTTTCCTACGATAGAAAAAGCACGTAATAAGGCTTAATCAAGACGACTTTGTATGTAAACTTTTGAAAGTGCGTTTAATTCATCCGAATATACGATTTTCATCTAAAAAAGTGTGTTATACGCAATGAAAGAAACTCTTACATAGAATTGTTGATAAAAATAAAAGTTTTACGTAGGAGAGTGTGATACTACTAAAAGGAAAATGGCTTAAAATAAGCACTTTTGAGCAAATATCAACTATCAAGATACAAGCCGAGATATGAGCGAAACCAGAACCCAAAGAATAGAATTGACCAAGACAATGGACCAATGTGCTGGCCGAGTTGGCAAAAATAGTGAGACCTTGATCATGGACCACAACGTCAAGGACATATTCTGGCATATCCAAAAGTGAGACCAAGGTGATACATGGAACCAACACAATTGTTTAGATAGTGAATCATTAATCGAGTTGTTGGACCGGTATAGAGCATGAGCATCTATATACATGGAGAAAATGAGGTAGCATGGAGTTACTTTACAAGGTGGGCCAAGTAGGCCAGGGAGAGAAAAAGGTGTGCAAGGCCACTAAGAGTAGCTAAAGGTTGTTGCTGGAGGGCTCAAGCCCATATTAAAGGAGATCCTATGACTCCCACACTCTCATCAAATGAATGACTCTTTCAAATTTTTATCCCATATTTTTCTCTCCCTCAAAACCTAACCCTAATCTATCCCCATATAAACCCTTCTCTTCTCTCATCCCCCTTTCCAGTCTCTCTCTAACCTTCCTTCCACTATCAACCTCTCTTCTAAACCATCCAAACTCTAAAAAGAAAAGCATCTTCTTCCCTTCTAACACTATCTCTCTTTCTTTCCATCAAGGTGAGTCATCGGCCAACTCTCCTCCTCTCATTCACCGGTAGCACATCAATGTGCTGCCCTTCATCCATGAGGCTGCAACTCACGGCCACCTCTCCACTGGATCTCTTCTCTCGTGGGCAGTAACTTCATGGTGCTGCAACTCACAGCCACTACTCCACCATCTTCTCCCAGCCCATTTGCTCCCCTACCATGAGCTGTCACACCTGCAAGTGCACTGTCCATCTCCTCCACAACCAGACGGCCACCTGTTGTCTATCTTCTCCCATCTCCTTCACAATCGAATGAGCACCACAAACCTGCAACTTTGGCTACCCTCTTGCACACCATGGCCAGCAATCTCATCAAACCTTATACTAGGTGCTCTTCTCTTCAACTGCTGCACCTACCTATGCACCACATGTAGACCTAAAACCAATTCTCCTCTTAACCGAATGGTTCAGCCACGATCTCTCCTTGTGGCCAACCATTTTTCATCACTGCCCATGCACTGTGCAATACTTCATGGTGGCATGCATAACGGCCTGCTAAACTCGACTAGACACTTTTCAAACCATCAGGCACCACCATATTCTCTTCTACTAAGTTGCTCTCCATTTGCACACTTGCAAGTGTCCTCACACAGTTTGCACTAGGGCTTGCACATCTGTAACACCAAGGAGACTGCATCTCCTTCTTCTCTTTGATGCAATCACCACCGATCTCCTCCTTAGCCCGATCTAGGCTGATCTAGTTCCCATCCATGGTAAACCCTATCTTTACTTTCTCTCTCTCTAACCCTCTATTTCTCTCTATATTTTTCCCTCTCTTTCTCTCTCTATTGCTTTCTAGTTTAGGCATTGCTTTAATTTGGACTCTATTATTGTAGACCTTTTATATTAATGTTATGAATGAAGCGATGATTTCCTTATAATTTTTTGAGTTTTCTTTCATTATTGTTCCATTAGGTCCTTTTGAATTAATTGTCGATCTCATAAACAAAAGAATGTTTTAAATCTGATCTCACCACCATTCTCATCATCTCTTCATTTCTCTTGAAAGTTTCGTTAATATTGTTTCATTATCGCGCTAACTCACTCGAGTGTGGATTCGACATCCGACCTACTACAGTGCAAGATTTGAGTGTTTTGCAGATAAAAAGAATTAGGTAAAAGAAATAATTGTTGATTTTAGGATTCCTGAACCAACGATCGAAAAAACCCTACTTTCAGTGTCATGTATACCATCCGGTTTAAATAGAGTCAACCAATGACATAATTGTTGATATCGTACAAAAAAACTAAGCCAGACATAGCATTGATAGGCCCTACCTAAGAAATCCCACGTGCCAAAAAATTGACCAGATTAGGCCATAGGTCTACTTCATTCTTTTGAATGGTAAAAGAATATAGTGAATAGTCTAGAAAATGGCCCATAGATTAGATGGTTATATTTTTCTGGTAACAAACAAGATTTATTTAGAAAATGAAGAATAGACATTATGACGCTAATCACCCAATCAGGTTGGTTTTTGGTGTATCATCCAGGCCGGACCAATTAAATGGTGGATCCGTCTTCCCCAATGTTCACTCCATTAATAGGATATCTTATTTGTAAACTATATTTACAATGTAGCTGAGGGGGATGGTAGACCCGCTAATAAATAATCTACTAGGACAGTGTATTGAAAGTAGGATTTTTCTGCGTCGTTGGTTACGGAAACCCTAGAATCAACAAGATTTGTAATTTATCCGAGATTTCCTACAAAATTCAGAGATTCTAGCATAGGGATTCGTGTTGGATGTCGATCCGCACTCGGGATTAGGGAACGTGCAGTAAAGAACATAAAATGACTTTTTTTTTTTTTTTTTTTTTTATTGAAATCGAACTTGATAAATCAAACACAATAATGGAAACATAGATTAGTAAAAATGACTAAAACTTTATTAAAGTAACTGCTCTTACAGAGTTTTGCTTGCATTAATAATAGAAATAGCAAAAAAAATTAAACAAAGGGAGAATATAGATCAAGATCTTAAGAGAGAAAGTTAGAGATCGAATTAGAGAGTTGAAAAGAGAGAACTAGTGGTAGGGGATCTTACCAAGCGAATAGATCTGTGGTGTTACAGCAATGGGTGGATGAGGCACTGGTTCATATGGCTTGAAAAAGATCAAGGGATCCCCTACTTGTGAACGATCTGGATGGAGGAGCTCTAGACGAGTTGCAGGTCGGCTGGGGTAGATGAGGAGAGGGAGGCGATGCAGTGCTGTGGGCGGTGTTGGTGCTACTAACGTGAAAAGGTAGGTGGCTGGCGGTGCAAGGGGGACTGTTCCGACCCCAAAGGAGAATGATGGCTTGAAGATGGAGGCTGAGGCAGTAGTGTTGAAAGCTGTGGAGAAGAGATGGGGGAGAGGAGATGACAGCTGGGTTTTCTCCCTCAATGGTGGAGCGGCTTGGGTGTGGAGATGAGAGAGGCTGACGACTAGGGTTTTGTAAGGAGATGGAATGGGAGGGAAGAAGCGATAAAGGCTGCTGCCTCCTCCTTATATAGGAACCGTTAGGTTTCCTCAACGTTCTTCTATTTATTTATTTTTTTGGTAGGAACCGTGGGTTCCTATAATAGAAACCCACAGTTTCTTAAACTTTTCCTCCTCTTTCTAATGGTAGAATCATGGGTTCCTAGATTTAGAAACCCACAATTTCTAAAAAAATGCAAATGCCACCCCTTTTTGAAAAGATTGAGAAAACATTCATTTCTCTTGAAAAAATGCTTTGATTCTTAAAAATTCTTTTTCAAAATTCTCTTCTTTCCTTCTTTAGCAGCTATTTCCTATTTATGCCAGGCATATGGGTCCCACCGAGTGGCTGGGCCATGGGTAATGGGTTCGCCCTTTGGCCCATGTGATAAAATGGTGATGGCCATGAGATTCTAAGATAATGTGATGGATGATCAGGTGAATTTTCAATGATCGGATGGTAGAAGTGGGTGGCGATGATCAGGTGGATCATCGGATGGTGGAGATGGGCCAAGGTAGGCTGTAGAATTGAGTGATCGAGGAATGAGAAAGGGTCGGATGATTTGGATTGTGAGTAGAGAGAGAATGAAGATCTAGAGAGAGGAGAGAGAAAATATTACAAAATAAAGAGAAAATGCTCGAAGGGGGTCTTGAACCCTGGTCTTTGACTTGGTCTTCTGCATGCTTCACCAACTAAGCAAGCACCCGCCTTGTGTTGGTATATAAGCTTTAATCTCCTTAGTCTCTTCTTTGAGGGCTTGTCTATCCTTCTCTCTTGGTCGTCCCTCGATTCTTTTGACTCGCTGGCTCTTCCCGTCTTTGGCCTATATCTTCTCATCTTCAGCTTGTTGGCTCTTGAGCTTTGATCCTAGGTTCTGGAAGTTGATTGTGGGCCCGCGTTCCATCAAAATTGCCCGATTATTGCTCCTACGATAGAAAAAATCACGTAGTGAGAATGACTTCGCATGTGGATCAAATAAATCCGTATGAATGCATGCGAATATACCATTTTAACCAGAAAAGTGTGTTGTATAGAATGAGAGAAGCTCTGACGTAGAAATGTTGATAAAAAATGCAGTTTTACGTAGAAGAGTGTGACAATGCTAGAAGGATAATTGCTTAAAATAAGCACTTTTGAGCGAATATCATGGATTCCACATATTATATCTTCATACGAATACATATAATCCCAATTCCATTAGACAATGGTCCCCTCAAAGTCGAATGCAGAAGTTAAATCATCGCATCGCCCTCGAATTATGAAATAGTGACCTCATACAAATTCTCACCTTTTCAAACAAGACCTCGGGATGACACATGGAGAGAAAACAATTGATTCGTATTCCTACTCTATGAAGATGTAACCCCATCAAAGGAGTAACTTCTTGGCATAGTAAGAATAGGGGACAATTGAGTGTGCCAAAAAAATTGACCACACTAAATCCATCTATGAGTCACCTTGAGATCCATGCACCAAGGAAAAACTCATCTTAATAGTTGTTGAATCTGAGTCGTAGCTCTCGAACCAACTTTGCTCTGCTTAGAGCTCAGACCTCTTCGCTGATATATCCAATCCGACTTAGAGGTTGATTTGGTGGAGGGGCAAGCTGGCTAGCTAAGGTGACCCAGCTCGAGCACAGGAGTTGGCAAACATAGTTAGTCAACATCATTCTACTGAGTGATCTCTACCTAACTCAGGGCTAATGGGACGTCTCGAACCTACCGCAGGCGGGATATCCAATGCTAGTGATATTTGCTCAAAAGTGTTTATTTTAAGTCACTATCCTTTTAGCGTTGTCACATTCTCCTACTTAAAACTTCTCTTTTTATCGACTTTTCAACGTAAGAGTTTCTTTCATTGTGTAGAACACATTCTTTAGATGAAAATCGACTATTCGCATGAATTAAACACATTACAGGAAGTCAAGATGTGAAGACATTTTAATTAAGTCTCATTAAGTGCTGTTTCAATCGTAGAGACACCAATCAGACGATTTTGATGGAATGCAGGCCCACAACTGAGTGCTAGAGTCTAAGACCAAAGCTCAAGAGTCAACAAGTTGAGGATAAGAAGATACATGCCAAATGTTGGAAGAGCCAGAGAGTCAGAAAAGCCTGAGAGAAGATCAAGAGAGAAGGACAGCCAAGCGCTTCGAGAAGAGACTAAGGAGATTAAAGCTTAATCAACTAACACAAGACAATGGTTTGCTTAGTTGGAAAAGCTTGCAGAAAAGGGTAAAATAAAAATAAAAATAAAACAATCGGCATCTCTGCCTTCTCTTCTCCATCGAACGACTCCATCATCTTCTTCTCAATACAGGTCCAAGAACAATGGTTTGCTCTCCTCTTCTCCTTCTCTACCTCTTTCTCTCCCTAATCTCCTCTATTATTGCTTTTTCGTTAAGGTTTTATTTGCTTTATTTATTTAACCATTTTTAATTCAAGCATTGCAAGTTATAGTTTATTTTTAATAAATGAAGTTTACTTTGGTATTTTATTTTCTTTTATTAATGTTATAGGTAATTCCCCTCCTATAAAAAAAATAGTTTAAAAATCATTTTCCACTATTCTCATCTCTCCACCATTTCCTTGCTTGCTTTCTTTAATGATACTTCTCTAAATCGAGTATAGATTCGACATCCAACATGCCACTGTACAAGTCTGTATTTTTACAGATTTTTAAGTGAACCGGATCATTAAAATGTGTTGAGCCAAGGGTTTTCGTCCAACAACAGGAAAACCTAGTTTCAAATGGCGCCGCTGCCGCTCGGGTATGTGGGAAATGCAAAGAACACAAGCATTCTTTTGAAGTGCTAAAACTTTTTTTGGGACAACAGTACTCTTTTTTACATTTTTTTATGCCTTGGAAGGCCGAGTGCAACTTGTAACACTTTTGAACTTATTATTATTGATTAGATGTGTGTTCAAGAGTTTAAAACCTTTGATTAAGTGCAAAAAAAAAATACAACCACCTTTTTTTAGGGACAATAGTACTTTTTTACGTATTTTTTTAAGCTTCGAATGGCCGAGTGCAACTTGTAATAACTTAGGATATTTTTTTTGAATATTTACTGCTAGATCTTGGTCTAGGGTTTGCTAGAAACCCTAGATTAAGTGAAAATATGAAAAAAATTAAAAGTTAAAAAAAATAGGATTTATATTCTCTACACATTTTTTAGATCACCCAATCGGGGTATTTTAAGTATCTTTGACAGTTTCCAAGTTTAGAAGATTCTAGTTTTAGAGAATTTCTATCTTTAGAGATTCCCTAAAATTGGAAAATCTTGAAAAAGGAGAGAAATTGAAAAATCTTGAAAAAGGAAATAACCCAAATTTAGCAAAATTTCAATCTTAGGAAATTTTCAATTTAATTAAACAGGATTTTGAAATCTAATTTTTTCTTGAAAGGTTTTAAAATAGGAATAATTTGAACATGGTAATTTCTTAATCTTAATTAAGGAATTTCTAAATTTGAATTTAAACCCTAACTTGGAAATTATTTAAATATCCCGCCTTAATCTATTACATGTTGTTTGAAACCCTAAAGGCGGGTAACCTTCCAATTAAATCCCAGAACCTAGACCGTGCGATCTAACTTTTCTGCAGCGTACGATCCAAGTGTGGTTAGGGACCGAAAGCTCAAAGACGAGGACTCAGGCCCAAGTCCATTTGGATACCCCTCACTATCCCACGGAGGTGACCCCGTGGCGTGGCCCACAGGAGGTAAGTCCCTTTCCTCGCCTTGAGTGCGATACTATGTAATTGGGTGAATTGAAGTGCCGCATGTCTATTTGCTTTCGCATCAAACATTATTCGCACTGCATGGATGGCCCCTAATTAATGAAACCTAACTGAGCAGACCCAACTCCTCTTAAAACTAGTGGGATTTCATCACCCACCTCATCACTCCAGTTGAGTTTGATCCCCAAGATCCACTAAATTAAAAAGAATCGAGAGCTAGGGCCAAACTAGATCGGTGTTCTAGGACACCCCTCCACTTAGTCATTTCATCAATCCTAGGTCGAATAAGTCCACAAGCGTGGGTTCCTATTGTTTAACACACCCATAGGTCCCTACTACTCAATCATACCGAGCTCGTCAGTGGCTTCTTGAAATTAGGGTTTTTTCGCGTCGTTGGTTACGGAAACCCTAAAGTTTAACAATATTTGTAATTTTTCCGATTTGTTTCACTTAATCTGCAAAAATGCATATTTGCACAGTGGCTCGTGTCGGATATCGTCCACACTCGGGGTTAGGGCAAATAGTTGAACAATTAACAGAAATCTGCTAAAAACAATGGAAGAGGTGAGAATGGTAGTTTGATCGATTTTAAAACATAATTTAGAGATCAAGGTTATCTGACTAATTTATGCAAAATCTGACAAATCAAATGACAAAACTTTGAAATAAATTTAACAAACTTTATTAATCACGAATCAAAAATAATTTACGTTAAACACTTTAAATAACTGAAATCAAATTTATCCTAGAAAGCAACAATTAGAGAGAGAAAGTGGGCTTTAGAGATGGAAAGTAGAGAGGACTAGAGAGAGAAAGTGGATTAGAAGAGAGAAAGAAGATTAGTGAGAGAAGATAGAAGATCACCTTTCAAAAACTTACCAATGGCAAAGGATCACCATGATGGATCGGCAAATAGGCTGGTTGAACATGGCGAGGAGATATAGCCACGTGATTGGTTGTAGGTAGTGCACGTGATGCACAATGAGGGGACTGCACTAGCAAGTGGAGGAGCAAGGCTAGTGTTTGACTTCAAAGTTTGCAGGTTGTAACTCTTGCACTAGTAGCAACCTTGGTGGAGATGATGAAGAGGGGAGAGGATGCTGTCCTTGAGAGGTTGTTGTGGGTCAGAGAGCTTGTGCGTGATGGAGTTTGAACCACCACTATGGGAGCACAAAGGAATGAGATCTGTCCTGGCTTAATGGAGAGAGGCAGTGCATGTGTGCTCACAGCCTGTAGGCAACAGCAGCCTCTTGTGCTTGTGGAGGAAGTGGATCAACAGTTGCGGGTGTGCACTTGTAGCAGTGGTTGGAGAAGCAACCGAAGGTGACTGGTGCACCCAAGAAGATGAGTTGCAGCCAGCAACTATGAAGGAAGACTAATGCTCCAATAATGGTGGTGACTGAGATGTAAATAATTAACGGCACCTGGAGAATCCGAAAGAAAGTGGAGAACCGTGGGAAAGAAGATGGTGATGATCAGGTGCGTGGAGAAGGGATGATGGAGAGAATGGTTGGGACGAGATTGGACAGCATGGTGGTGTGATGTGGGGAAAATGGTAGTTGTTGTGGGAAGACGGTTTCTGAGATGGAGAAGGTCACGCTCAGACCTGTAGCAGGTGAGAAGGAAGGCTTCGAGGGTGCAGTCCTTCCTTGAGAAGAAGAGAGAGGAAGGTATGGTGGTGGCCGAACAGTGGAGAGAAAGTTCAGGTGGTGGTCGCAGGTGAGAGGCAGCAAGAAGATGTTAGGAGAGAAGGGGTCAATGGAGAGTTCATTTGACGATCTCAGGCCATGGATGATGGTGAACAGATCTTCAATGGAAGGTCGTTGTTGCCTTGCTGTGGTGCACAGTAGGGGGTTGTGCGTGGAGAAGAATATCTTCACCGTGAAGGAGGAGGTCTGCAATATGGAGTTGTAGACGTCTAAGACGATGATGGTGGGTTGATGTGTAGCAGATGGTTGTGCAGGTGGATGGAGATCTGGTTGCTGCAAGTGGCAGCAACGATTTGGAGACAAGATGTTCTCCTTTGTCAAAGGGAAGGACTTGGGGAGAGGAAATTGCTGCCCGGAAGATAGTCGGAGTTGCAGACCTGCAACTCCGATAGCAAAGGTAGAATAGAAGAAGAAGAAAGATGGTGAAGGGAGATGGGTGCTGTTGAGCCCGTGAAGACGCACCTGCAACAGCAAGCCGGAGTTGCAAGTCTGCAACTCCGGTGAGGAGGAAGAAGAAGAAGAAGAAGAAGGTGCCAAACCAGTAACCGGAGAAGAAGGCGGCTGGCTGGAGAAAAAGAAGAGAAGAAGAGAGGGAAAAAAAGAAGGGGGAAGGGAACCGGCCCAGTTGCCCGACCTAAAACTTGCTGCAAGAAGGAGGGCAGCAAGTTGGTAGGGAAAGAGAAGGTAGTGTGCAAATTCCGGTGAGCTTCTCGCCGGAATCAATGGCAAGAGGATGAATACGGTGTTGGTGGGGTGATGCTGCTCGTGGGGAGATACAGATGCTACTCGTGGTGTGCTCATGGACAACCCGTGAAGGAGAAGAGGAGGGCAGCAACGTTGACGGTGAAGATGGTGGGGATCCAGCCAGAGTTGTAAGTTTGCAACTCCGGTGAAGGTGAAGGTGAAGGTGAAGAACGAGAAGGAGAAGGAGGAAAGAGAAGGGGAAAGAAGAGAGAGTTTTAGAGGGGGAGGGAACCAAAGAGAGACCCAAGGTTTCTCTCTCTTTTAAAGGGAGTAGTTTGTTGTGGGAGAGAGAAACCGTAGGAATGAAGTTGGAGATTGATGACTCCCATTGGCTTGAATGTGGGCTTGTGAGAGCCCATGGGTTTATGTTGGCCACTTGCTTTGATTGGGTCATGAATCCATAAGCCTTGGGCTATTAAATGGGTAGGTCAAAGGCCATAGAGTTGGGCCAAGGAAATTGCAAGATGTCGGCCAGTGAGCCACAGGGATAATGGACCGAAGGATTGGGCATGGGTAATGGGCATGGGCATGGGCATGGGCTTAAGGATAAGCGCCTTAATGGGCCAAATGGATATGGGCCTCTTGCGAGGCCATGGGTTATGGTGAGTTTGGCCGCCAAGGGAGAAAAAATGGTAAATGAGCCCAAAACACCTTGGGCTCTAAGACGGGTTACAAGGCCGTGGGCTTCCAATTTGCTTGTGGGCTACTTGGCCATGGGGGCTGTTAGATGATGAAACTATGATAATTGGATGAGATGAGGTGGCGGTTTGACTCGGTCCACAATTGGCGGACCGTAGGATCTGAAAAGATCCAACGGTCAGATGAATGATCTAACGGTCGAATTGAAGATCTAACGATAGAAGAACTATGAGAGATGGAATAAAGCTAAAGGAGAGAAGATCTGAGGTTAGATGATGGAGATCGGAGGGTTAGGATGATCGATCTAAGGATCGGATGGTGAGATATAGGCAATTTGATCATAGAGAAGGGGATCGGATGGTAGATCTGGGGATCTAATGATAGGATGAGATGATCTACTGGTTAGATATTAGAGTCTAGAGAGATAGAGAGAGAATTAAGAGAGAGGAGAGAGAAAATAATACAAAATAAAGACAAAAGAGCTGGCGGACGGTCATGAACCCTGATCTTCAATGTAATCTTCCGTCGGCTTCACCAATTACGTAAGCCGTCATTTTATATCAGTTAGTGCCTTTGAATCACTTTGGCCCATCTCTTGGTCTTCAGCTTTGCCTCTCTCTTGATTCTTTATCTGGCTCTATGATCCTCTGACTTGACCCGTACTTGGCCGGTATCTTCTTATCATAGCTTGTTGACTCCTTAAGCTTTGATATTAGGCTTCAATGGTTGATCATGGGCCTGTAAGTCTCGAAAATCACCCGATCGGGTTTCCTGCGAGAGAAAAGCGCGTAATGAGACTTAATCAAAATGGCTTCATATCTAGACTATCCGAAATGCGTATATTTCATGTAAATAGTCAATTTTCGTCTAAAGATTGCGCTCTACGCATTGGAAGAAACTCTTACGTGGAAAAATCGACGAAAAGACAAGTTTTACGTAGGAGAATGCGACATTGCTATAAGGAGAATGGCTTAAAATAAGCAGTTTTGAGCGAATATCACAACCCCCAACTAGCATATTGACAATCCTTGGCAATTATTGCAAAATAAGTGAGCTAAAAAGGTCTTGGCAGAACATGCTAGAAAACTTATTTGCATTACTCAGAAAAATTTCGTTTTGTCCGATTATTTCAAGGATGCAAGAAATCATTCACAAATTAGAACTAATCAGCAAAATGCAACACTTCTACAAATGGACCTTCAAACAAAAGATTACTCAGACTTAGTGTGTGTGTGTGTTCAACATCATCCTTATCTGGCAGTAGAGATATTTGGATCTCCTTAGAGACTCTATGCCTCGACCTCAATCCTCACTTGTAATCCACTCAGAAGTGAATCACTCATAAATGGTTTTATACTTTTTTTTCAAACTATATGTGAGGAGATTAATATAAAAACAAGCAAACGTCTCACATATATAGTTCTTGAATGGAGGGTATAAGAAGATTTAAGAAAATCTCATGATTGGAATGTCATATCACTTAAGAACATCGGATCAAACTCTATAATTTCTCTTTTCTCCATTCTCCACACTTGATGATGGTACAAATCTAGAATCAAATAGGACTTGCATAGGTTGTATTAAGGCTTAGGATAGGTTCAAAAAAGAAGGATATTCTGGTATTTCAAAAATTCTGAGAGGGTATCTCATTATTCATTGCAACTTTTCCCAGGAGTAATATTTTCTTGATTTTTTTTTCTTCTTTTCTTTTTCCAATTTTTGTCTTTTGGATATTCTTCAACCTTTCCTTCTTTCTTTCTGATCATGTTTCTTTTCAACTCGAACCATTTGTTTTTTTCTTTTTCTTTTCCTTTCTTGGTTTCTATCTTTTCATGGTGTAATCATACCAAATACTCTTTGATCCCTCTCAGAAGTAGGTTATCGTATTTAACTCTTTTTGGGATTGGGTTTTTGGTTGATGGGTTAACAAGAAAAGTTTTTCATCAACAGGCTCAAAAATGGTTTCTAACGGTATAGATGTTAGGGAAGCTAAAAAGTTTGATTGGTTAGAAAGATGGCCTATATCATTTTTCAGGGTTTGTACTTTCATCTTAGATGTCTCGAATGGATATAGAGAAGGTTCTTTATGTAATAATCTGAATTTGATGTCGTTCTGAGTTCCATGACCAAAGCAAAGGTTAATGAGACCACTCAATGAAAATATTTGGAGACTAGAAGAATTGTGAGTCATCTTGTGACTCAGAATAATTTAATAACCCTCAGAAATAATGAAAAGCTCAAAAGCTCACTGGGTTAGGTCTCCACAATTGTTCTTCTTGGATCTCTGGATAATCTAAACTTCGGATAATTCTGACATTGATATGTGAACATTTTTGCTAAATCTGAGTTTTCAAAGATTTTTCAATCCACTGTAGTAATGTTTGTTTTCAAACTGAATGAAGAGCTAATAAGTGATTTTTCAAAACAGACATCCTTTTCAATAAATAGACTTTCGGAAAAGTTTGTACTCATCATTATAAAGGATTTGAAAAGCATTTCGAAAGTACTCATAAAACTTTGTAAAACATAGGTTATCACCCCAAAAATACATCTTTTTTCTCAATTTTTTTTTTAAATGAAGACATGAATTTTGATAAATCCCCACCCCCAACTGAAATACAGCACCGTCCTCAGTGCTCAAACCGTGACAAAAATGTATGAAAACTCTGAATGTGATGCATGTTAGAGGAAGAGTTATACCAGTATGGCTGAGATTTGGTGATACCTGATGGTAGTGAGAGGAATTGTACCTGCATAGCCATAATAATATATGAAATATAAGAATTATGCATGAGACTCAATGACTTCTAGGAATACCGGAAATGCCTTTTCGAAAGCGCTAAGTTGTATGTCTTCAGCTAGACACAACGGGGGTGAAATTCACTCCCAACTAGGTTGGAGCTCAGAGAGACTGACAGAAACATCAGTCTTCATATATCGGATCAATAAGATCTATCTCAAAAGTTTAAATAGATGACACGTCTAATTCTTTAAAAGGTTTTAGACGTTGTCCATTGATATGGAAGGTTGAATTATCCTTTGGATCCTCAACAGTTATAGCCCCATAGGGCTTGACTTCAATAACAACAAATGGGCCTGACCATTGGGATTTTAATTTTCTAGGGAAGATGTGAAGTCTAGAATTATAAAGTAAGACCTTCTGTCCCGGGTGGAAATCCTTCGTGAGGATGTTCTTGTCATGTATCCATTTCATTTTATCTTTATACTTTTTTGACAAGGCATATGAATCATTCCTCAACTCATCCAATTCATTGAGTTGTAAATTCCTTTCCTCTCCTGCTGCATCTAAGTCAAAATTTAGTTTTTTGATCGCCCATAGGGCGCGATGCTCAATCTCAACAGGGAGATGGCAAGGTTTACCATATACCAACCGATATGGAGACATATTTAAGGGAGTTTTATAAGCTGTTCGGTAAGCCCATAGAGCATCTGAGAGGCGTGTAGACCAATCTTTACGAGTTGTATTGACTGTCTTCTCCAGTATCAGCTTGATTTGCCGATTGGAGACCTCGACCTGACCGTTGGTCTATGGATGGTAAGCAAGGGCAACCTCATGAGTTACACCGTACATTTTTATTAACTTTTCAAAAACTCTATTGCAGAAATGGCTACCCCCATCACTTATAATGACTTTGGGGGCTCCGAATCTTGTGAAGATGTACTCCCTCAAAAATCTCACCACAACTTGATGGTCATTGGTTCTTGTAGGAATTGCCTCAATCCACTTAGAAACATAGTCCACAGCTAGGAGGATGAATTAGAAATCATTGGATGTAGGAAAGGGCCCCATGAAATCAATACCCCACATATCGAATATCTCATCAACTTGAATAGGGTTCAAGGGCATCATATTTCTCTACGAAATTCTTCCAAGGTTTTGACAATTAGGGCAGGCCTTGCAGTAGATATGTGTTTCTCGAAATAGAGAAGGCCAGTAGAATCCACATTGTAGGATTTTCTCAGCCGTCTTTTTGGAACTGAAGTGACCACCACATGGTTGGTCATGACAAGAGGACAAGATGTTTAATTGCTGAGATCAAGGACACAGAGATGAATAATTTGGTCAGGACAGTATTTATATAGATAAGACTCGTCCCAAGAGTAATACTTAACTCTTGCTAGGAATTGATTTTTGTCATGTTTTGACCAATGAGATGGTATTTCCTCGGTTACTAAGTAATTGACAATGTCAGCATACCATGGGGTGACTAAGATAGCGAATAGTTGTTCGTTAGAAAAAGTCTCTAGAATGGGCTGAGATTCAAAAGTAGACTCTAAGGTCAACCTTGACAAGTGATCAGCCACAACATTCTCAGTTCCTTTCTTATCTCTGATCTCTAGATCGAATTCCTATAATAGAAGGATCCATCTTATCAATCTCGGCTTCGTCTCCTTTTTGGACATTAGATATCTCAGAGCCGCATGATCCGTATAAACTATGACTTTAGTGGCCAATAAGTATGGTCTGAATTTATCCAGAGCAAAAACTGGCCAATAGTTCTTTTTCAGTAGTGGAGTAGTTTAACTGAGCCGAGTTTAAAGTCTTGCTCGCATAGTATATCACATGCGGCATTTTGTTAACTCTTTGGCCCAAAACTGCTCCAAGAGCATAGTCGGATGCATCACACATCACCTCAAAAGATATGGTCCAATCAGGAGGTCGGATGATGGGCGCAGAAGTAAGCTCAGATTTAAGACGCTCGAATGCCTTCACACAGTCAGCATTGAAGTTAAAAGGGCTATCCTTAGCTAAAAGACTACATAGGGGTCGAGCTATCTGGGAGAAATCCTTAATGAATCTCCTGTAGAATCCTCCATGTCCGAGAAAAGATCGAATATCACGCACAAATTTAGGAATTGGTAGGGTCGAGATAATATCAATCTTGGCTTTGTTGACCTCAATACCCTTGTCAGAAATGACATGTCTAAGCACGATTCCTTTCTTTACCATGAAGTGGCATTTTTCCCAATTTAGGATAAGTCGCTTATCCTGACATCTTGTGAGTACCAGACTCAGATGTTGGAGACAGTCATCGAAAGAGGATCCAAAGACAGAGAAGTCATCCATGAAAACTTCTAAGAACCATTCGACTATGTCCAAAAATATACTCATCATACACCTTTGAAAAGTCGCAGGTGCATTGCAGAGGCCAAAAGGCATGCGACTGTAGGCAAAAGGGCCAAAGGGACATGTGAACGTGGTCTTCTCATGGTCCTCGGGTGCAATGGGAATCTAATTATATCCTGAGTAACCATCTAGGAAGCAATAATAGGAATGACCTGCAAGACATTCCAACATCTGATCAATGAATGGGAGAGGGAAATGGTCCTTCCGGGTGTTGGTATTGAGCCGTCTGTAGTTAATACAGACTCTCCATCCTTTCTTTAAGTGCTGGGTCACCATTTCTCCTTGATCATTTTCTACAACAGTGAAACCCACCTTCTTAGGTACGACATGGATCGGACTCACCCATTTGCTATCAGAGATCGGGTAAATGATACCCGCATCTAGTAATTTTAGAATTTCATCCCATACTACTTCTTTTAGGACTGGATTTAACCTCCTCTGGTGCTCTCTAGACGTCTTAGAGTCGTCTTCAAGATAAATGTGATGTTGACACACAGAAGGGTCTATCCCACGAATGTCATCAATGGTCCATCATATGGCTGATTTATGCTTCTTTAGCAACATAATCAGTCTTTCTTTTTGGGACGCAGATAGGGCAGAAGCAATGATGATAGTATAAGTCTCTTCAGGACCAAGATAAGCATAAGATAGTTCAGAGGGTAGAGGCTTAAGCTCGAGTTTCTGATCAGTAGAGCTTGATTCTTCCTCCTCTACCGAGATAGGGTTGACAGTAGTAGGATCTCTGATCATGGTTAGCAGAGGCTCATACTCAACAATAAGAGGAGGAGTAGAAATCAATGTAACTGACTCTTGGATAGTATTATCCTCAGAAATTGCTAACTCCCATTGGAAGTCAGTATCAAAGTGCTCTTGGCACTGTTTCAAGATATCTTCGGTGGAGTCCTGAATTAGACTCTCAACGGCACACATTTCATCTGTCACATCGCGATCGGCATCCTGTCGCATAAGTCGAAAGATGTTAACCTCAGCCTTTAGGTTGCCGAAGGCAATTGACATATTCTCATCCCTACACCCGATGTGTGCATTCGCGGTAGCAAGGAATGGTCGGCCTAGAATGACCGGGATCCGATTATCCTGACACGGTTCTGTGTCGAGAATGATGAAGTCTACAGGGTAGTAAAAGTCAACTACTTTCACTAGGACATCTTCAATAATTTCCCTTAGAATTTTGATGGACTGGTCGGCCTGCTTCAGAGTGATTTTTGTTGGCTTCATATCTTTGAGGCCTAACTGTTGGTATACCGAAAACGGTATGAGATTGACACTAGCTCCTAAGTCCAACAAAGCTGTGCAACTAAAGTTATCACTGATTTCACACTGCACAGTAGGACTTCCCGGATCCTTATGCTTAATTACACTATTGCGTTGGATGAACGCTATAACTTTTTTCGCCAAAAAGGCATCTTTGGGTACATGCATACGCCATTTGACAGTGCATAATTCTTTCAAGAATTTGGCATAGGAAGGGATCTATTTGATAGCAGATAGGTAAGATCTCTGAAAATTGCTGATCTCTTTTGTCTTGGACAAGCTTGTCCGGGAAGGGAGGCTTAATCCGACAAATAGATTTGTCCTTTGCCTGATATCGCTGCACTGGGATTGTAGATTTTGGTGTAGGCTTCGCAGCATCAGAGGTGGATTTTGAAATGTGTTCCTCTGTGCTGGGTTGAGGAATAGGAGCTGGAGATGGCTCTGACGGTTCTTTTACTCCCATATCCACAGTCTTTCCAAATCGGAGTGTGGTCACAGCTTGTACCTCTCCTTGATTTTGGGACTGGGAACCGACCTCATAAACTACGCCCTTGACATTCCCTTTAGGATTTGCAATTGGTTGGCTAGGGAAGATGCCTTTGGCTTTCTCAGCTTCTAAATTCTTGAGACGCTGCTCGAGGCGCTGCATGGACTGGGTTTGCTGAACAATAAATTGTGATAGGAGGTCTTCTAAACCCGGTTTAGGAGCAGCTTGAGCAACCAGTTCACGATTAGAGCTCATAGGGGCAGAATAATTGTAGGATTGAGGTATAGTTTGACTTAACTGCAGATTCTAGGAATTCTGATTAGGTGCCTGTTGGCCAGAGTATTGTCCTTGCTAGAATGATCAATTCTGATTAGACGGGTATTGACTCGTCTAGTTCTGACTCTGTTGGTACTGTCCCTGTTGGTATTGTCCCTGTTGGTATTGCCTGTTGGGTTGATTAAACCCAGGAGGATATGTGCTCTGCGCAGGTCTTTGCTGTGGAGCAGACTGCTGCCTCCAGGAGAAGTTAGGATGATTTCTCATATCAGGATGGTATGTTTGGCTATACGAGTTTTGTGTAGGTGGTTTAAAGGTGTTAAACGCACAAACTTCTTCTTGGAGTGGAGGGGCACATCCATCATTTAAAGGACAATTTTCAGTAGAGTGGGAGGGCTGTAAGTAGATATTACAGGGTTCCATTAGGTTCTCTTGACCTATATTCATGACTGGGGCAGATTGGTGAACAGGCTTGTGTACAGACACAGCCAGGGCAGAGACTGACTTGGTCAACTCTTGAATGAGGGATTTGAGTTCAGGGTCAACCTTTGCTTCATTTCCCATATTAGTTTTCAGGACCTGAGTATTTCGACTGAACTCATTGTCAATCGTCCAATGCTGGGAATTTTCACTTAATTCTCTCAAAAATTTATACACTTCAGTAGGAGTATTATGCATGAATTTTCCTTGGTACATGGACTCAACCATAGTACGGGACTCATCAGTAAGTCCCTTGTAGAAAATGTGAACCAAACTGCCTTTGTCGATACTGTGATGTGGACACTTGGTCAGATGATCCTGGAATCGTTCTCAGGCTTCATAAAATTTCTCATTGGACTTTTGTCGGAAGTCCTATATGAGTTGTTTCATTTGATTAGTACGAGTCATGGGGTAAAATTTGGACATAAATTTTCCTACAAGTTCTTTCCAACTTGTGATAGAATCTGCAGGAAGAGAGTAAAGCCAGTCCAAGGCTCTATCCTTTAGAGAGAAAGGAAAAACTCTCAGTCTAACATTGTCATCATCAAGATTCTGATTTCTAAATAGTAGGATGACATGTTGAAATTCCCTAATATGGGAATAGGGGTCTTCTCTGGGGAGGAGGAGGAAGAAGAAGAAGGTGCCAAACCAGTCGCCGGAGAAGAGGGCGGCTGGCCGGAGAAAAAGAAGAGAAGAAGAGAGGGAAAAAAAGAAGGGGGAAGGGAACCGGCCCAGTTGCACGACCTGAAACTTGCTGCAAGAAGGAGGGCAGCAAGTTGGTAGGGAAAGAGAAGGTAGTGTGCAAATTCCAGCGAGCTTCTCGCTGGAATCAATGGCAAGAGGATAAATACGGTGTTGGTGGGGTGATGCTGCTCGTGGGGAGCTACAGATGCTACTCGTGGTGTGCTCACGGACAACCCGTGAAGGAGAAGAGGAGGGCAGCAACGTTGATGGTGAAGATGGTGGGGATCCAGCCGGAGTTGTAGGTTTGCAACTCCGGTGAAGGTGAAGGTGAAGGTGAAGAACAAGAAGGAGAAAGAGGAAAGAGAAGGGGAAAGAAGAGAGAGTTTTAGAGGGGGAGGGAACCAAAGAGAGACCCAAGGTTTCTCTCTCTTTTAAAGGGAGTAGTTTGTTGTGGGAGAGAGAAACCGTAGGAATGAAGTTGGAGATTGATGAGAAGTGGTCAAAGTTGAGCACTTCTCCCATTGGCTTGAATGTGGGCTTGTGAGAGCCCATGGGTTTATGTTGGCCACTTGCTTTGATTGGGTCATGAATCCATAGGCCTTGGGCTATTAAATGGGTAGGTCAAAGGCCATAGAGTTGGGCCAAGGAAATCGCCACATGTCGGCCAGTGAGCCACAGGGATAATGGACCGAAGGATTGGGCATGGGTCATGGGCATGGGCATGGGCTCATGGATAAGCGCCCTAATGGGCCAAATGGATATGGACCTCTTGCGAGGCCATGGGTTAGGGTGCGTTTGGCCGCCAGGGGAGAAAAATGGTAAATGAGCCCAAAACACCTTGGGCTCCAAGACGGGTTAAAAGACCGTGGGCTTCCAATTTGTTTGTGGGCCACTTGGCCATGGGGGCTGTTAGATGATGAAACTATGATAATTAGATGAGATGAGGTGGCAGTTTGACTTGATCCACAATTGGCGGACCATAGGATCTGAAAAGATCCAACGGTCAGATGAATGATCTAACGGTCGAATTGAAGATCTAACGGTAGAAGAACTATGAGAGATGGAATAAAGCTAAAGGAGAAGATCTAAGGTTAGATGATGGAGATCGGAGGGTTAGGATGATCAATCTAAGGATCAGATGGTGAGATATAGGCAATTCGATCATGAAGAGGGGGATCGGATGGTAGATCTGGGGATCTAATGGTAGGATAAGATGATCTACTGGTTAGATATTAGAGTCTAGAGAGATGGAGAGAGAATTAGGAGAGAGGAGAGAGAAAATAATACAAAATAAAGGCAAAAGAGCTGGCGGAGGGTCATGAACCCTGATCTTCAATGTAATCTTTCGTCGGCTTCACCAATTACACGTAAGCCGTCATTTTATATCAGTTGGTGCCTTTGAATCACTTTGGCCCGTCTCTTGGTCTTCAGCTTTGCCTCTCTCTTGGTTCTTTATCTGGCTCTACGATCCTCTGACTTGACCCGTACTTGGCCGGTATCTTCTTGTCATAGCTTGTTGAGTCGTTAAGCTTTGATATTAGGCTTTTATGGTTGATTATGGGCCTGTAAGTTTCGAAAATCACCTGATCGGGTTTCCTGTGAGAGAAAAGCACGTAATGAGACTTAATCAAAACGGCTTCATATCTAGACTATCCAAAATGCGTATATTTCATGCAAATAGTCAATTTTCATCAAAAGATTACGCTCTACGCATTGGACGAAACTCTTACGTGAAAAAGTCGATGAAAAGACAAGTTTTACGTAGGAGAATGCGACATCGCTATAAGGATAATGGCTTAAAATAAGCACTTTTGAGCGAATATCACTTCCCTAGTACTTTGTTGGTATGCTAATTGTTGGGTTAGGAACACAAACCAACAGTAGCTTATATTGTGGGAAAACTCATATCCATTGCTTGACAAATCCGGTAAGTCTGGGCATATTTAAGACAGCTGATGTGCCGCACATCTGTCTAGGCTTCGGATTATCCTACGATCAACTTGAGTTGTACTAGAACATTTGCTTTAAAGAGTGTATCCTAGTGAGAACCCAAGAGCGACAAAGTTAGTCTGGTGGGTAACAAAAATAAACCAGTGGTCTGCCCACTATCATAATATATCTCAGCCCACAAACTAACAAGATAATCCATTAAAATATCCTAATTGTTTTAGAAATAGGGTTATCATGTTTGCTTTTTGTGCATCATATGGTCTACTTCAGGTTAGTGTTCTCCTCTGACAACTTTTTGCCAAGTTTACGACTTTCTTTTTTAAGCATATGCTCGTCTAGACCCGATCCAACCGTAGATTGATTCATCTGAGAATTGTCTAACATTTTAGATTCTTCACCGGTATCATCACCTACTCTATCTCCTACCCTCCCCTCCCCTCTTCTCCCAGAGAAACTACCTTCATAGAACTGGTGACTGAACGACCTCTCATTGAGAGGTATGCGCCCATCTCTGCAAACCCACCTACTTGCATTTTACTTCCACCCATGATGGCGGTTCAGTTTGAAATCCGACCGCACATAGTACAAATGTTGCCTACCTTTCATGGTATTCCAAAAGATGATTCGTACACTCATCTAAAGTAGTTTCTGAACATATGCACTCTCTTCAAACTTCAACACCTTGATGATGAGAGTGTCAAATTAAGAGTTTTTTCTTTTTCTCTGAAAGATAAAGCCATGGCTTGGTTTTATTCTTTGCCCGAGAATTCGATTACCACATGGGATGAACTAGCTTGAATGTTTGTATTCAAATTTTACCCCATGTCAAGGACGAACGAGATGAAGCAGATCATCCAAGACTTTCAACAAAAGTCAGATGAAAGATTCCATAAAGCGTGGGATAGGTTCCAAGACTCTATAACCAAGTGTCCCCATCATAATTTTGACAAGGGGAATCTAGTCCACATGCTATAAAGGACTCATTAATGAATCTAGGATTCTATTAGAGTCAATGTGTGAAGGAAATTTATGTACAAGACTCCAATCGAAGCCTACATTTTCTTAGGAGAACTAGGCGAGATCTCCTAGCATTGGAATACCAATTCTGCGTGCAGTAGTAACACTCCGGTCCAACGGACTTCTATGGGCTATGAGACAAAGGGTGACCCCGAGCTACAATCCCTAATTCAGGAACTTACCAACTCGGTCTTCGCCTTTGCTGTCTCGGTCTAGAAACCTATGTATCATTACAACTCTCTGGGATATTTCCTTCATGTCCAGGAAGAGTTCTGTACTTTTAGTACATTTCAATCTCTGATGCAGACTTCCTACAATAACTCGTATCATCTAGACACTAGGAGTCACCCTAACTTTGTTTAGGAACAACAATATGGTCCCCCGCAGCAACTGCAACAGGGTATGTATCCTTCTGAGTTTCATCAACCCAATGGACAATATGATTGGCAGTACTCACAATCGCAGTACCAGGCATACCCAGAGACTAACTATTCTAGTCAATAGTGGACCCCTCAAGATTCTCAGAGTTAGCAAATAGTCCCAGACTCCTTTTAGTTTAATCACTTTCATACTCAGTCAGACTACAATCAAGAATTGGTACCTCAACTTCCCTTAGCCGAACCGCCACAGTCTACTACTAAACCTGGTCTAGAGAACATTCTCTCTCAATTTATCTTCCAACAATAACATTTCATGGAGAGATTGGAACACCGTCTAGGTCAGTTAGAATCTGAGAGAGAGAAAGGCAACTTCCCTAGCCAACCTATAGCCTATCTAGAAGGGAATGCCATTGCCACAATCTATGAGGGTTCACATACAACGAACCCGAACTAGAATTTCTAGGAAGAAATAGAAGCTATACCATCACTAGATCGTGCCAGAATATTAACGAGCCAGTGTCTCCATCTTCGGTGCCCTTAAAAGCACCAAATCCTGAACCTACCTCAGAGGAACCTACTTCCAAATCTACCTCTGATGCTTCTATCTCTGCACCTGAGGCAAACATTCTTGACACTGAGCCGTATCTAGAGGGTAGAATCCCAGTTGTCCTGGACCACCCGTTCCTCACCACCACGGATGCACACATCAGGTGTAAGGACGCGGACATGTCAACAGCATTAGGAAACCTCGAGGAAGAGGTGAATATTTTGCAACAGCCGACTGATATCGATATCATCGAAAAACTGTGTACCATTGAGAGTCTAATTCTAGACTCTCCCATGAAAAAAATTAGATAAGTATCAAGAACACTTTGGGCCTGACTTCAAATCGGAGTTAGCCAAATCTGGATTTACTGATCTGCTGGAGTCTGCTCTATTAAGATACATTCCTACTAAACTTAATGAGTTTGTAGCTCTACTAACCAAGGTCAAAGAAACTACTACTGCTATTCTTTTAGTTCTTACAGAGAAACTTTGATCCATTCCCACTAAACTCAATATTTTTGCGACTTTATTAACCACGGTTAGAGAACTTACTCTAACTCTATCAGTCTACACTAAAAAAGTACCTACCTATACTTCTATACCCAGAAGAAGGATAGGTTAGAAGTTTCAGCTCCACCTGAGGAGAAGGGAAGACTGATGATTCACTCAGTCTCCATGTGTTTCAATCTGGTTGTGGGTACTTAATGTACCCCCGTCATGTCTGGCTGAAGACGTAAAACTTAGCGCTTTCAGAAAGGCAATTTCGATATTCCTAGAGTTACATGAGTCGCATGTATATATTATTGTCAATTCTCTCTGGACGTGCAAGTTCACTCATTTTGAAGATCATTAGGTACCACAAATGGTCCAATTTATGCCGAATTGGTAAAACCCTTCCTAAACCATTGCATCATAAATTATCAATCTTTCAACATTTTATGTCCCGGTCATGAGCGCCGGAGACAGTGCTGTATTTTGGTTGGGGGTGGGTATTTACTGAACTCATGTTTTCCCTTTTATTATGGAAAAAAAAGAGAGAGAGGGAGAGAAAGAGAAAACCTTGTGTTTTGGGTGTGATTTCATGTGATTTTTGAAAATGCCCTGACTTGATTTTTGAAAACTACCGCTAAGTCTATTTATTGAAAAGGACGTCGATTTTGATTTGAAAAATCACTTATTAGCTCTTAGTTCAGTTTGAAAGACAAATAGTACTACAGTGGAATGAAACTTTTATAAAACTCAGATTCAGCAAAAATTTTCATCGACGAACATCAGAATTATCCAAGGTTTAAACTATCTAAAGATCCTAGAAGAACAATTGTGAAGACCTAAACCAGTAAGCTTTTGAGTTTTCTTAATTTTTGAGGGTTATAAATAATTCTGAGTCACAAGATGACTCTCCTTTCTTCCAGTCCCCAATTATTTCGTCGTAAGATCTCATTAATCCTTGCTTTGGTCATAGAACTTGGAGTGAATTCAAAGTCGGATTATTACAAAAGAACATTTTCTATATGAATTCAAAGTCGGATTATTACAAAAGAACATTTTCTATATCCATTCAAGACATCACAGATGAAAGTGCAAACCCTAAAAAATTATGTAGGCCATTTCTAACCAAACTGACCTTTTTAGCTTACTTAACATCTACACCGTTAGAAACCCTATTTGAGCCTTATGATGAAAACTTTTTCTTGTTAACCCATCAACCAAAAATCAAATCTTCGAAATGAGCACAACTCAAACACCTACTTTTAAGAGGGTTAAAAGAGTTATTGGTATGATCACACCATAAAAAAAGAGAAATCAAGAAAAGAAAAGAAGACCAAATGGTTCAAGCTGAAAGGAAACATAAACATAAGAGAAAGAAAGAAAGAAAAGACACAAAAAAAGAAGGCTGAGAGAACAATGTCAAAAAGATAAACAAGTTGGAAAAAGGAAAAGAAGGAAAGTCAAGGAAATGGTGTCACCACCCTCGGGAAAAGTTGCAAAGAACAGTGCGATATCCTCTCAGAATTTTTGAATACCTGCATATCCTTATCTTTCTAACCCTTTCCTAAGCCTCTATACAACCCTAGCAAGACCTATTTGATTCTAGGTTAGCACAATCACCAAGTGTGGAGAATAGAGAAAAGATGAGCTATAGAGTTTGATCCGATGCTCCGAAGTGACATGACATTCCAATCATGAGATCTTTAGAAAGCCTCTAAAAATGTCCTCCCTTCATTAAAAATATATGTTTGATATTTGCTTTTTATACCAATATATATCTGCTCACATATAAGTTGAGAGAAAAAAAGAACAAAACCATTTCTGAGTTATTCACTTTTGAGTGGTAAACAAGTGAGAATTGAGGTCGAGGCATACTGTCTTTGAGGTGATTGAAGAGTCTTTACTACTAGATAAGGGTGATGTTGATCACACACACACGCTGAGTCTTAGTAATCTTTTAGTTTAAATGTCCATCTGTAGACACGTTACATTTTACTAACTAAGCTCTAATTTGTGAATGATTTCTTGCATCCTTGAAATAAAATGACAAAACGGAGTTTTTCTGAGTAATGTGAATAAGTTTTCCAGCATATGCCAAGCCCTTCTGAGCTCACTTATCTCGCACTAATTGCCAAGGATTAGCAATATGCTGGTTGGGGATTTTGATATTCGCTCAAAAGTACTAATTTTAAGCCACTATCCTTTTAGCATTGTCACATTCTCCTACTTAAAACTTCTCTTTTCATCGACTTTTTAGCGTAAGAGTTTCTTTCATTGCGTAGAACACATTCTTTAGACGAAAATCAACTATTCGCATGAATTAAACATATTTCAAGAAGTCAAGATGTAAAGTCGTTTTGATTAAGTCTCATTAAGTGCTTTTTCAATAGCAGAGACACCGATCAGATGATTTTGATGGAATGCAAGCCCACAACTGACTGCCAGAGTCTAGGACTAAAGCTCAAGAGTCAATAGGTTGAAGATAAGAAGATACATGCAAAATGAATCACTCAAGCATCTTTGGGAGAGCTAGAGAATCGAAAAAGCCTAAGAGAAGATCAAGAGAGAATGAAAGCCAAGCGTCCCGAGAAGAGACTAAGGAGATTAAAGCTTAATCAACTAACACAAGACAAATGCTGCTTAGTTGAAAAAGCTTGCAGAAGACCAAGTCGAAGACCAGGGTTCAAGACCCTCTGCTTGCATTTTTCTCCTAATTATCTTATTTTTTCTCTCCTCTCACCATCATTCTATCCTACGGCCAGTATTATCCCACACTTTGGCCGATCATCACTCTCCATTCCCTCCATCTAGAATCCTTGGCCAATCATCACCACACATTTCTCACCAATATCTTCACCATCCGATCATCCACTAGCTCTTCTATCCGATCAACCACTAAATTTCCATTATCACACCCATTCACCATGCGATTGCCACACGATCTACATGATAAATGGTTGTCCAAGAGAAGGTGATTTAAGCATGCATGGGTAGTGTATCCATCAAGGGCCCACCAAAATGGTTGGTCTAGATCACAAATGCATTAGAAATATTGATTTTTCAAAGCCTAAAGATTTTCTTTCGGATTTAAAAAATTTTAGAAAGATATAATTGGTTTTGATTTTTAAAAGAATTTTCTTTCATAAAAAGAATGTTTACTTTTACATAAGAGAGTTGACATGTGGTTTTGGAAACTCACAAGCATGAAACATGTTAAAAATATTTTCTTTATAAGAACAGTCCAAAACTTTGAAGAAAAAGAAAAAGAATTTTGTCTCTAAAGAACTTTCCAAAAAGCAATAAAAAGTGATCTTAAAATTAAAAAGATAGTTTTTGGAAGAAAAACATTTCTAAAAAAAGATGGATGGGCATTAACCCAGAAATGCTACTTTCTCCCTATAAAAGGCCACTCATGGCTCATTCCCCTTAGGTTCCCCTCCTCTAATTCCCATCTCTTTCTTACTTTCTCCCCTGGCACAAAAGAAAAAAAAATGGTAAAATAAAAAATTTGGCATCTCTGCCTTCCCTTCTCCATCGAATGACTCCATCATCTTCTTCTCAATACAGATCCAAGAATAATGGTTTTCTCTCCTCTTCTCCTTCTCTATCTTTTTCTTTTCCTAATCTCTTCTATTAATGCTTTTTAGTTAAATTTTTATTTGCTTTATTTATTTAAGCATTTTGAATTCAAGCATTGTAAGTTATAGTTTTTTTAATAAATGAAGTTTACTTTGGCATTTTATTTTTTGTTATTATATATTTATTTTCTTTTATTAAACTTTTAGGTAATTTCCTTCCTATAAAAAAATATTTTAAAAATTATTTTCCACCATTCTCATCTCTCTACCATTTTCTTGCTTGCTTTTTTTAATATTACATCTCTAACCCGAGTGCGGATTCAACATTCGACATGCCACTATACAAGTCTGTATTTTTGTAAATTTTTAAGTAAATCGAATCATTAAAAATGTGTTGAGCTAAGGGTGTTCGTCCAATGATATTCGCTCAAAAGTGCTTATTTTAAGTAATTATCCTGTTAGCGTTATTGCATTCTCCCACGTTAAAATACTCTATTTATCTACTTTTCTACGTAAGAGTCTCTTTTGTTGCGTAGAACACACTTTTCTGGACGAAATGGTATATTTGCATGCATTAAACACATTTTCGAAAGTCTAGACATGAAGTCATTCTGATAGAGTCTCATTACGCGCTTCTTCTATCGCAGGAAACCCCGATGGGACAATTCTCGAGACTTGCAAGCCCACATCGATCAGGAAAGCCCATTATCAAAGCTTAAAGAGCCCACATGCTATGACTAGAAGATATGGGCCAAATATGGGCTGAATAAGAGGACCAAAAAGCTGGCCCAAAGAACGAAGAGAGTAGGAGAGCCAATGACCAAGAGATGGACCAAAGCGTTTAAAGCCACATGAGTCAGCAAAGAATGATGGTCGACTCTACTGGAGAAGCGTGAGGATGGTCACAGTGAAGACCAGGGTTCCAGACCCTCCGCCAGTGCTTTTTTCCATTTTTTTTGATACTTTTTCTCTCATCTCTTCTTATTCTCTCTCTCTCTTCATCTTTCGATCCTCGAATCTACTGACCTAACCCCAGAACTCCTACCCATCGGCTCTATCTCATCTCCCTTAGCTTTCTGACCGTTGGATCTTCAATCGGACCGTTGGATCTTCAATCGGACCGTTGGATCTCTCTAGATCCGTCGATCTACCAATCTGGGTCCCAATCAAGTCACCATCCATCCGATCGCCTTCAGAATGCCTGTCACATCATCTTGTGAGACGATGGACATCATCAGTCCATGTGGGCCAGTAGCCGGGCCCATCATTATCGACCCGCTGTCCGACCAGTTAGTGGACCCCGCGAATTTCAAAAATAATTTTAATTAAATGGGGGGTCCACTAATTGGGGAGATTCCCCATAGAAAAGTAGGTTTTTACTTTCAAAAAAGACCCTATTTCCATTAATGGAAATATGGAGCTTTATAAGAGGAGGGAGAAGGGTTCGTTCGAACCCTAATCCCCCCCCTTTCTCTTCCATTCTCTCCCCCAACTCGTTTCCCCCTTTTCCCCCTCTCTTTAGGCCGTTTTCCCCCACTTCTCCTCCGCCTTCTTCATCTTCTTCACCAAGCTATTGCCGGAGTTGCAGGCTGCAACTCCGGCCGATCAAGATACTCCTCCCCCACGTTCTCATCTCCCGAACCACTCACCATCTCCATCCTCCGTCTAAACCCCAGCCGAGATTCACCAAGAAAGAAAGAAGAAAGAAAAAAAAAAAAAAAATAGAAGAGGAATGGAAGGAGGACCGTTTGGAACCACCTCCCCACCTCCATGAGCGCCGCCACCTGCAGGTCTTAGCGCCAGCGTGCAATCTGCTCTTCCACATTCACTCAACGCCTCCACCTATTCTCTCCTCTCTTTTCCAATCTATCTCACTTCCACACGGTGGCTGCTCCTCAAGCAACCACCATTGCATCCTATCATGTTTCCAGCAAGATGGCAGCACCACCGCCACTACATGCATGCACCTCCTAGACACCACTCCAACCGGTGCAGCCTTCCTCCTATGCTCCTACCTACCGGCCACATCAGCAACGCGTGGAACCCATCTGCCTTCCGCCTAACATCAACACCCTCCACCAGCATTGCACTCATGACCTCCACCTTGCTGCCCCTCTCCGGATAGCCATCGCACCAGCGTCTGGATCGCTACCCACACCATCTCTCCTCCTTTGCTACTACTGTCGGAACCTCCAGCCGCCGTAGCACATGTCAATACTACCCCCATCTCCACTGCTAGCGTGGTTCAGCCAACCATCACATTGATCTCTTCCAAACCCTCTTGGCAATCCAGCCACCCCGTACTCAAACCAATGGGCCGAATCTCACTTAGGTTGATCCCTTGGCAAGTGCATCCTTCTTGCACACCTTATTCCCCGTGGCATTGTTCAAGGCTGATTCTCCGTCGAATTTACACTCCATCCTCCTGGTAAGTGTCAAAGGTAAAATTTTGATCTACTTCTCTCAAGCTCTCTTTCTCTCTCTAGATTTGATTTTCTCTCTCATCTCTCTTATGTCTCTCTCTAGTTTAGTTTTTGTTTATATGCTTTCTAGTTAAAGTTGGCTGATTTGATAATGTTTTGCTTAGAAATTTGTAAGGCTCGTACTTTGATTGAATGAATAAAATTGGGTTCATTTTGGAGTTTTAGTGTTTAAATTCGAATAATTGATGCATAGGATTGTTTCTAATTCTTAGTAGTTTTTCTCTCTAAAATCACAACAAATAATGTTTTAAAGACCATTTCAATCACCACTCTTACCCCACCATCATTTCCATATTTTCTTGATAAAAATCCGTCATTGCATGTTCATGAGTCGCGCTAACTAACCCCGAGTGCGGATCGACATCCGACACGAGCCACTGTACTACCCTGTGATTTTTTTGCAGGATTTGAGTAAAAAAGAATCGGATAATTACAAATATTATTGAGATCTAGGAGTTCCGTAACCAACGACGCGGAAAAATCCTATTTTCATCCAACGACCGGAAAAACCTAGTTTCAGCTAGCACATGTTAGTACCTGAGATTAACTATAGCTTCTTGCACATGTTAGAGTGTACACACCTACCCTTGAAGGCGACCATACCCCATCATTATGGACAACTAAAGTCGGAAAGTCTCCACCAATTCCTATCCCTATAAATAGGTGCCTCGTTTATTGAGAAAAGGTTTTGAAATCAACTATCTCACAAAAGCTATGTCCCTTCTCTCCCTCTCTCTCACCAGGCCAATCAAATGGACTTGAGTTGTCGACTGTAAGGAATATTTTCATATTCAATTTGGCAAAGATTCTGTTTGACATAAAAACATTCGTGTAACCGTTCCTACGAGCACCAATGTAATGTGGAGATGTTGTGGTATGCATACTTCGCCGACTACTTGAAGACTAGAAGACAGAGACAGCAAGAATGAGATAGTTGACGAAAGAAGTCATCTGAGTGACTTAGTGGCCATAGGAATAGGTTTAAAATGAATAAAATATAATGGTCAAACCTAGTCATTAGACAGACCCAAGTCTGAGTCAAAGATATTGACTAATAGGAGAGTCCGATAGATTGGAACTTGTCCAATCAATTGGACATAGCCCAATCGATTGGAGGACTCTATGTAATCGATTGAAAGCTACGAGGCAGAATAATATTTTAGCCCAATCGATTGAAGACTCTGTGAAATCGATTGGAGCCTTCAGGACAGAAACTTATTTAAGTCCAATTGATTGGAGACCTCTGTGTAATCGATTGGAGCCTACGGAACAAGAAACTTATTGAGGCCAATCGATTGGGCCCAAAGTACAATCGATTGGACCTTGCACGAACTCAGTCTTTCTCAGATCTGAATTTCTTGGTTCCATTATCCCACGTTCTACACGACTCAGGGTCACGAATTCTATAAATACAACCCTTTTACACATTCTCTAAACACACACAGAGACACAGAGTCACTCAATCTTTCAAGAGTGAGAAGAAAAGGTTTATTTATTACAGTGTCCATTCGAAGAGCAATAAGCTTGTTTCTCATTCACATCTTGCGAGCTTGTTCTTCTTATTGATCAAAGCTAAGTGCTTGATCCATCCCTCAGCTTAGATCTACCACTCATATATTCGACCTAGTAGCCTGAGTGTACCAGTGTGACTCAACACCTTTTGAGCAACCTAGAGTTCAGGGTGTACTAAATCCTTCACCTTCTGCAAAGGCGGGAGTGTTAAGAATTAAAATCGGAAGAGCCGATCAACGGTAGGTTTGGTATGTACCAAATTGAACAAGCGAACAAGGCTTCTTGACTGTAAGGGTGCGCATGGATTCGTAGCGTTGATTTAGAGGACGTAGACGCCTCGGCAGTAGGCCTTGGCTAAGGTTGGAAGCTGTATTTACAACGGTGCTGCGTACGTAACCTTTGTTTCGTTTAACTTTTCAGTCAGTGATACTTTTCGTTTGGACATGGTCCCATGGTTTTTCCTTGGCTAAGGTTTCCACCTAAAAATCTCTTGTCTTGTGTGATTGTTTGTTTGTATTCCATGATCTATCTTGATTAGACCAAACGACAAAAAGAAAATATACGACAGAGGTATATTCGACTTGAGTCAGTTGTGATAATCTTTTATCAAACAACTAAGGCATACAATTTTGCTCTCCTACCACTGACTAGTAAAATTGTGTAGGTTAATTAATTTTAAATACCTAATCAACCCCCTCCCCTTCTAGGCATATTGGATTAAAAAAAATAGACCTGTGTTATTTCAATTGGTATCAGAGCGGGTTATTCTATTTAAGGTTTAATCACCTAAATTTAGATTCTTGAGAAACCAGTCCATTTTCATTAATTTGTCAAAATACAAAAAAAATGTGGAAACACATCCAGACCTCCATTGTTTGATGGAGAAGACTATGCCTATTGGAAGGCTAAGATGATGGCTTTTATAAAATCTATTGATGAAAGAGTCTGGATGTCTGTAGTGGATGGTTGGTCACCACCCACAATGGCTGTAGGAGATAAAACCATTCTTAACCTAAAGCCGATTGGAGCAAAGAGGACATAGATTGTTGTTGTCTAAACAGCAAAGGGCTAAATGCTATTTTCAATGTGGTTGATAAGAATGATGAGTTTCAAAGAAGCTCTACTTGTTCTTTGGCTAAAGAAGCATGGGACATTCTTAGAGTCACCTATGAAGGAACGTCAGCTGTTAAAATCTCTAAACTTCAAATGTTGACAACTAAGTTCGAATCCATGAGAATGGAGGAGAATGATACATTCACTGAGTTCTATGCTCAACTTAGTGATATTGTGAACTCTGCACACAACTTGGGTGAAATCATTCCTGAATCCAAAGTTGTTCAAAAAAATTTGAGATCCTTACCTAATAGATTTCAGGCTAAGGTAATTGCTATTGGGGACTCTCTCAAAATTGATGAGCTGGTTGGGTCTCTACAAACTTATGAGATGAATTTGAGACAACCAAAGAAATTAAAAGGTATTGTCCTTAAAGTTTATGAACTTCAAGATTCAGAGTCAGATGTTGACTCTGAAGTTGAAATGGCATTATTTGTGAAAAAGTTAAAAAAGTTTTTTCGTTCTAAAAATGATAGAGTTAAGAACAATAAAACTTTTGATAAATGTAAGGAACATGCCAGACCTCATGCGAGAGGTAACAGAAGTGAATGGAACCCTAGGGAAAGCCGCTCAAGTGAACCCCAATGTTTCAAATGTAAAGGTTTTGGTCACTTTGCTAATGGTTGCCCAAACAAAGAAGAATATAAGGGCAAGGCAAAAGCTTTCAATGCCACATGGGATGAAAAATCAAAAGACCATTCTGATGATTCAGATATCAATGAAAAGACTGATAAGTATATAGCTTTTGTTACTCGTTTTAATAGTCCCTATGGATCTCATGGAGATTCCAAGAAAAGTGATGATGAGAGTTCGAAAAACTCTTATAATGGGGACTCGGATGACTCGGCAGTTGGTGTGAAAGAACTATACAAGGAATCAATAAAGTTCATTAAGGCTAATATATTTTTATCTGATAGAGTTAAATGTCTTGACTTTGAAAATGCGGCCTTGTTAATTGACACTAAAAAATTAAAAGTGTTGATTACTGATTTAGAGCAAGAAAATGAGTCTCTGCTAAAAAGAAACAAGTCACTGGAATGTAAATGCCAAACTTGCATGTCACATAAGGAATCCCTAAAAAATGAGCTTCTTAAATCTAAGAGGGATGTGTTAGGATTCTCATCTAGCTTTGTAAAGCTTGATGAGATTCTTCGTGTGGGAAAAGTCTATGGAGACAAACAAGGTTTGGGTTACAAACAAAATCAAGAAGAAGGGTCTTTTTTCAAAATGATTTTTGTTAAAACTCAAACTATTCCCACTTAGATCAGTGACCAAATCAAAGTTGTCAAAAACAATTGTCATTGTACGTACTGCAAAAATGTGGGTCATGTGATTAGAGATTGTCTTAAATTAAGAAGAGGACATCAAAATTCTCTAGAGAAAGTGGTGAACTCAACTCAAAATGTGAAGAGTCAAAGATTTCCAATGAAGACACATTATGAGATAAACTATTTGGATGTGCTATCTAGGAAGATGAAAGACCTACTGGAAAGATCTAGAGAATTAATCAAGGAGATTGAGCTCTTAAAAAATTCAAACATCCTCAGAGTTCTTTAACTCAAAAGAGGAGAGATCCTAAGAGAATTAATCTATCCACCAAAATCACATCTATATGGGTTAGAAAAGATTCTCTGAAAGAGAAATGTTCGACAATGTCCTATCTCTGAGTATTGTGCTCTCTATCCCCTCGTGTTTTCCATTCTTTTTTTTTTTTAGGGATTTTTTTGTTTTTGTTTTCCTTATAATTTTGCTTCGATCATTTTGAAGAATAAAAATTGAAAATTTTTGTTTCAGAAAATCAAAAGATCTATTGTTCAGAAGAATGTTAAAATTATTATATAAGATTTTTGATGAGCAGTAATTTTTTAGAACATTCATAGAACAAGAACTTAACTATGTTGGTAAAATTTTGTTAATATCAGTATTATATCTTTTAATCACTACTACATAATATTGTTTAGACTACACTATTAAAAAATAGATAGACTACAATTTTATTTAAAAATGAAGCGTAAAAGTCTAATTTTAACAAAAATTAATTTAAAAAATAAAAGACTACGATTTTAGTAAAATCCGTGGCTTAAAGTGCTGCAAAATGGTCACAATTTTTACTAGAACCGTAGCCCTAACCTTTAGTCCATGATTTTTGTAAAAGATGGGGTAGTTAAAAAAAATTAAAGGCTACAATTTTATTAAAATCCGTAGTTGAAACTGTAGGATAAACCCTTACTTCAGGCCATGGATTTTGCGAAACTATGGTTTATGACCACTTTTAGACTTTACGCCAGGATTGTAACAAATATCAACGCTTAAACTAAATCCCTGCTCCCCGCGCTAACAAATTAATACCCATATAGTCGATGTCTCTTTTTTTCTTTGAACATGCTACCTCTTTCCCTATCAGTATGCTCTCTCCCTCTCCACCCATCTCCCTTCCGCCAGTGATTGATCCTCCGGCCATTGCTCCACCGGTGCCCCAGTCGGTCATTACTCTATCGGTGTTCTAGTTGGTCGTTACTCTGTCGGTGCTCTGCCTGCCATTTACCGTGCTTTACAGCACTCAAATCTACACATGTGCGCCGTCGTGTGAGTATCGCCTCAAATCTCCTCCGTCATCTACCTACCTACACCGTCGTGACGTCGTCGCAAGAATATCAGGTAAGAGTAATGTTTTATTTAATTATTTTTTTATGATTTTTGGATCAGAAATTAGAGATTTCTGATCATATGGATGTTTGGCCGAACACTGATATTCGCTCAAAAGTGCTTATTTTAAGCTATTATCCTTATAGCGTTGTCGCATTCTCCTACGTAAAACTTATCTTTTCGTCGACTTTTCCACGTAAGAGTTTCTTCAATTGCATAGAATGCATTCTTTAGATGAAAATCGACTATTTGCATGAAATATACGCATTTCAGATAGTCCAGTATCAAGCCGTTTTAGTTGAATCTCATTACGTGCTTTTCACTTGCAGGAGACCCTATTAGGCGATTCTCGAGGACTGGCTGGCCCATGATCAACCACAGAAGACTTCTATCAAAGCTTAAAGAGCCAACAGGCTAGGATAAAAAGATAGAAGACATGTACAGGCAAAGCTAGAGGATCGTAGAGCCGGAACAAGGACTAAGAGAGAGAAGAATAGCTGGAGACCAAGAGAAGGACTTAGGTGTTAAAGGCTACACCATTGACATCAAAGGATAAGTTTGACTAATTGGTGGAGCGGACGAGAGAGAATAAAGAAGACCAAGGTTCAAGACCCTCCAATGCTTTTATTTTTGTATTTTTCTCTCACCTCTCTCTTATTTCTCTCTCTATCTATCTTGGCCCATGACCCATGACCCATGACCATGACCCATGACCATGCCCATGACCCATGACCCATGCCCATACCCATGACCCATGCCCATGAACATGACCCATGCCTATGCCCATGCCATTTGCAACAACAAGAGAGAATTGGTCTCACTTGACCGATTCTTCTCTCCCCCATATCTCTCTATCCTAGTCACTCTCTCTCATCTAACTAACCCATTCCCAACCATTGAATCTCTCTAGATCCAACGGTCATCATTTTTACAACAAGCAAAAAGAAAAAAAAAATCTATAAGAGATCTACGATCTCTCCTTCTTGGGTTGGTTCCCTCCCCCATGATTTCTTTCTCTCCTTCTTCTTCCTCCCCTTCTTGAAGTGTGATCGCTGGAGCTCCCCAAACTAGCAACCTTCACAGCCTAAATGGCTGGTTCCTTCCCCCTCTAATCTCTTAATCCCCTTCTTCTCTCAATCTCTCTTCTTTCTCTGGTTCGTTTGCCCAACATTGACACAGGTGGACTGTGTGACAGCCACTCACCTCTGTCTCACGTTGCTAGATCACTCCTCCATAGCCAGATCTCCACTACGCCTCCTGCTACTTCTCCATTTACCGTGGAGAACCACCACGTGCTAGAGAACCACGTGCTATTCTCCCACGTTGTAGGTCATCTCAGTCATCCTCACTGAATTTACCCATCTTGGTGCACCTCCTTCAGCAGCCAAAACCTTACCGTCTTGCTATTGTTGTGCGTCTTCTCCACCAAGGGCAGCAGGCCTGCAATTCTCTTGAAGCTCCACCAAGGTATCTTCTCTTCTTGGCTTTCCTTCTATTCTTCTTCTTCTTCTTCTTCTTCTTCACGTCCTCCCCGGAGTTGCAGCCTGCAACTCCAATCGCCACCACCATCTTGCTGCCATACAATTCCAGCAACACCATTACCGTTGCAGACGATCTTCTCTAGCCACCTGCAAGTGCATTTTCCCCCTCCTCAGTCCGTCTTCTTCCTCCTCCTCCTTCTTCACTGCTTGCAGGCCGTCCACCATTGGAGCTCCTCCCCCTTGCATAGCCTGTAACATGGTGTAGCAGATCCACCAACAGCCAGCACCGCCTCTAGCAAGTTGTCTTCTCGTTCTTCTTCTTCTTCTTCTTCTTATTCTTCTTCTTTTTCTTCTTCTTCTTCTTTAAATTTTTTTCTTCACCGGCGTTGCAGACCTGCAACTCCGGCGATCTTTTCGGCGGCAACCTCCTCCATAACAGCATTATTGCCCCTCCATTCTTCACCACGTTAGGTGCAAATCAGACCTTGTGGTTCCCACTTTTCCGGTCTCCCTATTCTCATCCACAGGGTTGCAACAGTGCCTCTTCTTCTTTTCATTTACGGGATTCCATCCCTCAAACCAACAACCCATGATCTGCACAGCAAAATTTGGAACCTCCCCTGTGCACCGGACAGCAAGAGCAGCCATGTGCTGCTCATCACCCTCTATTGCATGCATCCAAGCAAGCTACGTGATCCCCTCAGCCAAGTCAGCAACATTGCTGAATCTGCTCCCAATCGTTAACTCTCACGAGTTAATCTTGCTGCTCCTACACTTGAAGACGTGGTCAGCTTTCATCTCCACCACAGCTGTGAACACCTGTCATGGCTTCCCTCTTTTGAAAAGATCCACCTTGAACAGCATCTCTCCATCTCACCCCTCTCCTTCACACGACGCCCCTCCTTGCTGCAACTCTAAGTGGCATTGCTGTTCTTCTTAGGAGATCTACCCACTGTGCCTGCCACGGCCTGTTGCTCCACTGCAGCAAAGCTCCGCCAGCTGGCTCCTCAAGAGTTGCTGTTCACCCCTCCATTCTCGACCTCAATTGATAAGCATCACAGCCACTTGAAAAGCATCTTGCAGCTACCTCTACCTTGGCTGAGATCTTGATGCACATCCCCACCTTCTCAAGCACGTGCATCCTTCCACAGTAACCACGAGCCACTAAAGCAACTGATTTCATTCCACCAAGGTTTGGGTAGGTTTTCTCTTCCTAACCTTCACTTTATCTCTAGAAAGGTGAGTTTCTCTCTCTAGTTCACACTTTCTCTCTCTCCATTTTCTCTCTCTCTCTCTCTATTTTCTCTATCTACTTGTTATCTTCCTTTTGTTTTCTAGTTAATTTGTGAATGATTACGCATTTAATGAAATATTATTTTTAAATTCAATTCAATAAAGTTCAATTTGATTTTGTATGGATGCATTTTAATTATCATAGGCTGTTTATGTTGCTTTCATATTCTTATTAAGTGAGGAAATTTCTCTCTCCAAAAATCACAATATCATGTTTTAAGTCCCTATCAGATCACCATTCTCACCCTTTCATCATTCTAAGCAGATTTCAGTTAATTTGTTCTTTATTTGCCCTAACCCCGAGTGCAGACGATATCCGACATGAGCCACTATGCAAATCTGTATTTTTGCAGATTTAGTGAACCAAATTGGAGAAATTACAAATCTTGTTGAAATACAAGGGTTTCCGATCTAACGACACGGAAAAAACCTAATTTCAAATACTAGATGCAACGGCGGAATCCTAGATGTTTAGCGGAAACCTAGATGGGTTTTTTCCTTTTACTCTCTCTTTTAATCTGATTTCTCTTTCTCTTCGCCCATCTTTCTCACTTGATTCAGATCAAGCTTTAATCCAGCTTAGATATAGTCTCTTCCTCTTCCTCTCCCTCTCCCTCTCCCTCTTTCTTTCTTTCTACAACTCTTCATTCTCATCTACAACTCTCTCTCTCCCTCTCTCTCATCATTGGGGATTTTGAGTTCAATGTTCTGTTACAGAACACCGATCAAGATTCAGCAAAGGGGTTTCGTAGTAGAGAAGAACACAAAGAAACCATCCCACCATCTCATGGTGAGTTATTCCTATCTATTCTTCTAGAACCCTAATTTCATTTTTGAACAAAAAAATGGCATTTTGCATTGTTCAAATTGTATTTCGAAGGTCTGGATTTGGAACAGAGAAGGATCATGGTCGTCCATTTGAGCAACGGTGCCAGCTCTAATGAACTGTGAGGTAAAAATTGCTAACTTTGTTGTTGAGATTGTGAAAAATATTTGTTGATTTATTGTTTCCTATGTTTTCCTTATCTTCTCTTCGATGAAGTTCAGTTGTGGGCTGAAGCAAGCTCTTTAATCTGCAAATTTCTCTTAAGAAACCCAAGGAAAGAAATTTTTTCAAATTGAAAGATAGAGGTGCGCTTTCCATTAAGAAACTTGTACTAGCTGTAGTGTGCATAAATAATATTTTTGAAAGTTTTTTTTCTCAGGATTGATAATTAGAGCATTCCACATCGGAAGTGTCATATTAAGATCTACTTTGAGATCAAGGATCATTATATGCCATGCTATGTTACCTGGATACAAATAGGACACAGGATTTATATGCTGCATATGTGACATTTACACTTAAAATTGATTTGGATACAGAACATACCATTTTTAATTATATGGGTAAGATAGATGGCAAGTATTTCTTGGGAGTGGCATAGTGAAGGAAAGGCTGACCTTGACATGCAATTCCTTGAGTGAACAGAATCATCAATTGTCTAAGGGACAATTATAGGTGTCCCTGTGGATAGACTGATGTGGGGGTTCGATCTACTTACACAACCTTTAGCTGGTGTATAACTGATGTGACCAACAACATCCTGCATCGGTACACATGCCTGCTTGGTCAGGTGATAGATGTGTACCTTCCCTTTGTGGGAGGTCGTGGGTTCAACCCTGTTCAGCATCATCAATATTGGGCATCCGGCAAGAAAAGGGTTCATTGAGAATCTTTCATTTAGTCAAGGAGATCTGGCACTTGGTTTCCTCTTTGAACATCTCGTTCCCTTGTGTGCCAAAGATGGCGAATGAGAAAGTGCACATCTTAGGTAAAGATGGAATCAATAGGGGTTTTATGTATTTTGATGTAGCTTCGCCTATTTAATTATTTTTGTCTTTCTTATACTCTCTTTCTCCTTCTTTGTACTTTTGTTTATATTATCATTGTTACCGATAAAAAAAGAAGAGCTGAAATCAAAATATATGAATAAATTGAGATTTGTTTGAAAAACTATGTTGGCTTGCGTCCAACACGGTGTCCAACATGGCAAATTCTTAGAAAATGTAGTGTCCTTATTATGTAGCCAAATGTCATCATCTATTTCTTTCTAACATTTTTTCAACAAAGTCAGCCTTAGCTAATTTATTTATTTCAATTAGTTCCTTCTTTGATTGCTCTTATGTTGGAACAAGTACAAAATAACTTAGGGCAATGACAACAGTGGCCTTTTGATAGTTACTTACCAATACTTCATTTTCTCACAAATAGACTGGAGGCTAATTGATTGTTTTTAACTTAGAATGTTACTCTGGCTGTATAATATTGCTTTGCATTGCTTTATACTTTGCTAAAACTAAGAGAATTTAATTTTCTATTTGTTTAGGATGTTAATCACAGGTTGCAAATGCACTCATCTTTGATAAAAAAAAAGTTCTCCCTAGATGAAGAATTGGAAGTTTGTTATTACATCCCCCCGTCATCGAAATGCTCTCAGGTCGTAAGTTCTCTATTTTTTTTTTTAAATGCTTTCAATGGAATGGTACATGCTCTCAAATTCTCGCCCTGTTACATTGTCGATTATGTTCATTTTGTAGACGTACACACAAAGTGTAATTTTCAGTCTTGTAGATGTAAAGAGTTTTTGTCTTGTAGATGTAAAGAGTGTTTGTCGTCACTACGAGTCTGTAATGGGAGAACATGTGTGCTGTAATTGTTCAATCTTGTCTTGCTCATTGGTAATGGGCTTTGTGAGTAGCATGGAATGGAGCCGCTGCTGAAAATCCCTTTTGAGAGTAGTTCATCTTCCGGTGGTTTCATTTTGTTGGGGCTAAAGCTTTTCTCAAATTGGATTCTGCTGGACTGTGTTATCCAAAGAACAACATTTTGTCATTATTTCTCCTCATCAAGCGCAAAGTTGGACTAGCAAGGAAGGTCTTTGATGGAAGTCTTGATGGTTGCACAGCTTGGAAGTGTTGCATGGTTCACTTTGATTCATGTTTTTTGCATCATAAAACAACCAATTTCCACTCAATCCCTGATTAGAGTTTTATGTTATTAGTCTGGAGTTCTCTACGAGTCTGAATTAAGGGATTATATAGTAATTATTCAATTTTTTTCTTCCTAGGCACTGATCTTTGAGCCAGAGGTATATGTTGGAGTCTGGATTCTTTTTTGATTAACACGAAAGATCAAAGTTCTGTTTTGTTGGTACACAGCTGGTTACCTAGGAAGTCATTGATTGTTCACAGGTGCTGCAACTGCTGCTCTCCTTAGTCTTGGAAGTCTTTTGATTATTAACAGAGGAGGTTGATTGTTTAAGGTTGTATGTATGCTGGCTAATTGTTTGCTCTCCCCCGGTTGTTTAATTTCCTGACAGGCATTATATGAGTTTAATGTGTGTACACTTGCATATATGCACACCAGCAACAGGACCAAAATTTGTGGAAAGCATAATTGCTAGTGTAAATCTGAGTCATTTATGTGCTATTTTTAAACAGAACGGATGTTATATTTGTGGTCACTGTATTTCAATAGTTGAAATGGCATATGCTCTACAGGTTGCAAATTGTTTTCAAATTTGGCAAACCTATCTTATGAAATTTTCTTAATAAATTTGTGGTGTTTCTTGCTCCAGGTTCAACCGATCCAATGGGTAGGTTCAAACGAAGAATTGGATTATTTGTTGGGTGGGAAGATACAAGTCACCATTGAGTCCAATTCTGAGAGTTTGCATCTTCGTCAAAGTCTATTCTAGCAGCTAACTAGCTGATCATCGATCCAAGCCGTGTTTATGCCGATACCAGCTACTTGCCCACCACAGTTACCTTCAAACATTATTTTATTTAAAATAATTAAAAACTGCATCATTTTATTGTTGGGTAGGTAATTTTAGAAATTTCTACTGCACAGGCATGCAGAATTTGGACTAGATCTTGAAGAAATTATGGTGGTGGAAGCAATTTGGCAATCCATTCAGGTTTGTCTGTTGCTAAGTATAGTCCTTGTTTTGATGTTGTTTTGAGCGGAAACTTGGATGGTTTTTTTTATCGAAAAAATGAATGGATTTTCGGTACAGTTTGGGTATGAATTTTGATTGGTAATTGGACTGTAATATGGGTTGTATTTATGGAATAACTATAGTGATAGTCTGAGCAACCCTCTCTTAGGTGTACGTGGCGTGCAAAAGAGAGAGTCTGAGCAAAGGGCTTCATTTGTACACCAAATTGGAGGAATCAAAGTATTGCAAGAGATGAATTTAGAGGCTGGACTGGAGTCATGGTGTTGCAGCAACAACATCAGTTATTTTCTATTGTTTCTCCCATTTTGAAATTTTCACTAGGTATTGCTTATGTCATTATGGTACCTGCATATAGAACAACTCGATTCATCAAGGATGGTTCAGATTCATAGTATTTCACTATCCCATTGATTAGAATTTCTTATTAACAGTAGATATCCAAACACTTTTTGTTAAGATGTTTATGTACAAGTATCTTCTTATTTGAAGTAGCTTTCTTGTGCTTAATTATATTTTTTAATCCCACTTATGCTTTTTATTGCATAACATATCTCCAAAATAAAGAGGAAATGTTTATGCGACATTGTTCCTAAACCTTCTTATATCCTAGTTATTTTTTAATTCTAGAAAGCATACGCATGTGCATCACAAACTTTGCACTCATGTGATCAACTGGCATCCAACAGATCTTTTTCTATGTTACCCACCCACCCACACACAATCACACAAGAGTCCCATTCTTACACGTGTTTCCATGTTAGACATATACTTGAGGTGTTGGACACCCAAGGGAATGTATAATCTTCTATATTTTTCACTTCTATTGCATTAGACATTCGATTCTTGAAGTCTTTATAACTAATGATAGAACTTTTTATTTGCGAACAGGTTGTGTTTTATGTACTTAATCCAGCACATGTAGCTAGCAACCTGCCTAAAACAGTAACATTTGAAAGCATGGTTATGTTGTGAGTTTCTTTTAATCCTAGTCACTGCTTCAGTTTGAGATGCCAAGTCCATGTCTGACGTGGAAACACATTGTTGCTTCAGCAGCATGGTTGATAGTTTCAATGAAGGATTAACAAGAGGTGCTTCGTCTTCCTTGAGGCGTGAAGTACATTTTGCATTGTTTCTCGCTGATATGCTAGAGGTAGAAGGTCCAATTTCTCTCTGTTTCTATTGCTTATTGCTGGGTGCAGCTCTAGTCAGACTCTATTTTATATGTTCACTTATCCAACTAAGCTCTTTCTCTTGTTTGGTTTCAGTTTCGAAAACAACAGCAAACTCAATGGACCTGACCTGCAAGGACTAGTGTCTAATTATGATTTTGGATGCTGAAAAAGGTTGGGATTCTGTGATCTTCCCTGCCAGATCATGGCCTGTAGTGTAGTCTTTTATCCTATAGGTTAATGAATGAGAGAGACATGCTTTATGCTATATTAGATAAGGTAACTACTAAAGCCTTAAGCCTCAACTTGTAGAAGAACAAAACTAATTTAAGAAACTTGAATGTTGTTGTAATCAACCCAATTATGTGCTGGATAAAATAACCATGAACTTCTATTGTTTGCAGTGTCTTGACACTTTCTAGTGCATACATTGATATTTTCAATTGTCAATAGTCTCTTTCATATTGTCTTATACATTTATGGAGTTGGCATACACTACATGGACAAAACATTGGTGTTCATGGCCATTTTTGCTGCCATGGTAATGATAAAAAAGACATGACATGTCATGTATTGTGAGTTCTAGTATAACTGAGATTGGCCCTATCCATATCATGTTAGGAAATTACCTTGTCAGAATTTGTTACATGTTCTTAGACTCATGATCTTCAAGTCATTTCATTTAGAGTTCATTCTAAGTGCCAACAACATAAGGTGCCAAATTTAAGGTAATACATGCATGAATGAGAGAACGAGTAGTAGAAGTTAAAGTTATATGGCTGGTTTAAGGCATCAAGTGGTGTTTTAGCTACTGTAAAGCCTTCTTTCTAGTTTTAAAGCGGCTTTATTCTCAACTGACTCTTTCAACCTAAGCAGATTATTTTTATTTGAAGGAAGAATTAACTTCACTTGCTGTTCTTACTATGAATCAGGAGTATTGGACCATCAATGTTTAAAGGAGAGGCTCTTGGTTTAAGTGCTATGTATGCAACCAAATCAATCTGCGTGCCCATACCATTTGATGTGGGGAAACTCCCAAACTTGTTTCATGTGGATAGAAACTAGCTTGTACTCTAATTTGTTCTTTCTATTAATATATTTCCTCTAGATGACAGTAAATATAAGTGAATTTGTTGTCAACTCATATAGGTTGGACCACTATCATGGAGTGGTTCCTATATAATTATGGAGTTCGTTGAATTAATTTGGTGCATCTAGAGGTGATCAGGTGAGGATTATATATTGTTCTTCCCCTAATGTATGTTGAATGCGATATAATTTATTCAATCATTATTTATTCTCTGTCAATCCTAGGAACGAAACTCGCTGAAATGCATAAAGTTGGTAATTCCAACATGGGCTTTGGTTGAACTAATCATTTTTCAATATCTGAATTTGGTACCCATGTTTCTCCTTTCTTTGTTTTGTTCATTGTGAGACCAAAATACTCTTCTGTACCTTGATGCTATCATAGGATTTGCAATTGTTAGTTTGACTCATAGTGTACTATGTACAGTTGGCCACAGAGTGCTAATGAATTCATGTCTGTTCTTTTACAGTATTCCACAAATAAACACTTGGACATCGGATTTGGTTGAGTTTTTAGTTGAACATAGACTTGGTTATCAACTGAAGTTGACACGGGAACAGTATGGTGATTCCACCATTTATGGAAAAGGTAATCTACTTCTTCAAATGGCTAGGTGTTTGTTGACTAACTTTGATGAACAAGTTATGCCTACTCATATTATGAAATAGGTAATATATTCCTTGAAATGGTGGTTTAATTCCACCACTTATGCCTACTCATATTGTATTTTGATGAAAAAAGAGGATTTTTGTTAATTATAACAGTCATTAATGTAAAACACTCATTTCCTCTACATGCCATCACTGATTGAACACCAGACCTTTGTCAGTTCTCCTATTCGCTCTGCTAATCGACCATTTGATAGTAAATTCATGCTTGTGTGAAATTCTTATAGTAGGACTGAACCTAGAATCATTTTGTGTGCTCCTGTTGATGATGATGATGTAGAGTCTAATAGATCAAAGTCTGAGGTGAATGATGAAGATGTCGAAGAAAGTGGAGAGGTAAACTTTCTAAGCTCTCACTTGTTATTGTTTGCAGAACTACTTTCTCACATGTTGCATGACACAATCTTGATCATTAAATCAACAATTCATATTAATAAACAAATATGTAAATAAACTAATCTAAAATAAAACATCTCATTTTTTAAATTGTTTTCTTAATTTAGGTCCTACTCAAGAACTTGTTCAAAGGCCATTTTTTAAGACGATAGCAACGGCATTAAGGCCAAGTGGTGTACTTTGTAGCATGGTGGAAAGTATGTGGCTCCATGCATATCTTATTAAAGATTTGATCTCTGTTTCTCATGAAAAATTATGATTGTTATTTCGTGAGTATTTTTAAGGTTAGTACTAATTCATTCAAAAATTTTAAATTTTTTATTTTTTTATAAATTCGATCAGCAGTTTGTTTTAGTATTACACCTTGGGAATTAATGACTTGGCAACAAAGTTAAATTATAATGATGTTATAGGATTTTTTCTTTTAAATTATTTATATTGATTATTTTACATCTTTAGCATTTGTTAATCATAATGATTCTGTAATTATTTTTAGAATTAAAAAAAATGAAAATACTACGGTTTTGAGTGGGGTTTTGTTTTGTACTAAGAAACGGTAATAGGGTAGCGGATAGAATTGCCTCTAAGGCAAAAACTATAGATTCCCAGTCAATATGGGACACATCCTTACCAGCATGGTTGGTAAATGTGCTAAAGGAGGATGTAGCTACTGATGTTGTTGTCTCTTTGCTCTAGTTGTCTAATGAATGAGCTTAATTACAAAAAAAAAAGTGATTTTATAATTTTTTTTAGAATTAAAAAATGAAAAGACTATGGTTTTGGGCAACACCGTAGTCTTTAGAAAAGGAAATGTTTGAATTAAAGAATACGGTTTCTTAGAAAATTGTAGTCTACTATATACTTACGACTATGGTTTTCGATAAAACCATAGTCTTTTCCAGATGTTTAACCTCGGTTTAACTCTTTTACACAACGGTTAATAATTATAAAGACTACAATTTTGTGGAAAATCGAAGTCTTTTATATAGTCTTACAACAACAGTTTTGGACAAAACCATCGTATTATAGCTCTTATAGACAACAGTTAAAAATCGTAGTCATTTTTACAGACGTTAGACTACGCCCGATTAGATGATATTCGCTTAAAAGTGCGTATTTTCCACTGTTATCTTTTAAGCGTTTTCACACTCTCCTACGTTAAAATGCTCTATTTATCTACTTTTCTACGTAAGAGTCTCTTTTGTTGCATAGAACACACTTTTCTGGACGAAATGGTATATTTGCATGTATTAAACACATTTTCGGAAGTCTAGACATTCAGTCGTTCTGATAAAGTCTCATTACGCGCTTCTTCTGTCGTAGGAAACCCTGATGGGACAATTCTCGAGACTTGTGAGTCCACATCGATCAGGAAAGCCCATTATCAAAGCTTAAAGAGCCCACATGCTATGACTAGAAGATATGGACCAAATATGGGCTGAATAAGAGGACCAAAAAGTCGGCCCAAAGAACGAAGAGAGCAGGAGAGCCAATGACCAAGAGACAGACCAAAGCGTTTAAAGCCACATGAGTCAGCAAGGAATGATAGTCTACTCTACTAGAGAAGCATGAGGATGGTCACAGTGAAGAGCAGGGTTCCAGACCCTCTACCAATACTTTTATCTCCATTTTCTGATATTTTCTCTCTCATCTCTCCTTATTCTCTCTCTCTTCATCTCTCGGTCCTCGAATCTACTGACCTAACCCCAGAACTCCTGCCCATTGGCTCTATCTCATCTCCCTTAGCTTTCTGACCATTGGATCTTCAATCGGACCGTTGGATCTCTCTAGATCTGTCGATCTACTAATCTGGGTCCCAATCAAGTCACCATCCATCCGATCGCCATCAGATTGTCTGTCACATCATCTTGTGAGACGATTGACATCATCAATCCATGTGGGCCAGTAGCCGGGCCCATCATCATCGACCCGTTGTCCGACTAGTTAGTGGACCCCGTGAATTTCAAAATAATTTTAATTAAATTTTAAAAAATGGGGGGTCCACTAAATAGAGAAATTCCCCAAAGAAAAGTAGTGTTTTACTTAAAAAAAAATATATATATATATATATATATATATATATATATATATATTATTTAAAAAATTCCCTAATTTCCATTAATGGAAACTAGGGAGCTTTAAAAGGGGAAGGAGAAGGGTTCTTTGGAACCCTAATCCCCCTCCCATCTTCACCTCTCCTTTCCTTTTAAACCCCCCCATGATTTCCACTTCTTCCTCTCCTTTTTCCTTCTCCTTTTCCTTCTTCTTCTTCTTCTTCTTCTTCTTCTTCTACATCCTTCGTCGGAGTTGCAGGCCTGCAACTCTGGCTGTCTTCTTCTTCTTCATTCCCTTATTCCCTTCCTCCACCAGCCGTTGCTCATTCCTCCGCCTCTACTGCGTGTAGCAGCGCCTGCAACGACTCCACCATTCTCTACCACCCCTTCCAGCAACTCCGGCAAGCAACCAGTGTGCTCGCCGAACTAGTTCACCCCTGCACCTGCTACACCGCCCAACACCTCTCCATTGTTTTCTATTTTGCAGGTCCACCATGCTACCAGTTCTCCTTGCCCCAGTGCCTTCTCCATTGCCCTGCACCTCCATGACCACGGACAACAATGTTCTCTCCATTCAAAACCACCGTCGGAGTTGTAGGCCGCAACTCCGGCCAACTGTTGCAGCCGTTCAGCATCTTCTCCTCCTCTCTTTCCCATTCAAGAACCCACTAGCCGCCAGCTCTCTCCTTTCACGCCCTCTCTCTCCATCTCTTCCATGCTTTTTGCCCAAAACCAGCACATTCCCCCATCTTCTCTGAGGTTCCAAACGATCCCACAAGAATAACCCAGCCGCCCAGCACCTTCAACAGTTTTGGCTACCTGCCGGATCGATCATCAAAATCTTATCCAACGCTCCATCAAACCAGCACCCCCACTACTCCTTCATGCTCTTCCCTCACCTCCAACTCTCCAGCCGTCCTCACAAGAAAGACAAGAAAAAAAAAGAAAAGAACAAGAAGGATAGAAGAAGAAAGGAGGAGAAGGGGAGATCGCTCCACCAGCTGGTTCCCCACGTTGCTGCCTTCCACCGTTTGCTGTCCTTGTACTTGGCCAGACTTGCAACTCCGGCAGGCACAAACTCAACCACCTTCTCTCTAGGTTTCTCCCTAACTCTCTCTCTCCTCTTATCATTTTCTCTCTCTAGATCACACTTTCTCTCTCTAGAAATTCTCTTCGCTCTCATTCCCTCTCTCTAATTAGTAGTTTTAAATGCTTTTTAGTTAGTTGCTTTCTTATTACTTAATTTGTTTTGATTGAAAGTATGTATGTTACTTATGATTCAATGAATGAAAGTTAAGTTTCTCTTTTCATTTGTCATGCTCGTTTTTCTTTCATTCATGTTAAATAGTTGATAAAAATCTCAAAAAGAATGTTTTACAATCGACCCATCCTTCTCACATATCCACATTCTCTAGCAATTTCTCTCATTTTATGTTCTTGTTTGCGCTAACTAACCCCGAGTGCGGATCGACATCCTACACAAATTCCTATACAAAGATCTAAAATTTTGCAGGATTTAAGAACCGGATCAAATTACAAATGTGTTGAGATTAGGGTTTCCGTAACCAACGACGCGAAAAAAAACCTACTTTCATTAGACTACGCTTTTAGAAGTAGTTTTAGACTACGATTTAAAACAAAAGACTATAGTGTTTAACCGTAGTCTAAAGGGTTTTTTGTAGTAGTGAATTATTATGATTGGTTAATTTTTGTAATACCCTCAACTTTTTCAAAGGTATTTTTGACTTTTATGAGATTTGACCAAGGTTGACTTGTTTACTTGACCTTATAGATGATTAATTGAAACCCTAATAAACTCTTATACCTAATTGGTTTAGGACACTAGAGTCATTTTAGGCCGTATAGCTTATTTTTAACTTTTATCGTATTTAGAATATTTCGAATATTTGCTTATTTATTGCATTGTGTTGATCATTGTGTGTGTTTAAATCATTAGTCATATTCTAGTTAAACCCTAGGAGAGGTCCACCAAGTTAGGGAACCTAACTCTAAGTGTAGGTTAAGTTTTAGACAATTTGGTGAGGTAGGTGCCCAAACCCTAATTGGGGTGTGCCCTGACTGAGAGATGTATGTGGTGTGACTTTATTATTAAGCTACATAGGTTATATTATATTAATAATTATGTACCTAATGTTTTGAAATATTATTTTATGTTTTAGAGACTTTTTGGGCTTATAAATAATCTTAAGTGAGGCCTAATTGATACATATGGGCCTTGGGCCCATTTTTAAATCATAATTAGCCTAAAATATAAGTTTTAAAGGGTTGAAAAAGTCATCCCTTTGATAGTTACGAATTTCAACAAAATAGAAACCCTAAACCTTCCCTAAACCTATTTATGAAAACCCTAAAACTTTAGAAGCTTTCACAAACCCAACTCCGTTGAAGCATAGAGAAAGCTCCATTAAACCTTAATCCGGGCATCGATCGCACTCGAGCAAGAAGGGAGAATTGACGGGGACTCCGATTAGAAGAACATACTCCGAGGAGAGGACGATCCGACGACTTTCAAATTTGAAGAAACTTTTGATTTTCATTAAAGTTCAATAAACCTTGAGGTAAGTGTGTTTGATCCATTCTATACTGGTTTTTCTTCAAGATTTTATTTTTCTTTTATTAGATAATGATTGATACTCATTATAAATTAATTTCAATAATATTTACTTTATTCTTATTAAGTTGATCTTTATTTTGGGCCACTATGATGGGTTTGGCCATGGTCTCTTTTGTACCTATAACGAATTACTATGTTCTTTATCATTTTTGTTGTAATTTTATGATTTAAATATTTTTATAATTATTTTTTCTAAATACCTCTATAAATCTATTTTTCAAAACCGTTTAGTTTGTATTTTTTGGATTTATATTTATTTAATTATGATTTTTCTAAATTGTTAAACTTTACAAAAAAAACTAGAATTCCAGATTTTACACGATCCATTTTACTTGGAATTTTGATCTATATTTTTAATTTAAATATTTTTATGATTATTTTTTCTAGATACCTCCATCAATCTAGTTTCTAGAACATTTAAGTTTTTATTTTTCTGATTTGTATTAATTGAGTTATGATTTTTCTAAGTTGTTGGACTTTACCAAAAAAACCAGAATTCCAGATTTTACACGGTCCACTTCACTTGGGATTTCGATTTATATTTTTAATCTAAATATTTTTCTACTTATTTTTCCCAGATACCTCTATTAATCTAGATTCTATAACCTTTGAGTTTATATTTTTCAGATTTATATTTATTAAGTTATGATTTTTCAAACGTACTGGACTTTTCTGTAAAACCCAGAATTTCAGATTTTGCACGGTCCATATAACTTGGGATTTCGATATATATTTTTAACTTAAATATTTTTCTAATTATTTTTCATAGATACCTATGTCAATCTAGTTTCTAGAACCTTTGAGTTTGTATTTTTCTGATTTATATTGATTAAGTTATAATTTTTTAAATGTACGGAACTTTTTTATAAAATCCAAAATTTCAGATTCTGTCCGGCTCACTTTATTAAGGGTTTCGACCCATATTTTGAATCTCAAAATTTTTTTATTTATTTTTCCTAAAAACTTATGTGAATCTAGTTTTTAAATCCATTGAGTTTATATTTTTCTAATTAATATTTATTTAGTTATGATTTTTATAATACAGTACAGTTTTTTTATAAAATATATATATATATATATATATATATATATATATTAATTATTAGTGGGTCATGATTATTAACTATTAAGGTTTTTACCTTGTTGTTTGACTTAGACTTGTGTGCATTGGGATTCCACCCATGTGTCTTGGATCCCTCATAGGGTTCGGCCAAGTGTCTTGGATCCCTCTTTAGGGTTCGACCTTGTGTCATGGATCCCTCATAGGGTTCGACCATGGAGTATTGGATTCTCTTATGGTTCCCACTAGTATTGTCTATCCGTCTTAGTCGTGATATTTGATGATTGTTTACAAGTTATTAATGTTATTTAATTTTAGTTCTATTCATATCATTACTTTTGATGTTAATGTGTTCATTTTTTTTTTCTTATTAAATGTTAAATAAATGTGTTTATGCCATGTAACCCTAGTGTCATACTATGATCATTACATCATTTCATATAGGGGGTGCATAAGGGAACGGGGTTGAAGTATATTATATACGTTTATATTGATTTTATCAATTAATCAGGGTTCGGTACCCTAGGGTGAAAGGCCCCAGACGTTATTATATCCTGCAGATGGGTCGATGAGACCGCTCCCAGTGCGGGAAGGAGATGGAGACCCTATGTGGTTATGGGTACTAGTTGCATGTGCATCCTGCACTCACCTTGCATTTACCTTCACTTTTATGTCATCCTTATCATATGATTGAGATACACGTCTTGATTAAAATCTTGTATAGTATGATATCATACCATATACACTGTTGTATTACTGGGCCTCGGCTCACGGTGTTATACCGATATCATTTCAGATTTTGAGGAGCCAGGTGCGTGGAAGGATTTTGAGACGGATGACTCCGGTTTACTTGAAGAGACCAGCGATGATTTGGGAGTCGATCCCACACTTTGAAAGAGACTTTATTGATCATTTTAAGACATTAGTTATTTATTTTTTCGGGCATGTATGCCTTTAATTGAGAGCATGTTCTCACCTTCTTTTCCCCATACTTAGTTGATTTAATGCCCATTTTCTACAATGGATATGCTTATTACTGATTTTAACTCCTCGAGTAGAATTATGGTTAACCTTATGACACCCGATCGATCGATTCAACTTTCTTTTGATTCTCTTGACTTAATTGACCTAGTTTGACTTTGTGAACTTTTTGATCTGTGTTGATTTTTTTTACTTAACCTTAGTGGATTTATTAAGTTGATTATGATTACATAATTGGACAAAGATGAATACAACCCTATTGCTTAATTGAATCAATCGGACATGATTTGACGATTAGAGAACGTACTTAAATATCCCCTTATAACTGAATCTCACATAGGATTATTTTAGGGCCATTAACGCTTGAACATCGATTTGTTTCTTGTTTGTGGAGTGAGCCTTGATGGTCTAACTACATCATGTGGACCATTGGGGATCATTCATAGATCACCTTCAAACTCAGGTTACGGGTCGTCCCATGAACTTTTCGGGTCGAATCTGGATACCCGGGTTCAGGGCGTGACAATTTTTCTAGTGTGCACTAGAAGATTATTGAAAAAGTATATCCCATATTTTTTACATGCACACTGTTTATTTCTATGGGAATGAATTTGATAGAGATGTGAGATCTTGTATTATTAGAATTAAGAATAAACCTCTACTGATTATAATTTTAAATTAGTAGTGTTCCTGCCTTCAGTTGATTTCAAAACTACACTATAATTGACTGTTGGCCTCCCAATGTGAGTTATTGTTCAAAGGAAATATCTACCTCCACAAAAATTAGAGTAAAAGCCATCTGTATTGCCCTGTTTGAAATTGAAATCTGATTCTTATTACTACAGAAAAGGGCTACTTACATGGAGAATGAAAGATACCTACATTTAAAGTGAATAAAAAGGGTATAAAAGACAGCCAATTTGCTAGAAAAATTCTTATCCATCAACAAATACCCGTATACATTAGTGTATGTGAGAAACCTTAATAACTCTAATGAGGATTTTATGATCAGATACAGGATACCTCCAGATTCTATTTTTTATGTGAAATTATTACTGAAATCTTATCCGGTACCACAGATAAAATCAAATCACTTACACTTGATGATATTACTGTTGATATTTGAATCTATGATTACTAGTGATTTGTGACTTGCGCTAATGTCTAAAAGAGCTAATATTTTTTATGAAGCAAAAGATTGAACTAATGTGTTAGTTATTTTTCTTCAATAGACTCAGTGTTTAGTGCTTATCAAGATTGATTTTATGAATTGAATCCTAACATTTTTCTGAATATTATCTTGGTGTATTATCTTTTCTTGAGCCGTTTAAAAATGATAATTAGGTTGAAAAAATTTATTTGGAGGTCCTGGAGAATGAGCCTATTGGTTTTAAAAAAATTAAAAAATATATTATTTATTCGGAGCCACAGTCCAATCGATTGGACTCTACAGACCAATCGATCGGACATCTCCAATCGATTGGCTTTGCTCAAATTGATTGGCCACTTAATCCAATCAATTGGACAGTGCGGCGTTCGTTTTTATAAAATCTAAAATGGATCATTTTCAACCCCAATTGTTCCAATCGCCTCCCAAATTTCTCCCAATCGATCGCAGGTGCCCGATCTATTGTTCCTATACTATTTTATGGAGCGATTCTCTCGATTTCTTCAATTTTCTACTTCATCTTCTTCTTTGGATTTTGAAGAATTTTAGGGTGAAAATGGAATTGTTTTGGTATTTTCTTTCATTTTTGGTTCTTATGGTGACAAATCCTCATCGTAGAAGAACGATTGTAGTCTCAGAAGAGGAGAGTGCCAATGATGAGCCTCTTGCACCACGAACCCAATCTCACGTAAAACGAGGTGGTCGACTCAGTGGTTCACGGCATTCCTAGCGGGGTGAATCATCTAGAGGCTCTACGAGAGCTCGTTCCTGGGGTCGTTCCGGTCATACCGAGATTCCTTGAATGAGTGCTCCCATTTCCCCATTTATTTTCGATTTTGCTAGGGATTGCTTTGAGCATTTCACTAGTCACAAATTCACTACTGAGAGGGTAGTTGAATTTGGCACTATTTTGGGGTTGTCCGAGGTTCATTCTATTTTCTTATCTCGTGAGTAGATCCCTGTTACTCGATTGAACATCCCTTTTTACTGTGTCTTGGTTAAGCTGTTTTATGCCAACATGCATTCCATTTAGTGTAATGACCAGAGTGAGCTATCCTTTAAGACTTATGTCTCTGGGGCTCACCTGACTATTACACCTCATCTAATTTCTATCTTGTTGGACAAACCTCGTCTCTCTACTTCACATGAGTACCTTCCCAGGACTCGTGAGCTGACGACTGATAGAGCCACTTTGATTGAGACTCTCATTGGGCAGCTTTTTGATTGGAGTACATTTATTGTAATGACCCTATTTCTAGCAATATTATAGTAGACTTTTTATAATACTTTGAACATTATATGTATGCCATTTTAAAGGTCTCAACAATAGCTTTCTATCGGTATCAAGTTCGTCCAAATCGGACGTGCGAGTCAAAAGTTATTGTGTTTAGTTCTGGGCAACATTTTAAGTTTTTATTAAAATTCAAAAAAAAGAAAAAAAAAAGATAATTTTCAAAATTATAGTCCCACATCGGTTAAAAATAAAAAATTCTGAGTTCTCAACCTCTATAAATACAAGGCCATGCCTTGAGAAAATTACATCAATTTGGGTATTTGCATTCTAACCCCTGAGGTAAGAATATTTGCAAAAAAGTCCCTCAACTAGAAGAAATTCTAAAAAATTCCCAGGAATTCCTAAAAATATTCAGGAGGTCCTTTGAAAAGTTTTTTTTGTGGGGCCTACTGCCTCGAGATACATGCTACCTCGAGATTAGCATCGTACGAGGTTCAAAGATTTTGGGATTCTAGCGTATTCACTTGTAAGTACATAGTTATTTATTTTATGCCTTTATTTATTTAATTAATTAATTATTTAATTAATTTAATTATTATTTATTTAATTATTTATTTATTTATTTAATTAATTAATTATTATTTATTTATTTATAAATATTATTTTTATTTTTTATTTTTTTTGAAGTAGTAGAAAATTCACAGAATATTGTAAAAAAATTCTAGAAAATTCTATTATTTTTGGGGAAAATGTCTGAAAATGCTATTCTTGTTATCTGTTAAATTTTAGCAAGATAAAATCCCAATTCTTGTATTTTCCACATAAAATGTGTAAATGCATTGATAATTTCTTGTAATCTTAAAAACATAAAATTATGATAGATGAGGACATGTGTAATCTATTTAGTTGGATGAAGTCATGCTCAAATTCATTTAAAATGAGCTATATGCATTTTTTATCCGTTTTATGTATTCGTTTTCTAAGATATTAATAGGGCTTAAATGTTCTTATTTTTAGTTTCAAAATGCAAAAATAGGAATGCTATGCATGTAAAGATGTTTCTACAAACATTATTATTTTATGCATATAAATACGATTGATGACATGAATAAGAACGTGATTGGGAATGTGAAATATCAGATTAGTTGGAATCAGGCGTTGTCTCATTTCTTCGAGACCCCTTGAGGTTTTAGTCCCCTAAAGCATCAGGCGTTGTCTTATTTCCTTAAGACCCCTTGGGGTTCCAGTCCCCTAAAGAAGAGGCGTTGTCTCATTCATGAGACCCCTCGGGTATTTATACCTAAAAGAAAATTAGGGAATCTGGAGAGAGGATACCTAATGAAATAATTAGTGTGCACATTAGGGAGTTTACTTGTGGACTAGAAGTGTTCACATCGTACACTAGGACCGATGGAATGTTGGTACGAAATACATCAGAATTGATAGTTTGACTTTATAGAAATGGTCACGGGTATTCCGATAAGAGAAAGGTTGACTATTATATGAAAAGATTCATTGTATTCGAAGTTATACGTAAGTAATTGATGGAGAGTTGAGTTTTATCGAATTACATGTGAAATACATTTACAAATTGTATTTGTTTTAAAGTAAACAAAAGTCACTGATTTAAGTGGATTTTACGCATGAGAAATGTACTTACTGGGCCCTAGCTCATCGTTTTAAAATGTTTTGTTTTCAAGAAAGGATAAGGGGAAGTTGGACTGATGCTTCCAGCATTTCTGTTGATAGACTTAAGCTTTTGACGATGTTATATTTTGTTTAATTCTTCTATCTTGTAGAAGGATACATGAGTTATGTAGGTCCTTTGACCGTTTAGTAACATGTATTTGGGAGTACGATATATATACAATGTTTTCTTTTGGATGGGCATATTACGGTTTTGTTTGAAGTAAGACATCCTCTAACATTATTAATGTGTCAATGAAGTGCGTTTCGTCTTATGAATTGTTTAAACAAAATGAAAAAAAATTATCCGGTGTATTTCCGCTGCATCGTGATACCAGTTTTGTTTAACTGTGCGTTTGTATGATCAGATCGCGCCTCAAGATACGAGAAAGGTCGATATGACCTAATATCGGATTTGGGGGCGTGACAGCTTGGTATCAAAGCTTTAGGTTACAAGTCCTCGGAAACATTGTACCTTAGCCAAATTGAATAATACATTTTCATCAAATCATATATTAATTAAGATCATAATACAACCTTACGAATGAAGAACTAACAAGATAAAGAACATCATAATAAAACTCCTTGTTATTTTTAAAACTATTTATTGTGCACGTCCCTAACTCGTCCTTTTGTTATAAAGGCAATGAGAAGCGGAAGAGGCAGAGGTAAGAATACCTCACGTACGCCTACTCCAGAGGTAGGTGCGGAGGCTCAGTTAGCCGGCGTTTACACGGCTTTGGGTCATATCACTGCTGCCTTGGACTGGCATGTTCAGGAGGTTCGTCCCGAGCCAGCTCGTGCTCGTCCGGACGATAGTTTGCGAGAGTTCCAACGACTACGAGCGTCGGAGTTCAGAGGTCTTCCTGAACCAATGGAAGCCGAGGGGTGGTTACGTGAGGTAGATAGGATTTTTCGGGCTATGAGATGCCCTGAGGACCGTAAGGTGGAGTTGGCCACCTTTATGTTGAAGGGCGATGCTATGACTTGGTGGGACATGGTGCGTTCCATGAGAGACGATGTGGTCCTCACATGGGAAGACTTTAGGGGACTATTTCTGGAGAAGTACTTCCCCGTTTCTGTCTGAGATCAGGTCGAGGCAGACTTCTTGGCCCTCGAGCAGGGTTCCATGACTGTGGCACAGTATGTGACCCAGTTTGATCGTTTGGCAGCTTATGCACCACACATCATCTCGACAGAGGAGAGAAAGGCGAAGAGATTTCAGGCGGGCCTCAAGTCTGGAATTAGGAGGATGATTGTGGGTCAATTGATTCATGTGTATGCCACCACCGTAGAGATGGCATTGGCACTGGAGAAGGATACTAGCGATTTCCTGAAGGATCGTACAAATCCTAAGGGAAAGGGTCGAGTTGCACCTACTGCTCCCCAGAGATATTCGGATTCAGCTAAGAAGCTGAAGTTATCTGTTCCTACCATTGCTGCACACCCGATCAACTCCGCCCCTCCTAATCAGATTGTGCGAGCAGATAGGCGTTGTTACAACTGCAATGGTATAGGACACTTACAGAGGCACTGCCCTCGTGCACCATATCAGAAGCCTGCGGGCAATACTCAGAGGTCGAATATACCGGGGCGAGTCTTTGCCATTACACGGTAGGATGCGAGTGCATCCAAGAATGTGGTAGAATGTACTCTTCTGATCTCACACTTGTATGCTAAAGTGTTGATTGATTCGGGTTCTACCCATTCTTTTGTATCTATTACATTTGCATATGCTTTAGGCTTTGAATTCGAGTCATTAGATTTTACGCTTACTGTATCTACACCTCTAGGAGGGAACTGTATTGTAGATCAAATGTGTAAGAATTGTTTGATTCGGATAGGAGATCATGATTTGATTGCTGACTTGATCCTATTAGAGATGACGGATGTAGACGTTATTCTTGGGATGGACTGGCTATCAGCATATCATGCGACAGTGGATTGTTATGCGAAGAGGGTGACGTTCCAGATACCGGGACAGTCTCTTTTTCAGTTTGTGGGTGCAAAATTATCACCCCATGCATCAGTAGTATCGGCCTTACGTGTTTAAAAGAAACGTCGGGCCGATTGTACTAGTTTCCTTGCCTTTCTAGAGGGGGAAGAGAGCAAGAGGGTACAAATGGAGCAGATTCTTGTAGTTAGTGAGTTCAAGGATATCTTTCCAGAGGAACTACCAGGATTGCCTCCAAAGAGAGAAGTTGAGTTTTCCATTGAGCTTATGCCAGGGACTTCACCTATTTCTAAGGCGCCATACAGAATGGCACCTACAGAGCTCAAGGAACTGAAGGTTCAGGTGGAAGACTTAGGAACTAAAGGCTTCATAAGACCAAGTGTCTCCCCTTGGGGCGCTCCGGTCCTGTTCGTGAAGAAGAAAGACGGTTCCTTGAGGATGTCCATCGACTACAGACAAATCAACAAGGTCACGGTGAAGAATAAATACCCTTTGCCGCGGATTGATGATCTGTTTGACCAGTTGAGGGGAGCCCATTACTTTTCGAAGATAGACTTGAGGTCTGGGTATCATCAGCTCAAAGTGAAAGATGAGGATATCTCGAAGACAGCATTTCAAACACGGTATGGCCATTATGAATTTCTAGTCATGCCATTCGGATTGACGAATGCTCCAGCCGCATTCATGGATCTGATGAACCGGATCTTCCGATTGTACCTCGATTAGTTCATCATCGTCTTTATTGATGATATCCTGATCTACTCATGGACTCAAGAACAGCATGAGCAGCATCTGCAACTAGCCCTACAGACGTTGAGAGATCATCGACTCTATGCCAAGTTCAGTAAATGTGAATTCTGGCAAGAGGATGTAAAGTTCTTGGGTCATGTTATTTTCGGGGAGGGAATCTCAGTTGATCCGTCGAAGGTTGAAGCAGTGTTGAACTGGGAGCCGCCGAGCAGTGTTACTGAAATTCGGAGTTTCCTGGGTTTGGCGGGCTACTATCGGAGGTTCATTGATGGATTCTCCAGCATTGCTAGCCCAATGACACGCCTCACACGGAAGGGTGTAAAGTTCGAGTGGGACGAGAAGTGTTCTTCTGCCTTTGAAGAGCTGAAGACTCGTCTAACTACTTCACCTGTTCTGACAATTCCGTCTGATGAGGGGGGCTTTGTCATTTACAGTGATGCATCATTGAAGGGACTAGGTTGTGTCTTGAAGGGACTAGGTTGTGTCTTGATGCAGAATGGGAAGGTGATCGCTTATGCTTCGAGACAGTTGAAGATTCATGAGCAAAATTACCCTACCCACGACCTTGAGCTTGCAGCAGTTGTCTTTGCGCTCAAGATTTGGCGTCATTACCTCTACGGCGAGAAGTTCGAGCTTTATTCTGATCACAAGAGCTTGAAATACATTTTCACTCAGAGGGAGCTGAACATGAGGCAGAGACGATGGATGGAGTTCCTGAAGGACTATGACTTCACTCTCCAGTACCACCCAGGCAAGGCCAATGTCGTGGCAGATGCACTAAGTCGAAAACAGAGTAGGACTATATTTTGCCTTTTGGGCCAGGAGGTAGAATGGCCGGATGTTGAGGGGGACCGTGAACCTCAGATTTTGACACAGTACCCCAAGATCCTTGTCTCACACTTGGTGGTCGAACCCTCTTTGATTAGAAGGATTATAGAGGCACAGCATGGGAAGGGAGGGTCTGATGCCGTCCGCCATACTATCTCGAAGGAGGAGTGGACTTTACACTCAGATGACAGTCTAAGGTACCGTGAGAGGTTGTGGGTACCTGAAGACAATGATGACCTAAAACGGGAGATTCTCGATGAGGCTCACTGTACTCGTTACACAATACATCCAGGCAGCTCTAAGATGTACCAAGACTTACGTAGGCAGTTTTGGTGGAATAACATGAAGAGGGAGATTGCTCAATATGTGTCGAGATGCCTAACATGTCAGCAGATCAAGGTAGAGCATCAGAAACCAGGAGGCACCCTACAGCCTCTACCTATCCCAGAGTGGAAGTGGGATAATGTGTCAATGGATTTTGTGATGGGTCTACCTAAGACTCGTCAGAACCATGACTCCATTTGGGTAATCGTGGACAGATTGACGAAGTCTGCTCATTTCTTGGCTGTCAAAGCTACTCACAGTGTCGATGATCTGAGCAGATTGTACGTCAAAGAGATTGTCAAACTACACGGTATCCCAGTCTCCATTGTGTCTGATAGAGATCCGAAGTTCACCTCGAAGTTCTGGAAGAGTTTTCAGAGTGCCTTCAGGACAAAGTTGAATTTTAGTTCAGCTTTCCACCCTCAAACAGACGACAAACAGAGCGAGTGAATCAAATCTTAGAAGATTTACTCAGAGCTTGTATAATGGACTTTAAGGGCAGTTGGGAGGATCACTTGCCGCTTGTGGAGTTCTCATACAATAATAGCCATCAGTCGAGCATCGGCATGGCACCCTATGAGGCTCTGTACGGAAGACCTTGTAGATCTCTAGTGTGCTGGGCAGAAGTCGGAGAAAGAAGCTTGCTTGGTCCTGAGGTGGTGCAGGAGACAACTGAGAAGATCGGGATCATTCGAGAACGTCTCCTTGCGGTGCAGAGTCAGCAAAAGTCTTATGCTAATCTGCATCGCCGTAAGCTTGAGTTCTCCATCGACGACCATGTCTTCTTGAAGGTATCGCCAGTCAGAGGAGTGATGAGGTTCGGCAAGAAAGGGAAGCTAGCACCGAGGTTCATTGGACCTTTCTTGGTCCTTGATAGGATTGGTGAGGTTGCCTATCGCTTAGCTTTGCCTACTCAGTTGGCCAGAGTTCACGACGTCTTTCATGTCCCGATGCTTCGCAAGTATGTGCCAGATCCATCTCACGTGCTTGATTGGAAGTCTTTAGAGCTCCGAGAGGATGTTTCATATGTTGAACAACTTATCTGTATCCTTGCCACGAAAGAACAAGTGTTGCGCACTAAAGTGATCCCCTAAGTGAAGGTGTTGTGGCAACACCACAACATTGAGGATGCCTCTTGGGAACTGGAGGCTGACGTCAGAGAGAAGTATCCACATTTGTTCTCGGATTAGGCATGTCTAATTTCGAGGACGAAATTCTTTATAAGGAGGGTGGGATGTAATGACCCTATTTCTAGCAATATATTATAGTAGACTTTTTATAATACTTTGAACATTATATGTATGCCATTTTAAAGGTCTCAACAATAGCTTTCTATCGGTATCAAGTTCGTCCAAATCGGACGTGCGAGTCAAAAGTTATTGTGTTTAGTTCTGGGCAACATTTTAAGTTTTTATTAAAATTCAAAAAAAAAAAAGAAAAAAAAAAGACAATTTTCAAAATTATAGTCCCACATCGGTTAAAAATAAAAAGTTCTGAGTTCTCAACCTCTATAAATACAAGGCCATGCCTTGAGAAAATTACATCAATTTGGGTATTTGCATTCTAACCCCTGAGGTAAGAATATTTGCAAAAAAGTCTCTCAACTAGAAGAAATTCTAGAAAATTCCCAGGAATTTTTAAAAATATTCAGGACGTCCTTTGAAAAGTTTTTTTTGTGGGGCCTACTGCCTCGAGATACACACTACCTCGAGATTCGCATCGTACGAGGTTCAAAGATTTTGGGATTCTAGCGTATTCACTTGTAAGTACATAGTTATTTATTTTATGCCTTTATTTATTTAATTAATTATTTATTTAATTAATTTAATTATTATTTATTTATTTATTTAATTGATTAATTATTATTTATTTATTTATTTATAAATATTATTTTTATTTTTTATTTTTTTTGAAATAGTAGAAAATTCACAGAATATTGTAGAAAAATTCTAGAAAATTCTATTATTTTTGGGAAAAATGTCTGAAAATGCTATTCTTGTTATCTGTTAAATTTTAGCAAGGAAAAATCCCAATTCTTGTATTTTCCACATAAAATGTGTAAATGCATTGATAATTTCTTGTAATCTTAAAAACATGAAATTATGATAGATGAGGACATGTATAATCTATTTAGTTGGATGAAGTCATGCTCAAATTTATTTAAAATGAGATATATGCATTTTTCATCCGTTTTATGTATTCGTTTTCTAAGATATTAATAGGGCTTAAATGTTCTTATTTTTAGTTTCAAAATGCAAAAATAGAAATGCTATGCATGTAAAGATGTTTCTACAAACATTATTATTTTATGCATATAAATACGATTGATGACATGAATAAGAACGTGATTGGGAATGTGGAATATCAGATTAGTTGGAATCAGGCGTTGTCTCATTTCTTCGAGACCCCTTGGGGTTTTAGTCCCCTAAAGCATCAGGCGTTGTCTTATTTCTTTAAGACCCCTTGGGGTTCCAGTCCCCTAAAGAAGAGGCGTTGTCTCATTCATGAGACCCCTCGGGTATTTATACCTAAAAGAAAATTAGGGAATCCGGAGAGAGGATACCTAATGAAACAATTAGTGTGCACATTAGGGAGTTTACTTGTGGACTAGAAGTGTTGACATCGTACACTAGGACCGATGGAATGTTGGTACGAAATACATCAGAATTGATAGTTTGACTTTATAGAAATGGTCACGGGTATTCTGATAAAAGAAAGGTTGATTATTATATGAAAAGACTTCATTGTATTCGAAGTTATACGTAAGTAATTGATGGAGAGTTGAGTTTTATCAAATTACATGTGAAATACATTTGCAAATTGTATTTGTTTTAAAGTAAACAAAAATCGCTGATTTAAGTGGATTTTACGCATGAGAAATGTACTTACTGGGCCCTAGCTCATCGTTTTAAAATATTTTGTTTTCAGGAAAGGATAAGGGGAAGTTGGACTGATGCTTCCAGCATTTCTGTTGATAGACTTAAGCTTTTGACGATGTTATATTTTGTTTAATTCTTCTATCTTGTAGAAGGATACATGAGTTATGTAGGTCCTTTGACCGTTTAGTAACATGTATTTGGGAGTACGATATATATACAATATTTTCTTTTGGATGGGCATATTACGGTTTTGTTTGAAGTAAGACATCCTCTAACATTATTAATGTGTCAATGAAGTGCGTTTCGTCTTATGAATTGTTTAAACAAAATGAAAAAAAATTATCCGGTGTATTTTCGCTGCATCGTGATACCAGTTTTGTTTAACTGTGCATTTGTATGATCAGATCGCGCCTCAAGATACGAGAAAGGTCGATATGACCTAATATCAGATTTGGGGGCATGACATTTATACTCCTTACTTCTTTTCTCCCTTAGTATCGGTTGTTGCATCTCATCTGTGGGTACAACATTGATCCACCTGGGCATGGGGCACAGGTGAACATTGATCGTCTCCAGCTTCTATATCATCTTGGTACCGAGTTTGTCATTGACCTTCCGAGGTTCATGTTTAGAGCGGGTAGCCAGTTGGCTAACCATCTGTGTCTTCCATTTCCTCTGCTGGTGAGCTCTATTCTACTACACTTGGATGTACCGATCTTAGCTTCCGAGGAGATATGCTCTCCCATGGGGCCCATTAGACCGTCCACTATCAGGAAGAGCATGTCTCCGGTTCAAAGAGTGACAGATGTTCCTCCGCACTTCGATGATCTTTTTGATGAGGACTTGGGAGATGATGCTGAGCCAAGCGTCCAGCCGACAGATACTGAAATGCATCCTCCAGAGCCACATCCATCTTTTGTCCTACCTCCAGAGATGCCTACACCTTACTCATTTGAGTCTCTTCATCACCAGATGGTGGGATTCGACCAGCGGCTTACATCTCATAAGGAGCGGATGGCTCTGGGTTTTCGTCGTCTAGAGGAGCGTCAGGATGCTGGTTTCAACTGGATGACTAGCATTCTTAAGGATATGCAGCAATATATGGAGTATCAGTTTACCATGATGGGCTTTGGACAGCATCCACCATTTCATGGTCCATATTAGCAGGATGGTACTGGCCCATCAGCTTAGTCTCATAGAGAGATATTTCTTGAGAGTTATCTGGTGTTGTTTTTATTTTTGAGATATTATTGTATATCGATAAACTCAGATTTTGTATGGTTATACTCTGGTTGTGTTTATTTGTTTATCTGTTATAGGGTATAAACCAGTTTGTGTTATGGTTGGATATGTACATATGCGCTTGTTCTTCATGATGACATTCATTGTATGCTTATTATCTACTTATATTAATGTACCATCGTCAATTTGTGACAAAAAGAGGGAAAGAAAATCATAGAGGTAAAATAAGTAGATGCATGAGATAGGGGAGAGAAATTTAGGGGGAGAAAAATTTTATTACATTATTATTTTCAATTTCTCTACTTGTGATGTGCATAATTAACTCACTGTACTTTAATGATTTATTAATTGCCGATGATATTACATGGTATGTGTTGTTGGTAGATTGTGCAGGGAATAGATCAAAAGCTATTCCATTATCTGTTCGATTATCTCCAAGAAAGTGTGAGATAGTGAGTGAATCATGTAAGAGGATGGGATTGTATTTTTATTGTTTACCTTCTATATGATTAAATATTGTTATGGAATTGCCAAAGGGGGAGATTGTAAGGAATATTTTCATATTCAATTTGGCAAAGATTCTGTTTGACATAAAAACATTCTTGTAACCGTTCCTACGAGCACCAATGTAGTGTGGAGATGTCGTGATACGCATACCTTGCCGACTACTTGAAGACTAGAAGACAGAGACAGCAAGAATCAGATGGTTGACGACATGAGTCATCTGAGTAACTGCCCATTTGTTAGTTAAAGATCGTGTACGCTCGATTAGGAAGGTAAGTGACTTAGTGGCCATAAGAATAGGTTTAAAATTAATAAAATATAATGGTCAAACCTAGTCATTAGACAGACCCGAGTCTGAGTCAAAGATATTGACTAATGAGAGAGTCCGATCGATTGAAACTTGTCCAATCGATTGGACATAGCCTAATCGATTGGAGGACTCTGTGCAATCGATTGGAAGCTACGAGGTAGAACAATATTTCAGCCCAATCGATCGGAGACTGTGAAATCGATTGGAGCCTTCGGGACAGAAACTTATTTGAGTCAAATCGATTAGAGACTCTGAAATTGATTGGAGCCTTCGGGATAGAAACTTATTTAAGTCCAATTGATTGGAGACCTCTGTGTAATCAATTGGAGCCTACGAAACAAGAAACTTATTGCGGCCAATCGATTGGACACTTATACCCAATCGATTGGACATGGCCCAATCGATTGGACCAAAAGTACAATCGATTGGACCTCGCACGAACTCAATCTTTCTCAAATCCAAATTTCTTGGTTCTATTATCCCACATTCTATACGACTCAGGGTCACAAATTCTATAAATACAACCCTTCTATACCTTCTCTAAACACACACAAAGACAGAGTCACTCAATCTTTCAAGAGAGAGAATAAAAGGTTTATTTATTAGAGTGTCCATTTGAAGACCAATAAGCTTGTTTCTCATTCACATCTTGTGAGCTTGTTCTTCTTCTTGATCAAAGCCAAGTGCTTGATCCATCCCTCAGCTTAGGTCTACCACTCATATATTCGACCTAGTAGCCTGAGTGTACTAGTGTGACTCAAGACCTTTTGAGCAACCTAAGGTTCAGGGTGTACGAAATCATTCACCTTCTGCAAAGGCGGGAGTATTGAGAATTAAGATCGGAGAAGCTAATCGATAGTAGGTTTGGGGTGTACCAAACTGAACAAGCGAATAAGGCTTCTTGACTGAAAGGGCGCATGTGGATTTGTAGCGTTGATTCAGAGGACGTGAATGCATCGGCAATAAGCCTTGGCTAAGGTTGGAAGTTGTATTTGCAACGCTGCTGCGTAGATAACCTTTGTTTCGTTTAACTTTTCAGTTAGTGATACTTTCCATCTGGACGTGGTCCCATGGTTTTTTCTTGGCTAAGGTTTCTACGTAAAAATCTCTTATCTTGTGTGATTGTTTGTTTGTATTCCACGATCTATCTTGATTAGACCAAACGACGAAAAGAAAATATAACATGGAGGTATATTCGACTTGAGTTGGTTGTGATAATCTTTTATCAAACAACTAAGGCATGCGATTTTGTTCCCCTACCACTGACCAGTAAAATTGTGTAGGTTAATTAATTTTAAATACCTAATCAACTCCCCCTTTTAGGTATATTGGATTAAAGAAAATGGACCGGTGTTATTTCACCGACTTCCCAATTCAAGCAAGTTGAACACTTAGTCGGCCGTTCAAGTTGAGCATTTGAGGTGTATGGTCGATTTTACCCTTGTAATGAAAAAATTGGTCCCACACTTTTCTTTCATAATATTTTGGGACTAAGAGAAAATTGTAGCTCGAGTTTATGCTAGTTGGCCAAACTATCTAGACCTATATTTATACAACCTTGGTCATAGGTATGTGGGACCAATTTTATACCACCTCGATCAACGATATCTCAAGATGTCAACATGGCCTGCAACATGCATGGATTTAGGGTCTTTCACCCAAAGGATCACCATGCCTTATATTGCTTTCTTCAGGTAATCAATTATTTCTATGGTCCAATTTGTAAAAAAATCGCACATAGGTGGTATCTTTTTCGATTCAAAAATATTACTATTCTATTTTATATAAATCAGTTTGATCAATTATTTTTCAATTCATCTAGGTGCAAAAATTTAAAACAAGACATAAATGATTCTAGTCACTACTCAAGTTGAAAAACAAATAAAATATGGAAAGAATCATGATCTTGATAAGGATAGTACTGACTCACTCATAGTTTAGGTGCTAATTTCATCCTACAAGTGTGATATTTGTGGTGTCGGTAGTCCTCAATTTTTTGTTGAACATTCCTCGAGGCTAGGGTTTGAATACCCGTTTTAGAGCACGTCTGTCATGCCTTGACATGTGTTAAACATGCTTCAAGCTAGCTTCCCATGTGTCATTGTTGTATGGCTTGCCACATGTCAAGAAGAATGACATGTAAGGGCTAAAAGTAAGTTGATCACTATTTTGGGTAAGCACTTAAGATATTGGGTGTTATTTGGTAAGCCCTTTATGATTTGATTTAAGCTTGCCAAACCAAGCCTAAATATCTAAGTCCAAGCATTGATCACTATTTTGTTAGATTATCTAAATGATTTGTATTTGAGTTGAATATTATATAATGTCTCTTCCATATTTCGCTTTCTACTAAATATTTACATCATCGAGTAAATATGATGGAGTCTACCAAGCCCATTTTGAGGGATCTACCAAGCCCAAAATCTAAATGATTTGTATCTGAGTTGATACTTACGATAGAAACACGCAGCTATACATGTATCACATTTCAACAACATTTATAACATTTTGTATTCAATTCCAAACTTATCTAACTTCCAAGATTACCTCACTGATTTCAATGTTATTCGGCTAAAACCAATTGTCATTGAACTTACAAACTATTATCAGAATAAAGTATCTTTCTTGTTTCTTGTTGATCCTTTCAATCAATTAAGATGAACCAGTCTACCTTTTGCGTTTGGACTTTAAAGATGTCATTGATTGAGAATTACTGTGCCAGTTTCGCTTTCTTTGGTTGATGAACCAATTGTTAATTTGTTTTAACTGCAAGCCTGTCTCCTCCACAAGTTTTGCCTTGTCATCTTCCTGTAAAAATATCATACAGCTATATGCTTAATAATGAATAGTTAACCAATAACCTTGATTTCAAATAGAAATAGAAACTCAAGATCTATTTCACTCACATATAGAAAGCAATTTATTGAATGAAGAAGTGGTATACATGTCGTATGGTTTCGATGGTGTATATTTGGTAAGCAATTCAAGATTATTATAGAAATGGAAACATATGGGGATGAAATTTGTACAAAAGTATTGTAGCTCTTCTTGCTTGTTTGGTCCTATATTTGTAAAGAAAAAAGTTTGCAAATAAACTTAGACGTAGGATGTACGTACCTCTTCCAATTGTTGTACTACAACTATTGTTTCATTGAACATCTAATGCTGCAGATGTTTAATTAACTAATGGTAGTTTTTTTTTTTCTTTTAATTAACCGTGCAAAATTTCTAGTTGTTTCGCTTATCAACAGTTGTACCTTATAATTTTTTTACGTATCTAGATATAGTTTCTCGATACACATTTGATTAGGATAGAATACATCTACCTTTACTGAATCTATTTTTGTTGTTCCTACAATGTTTCTTCATACTTACATTAGATTGTATTAATATTTGACATGGTTGTAGTTAGGCTATGTGCGATACGGATCTATTTTGTTTTGTTTGAACAAATACGCAATTATATATTTCACTAAGAGTTGATTCTAAGGCACAATAGGTTTATTTAGAATCATAATCCAACTTGAAGAATAATTGTGACTCTAGGTTTTAGAGGCTTATTTAAAAACATGAGAAGAATAACTTCCATCGCGCTAAATCAAAAATCAACATGTGTAAAGAACTCCTAGAGTTCAAAGAGTTAGCTTCAGAGGCTACCATGCAAATAGAATGCATGAAACATGCATATTGACTACAAAGTACTTGGTTCCAACCTCTAAATTCTATGTAAAGTTGGGAGTTTAACATTGTATTGGTTTGGGTGTTGGATAAATCACATAGTACAAGATGTAAGATTAGAGCTTATTAATGTTTGTAACTTGTATTTTTCAAAATTGGCATTGTCTAATCCACAACAATTGTCAAGTGCTAAACCGCGGTTGATAGAAATAGGCTTTGGTAGAGTTTATCGAATTGTTGCTAGAACAATCCATTGTTATTAACAAAATACTGAACTCTATAATTTGCTCCCCAAACCTATGTTTTAAAACTCGCCAAGTCGACTCGGGACTCAGCCAAGTCAACTTATCATACAAACTCAGATTTGCATGCCTCATCAAGTTGACTCAAAAACTCGATCGAGTTGACTCGAAACTCAATGTTTATTTTTTGAATTTCTAAATGCTTTAGTATTTTTCTATATTTTATGATTTTCAAAGCTTTTTAATAAATATTATTTTTATATATTTGAATATTTAATAATTAATTTAATGAACCACAAAGTCGACTCCCGAGTCATCGAGGTGACTTGACCAAATGGACTTCCGAGTCAAGTTCGAGTTTCAAGTTTTAAAACATTGCTCCAAGCACATCGGTTACCAATTTTGCAATTCCAATTATTTGCCAAACTACGATTTTGGTTCATGGAGGTGACTTGACCCAATGCACTTTTGAGTCAAGTCTGAGTTTCAAGTTTTAAAACATTGCTCCAAGCACATCGGTTACCAATTTTGCAGTACCAATTACTTGCCAAACTACAATTTTGGTCCTCAGTTAGTATATCCAAACAACCCTATGGTTCCTTCCAATCAGACATTGTGTCTTGAAACTATATTCGAACTGTATCGATGGTTTTCTTCAATACTAAGAGACCATGGTGAAGGTCCATTTAGCATTGCATCCCATTGGGATCAAAATTCAGTGATCTATTTGATACTGACAAAGATTGGAGCTTTTATTAACATTGACGAAAAAATGAACTAGGAATATCCCAAGAGGAGCCAAACCTTTTAATTAGGCATTGTGACAGCAAGGCAAGAAGCTATTAAACATGTGAGAGATGGCAAGGTATGAAAGAGAACCTTAAGATATTGGTAATGATCCTATGGATTAGCAACTAGTTGAACAAAGATTAAGGTAGTTTGGATGTTCTTACTACTCATCCAAGGGTTCCCGTAAGTAGAGATGTTCTCATATTTGCGATACCAGTTCGACCATAGTTTATTGTATCAAGTCTTATAAAGGAAATGAAACCAAATAGGGAGTACCTGTGTATTGGCATATAATGTAAAGAATATTTTCATATTCTAGTTTCGTGAATATTCCATTTGACATAAAACATTATTGTAACTGTTTCCTACGAGCACTAGTGTGGCATTGAGTGTGTTCGTGGTATACATACTTCTCTGACTACATGAAGACTAAAAGACAAAGATCGCAAGAATCAGACAGTTGATGACATGAGTCATCTGAGTAACTGCATTTTGTTTATTGAAGATCGTGTTCGCTCGCTTAGGAAGGTAAGTAACTTAGTGGCCATAGGAATAGCATTTTTGGGATCAAAATATAATGATCAAAACTAGTCAAAGGACAGACCTAGGTCAAAGCCAAGCAAGAGCTATAAAAATGACTAAAGGGAAGTCCAATCAATTGGACCTTCTGATACAATCGATTGGACCCTACGGATAGAACTGTCTAAGATGTACAATCGATTGGACCATCGAACAAAAAATGCATTCGAGCAGTACAATTGATTGGACTTCACTACAATCGATTGAACTTTGAGTCCAATCGATTGGACTACTTAGAAACAATCCAATTCAAGATCTGGTTTTTAAGCTCCCACTACCCCATCACTTGCACAACCTTGGGCTTCAATTCTCCTAAAAGTAAATCCCTTTATGAGCTTTATTCATTACACATTGACAGACTACAAGAGAGAGCAATTGAATTAGAGTTGTCCATTTTGAAGAGCTAAACCTTAGTTTCTATTTATATTCTCGATAGGTTTCTCTTCGCTTAGATCATAGCTAAGAACTTGGTCATTACCTCTACTTAGTTTTCCAACTAATATCCTAACCTAGTAAGCCAAAGAGTATCATGTGTGTCTCAACACTATTGGAGCAACGTTGGGCTTCCGGGTGTACTAAATCCTTCACCATCGATAAAGATCGTTGGATGAGAATAAAGATCAGGGTGTACTGATCAAAGGTAGGTTTGGGGAGTAGCAAATTGAACAAGCGGCAAAGACTTTGTAATTGGGAGGGTGTAGGTGTGACTTGTAGGATGGAGCCAAAGGACGTGGACGCACCAGCAGTTGGCCTTAGCTAACGTTGGATGTTGTATGGAAACGGCACTATGTAGGTAACTTCTGTAAACTTGAAACTTCCCAGTTAGTGATACTTTCCATCTGGACGTGGTCCCATGATTTTTCCTTGGCTAAGGTTTCAATGTAAAAACTCGCATGTGTTGTGGTTGTGTTTATTGTTTGTATTTCGCATATTTGTTAGATTAACCCAAATGACAAATAATATCATAGATATATATTCGAACTGAGTCGATATTTTGATAATCATATTTAATCGATCAACTATTTGGGATTGTGGCATGCGATTAAATTACCTCTACCGGCTAGTAATCTCACTAGGTTGTTAATTTAAATACCTAATCACCCCCCCCCCTTCTAGGTATTTAGATAAAAGAGAAAAGACTAAATTTCATATAACACATGGTTTATATGTTCAAGTTATACTCTTAAACACACTATAATAAGTACCATGTGTTCTTTCAAGATAATAATTAAGGAAAGGCTTTGGAAAAGGAAAGATCAAATAGAAAGATTTTATTTAGAGTAGTTTTCTTCTTGAATCAGGGTTAAAATCTATTAGGTTTTATATCTTTCTACATTTATATGTTAGATTAATTTCTATTTCATATTTGATATGCTCTACATAAATCCTAAGAGGGTTAATGTGGCTTTCACCCTAATTATTCAATAAAGTCTTATTCTTATCATGGTATTGGAGCTAGCCATTGATCTTATGAGATCAAGCTTTTGTTCCTAGTTAGTCACTTCTCCAAAAGGAGACATTACCTCCACTCGTCCATATGTCCTTTTTTACTTTTTTGTATTTCATTTCCACTTTTTATTACATGTTGAGTAGAGTTAACTCAATTATGAAACACTTACCTTTTCTACATATTGTAAGGAATATTTTCATATTCAATTTGGCAAAGATTCCATTTGACATTAAAACATTCTTGTAACCATTCCTACGAGCACAAGTGTAGTGTGAAGATGTCGTGGTACGCATACTTCACCGACTACGTGAAGACTAAAAGACAGAGACAGCAAGAATCAGACGGTTGACGACAAGAGTCATCTAAGTAACTGCCGATATATCAGTTAACGAGTCAAATCGATTGGTGCCTTTGGAACAGAAATCATATTAATTCCAATCGATTGGACCAAGTATATAATCAATTGGACCTTGAACAGAATTGGTCTTTCTCAGATCCGAAATTCTTGATTCTATTATCCCACATTCCACACTACTCAGGGTCTTAGAATTCTATAAATAGAACCCTTATATGCCTTCTCTAAACACACACAGAGACACAGAGTGACTCAATCTTCAAAAGAGATAAGCATAGGCTTTATTTATTAGAGTGTCCATTCGAAGAGCAAGAAGCTTGTTTTCCATTCACATCTTGTGAGCTTGTTCTCTTCTTGATCAACGCCAAGAACTTAATCCTTTCCTCAGCTTAAGTTTTTAATTTCTATATTCAACCTAGTAGCCTGAGTGTACCAGTGTGACTCAACACCATTTGAGCAACTTAGAGTTCAGGGTGTACTGAATCCTTCACCTTCTGCAAAGGTGGGAGTGTTGAGAATTAAGATCGGAGGAGCCAATCGACGGTAGGTTTGGGGTGTACCAAGCTGAACAAGCGGATAAGGCTTCTTAGCTGGAAGGGCGCTCGTGGATTTGTAGCGTTGATTCAGAGGACGTGGACGCATCGGTAGTAGGCATTGGCTAAGGTTGGAAGCTATATTTGCAACGGTGCTGCATAGGTAACCTTTGTTTTGTTTAACTTTTCAGTTAGTGATACTTTTCGTCTAGACGTGGTTCTGTGGTTTTTCCTTGGCTAAGGTTTCTACGTAAAAATCTCTTATCTTGTGTGATTGTTTGTTTATATTTTGCAATCTATCTAGATTGGATCAAACGACAAAAAGACAATATACCACGAAGGTATATTTGATTTGAGTCAGTTGTGATAATCCTTTATCAAACTGTGTAGGTATAAGTAATTTTAAATACCTAATCACCCCCCCCCCTTATAGGTATATTGAGTTAAAGAGAACGGACCGGTGAAATTTCAATTGGTATCAGAGCGGGTTATTCTATTAAAGGTTTAATCACCTGAATTTAGATTCTTACAAAATCAGTTCATTCTCTTCATTTATAAATATGCCTAAAGAAGGGTTCACTGTTAATAGCCATAGTGACTCAGACAGTGAAGATCAAGGCAATCTTTATACTACTTATCAAGAGCTATATAAAGAAAGCTTTAGACTAATCAAAGCAAATAAGAAATTGACTAATAGAGTTGAATTTCTTAACTCTGAAAATTTTGCTTATAAACTAGACAATAATGAATTATCTGTGCTAGTTGGCCAACTTAGGGAAGAGAAGAAATCTCTTCAAGAAAGAAACAAGTTCTTGGAATGCGAGTTCCAAACTTGTACAGATGCTAAAATGTCTTTAGAAAGTAGCATGAAAAAGATGAAACTATTTTTAAACAGCATGAAAAAGAGAAAGCTAGCCTCCAAGACAAAGTTTAATTTCTTGAAAACTGATTATCAGGAATGTCTAGAGAAGAGGAAGTAACTTAAACTTGAACTTGTTCAACTGAAAAAGGACTTACCCAATATTTCTCAAAGCACTGAGAAATTAAATGAGATTCTAAGTGTGGGACAAAGATGTGGAAACAAGCGGGGACTTGGATATGTTGATAATGCTGATACCCCATCGTCTTCAGGAACTAAATTTGTAAAAGCCAATGTTCCTTCCATACCACAGGTTGATCAACCTAGACCCAAACTAGTTATGCATACGCCTGTTTGTAATTACTGTAGGGGTAGAGGTCACCTGAGCAAGAATTGCTTTCAAAAGAGGAGAGATACCATGGTTCCTCTCAAGAGAAAATCATAAGGGAACCAAGGAGATCTACTCTATAAAATGACAGTCTTGCATCAAAAGTTGGATGCCATGAGTAGAGAGATTGCTAATCTTATGAAACCCAAGGACACCCAGACTCAAAGGGCTCAGAATAAAAGGACAAATAAAAAAAAATATCGATCCTCCTTTACCGCCTAAACAAATGGCAAAGAAAAAGAACCCACCTACAAGGTATAAGACCATATGGGTAAGAAAAGAATGACCGATAAATCTAGATTCTATTTGGAATGAATTCCTTATGAAGTCTAGTAGCACTTGTCCCATTGATTGAATAATTATGAATCTTTACACTCTTCTCTATTTTATGATTGCATATCTTTTATGAGTTGGGTGTGTAGTTTTTGTTTTTGATTTTGCTTAGTTTTGAAGAATAAAAATTAAAATTTTTTTCAGAAAATCAAAAGATCGATTATTCAGAAGAATTGTTAAATTATTTAATTATACGATTTTGATAAATAGTAATTTCTGAGAACATTCAAAGAACAATAACTTAACTATGTTAGTAAAATTTTGCTAATCTGTGTATTATATCTTTTAATTATTATGATGGTCAATTTTTACTACTGTGCATTAGAAGATTATTGAAGCAGTATATCTCATATTCACATGCACAACGATTATCTCTGTGGGAATGGATTTGATAGAGGTGTGAAATCTTGTATTATTGGAATTGGAAATAAACCTCTACTGTTTATAACTTTAAATTAGTAGTGTTCCAACCTTCAGTTGATTTCAAAACTGCACTATAGTCGACTGTTGGCTTCCCAATGAGAGTTATTATTTTAAGGAAATAGCTACCTCCACAAAAATTAGAATGAATGCCATCTGTATGACCCTATTTGAAATTGAAATCTGATTCTCATTGCTGTAGAAAATGGCTACCTTCATGGAAAGTGAAAGCTACCTATATTCATAGTGAATAAAAAGGGTGTAAAAGATAGCCAATTTGCCAAAAAAATTCTTATCCATCAGCAAATACCCATATACATGAGTGTATATGAGATCCCTTAATAACTCTAATGAGAATTTTATGATCGGATACAAGATACCTCCAGATTCTGATCTTTATGAGAAATTATTGCTAAAATCTTATTCGGTACCACCGATGGAATTAGATCACTTACACTTTATGATATTACTGGTGATATTTGATTCTATGATTACTAGTGATTGGTGACTTATGCTAATGTCTAAAAGAGTTAATATTTTTAATGAAGTAAAAGATTGAACTAAGCGTTAGTTATTTTTCTTCAATTAGAATCGGTGTTTAATGCTTATCAAGATTGACTTCATGAATTAAATTCTAACATTTTTTTGAATTTTATCTTGCTAAATTATCTTTTCGTGAGTAGTTTAAAAATGATTTTTGGCTTGAAAATATTTATTTGGGGGTCTTAGAGAATGAGTCTATTGTTTTTAAAATTAAAATTTTTTCGGAACCAATCCAATCGATTTTGTATGGTTATACTCTGGTTGTGTTTATTTACTTATCGGTTTCAGGGTATAAATCAGTTTGTATTTTGGTTGGATATGTATATATACATTTCTTCTTCTTGATAATATTCATTGCATGCTCATATTTTTGTACCTTTATCAATTTGTGACAAAAAGGGGGAGAGAAAATCACATAGCGGTAAAAATAAGTTGATGCATGAGATAGGGGGAGAGAAAATTAGGGGCAGAAAAAAAATTTTATTATTTTTTCTAATTTCTCTACTTGTGATGTGGATAATTAACTCACTGCATTTTATATGATTTATTTATTGCCGATGATATTACATGATATGTATTGTTGGTAGAATGTGTAGGGAACAGAATGTGAGATAGTGAATGAATCATGTAAGAGGGTGGGATTATATTTTCTATTTTTTACCTTCTATACGATTAAATATTTTTTGTCACGGAATTGCCAAAGAGGGAGATTGTAAGGAATATTTTTATATCCAATTTGGCAAATATTTCGACGAGCACAAGTGTAGTGTGAAGATGTCGTGGTACGCATACTTCGTCGACTACATGAAGACTAAAAGACAGAGACAGCAAGAATCAGACGGTTGACGACAGGAGTCATCTGAGTAACTGCTGATTTGTCAGTTAAAGATCGTGTACACTCGATTAGGAAGGTAAGTGACTTAGTAGCCATAGGAGTTGATTAAAATGAACAAAATATAATGGTCAAACTTAGACATTGGAGAGACCTGAGTCTAAGTCAATTATATTGACTAATGGGATAGTCCAATCAATTGGACATATATTCTCAATCGATTGGAGACACTGTGTAATCGATTGGAGACTACGAGGCAAAAACTTATTTGAGCACAATCGATTGGAGACTCTGTGAAATCGATTGGAGCCTTCAGGACAGAAATCTATCTGAGCACAATTGATTGGAGACTCTGTGTAATCGATTAGAGTCTTTTGGACATAAAGTTATATGAGTCAAATCGATTGGAGAACCCTGTACAATTGATTGGTACCTTTGGAACAGAAATCTTATTGAGTCCAATCGATTGGACACTTATTTCCAATCAATTGGACATGGCCCAATCGATTGGACCAAGTATACAATCAATTGGACATTGAACAGAATTGGTCTTTCTCAGATCTGAAATTCTTGGTTCTATTATCCCACGTTCCACACGACTCAGGGTCTTGGAATTCTATAAATAGAACCCTTCTATGCCTTTTCTAAACACACACAGAGACACAAAGTGACTCAATCTTCAAGAGAGAGAAGCAAAGGCTTTATTTATTAGAGTGTCCATTCAAAGATTAAGAAGCTTATTTTTCATTCACATCTTGTGAGCTTGTTCTCTTCTTGATCAAAGGCAAGTGCTTGATCCTTTCCTCAGCTTAGGTTTTCCATTTCTATATTCAACCTAGTAGCCTGAGTGTACCAGTGTGACTCAACACCATTTGAGCAACTTAGGGTTCAGGGTGTACTGAATCCTTCACCTTCTTCAAAGGCGGGAGTGTTGAGAATTAAGATCGGAGGAGCCAATCGATGGTAGATTTGGGGTATACCAAACTGAACAAGCGGATAAGCCTTCTTGGCTGATAGGGCGCGCGTGGATTCGTAGCATTGATTCAGAAAGCATCGGCAATTGGCCTTGCCTGAGGTTGGAAGCTGTGTTTGCAATGGTGCTGCGTAGGTAACCTTTGTTTCGTTTAACTTTTTAGTTAGTGATACTTTCCGTCTAGACGTGATCCCGTGGTTTTTCCTTGGCTAAGGTTTCCACGTAAAAATCTCTTGTCTTGTGTGATTGTTTGTTTGTATTTCGCGATCTATCTTGATTAGATCAAACAACAAAAAGACAATATACCACGGAGGTATATTTGATTTGAGTTGGTTGTAATAATCATTTATCAAACAACTAAGGCATGCGATTTTATTCCCTTACCATCGTCCAGTAAAACTGTATAGGTATAAGTAATTTTAAATACCTAATCAACCCTCCCCCTTTTAGGTATATTGAGTTAAAGAGAACTGACCGGTGAAATTTCACATGTGTGATGTTCAATCTACCTCACTACCATCATGATCCCGGAGTAGATCACACCGCCCATAAACCATCGTCAACTTCTATAACATTGTTCGTTGGCAATACCCACAATTTGCAACCTCCCTTTTTAAATTGGACACCATAATCAAGAAGCTTGCAACGGTTTGTTAGCCATCGTGGCCAACATGAACACTAAATCCAGAACTAGATATTGCAACAACAACTTATGTCCACGAGTCCTCATCGCAAGTAGCCTCTAATCCCAGTCCCCATAGCCATTTACCTTTGCATTGTTGTTTCTATTATCCACCATTATCTAGTTGTCAACACACCTCCCAGTCTCAGATTAATAATAGTAATAAAGTTGTAGTAGTGATAATAAAATACCATTACAATTTGCAAATTTTCTTTGCCGTCAACCAATCCATCTCTTCTCTCTATTTTAAGAGACCTTCATCACCAACCTCAATCAAGCATTATTCCTGGCAAATAGCTACATGTATTGATCCCCTGCAACACATTCAATCTCATCGTGGAGAAACCCAAAAAAGACCATCCAAACATGGCATCTCCAAAATGATCCGCCCTTCATGTACTCTCATTGTGCTGGAACTCCAACCATCCTCACTGTGGGTACCCAATGTTCAAGGTCCTCTAGAGAATGCCATGTGGCACATAAGTACGTGTCATAACAGCCAGACAATAAGAAATGGGGTTAACATCAGAACACCACTCGGTTGGGATATGGCCTCACGAGAATGACCTCCTAGGATTCATCATCCTGGGTGCTCCTCATGAGGTCTAACATGCCGAACCTATAATATGGGACCTAGACGGATTAGAATCTCATCCTTGTCCACCAACCACTACCTTGGTGGAATGTCGATCTTTGTGAAGACTATAATAAGGAAGGCGACCATCCAGAAAGCATCGCGATGCCAACTAGGGACCTCTCAACAAAACTTCCCATAAGTAGTAAGACTTACGAAAGCCCGGTAGTAGTCAGGTTCATACACCTGCCTGGGTGCACAATAAAAAGTCAGTAAAACTAGCTGTCACTTGATTTATAGAGCTTGACAGTAGTCAGGTTCATACACCGAGCCAGGTCCACGATAAGCAATCGGTCAACTAGTGTACCGAGGTAATAGCTTCGAAACATGGTTCATCCAATAGGCACGAACAATTATGAGAATCCCAATTAGATACACTCGACCAGGACATCAGGAGACATTTTCGTGGTTGATCTTGGATGCTTAGTTAAGGAAGATCTCTCCATGGCAATTTCCTAAATGAATTAGAACATTCGTTAAGAAAGGAACACATCAGCCTCGACAATTGGCAAGGGATAGGAGCACAAGATCAACAAGACCTAGAGACTCCTAACTAAATACCAACTAAAGAGGAAGGGCATTTTTTGATATGGAAAGATCCCTAGAAGCACACCAACTAGGAGCGTTATTCTAGGGATACATTCCTAATCCAACAAAAATACTTCCCAGACAAGTGGCCAACTTCACCTATAAAAAGGGCAAGCCCCCTTATTTAAAGGGATCGAATAAAATCCAAAGAAACCATACCTCTTAATCTACTTGCTATCTACCACCCTCTTACATGCGTTAACTTGATCGTCAAAGTGGTTTTGACAGGTACACCACCCCTCCTACTCGCAAAGGAAACCATCATTAGTAAACATTCTACTAAAAGCTTAAACTTGGATTGTGTGCTAGATTCCTCGAGGATTGTGTAGGCGAGATCAAACATTTTGCTCCCCCACTCACACCATAGACGTCTATCAACTCTATGCCGCTACACCTTAATGGCAATCACCACTACCTGCAATCATATCCACCACAACAGGATAATTAGGGTTTGTTGCTCTTGTTACCACTGCCAACCATCACCATCACCATCCAAAATAGGATAACTAGAGTTTGTTGCTCTTGTTACAACTACCACTGCCAACCATCACTATCCACACCGTCCATATTTTGTGCCATCTACCACACTAATCTTTTGTAACCAACTCCTGTCCTCATCGTCATTCACGTGCCACCAACATTTGTTGGAGATGTCGTAGTCTCAGTTGGTGAATCTGCACTTCGTTCTTCTCAAATCATCCTAATACTTGAACTCCACTTTTGGTCACTTACTTTAGTTACCAATCTCAATCAGTAAAGCCTGTAAACTTGACGAGTAGCATGACAAACATGACCAGACTATTTTTTTAAAAAGGTTTAGATTTAAAAATTTTAAAACATGGATTTCATGGGTACATGTCCAGTATATAGGCTTTAGTGATTGAGATGAATCACTAAAGTAAGTGAACAAAAATGGACTAGCTAGATATTTCACCTTGTTTTCAAACTCCCCGTCATCTCCTTTCTACCTTTCTATTTGTGTAAACCTAAAAAGCCAAATTCTACAAGAAAAAGGGTTTTCTTTTATGGGCTTTGGGATTTTCTTATAGCTCAAGCTCAAACTAGTTTGCTTAAGCTAGCCTATGAAGTTGAGTCTATTCTTCAAGAACGTAATAAAAAATTGCATGGAGAATTTTAAAAATCCAAGACTGTGAGGCCAACTTAAGGCCCGCACTCATTTCATAGCATGAGGACTCATAAAGCCCAAGTCAGTGAGGCAAAACGATGATCACACCCTCCTTTCCATATTCTCTTGGCTCAAAGATGGCTAAATTTCATTTCTTTCTTCACTTACAGCGTTCGACCTTTGCCTTAACTTATTTTCTTCTCAAAAGATCATCCTAGGCCCAATTAGGCCCATAGTATATTTCACTACCGATCTTTGATTTGAGCAAAATCTATTACACTTCAATCCTGTCACCTCTTCACCTTATGCGACTTGAGATATTTGCTCCTCCTTTGCATCCTATTTTGTAGCACTTATTTGCAGGCAACAAACTTATCGGCAGATGATACATCTACTAGTCAAGCATACGAAATATTCTGTTATTAAATGACATAGTCCATTAGTCAGGCATTGCTCACCTCTCATTCTAGGTAATTCCTACAATGCTTTCTACAAATTTGGCAAACTCATGGTATTCCTTGATCCCCATTAGCTTGAGAACAATTAACAAGGATTAGGAAAATGAATATCAAATAAAAGAAAGTTAAATTTAGAGTACTTTTCTTCTTGAATTTGGTTTAGTATCAATTAGGTTAAATTTTTCTATATTTATAAGTTGAGGAATGATAGTACGCAACCCCTTGATGGAGTTGCACAGATGCAACCACACAGAAAACAAGAAAAATTGCCTCCTATTATTATTATTATTATTATATATAGTAAGAATTGGGGGACAATAATTTTCACAACAATTTTTGCATACCCATATAGTAGATGAATAAATGGTTGATTTTTGGGGAGGATGATCTCCTCACCATATAGATCACTGCTACAAAAAAATCAGTCCATTCTGAAATTTCAAACCCCATCAAATGTAGTTTTCAAGTTAATGGTAAAAATAGACGATCTATAATTCTTCAACTTGTAAACTAGTCTATGAATATCGGAATGCTTTGAATTTTTGCGAGGAGGATCTACTCACCATAGAGACCATCCTCACCAAACATCATCCCATTCCAAAACTTCTAAGTCATAAATTGGCTTGCGCCAATTGTTTGTTGCGAAAATTGTTGTTCCCTGATCCTAAACTATATATATATATATATATATATGTATGTATAATCTTTTGTGGGGCTGCATCTGTGGAACTCCTTAAGGAGTTTCTTTCTCTTCCTAGCATTCCTCTAAAAATAAGATATTAGTATAGTCCTCAATTTTGGTTAACCCTATAGAGCAATTATCTTATGATTTTGCATTTGAAAATAATATCCCAAGAGTGAATACCTCTACATTCAAGATTGGTACCTTCACCAAGCACATTTTATAGAATGGAAAATTAAAAAGTTTGAAAGATCCTTTACCATTTTCTCTTTCATATAGTTTTCAAAATAAAAGGAGTTACTGAAGAGGAGATAATATAACCTCTTTACCTTTAAAAAATTGACAATGAATAAGTTAGACCAAAATAAAGATCATAGATACAATTACTTACTGTTGGATAGGGCCACTTTGAATGTTGTTGCCACCAATTTTTCAACACTGAAGTTGTGTCACCAGGCAATTTACCTGCCCTTCTCTTTCTAAGTATTTCTTCTCTTACATCTTCGATTTTAGACCTAAAACCCTGCAACATATACGAAATGTTATAACTCAAACGATATAGCAACCACAAACAAGTGGAATCAATGTAAAGGTTGATTAATGTCCACATTTTCCTCATTTGGGTGGCTAGTATAATACATTCAGACAAAACCAAAGAGGCATATACTAGCCCTTTAACCACAATTCAAGAGTAGATCACCTGTTTTAGTTCAATCTTCAACTCTTGCCTAACTCTCTCCATCAGTGACCTCTCAGATTCAGTTGGAAGAAGTGGACCAAATCCCATCATGTCATGCCCATCTACGCCTCCTTCCAAAGTACATTCCATCTGTAGTTCATCCTCATCATCGGACATTGTTGCACCAGTTCCTTCACTGGGAGTTATTCCTGAAACAATTTGCATATGGTGGTTATTATCAAGTAATGTTTAGAGAGTACCTTACTCTTGATCGGATATGTAAGCTAACAATAATTATATTTTGTAAGCAACATGTGTGTAGGTATTATAAATATTTAGTCATTTATTCTTCATTCCATTTTAATTTGAACTTCTCTATGATTCAAGTGTGTTAAATGCATGAGTGATATAAAGCATGTCGAGCTAGGATGACTCATGTATTTTCTTATCATTTTAGTCAACTAGAACTTGAACTTAAACTACCACAACCAAAACTAACTTTAAATCACTATAAGATCCAAACCATAGGTAAAAATTAGTGAATGCAAATCCAAATTACAAATCCCAATGAGGATAAGGTAATGATATGGCAAGGTGCCTTTTTATATTGTCAAAATCATTTATATAAATGGGGTGTTTTTGACTTTTCAATACATTGTAGTATAAAAATCGTGCCTGGAAATATCAATTCCCAAAGGTGATGCAGCTAATATGAAACACATAGGTTCTTCACCGAAACTATGAAGGATTAGAAATGAACTTAGTCAATGAGTTAGCATTGACTATGAACTAGAAATGGGTTGGACCGAAGTCAGATGTATGTAGATCTTGAGATCTAACTTTGAACATTGAGATATAGATTTGATTTCGATCTGATTTGGATTTATAAATTAGACCCAAATCTAAACTATATATTGTTGTTGTCCTTTAGGCTACCCTCTTCTCGATAATATATTCTTTGAAATGTTGATTTATTCTTTGATGAATAATATTTCTTCATTGTAATTGGGGGTTCTTTTATGATTGTCAATTCTTGAATATTAATTCTTTGATAATACATGATTTCAGTTTCTGCATTATGTTCTTAAAGCTCTTAATTGTTAATAGTTGGAAGATGATTTAAGATGTAATAAGAGGTTATTCATGGAGGCTTACAGAATATCATTCAATTCTAAAAATGATAATATTGTAACCTTAATTCTAATATCTGTAAATTTGATTATGTACCATTATGTATTTTCTTTGAAGATCATTCGTTTTTAATTCTTATTAATGTAATTCTTTGTATCTCATTTTGCAGGTGGAGGTTCTTTCATGGTGAAACGTATGTAAATCTGTGGAATCATGTTCCTTGAGGTTTCCATGAAATTTTCATGAGTTCTTTCTTTTATTCGAGATTAATTAATGGGTGTATGAGGTTAAGGAGTTTAAACATATTATAGATTTAAAAATTTTATATAATCGATGTAACCTTAATTAATTCTAGAAATTCTTGATTATTCACTGTTATATGTATTCTAGCTTATTCACTGTTATATGCGTTCTAGAAAAATTTTAGCTTTTCTCAGTTTGCTTTAATGGTTTATGATTAATTATTCATGTATTTGAAATATAGTTCTTGAGAGGCCAAAGTAGACACACTTTTTCGGGTTTTATGTTGTTTGCCACCTGGGATAAATCTTCTAAGAAGACCTATCCAAAGTAGGCTCACTCTCTAGATCATGCTAACTCTTCCCCCAAATTCAATGATGATGAATCTTTGTCGTCACCGTATAGGGAAGATAAAGATTGAGAGAAGATGTATCCATTAAAAATAGAAGTACCTTGTAGAATTTTAAAGAGTAAGCTCATGGTTTTATTCAAGGTAGATGTAAAGACCGGGAATTCTCAAGTATACACTCTCTCAAAAATTCAATAGAGTAAGGACGCTTCTCAAGAAAACAAGACCAATCTCTTTTCCCTCCTAATAGCTCTCTATTTATAGAGTTTTCTCAGGAGAGGCGGTAATATTTACAATTATACAATTTTCACTCAAAATAGGGCTATCACGCAGGATTTTGGTCGCTTTATCACTACAATGGGTTCTATTAATACAATTGACCCTAAATTAACAAATCAAAACTATATTTTTACTCATATTCATACTTGAATTGAAGAAAATCCTTGCCTAACTACTCGCAAATGCCATATTGTTTGAATTGTCAAAATTCTGCAAATTGCTCCCACCTATGTTAAAAAATCATTAGAAATATTCAAATTGTACATAATTGGAAAAATATAATACCATACGCCTGTATGGAATAGTATTTGGTACGGGCGTATGCCTTCAAGCATGTCAAATTCCACACATATCCCGAGAAATTTTATTTTGACCAAAAAAAAGTCAAATTTCAGCTCTATGGCCATATCTCCCAAATGGCTCCATAAAAATGGGAAGTAAGACCATACGCCCGTATTATTTTCAATTTCATGCAAGCTTATGCTTTAACATCTGATAAATCAATTCATTTGAGTGGAGATCCGACGATTGATGCTTCTCCATCATCTCATCTTGCTTCATCACATAGAATATGAGATCAAAAATAACATTCGAGTCCATACGCCCGCATCATTTTGAATTTCATGCGGGCGTATGCCTTAACATCTGATAAATCTACTCAAGCTGGTTTGATTTGGAAATATAATACTTAAAAATGCAATCTAAGGCCATACGCCCTCATCATTTTTTATTTTTTGCGGGCATATGCCTTTACTTTTAAAAAATGTCTTCATCTTGATGTAGATCCAACAGTTCATGTCCCTCAGCCGTCTGATCTTGCTGTTTCTAGACCTGATGATCCAAAATGCAATCTAAGGCCATACACTCGCATCATTTTTTATTTTATGTGAGCGTATGCCTTTACTTCTAAAAAATAACCTCATCTTGATATAGATCCAATGGTCCATGCTTCTCAATCGTCCGATCTTGTTTATTTCTTAAAATCTGATGATCCAAAATGCAATCTAAGGCCATACGCCCACATCATTTTTTATTTTATGCGGCCTATGCCTTTACTTCTGAAAATAACCTCATCTTGATGTTCATCCAAAAAGTCAACCCTCTTTGACTACTTTAAAGTTGACCAAGTGGGTCCTTCAACGCATCCTTTAGTTTTAATTTTCAATCCTTAGCCACATTTCTCCTATAACATATATATATATATATATATATATATAAAAGCCAAATATATTACCACAACCAAAATCATACATCAACCAATAGCCTGGATCAGATGTTTATTGATATTCACTCAAAAGTACTTATTTTAAGCCATTATCCTTATAGCGATATCGCATTCTCCTTCGTAAAACTTATCTTTTAGTAGACTTTTCTAGGTAAGAGTTTCTTCCAATGCGTAGAACGCATTTTTTAGACGAAAATTGACTATTTGCATGAAATATACGCATTTCGGATAGTCTAGTATCAAGCCATTTTAGTTGAATCTCATTACACGCTTTTTTCACTTGCAGGAGACCCTATCGGGCGATTCTCAAGGACTGGCAGGCCCATGATCAACCACAGGAGACTTCTATCAAAGCTTAAAGGGCCAACTAGCTAGGATAAAAAGATAGAAGACATGTACGAGCAAAGCTAGATGATCGTAGAACCAGAATAAGTACTAAGAGAGAGAAGAATAGCTGGAGACCAAGAAAAGGACTTAGGTGTTAAAGGCAACACCAATTGCAATCAAAGGATAAGTTTGACTAATGGGTGGAGCGGACGAGAGAGAATAAAGAAGACCAGGGTTTAAGACCCTCCAATGCTTTTATTTTGGTATTTTTCTCTCACCTCTCTCCTATTTCTCTCTCTATCTATCTATCTTGGCCCATGACCTAAGCCCATGACCCATAACCCATAACCCATGACCCATGACCCATGACCCATGCCCATGTCCATTTGCAACAATAAGAGAATTGGTCTCACTTGACCGATTCTTCTCTCCCCCATCTCTCTCTATCCTAGTCACTCTCTCTCTCATCTAACTAACCCTTTCCTAACTGTTGGATCTCTCTAGATCCAACGGTCATCATTTTTATAACATGCAAAAAAAAACTATAAGAGATCTATGATATCTCCTTCTTGGGTTGGTTCTTTCCCCTCTCACTTCTCTCATCTTTTTTTTTCTTCTCTTTCTCTCACTCACAAGCATACCTTGGACTATTGCTCCTCAACCCCTACTCATTTGCAACACCGAAACCACCTGCTACCATCTCATTCACAAGGCTACAATCCTCAATCCTATTGAGGTTGATCCAATCGGAGTTGCACCATCTACCTCTTTAATGGTAAGCTTCTCTCTAATTCATCTCTAACCTTCCTTCTTCTTTCTCTCTCTTCTTTCTTTCTCTACTTTACATGCTTTCTAGGGTAATATTTAATGGCTTCTAGATTAATTTGGTTTAATGTTATTTCTATTGTAAAGCATTTGGATAAGTATTGTAAGCATTTGTTTTTAGTTTAATGAGCAAGTTTTAAATTCAAGTTTAAGTTATTTTCAATTATTGTATTTTTCATTCTCATTTTTCTTATATTTTTTTCATTGTAATAGTTTTAACAACAATCTCAAGCATATTTAAATCAACCTCCACCAGTCTCACCCTTCTATTTATTCCGAGCATTTTCTGATTATTCTTGTTTCTTATTGTGCTAACTAATTCCGAGTGCGGACGATATTCAACACGAGCCACTGTGTAAGTTTGCTTATTTACAGATTAAGTGAACCAATTCGGAGAAATTACAAATATTGTTGAAATCAAGGGTTTTCAATCCAACGACACGAAAAAACCCTAATTTCATTTATCCATCTCCAAAGATTCAAGCAACCATCGAAGGGGAGAACCTAACCAGATCAAAGGGAAAAGAAAGTAGCAAGCCCTAAGAAAAATAATATGCGCAGTGCAGTTAGTTACATGGCCAGAAAATATGAAATATAGTCTAGAAAAGGAAGAGGATAAATCCAAAATATGAGCACAGATCCCAAAAGAGAACCAGTCGATCTCAGATGAATCGATATTGAGAACACCGATAAGATCCCTAACATCCAAAAAGGTCCCTAACACAAAGAACATACCAACTTTAAGAGAATCCTTCTTCCAAACAACATCCATATTTAGTTTTCCAATCGAGAAAGGGAATCCAAGATTTTGAAGGGGTGGACAAAGTAGCACAGGAGGAGGGAGGGGTATGTATGAATGAGACGATGGGCGTTAAAATAGATGATGGATTAAGCTGAGAGTTGGAGTGAACAAAGTCATTTCTAGCAATCCAGAAACACCACATGAGGGAACATATCAAAGCCAGAGTATATTGTTGCCAATCATAACCATATTTTCTATCAACAAACATTTGGGGTGACCAATTTAACATACCTACAATCGTTGACCAAATGGGAGAGAATAATGGTGACAAAATACTAGCAAGTTGTGTTTCATGATGCTAACAATAAACCTAGAATAATGTCATGGGGCAATTTATGTAAAGAATATTTTCATATTCTAGTTTGGCAAAAAGATTCCATGTGACATGAAACATTCATGTAATCTTTCCTACGAGCACCAGTGTAGTGTTGAAGATGTCATGGTACGCATACTTCACAGATTACGTGAAGACTAAAAGACAGAGACAGCAAGGATCATACGGTTGACAGTAGAAGTCATCTGAGTAACTGCCCATTTGTCGGTTATATCTCATGTATGCTCACTTAGGAAGGTAAGTGACTTAGTGGCTATATCAATAGGTTTAAAATGAATAAAATATAATGGTCAAACCTAGTCAATGAACAGACTCGAGTCTATGTCAAGATTATTGACTTTTGGGAAAGTCCTATCGATTGGATTATTTAGGCCAATCGATTGGAGACTCTATGAAATCGATTGGACTCTACGAAATAGAACTTAATTAAAGCCCAATCGATTGAAGACCTCTATGAAATCGATTGGATCTTACGAGACAGAAACTTATTTAAGTCCGATCAATTGGATTTACAAAGGAAAAACCCATCCGTACAAGACCAATTGATTGGACCCAGAGTACAATCGATTGGACTTCATACAAATTGAGTCTTTTAAGATCTGAAATTCTAGTTTCCACTTACCTCACTTTCTAAAAGACTCTGGGCTACAAATTCTATAAATATAAACCCTCTCTGGACTTTTTAGACACACATTGAAATATAGAGAAGAAAGTTTTATTTATCAAGAGTGTCCATTCGAAGAGTAAAAAGCATTTACTTCTCATTAATATCTTGTGAGCTTTTTCTCTTCTTGATCAAAGCAAATAACTTGATCCATTACTCAGCTTAGGTCTTCCACATAGATACTTGACCTAGCAGATTGAGAATACCAATGTGACTCAACACCTTTTGAGCAACTTGGGGTTCAGGGTGTACTGAATCCTTCACCTTTAACAAAGGCTGGAGAGTTAAGAATTAAGATCGGAGTGGCTGATCGAAGGTAGGTTTGGAGAGTACCAAACTGAACAAGTGGACAAGGCTTCTTGGCTGGGAGGGCGTGCATAGATTCGTAGCGTTGATTTAGAGGACGTGGACACATCAGCAGTAGGCCTTGGCTAAGGTTGGAAGCTGCATTTGCAACGGTGCTGCGTAGGTAACCTTTGTTTCGTTTGATTGTTATTCCGTTAATTATATTGATTAGATCAAACAACAAAAAGACAATATACCAAGGAGGTATATTTGATTTGAGTTGATTGTCTTAATCATTTTATCAATCAACTAAGGCATACGAGTTTATCACCTTACCTTGACCAGTAAACTTGTGACAGGTTAAATTAATTTTTGAATACCTAATCACCCCCCCCCCTTCTAAGTATTTCTGATTAAAGTGAATGGACATGTTATTTTTCAATTGGTATCAGAGCAGGTTCACTCATTAATGGTTTAATCACCCGAGTTAGTTCCTACGTATAGTCTTTTCTTTTATATTTATAAAGATGTCGAAAGATGGGTTCACTATGAATAGTCATAGTGACTCAAACAGTGAAGATCAAGATGATCTTTATACTTCTTAACAAGAGCTATATAAGGAAAATCTTACACTGACCAAAGCAAATAAGAAATTGACTAATAGAGTTAAATTTCTTGACTCTAAAAATTCTACGTATAAACTAGACAATAATGAATTATATGTGCTAGTTGGTCAGCTTAGGGAAGAGAAAAAATCTCTTCAAGAGAGAAATAAGTTCTTGAAATGTGAGTTCCAAACTTGTACGGATGCTAAAATATCTTTTGAAAGTTAGCATGAAAAATATAAAACTATTTTTAGATAGCTCTAAGAAGAGAAAGCTAGCCTCCAAGGCAAAATTAAATTTTTTGAATCTGATTATTAGGAATGTTTGATCTAGTTCAATTGAAAAAAGGCTTGCCGTATATTATGAGTGTGGGACAAAGAAATGGAGACAAATGGGGAATTGAATATGTTGATAATGTTAATACCTCATTGTCTTCAAGAACTAAATTTGTAAAAGCCAAAGTTCCTTCCACACCACATGTGGATCAACCTAGACCCATACCAGTTATTAATACTACTGTTTGTAATTACCGTAGGGGTAGAGGTCACCTGAGTACGTAACAATTGCTTCCAAAAGATGAGAAATATCATGGTTTCCCCCAAGAGAAAATCATATGGGAACCAATGAGATCTACTCCATAAAATGACAGCCTTACATCAAAAGTCGGATGCCTTGGGTAGAGAGATAGCAAACCTTATGAAACTCAAAAGAGATAGCAAATCATAAAATGACAGCCATAGTTTTTCTTGGCTAAGGTTTCCACGTAAAAACTCTCTATCTTATGGATGTTTGATTGTTATTCCGCTAATTGTATTGATTAGATCAAACGACAAAAATACAATATACCAATGAGGTATATTTGATTTGAGTCGTGTGATAATCATTTTATCAATCAACTAAGGCACGCGAGTTTTTCACCTTACCTTGACCAGTAAACTTGTGATAGGTTAGATTAATTTTTGAATAGCTAATCATGCCCCCCCCCCCTTCTAGGTATTTCTGATTAAAAAGAATGGACCAATTATTTTTTAGTTTAGGATAGATCAAAGTTTGGACAATCTGACTAACATTGATGGGTATGAACACTCTCCGTAGCATTTCTAAATTCCACTGACCATTTGGAAAATCAGTTCTGACACATATTTCAAGGGGTGTCAAGGGGGTTGAGGGCCCTGAATTTTGAATGATGGAAGAATTTTATGCCAAGGTCATCACATATGTATACCGTTGAGCCCGTGGCTATAATACAAATAAACAGGATTTGATGGACACTTTGCCTTCCATAATACTTTTCCAGTTCTAAGGATCATCTGGCTTTTTGCTAGCTTGAAGAAGCGAGTAGAGGGAAAATATTTTGCTTTTAAGAAGCAAGCAAGAAGAGAGTGAGAAGAACTATGATCCACATATGACGATTCATATTTGACCCATATATAGAAATTCAGGTCACATCACCACCAAAATATACACTTAATAATGATCCAAGACTCCAACCTTATATCCAATCTGACCCGATTACTAGGACTGGCAATGGATCGGATCAAACCCGATATCCGATCCAAAAATTCCGGGTTCGAAACCTTATTTTTACTTATTGGATCGATACCGGATCAAAAATTGTCGATCCGATCTCTTATCTAATCGGTACTGGATCGACCCTATACCGATCCGATATTGACCCGATGTATATACCATATATATTACATATACTATATATACATATATATTTAAAAGATTTTTTTACTGATTTAATTAATAAGTTGACAACTACTAGCATTAAATCTTTAAATTATGGTACCTACCTAAACTTGTCTTTTCCCAGATTTGGTAGTTAAAGATTTTAATTAATTCTTAATTGAGTCATTTCCTTTTTTACTCTCAATGGACCAATTCTTTTCTAAGGTTTTTATCATCTTCTTCTTCTCTTTATTTCTTCTTGCTTTGGATTGAAGAAAATGGTGCTTTGCTTTGGATTGGAGAAGATGGTACTCGTATCCCCACAACAAGAATCATAGATTCACAAATCAACATATTTTTTTCCCTTATTTTCATTTTAATAATTTTTCTTATTTTTATGGGCTTTTATCTTGGATTTAGTTGGATAGAGTCGAAAGACATCCGTGCATCTAAGCATCCTCTACTTTTTTAGTTTCCTTGGGTTTTTTAAGTTTCTTGAACTGCATCCATTGTTTACACATTCTACATCAAAAAACAACTTTCTTATTTTGAAAATTGGGAGAAAAAATTTGTACGGAAGTCTTTTGACAAGTTTTCTGTTCGTTACTTGGAGATCAACCCCATCGGATCGGATTGGACCAGACCCGAAATCGATCTAATCATATTGGTTCAGTTTCGGAACTGAATTTCATTGATCTGATCGAGTCCGGATCAACTGGATTTCTTCATCGGATCGGTACTAGATCAGTACCAATCCAACTCGAACCCGATCCATTGCCAACCCTACTGATTACCTAATTAAAACTAGGATCCAATCTTTACCGAAATATGAATCAGATCGTACCACTTATTTTGTATCTGATCCATTTTAATTTGATTCATAAATTAAGATCGAAACCCATGAAATACAAGTTCAAATTTGGTTGGATTTTGATTTGACCCAACCTATTACATGCCCTAATTTATATAGAAGATACTAAAACTAACATGACAAAACCTTAAAGGAATTTGTTCTTAGAATGCTAGATTTGATCTCACTAGTAGAGGGGCAACGCGATTCATGTGTTGCATAAGCAATGAATTTGCTTAAAAGTTTTAAAACGGTCAGTGGGTAATTCAAAGAATGATATTTTTCTTAATGAGTATTCAAAGAACGATATTATTCATTTGTACCTCATTATTAGTAAAAAAAAATAGATGTTATAAGGCTATTATAGAATTTTTAATTATTTTAAATACCAATTAATAATTAAATAAAAGTAGTTAGTAAATTAATATCATTGAAGAGATCCATGAAGAGCTTTCTAATGGTACCATTTTTTCTAGAAACCATGATGTGGATTGAAAGTACTAAGCTTTTGAAATTTTTTTGAAGAAAATTACTTTTTTTTAAAAGTTGCCAATTTAGTTTTGTAAAAGAAAACATTTATTTCTCTCCTCTTAACAAATGAACTTAAGAATCAAAAGACTATTTTACCCTTATAATAAGTCTTTAAAGTAACAAAAGATTATATGCTTATGCATAGAGTTACTTTTAAAAGTGGGGGATATAATTGGAAACAGAACTCTTGGCTTCAAATAACGTTTGGAAGGTCATTTCGCTTTATATAGTATAAATATAAATAAAAAAGGAGATTGAGGAGAAAATACATTTTATCCTCAATCAAAAGAAATATTAGAATAAACTCCTTAAGTGATTTGGTCTATAAGTTATGGCAAAGCCACTTTCTTAATACAACTAAATACTATAATCGATTTGTAAAACCTTAGTCATATTATCGAGGGGGGAAAAAAGAAACTAAGAAGTGTATAGGTGTAGATATAGAATTTGGTTATCCCGAGGTAGGAAATAATGACTTTCTAGCGTAACATGCTGTAGAGCCCCCTCCCCCTCCACACAAATAACAAGTAAAAACGTAACGATAAAAAAAAATACCTCAATTTCAGAGATAATGTAGGTTTGAACAAAATAGTTTCCCTGTTATTCCTACTAGCCAAATAGTAATAAACTATTATCTTTCATTTAATATGTTCAACATAGCCAAAACACCCCCTAAAGGAATTGATTAAGGATATAGAAAATTAGTAAAAGTTGAAGAGCAAACTATGATGTATGTGACACTTCATAGCATAGTTGTCGGGAGACCAGCTTCCCAAGTGTAAATTCAACATTTTTGTAAACATAAGTTCTGATCCAACATCATCTCTTTATTTCGACTTTATAGAATCTTTTTTCACCATTAGGAATCTATATCAATCAACCCCAGTCATTAGGCTACCCTTTAGAATCCTTAGAATCCAAGAGTAGAGATTATTTGACCTAAAAATAACACGTATTCACACAAAAAGTTAAATCTTTTAATTTACTAGCTAGTTTGAGACCAAATTCATCAATCTTATAAATTATATATCTTTCAAAAATGATAATTTTCATCATAATTGAATTCTAAATTTCAAGAATGAAAGGTTTCGATTAGTTTCTTAAAAGCCTTACTTTTGAGATTTTCACATAAAATAATAGTTTTTCTTTCTCAAATGACAGTGAGCGTTAGTTTATTCAAAAGTACTTGTCAATACCTTTCGAAGACACCAATTACAAGATTTTGACATTGAAATCATTTTTCAAGTGAAAAGAACAAAATATCACTAGGGGTACCCAACCTTGAGTTTCATATATTAAAAGTAATTTCTGATTTCAAATTTGAACATTTTCTTAAAAGAGATTTTAAATCAGTACCACATGTCTATATTTGTTCAAAATTAAAAAACCATAAAATTTTCTCACAATAGTAGGCTGAATTATTATAGAATTTCGGTTATAATAATTACACCTTCTAGTATGCATGAACCATAATTGATAGATTAACTTAATAACTCTAGGTATTCTCATCTCTTACACATATAATATTTAAATATTATCTTTTAGTATTTGGGGCATAACCATTTCCTCTAATATCAAAATTACGATCTGTTGGATATTCTAAAAATTTTAGAATGTGTTTGCATCATTATCTTAATAAAAAGATTTTTAGTTTTGATATTTTGAACCTCAAAATTGGGTCTGAAATTTGACTATTTATTAATATAAGAGATTAAAATTTAAAGTAAAGTGGACCCCACCTTATGTAAAAACGTGGGAGACTCTGTTAGTAAACTAATTATCTCAATTAATAATATAAAATAGATAAATAATATAATTAGTCAATTAATATATACCTAAGATAGTGTGTTGAAAAAGAAACCTAGTTATATTTATAAAGGCAAAGCCTCTTATATATATAAACACATCCATAGAGAAAATACCAATACTTTTTAAGAAAAAGCTTATAATAGAAGGAGAAAAAGACATACATTAGAGATGATTTAGAGTTTTGCTTAAGTATGTTTCTCTTTTTCACCCTTGTTCTCATAGATGTTTTTACATTAATTATAGTTGTATGCATGCTTGGACCTTTTTAAATTATATTATATGCTTAAAAAATATGTTATATTTTTTTTAATCTTGTTTCATAGTTTTAAATGTATGTTAGATTTATTTAGATATTTTTTGCATATTTTACCTATTTTTATTCTTTTTAAAACCCTAAGCCTAAATAAGTTGTTCTGATCGAATGGACCCTTTTGTGGTCGGATTGGCCTTATTTTCAGATGATATTGAGATTCCCAATTAACATATTCAAAATTCAGTCCAATCGAATTTCCAAACCAAAAATTATGATTTCTCTTCTACCATATCAATCAAAATCTTCGAGTTTGAGACCCATTTTTATTAGATTTTGATATTGATATTTTTAGCTATTTGTATACTTGTATTGAATCATCTTGCAAACTATTATTGTTTATGGATTGCCTTGGTGGCTGAAAAGTATATTGAGAATGGTTTAGAGAATTTGGTCATATATACTAGACTCCTTGATGGTCATAAGATATGGTCCTATTGGATTTCCTAGAAAGTAAGAAGGGCATTTTGTTCCCTTGGATGAAAAACCCGCCTACATCCCTTGGATGCAAGTGTTCGAGGTTTTTGTGGGCCTAGAGGGCTATTCGTTTTGAGGATTTTAGAAAAAAGTTCTATATATGCCTCCGGGTAATGGTGGTTATGTACGTGGATGTTTGGTTTCATCGAGTTGGTTTACTAATTGTGCTTTGTGGGTTTTGCTTATCATTTTATCATACCCTAATGTGTAGGTTTTCGATACATCATATTTTTTGTATTTAGCTGCTCATGGTTCACCTCTACTTACCATTTATCAGATTTGTTCAAAAGAGCGAATGCATAGCTCGATGGAGTCGATGCTGTTTAAATTTATCTTGCTTTCTTAGAATTTAATGTAGTAGGTTTTACTTTTGACATTCATATGTAAAGGATGAAGTATTTTATTACATTTGATATTCACCGGATAATAGGTTATATTTGATTTATGGACTATGTGTTATTTTTGTATCTAAATGTTACTATTTTCTATATCTAATAATGGTATTTTTGTCATAAATTTTAGCTTAGTTAATATTTTTAGATGATTCCAAAGCCATTGGTTTCCTAACTACCATATTTATGTCCACATACAACTTTAGACAAAAATCCAACCATAGAAACCTTGGTGCATGTTCAAAATGTTTGTTTTGTTTTATATTTTTTACAAACTTTTTTGTAAAAATCATGTCGTCGAATTTTCTGCCAAAATCTGTACATTTCCTTACTTTGTCCAAAATTTTAATGGGTTTTTAAGTTAGCTTTTGATACATAAGTGGTAGGTTTCCTAAATATGAGAATTGAGTTTTTGTGAGTCTTTGCAAGACCGATAGGAGGTCTTGCAAGATTTCAAAAATTGAAAACTTAAATTTATAGAAATAAATTATTTGGACTAACCAAAACCTAGTTTCTAGACCTTAGCTATGTTCCCTTATTAGGTTTATCTATAAAAATTCCAGATTGGGTAGTACACAAGAAAGGTATATCAAAGTAGAGAGTTATGGCCCTCGAATTGGATAATGTTTAGAAATTGTCCTAGGTTTTATGGTAGATATCAATTTTCTTCGACGATTTTTTTCAATAGTAAATTCAAGGTTTTTTATTTGTCAAGAAAAAGTCATCTTTTGATTTCTTTCACATGTTGGGATGTTTAAATAATTTTTAATAAACTTCATTTTATTCTTAGAATATAATTGACCAAAGTTGACTTATGGTTGACTTTTTGCTATTATTTATGCTTTTTGGTTAATATGGCATTCAGTAATGGGCTTAAAAGTAACTAATTGTCTTGTTTGAGAACTCAGAAACATCACACTGGACTCACGTGTTGTTTTATTTCTATTTCTTTCCTATCTCACACTTGAGACCATGGATTTGGGTTGTGGATTTCTGGTCGAACAAGGTATCACAGGTCGGGTCCAATAGATCATCTTCAGGGCATGACAGGTGTATCCATCAGCTACACAAAGTAAGGTTCTCTCCCTTTCTCTATCTTCTTAGCTTTAGCATAGTTTAGTTGTGGCATAATAAAATAGTTTTCTTAATTACTTTCATAGATAGTAGTCGATAGTGGATAAACCTTAATTAGAGTATTATATATTAGTACTATCGTATATACACCCTAGATCTAAGTAGTATACTTGTCCCATAATCCTTTAGTATTGACCGATCTAATCAGGCTAGTATAACACCTTCCTACACCATAAATAAATCCCTGGACTTTGACTTTTAGCTTTCAAAAATCAATGTTCAAGTTATAGGGTCCCCAATTCAAAAATCTAGGTGGCGTCTCCCAAAACCCTAAAATCCTAAGTAGATAAACTATTAGAGAGAATATTCAAATTGAATGTACCCAATTCACTAGTTTCACAGTGGCAACTCCACTAGGAATATTTTTAAGAGGATCTAGATTGAATAAAAATAATTTTCACTAGATTGAATAAAAATAATTAAGAGAATTTAGGAATGAGGTTTCAATAAGCTTTCTTTCCATAAATACCAAAAATAAATAAATTATCACTAACCCATACCCATATTGTGCCTCCACCACCACTAAAACAAGTGGTCCCCTATTAGCAACCGATAAGTCCTCTGTCCCATTGAATTCAAGATCTAGAGGCCACTATTAGGAAAACCCTAGGGAATACCTTTAATCTAGATACTATCTACCTATACCCCTAGTCTAGGGTTCCATACAATTTTAAGTTCTCCGACATAAACCATTACGGGGCATTGGGCTGGCTGAAATCCCATATCAGAATGTATGTTGGATTCTTAAAACCTTTAGGGATTAGACCTGAATATGTTATTGACCTAGTTATTCTAAAAAATTTTATTGGATTATGACCTCCGACCAACCAAGGTTTGCACGTAGACCAAATTAGTAACCGTCATTATCACCCATTTCTGTTATAACACAAAATATCAAATTGACTAGACGGCACTTAGAGATCATTAAACAAGTCCCAGATGAGTTATTCACTGACTTTATAACCTGTTGGAGCACAAAGGCTGCAAAAGCCATTAATTGACCTTTATACAAGATCAAATTAGAATTCTTATGCGAAAACTTAACTAGATTATTACAATAGGTTAACCCTTTGCCATCACCTATCATTCCAATCCCTAGTTGTAGCTGGTACCCAAAAGAATATGCCCTAACCATGGGTCTTGTTACTCAGCTTACCCTACAATCCCAAAACTAGTTGTTACAAGGAAAATATTTGTAGCTAAAAAATTACATCCAAGGAACACAAAGTTCGCACAAGATCCACCCTTAATGACTTAATTGGGTGCAATTCCTTAAACATTATTATAAATTAAGTTCTCATTGGATGCTCTCTTAAATTTGGGGTCTTCCATCATTATGCGAGCATTTTACTAAGAATATTAGACAATTATAGCTTTTCTTTTATGCTTACTATAGATGCTTCGATATATGCATGTACTTACGTGAATGTTACATGGGAAACTTAGAGCCACATAGAGTATCTAAAGGTATAGCAACAATGCATAGTCAATACTTTGGTGACATAAGAGATATAGGATTAGAGGTCGAGAGATATATATGTCTGTAGGCGTCACTATAAAGAGCCATGAAGGCACCTTGTTGACAACATCATAAGGAGCCATGAAGGTGCCTCATTGACGTCACCGCAAGGAACCATGAAGGCACCATGTTCTCTTCATCCCTTCATCGACATGAAGCGTCGACATGGGACATTGATGTGTAAACATGCTTTGGGACTGATGTACTGAGAGAGAGTACACAATTGAGCAACCAACACCTATTACCAACCAATATGATTATAGGTGCCAGGTCTCTTGGACATGAAACGAGGGTATTTTGGTCATTCCACCTCTTAGATCGGAGTATAAATACCCCGTAGAAAATGGAAGGGAGAGACTTTTTCTGAGATCAAATCTCTCTCTCTCTCTCTCTCTCTCTCTCTCCATGTTCAACTGCCTTGATCTATTATGTTATCTCAGCCTGACGAATATGGAACCTGAACGACTACTGACTTAGCTTAGGTGGGTCTCCCGGGACACCTTTCCGCACTCACCAAACACTTGCCTTATCCTCTGACTCTTACGCTTTCCAACTAATTCTACCAGAACTTTATGCCAAATAATTCATTATGTAATTTTCGCTAGAGAGAATTAAAATTTGTTATCTGCATTAATATCAATTAATCCTTACTATATCCGTACAGTAATAGCTATTTATCTCATCTTTTTATTTTATTTTATAATAACAGTAACCCCATATTTATCTCATCTTTTTATTTTATTTTATAATAACAGTAACCCCATATTAAAAACGTATCCGGGTCTCACAAAATCTTGCAAGATAAGTTGGTGCTAGTTAAACAAATCTTCCGAACTCTTATATTTCTAAACCCCAACACATTAAGCAGAATATCGAGAAGGGGTTCATCTTTTATCTTAGAAACAAATAAAATAAAGAGAAGTCCTTTTGAAACTCCGAAACAACTTTACCGGCTATTGTTACTCTCGGTTCTCTCCCTTCATCACCTAACTAACTAACTTCTCCTAACTGTAAACTATTTCTTGGTGGGTCCCACCCCACCCACCTATCATACGGAAACACAAACCTACAAGAACCCCATATAGCTTTCTTCTTATCCTTCCACCCACCAGACGTAACAAACATTAAAACAAATAGAAAAAAAGAAAAACAAAGTCTGAAGCAAAACCCATAAAAATTATTAACATTAAAATTTTCAAAACCAGAAAATAGTTATGTATTTTATATAAAGAAGTAGAAGCAATAGAGATTGATAGAGAATACATACCCGTGAGAGCCTGGAAGGACTGTTCGATGTCACGGCAAGCCATGACAGCTTCAACGGCATGGACTCGGACATGTTGTTGAAGCTGTTCTTTAAAAGAGCACAACACTAACAGATATTGTGCCTGTAAGACCATAAAAAAATTTGTTAATTGGAAGAATAATTGTTAAAAAGCACAGAACCGATTAATAAAATGGAAATTGGGTTGTGTTGAAGAAAATTATTTTACCAAGAAGTTGTCTAGGTCTTGTCTCTCGTGGGGAGAAAGGACCTGCTGCGGTTGGTGAAGTTGCGAAGCGTAAGATCGAAGAAGATGGTGAGACTGTGCGAGCTGGGTGTCAATAAGCGGTAAGTGATCGATCGGTGTAGCAACACGAAGACAGCCGACGTGGGTTGCGAGTAGTTGTTCATAAAGAGGGTGCGTAGCAATCTCCGCCTTCAGTAGCCGCAATTGGTCAGTCGGCAATGAAATCGACATCGAAACATTTTCGTTATATCCGCCGATTCCTCCAGCACTACCACCACTCAACATTCCCAATCCTGGTTCTTGCATTACTTATACAAATCTATCTATTAACGTACAAAATCTAAAAACTTAGGTCGTAATTCTTCAACAGGAGAGAAACAAAAGGAGAAGAGAGACAGATGGTGAGAACTATGAAAGGTAAAAGGAAAGCCGGGGGATTGAGTTTTGAGAACCACAACACCATCCCCTTCTGTGGTGTGGTCGTGGATCGACAAGCCGGATGTTTTTCGTTATTTGTGTAAGAGACTGTGTATTGGGATCCGAGACACAACACTTTCGCACCAGCTCTGCACCAAATTCAGATCCGCACAGGAAGAATTTTGTTGTTTAGAGAGAGAAAGTTAAGGAGATCATGACTGAACCCGAAGCTTTGAGAGCATTCTTATGAAAAACCAGGCATGGTATGTAGGTTTTGGTTGCTTTGTTTCTGATCTATTTCAGTGATTCTTGAACCTTAACCTAACCTAAAGTTATATGGGTTTTTGTTTAGATTCATAAATCTGGTTGGGTACCAGAGAGGTACAAGTGGGTTTCTTATTCTTTCTTTGATTTTTAATTTTTTTAATCGTATTTGTTTATTTATGGATGATAGTCGGCTGAGGGTTGAGCTGTCGCTCTTGGGCTGGCGTTTGTGATTAGTTCTCTCTTTCTACGTTTTTTTTTTTAATTTCAAGGAAAATTTGAGGTACCCGTTCGTTAGAACTTAAATGACTCCCTAACAACTTTGTACCAGCAAAGGTGGCGGACATGCAAAGGGGAAGCTATGGGACCCAGTGTTTTATGCTGGCAGATCGAAGTCAGTCCCAAATCATCAGATTATTAATATTATTTTTTATTGTTGCTGTTGGCAGCATCAAATGATCTTAAGATCGATTTTTGTTCTGTCGCATTCACATTTAATCAAAAGATTAGTTCAATTTCAATACCCCAATCCAACAGCTACAATCACCCCATAAAAAATTCTCACATCTAACAGCCAGAAATCACCAATCAGGCTGATTTTTTGTTTGTAGGTACATCAATGGGTGGGTCATAATTAAGCCTGATTGTAGGGAGCAAAAAAATTTGATACAGATATATTTCAGGTGTAGGGCCCATTAAAGATGGGTGGCAATCCCTCCTTGCACACAAGGTCGTCTTTTGGTATGAGTTTGGTACGTAGTCCATCAAGCGGGTCTATCATAGACAAACAGAGAGAGAAAGAGAGGGAGAGAGAGAGGGTGGTACCTAAACAGGTGGTGGGCCCATTGCGGAACATTTGGGTTTGTGGTCTCACACGAAAAACTTGTGGGAGGATTTAGAGTAGATTTGCGAGTAAAGCAAAGAAATATAAGAGAAACATTTCTTCTAGTGTTTTGTTTTACGTGGAAACGTTGCGTTAGAAGCAAGGGAGTATCAGTTTAGTGGTATCAACCACAAAAGATTAATCTAGAATTTCCTTATTTAACCACCGATGATGACCATTTGTTTAAGCACACAATTTGGACATATTGTACAGATGCAGAGAGAGCTGGGACCCTCCATATTACCTAATGGGAAAAAAATCTTTGATACATACGGCTGTTTCACAAGTTTGATACATCCTTCCCTACAAAATGTCACGTGGCACACTCTTTCGGATCCACTCACTCGATGAGTGTTCGGTCCAGCTGTTAGTGGATCAACACATCAAAAGTCAGCCCGGTTGGTGATTTATAACCATTGATTTGAGCGTTATTCATTGTGGGCTTGTAACGCATCCATTGGCCTGTTCATGAAGCCCATGAAGAGAAATTGCTTAAAACCAAGGGCTAGAAATTACAAATCCGATTTAGTGAGTAGATGGACCTCAGTCAGCCCGAAATAATGCCGTGTTGCATTTTGATGAAAGGATGTATTAAACTTTCTAAACGGATATCCGGCTCCATTGACCCGGTGTACTGGCCAGTTCACCGGCCGGATCACCGGTTCAACCAGGTAGCTAAAAGGATGGCCGCCTGTCCAGGTTTTTCCCTTTTTTTATGAAAAAACAACTAATGTCAAAATTTCTGGGTCGATGCTGACCCCGGGTCGGTTCACCAGTCCACCAGTTCAACCGGCCGGGTCTGACAACACTGTTTTATTGATGCATGCAAATCAACTTAAAGTGTTTATCTGCTAAAAAAGTGGTTACTCAAAGATGGTATGGCTCATCATCATGGTGGGATCTGCACCCTTTATTTGTATGAAGATGTGGGCTCCAGCCCATACAAGTTAGGCCCCGTTGGCATGAGTGGATGGAGTCCATGGTGAACGCAGGTATAAAATAAATATGGAGCTCTTAGACATCTTAAAGACTGCCCACCTATAGGAGGGAATCTCCTAACACAAAGGATAAGTACACCAAGAATGGCCTAACATTTAAAGGGGGTGTGAATTGATGAGCACATGCCCCAAATGTATGTAACAAATTTCCAATAGACGGGTCATCCTAGGACTGGCAAACATGCAAGGAGATGAGAGCCACGACCAAGAGATCTTCCGATTTCACCATACGATGTGAAGACTTTTCTTCTAGTTTTCCAAACGAGTACTACTACATATTGGGTTGTTTCAACTTATTAGAGTATATATCTTGTTGGATTAGTATTAGTATTGTAATAAGTTGTGTGAGGTGCACCATATCATTATTGGTGTATCTCATAAAATATTTCCCTCGTTGTCAATATTATGAAAAGATGAATTAGGAATCTTAGATTAGATTGATCAGGATTAGTGAAATTAGGGTTTTCTCGTCATTGAAAGATCAACCCTAGAACCCCAAACACATTTGTAATTATCCGGTTTTAACCTGCAAAATTAAGACTTGCATAGCGGTAGGCCGGATGTCAAATCCGCACTCAGTGTTAGGGATTTGTGCAACATGGAACTAAAAATTACATAAATAAATAAAAAATGATGGAGGGATGAGAATGGCGAGTCAATTTAAAACATGCATTTGAGAAACTATCAAGATCTAGGAAGATATTAATAAAATAACATAAATTCATTAAACTAAAAGTCCAATTACAATGCTTGAATTAAATGAAAATACAAGAAACAACTACGCTAGAAAGCATGTAAATAGAAGGGGTTAGAGAGAAGAAGGGGTAAAGAAGGGTTTTTGAGGGAGAAACATCGCACGATCTTTGTAGCAAGGTGCTACCGATCGAGAATGAGATCGTCCAAAAAATCATGGAGTACTGCTCTATCATTAGAAGACGGAGAAAGCGGAGTGTTCAATCAGCTAGGGTCTTCCGATCTTAGAGAGAAGTTGTTACTCAACCTCTCTCGATCAAGAAACCCTAATCGATTTACCATCTCACACATGCCCCGAGACATGAGATGTAGATAGAGAAAATGAATAGGAGAGAGAAAGTTTACTCTCAAACCCTAGATGCCCTAAGGTTATCAAGTAGGAGAGAGAAAGTGAGGGATGAGAGTTTAGAGAGAGAGAGATAAAGACCTAGAGAGAGAAAAAGTAAATAGATAAGAGAGGGAAAAGTGAGAGAGAAGAGAGGGGAAAGAGAGAGAATTAGCTCGTGATCTTATTGTGGTAGTTGCTGGAGGTTCGGCCATGATGACGAGGAGAAGGGTGTTGAAGAAACGGTGGCTATTGGTGAGCCTTGCTTGCTGGTGGTGGAGGTAACTGTGGAGAAGGGGAGGAGCAACCGGAGTTGCTGCATGGTTCTCCAAGGAAGAAGGTAAGAGGAGAGAAAGGCAGCCTGGATCGGTGGATGGTGGTGTTTGCAGCCCAATTGGTTGTTGTTGAAAGTGCATGGTGGTTGCAGGTGCTTCATGGCCAAGCCGTGAAGAAGAAGGTGGAGCCCGCACAGTAGTGGTTGAATAGGAGGACCAACCAAGGTTGAGCCGTGAGGAGCACGACTTTGTTGGGGCAGCAACCAAGAGAGAAGAGATGGTTGTTGTCCGGCAGTCTTTTGCAGGTTCGTAGGCGATGCATTGCCGAAGGTGGAGGGTGCTGAAACTAGGGTTTTTCGGGTTGTTAGACAGAAACCCTAGAATCAACAAAATTTGTAAATTTCAAGACTTTAATCTTGCAAAATAAGAGCTTGCTTGCACAGTGGAAAGTATGTCGGATATCGTATCCGCATTCGGGGTTAGGGCTAGTGCACTAAGGAACATACAATATCAGAAAATTGCCAGAAATGATGGTGGGATGAAAATGGTGATAATGGGATTTTTAACACAGGATTTTTTATTTTTAGAAAGAGACTTTTCTACTAACAATACGAATATGAAAATAAAGACAAGTTCCATTAATTCATAAATCTGAAAGTTATTACAATATTTGAATCAAAATAAGTAATAAAGAAAACTAAACTAGAAAGCAAATAAAGAAAGTAGTAGAGAGAGAGATAAGAGAGAGAAAATATTTTAGAGAGAGAAAGAGTTAGAGAGAGCAAAAACATAGAGAGAGAAAGAGAGATAGAGAAAGAAAGTAGAAGAGAGGAGATCTAGATAGAGAAAGTCAGAGGTAGAGAGAGATTTCTAGAGAGAGAGAGATTTAGAAGGAGAAGGGAGAGAGAAAGTTTACCTTTGTGACTTACTAATGTTAATTGCATCGGCGTAGGGATAGGCTTGGTGAGTGGGAAGGGAAGCTTTTGGGTAGCTGGTGGTGCTCCGGCCACAAAGGATTGGAGATCGCCCATTAACATGACCAATCAAGTGCATGATTGCACTGGCCAAGATGTAGGTTCTTGCTGGTTGCAAGTTCGTGAGAGAGAGGAGCAAAACCCTTGAGGAGGTGGCAAGACAGCCACTTGCGAGGCTGTGGAGGAGCCCGAACCGTTAAGAGTTGCAGATGCAACAATAGAGAAGGGCAGCAAGGAGATGGTGGACAGATCGAGATGGTTCTCCACCCGTTTGTGGAGGAGGCACTTGGATGGGTTGCCGGCGTTAATGGTGAGAGGAAGCAACTAGTTGCCGCTGTGGGGCTCACTTGGCCTGGAGTTGGAGTTGCAGACAGGGAGCAATGGTGAGGAGTACGCCCAGTCCGGTGGTGGGAAATGGAGCAGTGATGTAGCAGGTGTTGACGCAGCTGTGGTTGAGGGCTATGATCTAGGAAGGGTTGTAGACCAGTATAGCAATGGAGTTTGCCGAAGGTTACAACAGTGTGGCTGGTGGCTGCCCGGTGGAGGAGATGGAGGGCAGCACCATGAGAAGCACGGCCTAGAGAGACTTGCAGGCGCGTGCAAGTGGAGAGGCGAACCATGCTAGTTGTAGGTTCTTGAGAGAATCGTGATGAAGGAAAAAGATTATCGGTTACCCTGCCGTGGAAGACGCCCGGAGATGTTGCACAGAGGTGCAACGGTGTTGACTATAGCAGATGCAGCAGGTGGCGGCTGAAAGTTGCAGCAAAGGAAGGGTGATAGTGTGAGGGAGAGAGGGTAGAGAGAAAAGAGCAGCAAGATGTCTGCTAGTGAGGGAGGAAAAGGATTCGGCCAAGAGATGCGACTGTTAGAGAGAGTGAGAGGAAAGAGAGGGACAGAGTAGAGGAATAGGGCAGACGGCTAGGGTTTTGGAGAGGGAGATGGGAGAGATGGAAGAGAAGAGAGATAAAGAGAGAAGCTCCCTCCTTTCTCTCTTTCACTATATAGTAGTAGGGTTTGGGGTGAGAGGGTTGGACGTGAGTGGGAAAGAGGGTGTGGACCCCACCTATCCAACCATCTAGCTTGTCTTCTCCCTTTGATTTCCACGGGTTCACTTCTATTAGAAACCTAATCATCACTTCAAATTTCAGCAACTTTTTACTTTTTGGCACCAACACATCCGGGTCCCACCTCTTTAACAGCTATTGATCAAGCATCTCTTCAACCTGTTAGCCTGTGATGGCGATCCAATGGTTCAGCTCTTCCCTCTTTGTTCACATGCAATCTTCTATTAGCCTTCATCACTGCCATCCATCTCTTTGATATGCGAAGATCTTCCACCATCAAACTTTATTTTTGCCACTCGTTTTTAGGCCAAAGCATCCACCATGTTTAGCTTGTTGTGGCGTGCTTCTTGGATCTCCTTCATTATTAGGGCTCCACCTTGATTCTATGTGGTCATATCCTTTTCTATTGCTCGAACTGTGATGCACTCATTTGGTTTAATCAGATAGCTCCTCAGACTATTTCTGACTTTACCGAGTTGAGCACTCTCTTCATCACTCGCTACTCATGCAACAGATTGCATAAGAATGACATTGATGTATTATTCAACATACGCTACGATCAGAAGGAGACATTGCGGGATTTTACTAAAAGGTTCCGTACTCTTATGACCACAGTGGAAGATTGCGACGATAAACATGCCGTCACAACCTTTCGAAAGGCATTGCCTACAGGTTCTAGACTGTATATGTCCTTAACTAAGAAAAGGCCGATGAGTATGGAGGCCTTGTTTCTTTGAGTTGAAAAGTACTCTAAACTCGAAGATGACACACTCCAACGTGGCCAAGGATTGGTCGTATCTGTGAATGAAGTGAAGAAGGCTCCAGGGCCCAGCAAAACCTCCAAAGGAAAGCAAAAGGTTGCTATTGAGGTGGTACCAGCGGAGATTCCAGAGAAAAAATCAAAGAAGTCAGGAAATTCAGTATCCCCGTCGAGAGAAGAGGGTATTTACTACATTGAACAGAACGCATAGTCAGATCTTTGATTTGATTAAGAATGAGAAGTATCACCAGTACCCCCAACCAATGAAGTCAGATTTGAAGGGAGACAGAGATAAGACAAAGTTCTATGCCTTCCACCAAGAAGCTGGGCACATAACAGATAAATGTTGGGTGCTAAGACACAAGATTGAGAATCTAATTAATCAGGGCTACTTGCAGCAGTTTATTGCCCGCACCAATGGGGTAGTAGCTGAAGCCGAGATCCCCAAGAAAGACAACAATCATGTTAGACAGCAAGAATGTGGTTTGGTTATAGATGTTATCCACGGGAGAGGATGACAGCTCTCCCGTGGAGAAACAGAAAGAGAAGATAGGATCAAAATCAGGAAGGTAGAACACCTAAACAAGATGGGTTTAAACCCATCAGATCTAATCCATAGTAATATTCCACTGGTCTGATTCAATGGCCAGAAGGAATATACTCTTGGAAAAATAAGTCTGCCAGTCAAGATAGGACCGATCACGTCTATGGTAGAATTTCTTGTTTTGGATACTCTATCCCCCTACAATGGCATTTTGGGGAGAGGATGGATACATGAGGTGAAAGGCGTGCCATTCACCTATCATCAGTTGTTCCGTTTCCCTACCGATCATGGGATAATGGAACTAAAGGGAGACCAAGTTGTCTCAAAGAAGTGTTATGCAATTGCACTCCGACCTAAGAATGTTCTCAATCATGAGGACCCACATGGAGAGGGAACTTCATCTACAGTTGTTGAACAATAGCAATCAGAGCACATCCCGGCAAGTCTGGAGCAGACTGCACCTAGTCGAGAAATTGAGAATGTTAAGTTTTGCCTGGTAGCGTTCCCACAATAGAGGAAACTGAACAAATCAACCTTGGAATCGAGGAATATCCAAAGTATACCTTTATCGGGGCTGGTCTATCCGTAGAAGAGAAGGTATCCTATACTGATTTTCTGAAATCATACATAGACGTCTTTGCATGGTCATTCAGCGACATGCCAGGTATTCCTCCCGACATCTCTTGTCATCATTTAAAGGTAGATAATAAATATTTACCTGTGAAACAACGACCTCGGATAATTGCTCCAGAGAAGTAGAAGGTTGTACAAGAAGATATTGATAAACTCTTGACGGCGGGGTTCATCCGAGAAGTCAACAATGCTCAGTGGTTAGCCAACATAGTGGCTGTTGATATTCGCTTAAAAGTGCGTATTTTCCACTATTATCTTCTAAGCGTTTTCACACTCTCCTACGTTAAAATGCTCTATTTATCTACTTTTCTACGTAAGAGTCTCTTTTGTTGCGTAGAACACATTTTTCTGGACGAAATGGTATATTTGCATGCATTAAACACATTTTCGAAAGTCTAGACATTGAGTCATTCTGATAAAGTCTCATTACGCGCTTCTTCTGTCGCGGGAAACCCCGATGGGACAATTCTCGAGACTTGCGAGCCCACATCAATCAGGAAAGCTCATTATCAAAGCTTAAAGAGCCCACATGCTATGACTAGAAGATATAGGCCAAATATGGGCTGAATAAGAGGACCAAAAAGCTGGCCCAAACAACGAAAAGAGTAGGAGAGCCAATGACCAAGAGACGGACCAAAGCGTTTAAAGCCACATGAGTCAGCAAAGAATGATAGTCTACTCTACTGGAGAAGCGTGAGGATGGTCACAGTGAAGACCAGGGTTCCAGACCCTCTGCCAATACTTTTATCTCCATTTTCTGATACTTTCTCTCTCATCTCTCCTTATTCTCTCTCTCTCTTCATCTCTCGGTCCTCGAATCTACTGACCTAATCCCAGAACTCCTGCCCATCGGCTCTATCTCATCTCCCTTAGCTTTTTGACCGTTGGATCTTCCATCGGACCGTTGGATCTTCAATCGGACCGTTGGATGTCTCTAGATCCGTCGATCTACCAATCTGGGTCCCAATCAAGTCACCATCCATTCGATCACAATCAAACTGTCTATCACATCATCTTGTGAGACGATGGACATCATCAATCCATGTAGGCCAGTAGCCGGGCCCATCATCATCGACCCGCTGTCCGACCAGTTAGTGGACCGCGTGAATTTCAAAATAATTTTAATTAAATTTTAAAAAATGGGGGGTCCACTAAATAGGGACATTCCCCAAAGAAAAGTAGTGTTTTACTTAAAAAAAAAAAATATATATATATATATATTTTTATTTCAAAAATTCCCTAATTTCCATTAATGGAAACTAGGGAGCTTTAAAAAGGGAAGGAGAAGGGTTCTTTGGAACCCTAATCCCCCTCCCATCTCTTCCTCTCTTTCCCAAACAAATTCCCCTACGTTTTCTCATTCTTCTTCTTCTCTCTTCTTCTTCTTCCTCTTCTTCCTCTTCTTCTTCCCTCTTCTCTTCCGGCGACCTTTCTCTGGCGAGGTGGTGGAGTGCCTCCTCCTCCTCTTCTTCTTCTTCTTCTCTTCCTTCCATCTTCTTCATCTTCTTCTTCACCGGCGAAACTCGCAACTAGGAGGATGATCTCCCAAGCCGTTAGGCTCTCTCCACGTGCTGCACAGCACAACAGTCATCTCCTCTTAACGCCTTTCCCCCCTCACCAGCATCAGCGCCTAACCACACCTTGCTCTTCCATCTGCATCTTCTTCTTTCCCTCCTAGGCGGTGTGCTATCTCGACCAAAACAGTAATAGGTACGTCCTCTAATCTCAATCTCTTCTTCTTTTTCTTCTCTACCTGCTGTTCTGGGTTGAAGCACCACCAATCGCCCTCCATCAAACCGGAGTTGCAGACCTGCAACTCTGGTCGGTAGCCACCTCTTGCACCTCCATGGTTCAGATCTCCATCTGTTCCACAACCGCCTCCACCCTCTCCTCCAATCTCAGTGTAGCAGCAACCTGCTGCCACTCCCAGTCAGCTACCGCACCTTCTTCTTCTTTTTCTTCTCACCTTCACGCCGGAGTTGCAGACCAACTCCGGCCAGCCATTTCAGGCGTTTCAGCCTGCATCCTTGCTGTAACACCACCATCGTCCATCCACTACATCATAGTTGCAGTCCACATTGTCATCTACGGTTTCACATGAGTACCAGCGTGCAGCACCACCATCCTTGCTCGTCAGAAACCCGCAACTCCGGCAAGTTTCTTGAGTAGTCCTCCAGCGCTATCACCAAGGAGATCATCATCTCCTCTCCTACCTACTGCCCATGTGTGCTCCATGCAACATCCTTGTACGCACCAGCCATCTTCTCTCCTACCCAACATTACCCTTCACTGGTGCTGTTGTGTGACCTACAACACCGACCATCATTCTTTGATCAAAGGACACATCAGCAATGCCTTGCTCCTCTCTCATCCATCTTAAACCCGTTCTCAACTCCAGCAACCACCACCAGGCCGTTGGATCTCCTCCATTCCTCCACACCAAAGCTCCTCCAGTGGAGGTGCTGCACTTTCACTTGTTGCCTCTCCCTTTTATCGGTGTTCTATCCATACTCCGATCACCATTACCACCACCGTCCCTTCCACTTGCTGGGCTGCATCTCACTATCTCACCCGCTGCACTCCTCACGTTTGTGCACCATCAGCACCTCACCTCGCTACTGCCCCCAACGCCTTAATCTCTCTAAACAGGCTGCCCTTGTCTTCTTCCATTGCCAAACGGACCTGCAACTCCAGCAGGTCCGTCTTCTTCTTTTGCATTTCCAACTCCGGGAAAGAACAAGCACTGGCCACCAACTTTGGCCTGCAACTCACCACGTTTGCATTTGCCCTCCACTTCCCAAGCAGGTGATCTTCTCTACCGAGGTCCATCTACTCCGGCGCTCCTCTCCTTGGACACTCCGACGACCTCCATTGAAGCCGCCACTAGCTACTGCCAATATCCACTTCACCGCCTGAGTTACTGGATCAGCAACCTTCCCTCTAATAGCGCCTCCAACAACTTCACGGTTTGGGCATGTTGAATCCATCTCAACCTCGACCCACTTCATCCACTCATATTCATGGTCGGACCACAACATTTTGGGCAAGAATGTTAAGGTAAAACCATTCTCTCTCCCTAGTCCTCTCTCCTCTTTAAGTTTCTCTCTCTCTAGAATTAGGTCCTTCGCTTTCTCTTTATCTCATCACTTTCTCTTTCTAGACTCTCTCTAGTTTTCTCTCTCTAGTTTTCTTTTTCTCTCTCTAGTTTATTTTTTTATTTTTTTTATTTTTTTTATGTTTTATAATTAGTTATTTTTACTTGATTGTAAGAGACATGTTCGATTGAATGAAGTTGATTTGAATAAAAGTGTGTTCCATTCTTTGCAAATTTTTCGTCATTTTATGTTCATTATTGTGCTAACCCGACTAATCCCGAGTGCAGATCGACATCCGACACAAGCCACTGTGCAAAATTGCTCATTTTACAGGTTAAAAGTTTTGGATTAATTAAAAATGTGTTGAAGTTAGGGTTTCCGTAACCAACGACGCGGAAAAACCCAACTTTCAGCTGTACCAAAGAAGAATGGGAAGATCATAGTGTGTATCAATTTCACCCATTTGAACAAGGCTTGCCCTAAAGATCCATATCCTTTACCGAGAATTGATCAACTTGTCGACGCCACCTTGGGATATGAAAGCTTATCCTTCATGGATGGATACTCGGGCTATAACCAGATTCCGCTGTATGAGCCAGATCAGGAGATAACGGCGTTCATGACTGACAGAGGTGTCTTTTGTCACAAAGTGATGCCTTTCGGCCTCAAGAACGCAGGAGCCACTTACCAACGTCTCGTCAACAAAATGTTCCATGACATGATTGGTGTGACAATGAAAGTTTATATAGACGACATGATGGTTAAAACTCGAACCCGAAAACTTCATCTAGGAGATCTCGGGAAAATATTTGACCGTCTACGGGAGTATCAAATGAAGCTCAACCTTGCCAAATGCGTCTTTGGAGTAACCTCGGGGAAGTTTCTAGGTTCTCTCATTACAAGACGAGGTATCAAAGCTAATCCCAAGCAGATCAGGGCCTTGACAGAAATGCCTTCGCCGAAGAACAGGAAGGAAGTCCAGAAGCTAGCCGGGAGAATAGCTGCATTGAATCGCTTCATAGCAAGGTCATCAGATAGATGCAGACCTTTATTCAAGCTCTTGAAGAAAAATGGAAGGCTTGACTGGACGGAGGAATGTGACAAAGCCTTCTAGAAGCTTAAACATTATCTCTCACAACCTCCCTTCTAAACCCGACCAAAGGGAACCACTGGGCCTTTATTTGGCCACAACTGACGAATCTATCAGTGTCATTCTCTTTCGTGAGCTCGACCGAGAAGAGCGGCCGGTGTATTTTACCAGTAAAACTCTTATTGGAGTAGAGATGAGATATGCCAGAAGGTACATGCCCTAGCCGGGTTCTTAGCTGATTTTCCAGTGCAAGACGTGGCAGACATTGGGGGGGAGAACAGAAAAGTCCTTCCACTTCCCGAGATGCCTAAAATGTTGAATCCTAAGATGGGATGGAGGTTGTTCACAGATGGATCAGCCAGCAAAAATGGATCAGGAATAGGAGTTGTCCTAGTCACACCCGAGAACACTAAATTAGAGAAATCTGTTAAACTTGAGTTCGTGGCATCTAATAACGAAGCAGAATATGAAGCAATGATCTCAGGTCTTCAGACAACATAATATTCGCTCAAAAGTGCTTATTTTAAGCAATTATCCTTTTAGCATTATTGCATTCTCCTACGTAAAATACTCTATTTATCTACTTTTCTACGTAAGAGTCTCTTGTGTTGCGTAGAACACACTTTTCTGGACGAAATGGTATATTTGCATGCATTAAACACATTTTCGGAAGTCTAGACATGTAGTCATTCTGATAGTCTCATTACGCGCTTCTTTTGTTGCATGAAACCCCGATGGGACAATTCTCGAGACTTGCGAGCCCAAATCGATCATGAAAGCCCATTATCAAAGCTTAAAGAGCCCACATGCTATGACTAGAAGATATGGGCCAAATATGGGTTGAATAAGAGGACCAAAAAGCCGGCCCAAAGAACGAAGAGAGCAGGAGAGCCAATGACCAAGAGACGGACCAAAGCGTTTAAAGCCACATGAGTCAGCAAAGAATGATAGTCGACTCTACTGGAGAAGCGTAAGGATGGTCACAGTGAAGACCAGGGTTCCAGACCCTCCGCCAGTGCTTTTCTCTCTATTTTCTGATACTTTCTCTCTCATCTCTCCTTATTCTCTCTCTCTTCATCTCTCGGTCCTCGAATCTACTGACCTAACCCCAGAACTCCTGCCCATCGGCTCTATCTCATCTCCCTTAGCTTTTTGACCGTTGGATCTTCCATCGGACCGTTGGATCTCTCTAGATCCGTCGATCTACCAATCTGGGTCCCAATCAAGTCACCATCCATCCGATCGCCATCAGACTGTCTGTCACATCATCTTGTGAGACGATGGACATCATCAATCCATGTGGGCCAGTAGCCGGGCCCATCATCATCGACCCGCTGTCCGACCAGTTAGTGGACCCCGTGAATTTCCAAATAATTTTAATTAAATTTTAAAAAAATGGGAGGTCCACTAAATGGGGACATTCCCCAAAGAAAAGTGATGTTTTACTTAAAAAAAATAAATATATATTTTTCATATTTTTTATTTTCAAAAAATACCCTATTTCCATTAATGGAAATAGGGAGCTTTAAAAGGAGAAGGAGAGGGGTTCGTTCGAACCCTAATCCCCCTCCAATTTCTTCCTCTCCTTCCCCAAAACCCTTCTGCTCTTCTTTGGCCCCATCTTCCTCCTCCTTTCTTCTTTTTTTTTTTTCATCTTCTTCATCTTCTCTTTTCGTAGTTCGCCGGAGTTGCAGAACTCCGGCCATCTTCTACCTCGTTTTACCCCTCTTCTCTCCATCTCTTTTGCACCTGTTGGATAGCCAGCACCTCCACAGAACCCAACGGTGGGTTCCCAAGTTATTGCAACATCGGTTGCCGTCTACACCATCTACCACCACCGTTGCACACCGCCCTCCACCGGACTGGTGCACCACTGTTCTCACCTTGCCGCCCCTCTCCATCACTAAACCGCTGCCGCTTGCTGCTGCACTGCCAACGTTCTCCTCTCCTCTCAATAACAAAAACAAGAAAAGAAAAAAAAAAGGAAAAGAAAGAGGAGAAGAAGAAGAATAGAAGAGGAACACCTACCTGCTGTTCCTCTTCACTTCGATTAGCATTTCCACACCGTTCTTCCATCTCCTTGCTGCCTTGCAATTCCCCTCCATCATCTCCTTCCACTGTTCACACCTCTCACAACCCCGCCTGTCACCATTGGAGACCGCAGTCACGTTGGTGCGCATCTACTCCCCATAACGGACTGCAAGGGTAGCAAGCCGTCATCCCCCATTAGCAAACCACCGATTGGATCTCATACGGTGGTTGCTGCAACCGGCCAGCAACTTCCATTAAAGCAGCCATCGTTGAAGCTCTTGCAACTATGGTAAGCACCCCCCCTCCTTCTTCTAGTTTAGCTTGTTATTCTTTCCTTGTCGTAGTTATGAAACGGTTTTCATGTAAGCATTTTTTTTTAATCAATAAAGAATAGTTTTTTTTTCTCTCTCTCTATCAATCCCTTAACGTTTTTTTTTTTTTTTAGTTAGTTTACTTTTATCATGCTTTATTTCAAGGCAATGGGTATTATTCAATTAATAAAAGTCGGTTGATTTTGTCGCAAATCTTGTTAGTTCTTAGTGATGAATTTCTCCAAAATAATCTCAAGAATGTTTTAATCAAAAAAATAAATAAATAAATAAAAGATAAAAAAAAAAAAAAAAGAATTCCTCATTTCATGCTCCTTGTTGCGCTTTCTCTAACCCCCGAGTGCGGATACGATACCCAACACGAACCCCTATACAAAAGTTCATATTTTGCAGGATAATCGGATAAAAATTATAAATCTTGTTGATTCTAGGGTTGCCCTAACCAACGACGCGGAAAAACCCTATTTTCAAATGGCGCCACTGCCGCTCGGGTGTTCGGGAGTGCGAAAAAGGACGTAAAGACGGAATTGGAAAGTTGCTAAAGCGAAAAGCTGCTCAATTTGGACAGCCTGACCATTTCGGAAAACTTTCTATTTTTGGTTTTTAGTGATTTTTAGCAGTTTTTAAATTACTATTTTTAATGCCTCGGAAGGCCGAGTGCAATTTGTAATAATTTAGGAATTTTACTGCTTTCCATATAACTGCTAGATCTTGTTCTAGGGTTTTTTAGAAACCCTAGATTAAGTGGAAAATACCAAAAAAATCAAAATTCAAAAAAATTAGGGTTTTATATTCTGCAGATTTTTAGAAATCACCAATCAAGGATTTGCGATTTTTGGAAAGATTTCAAAATCTTGAAACTCTGCTAAGTTAGGGTTTCCCCTTTTAGAAGTTTCCTCTTTAGAAGAATTTCTATCTTTAGAAATCTTCCGAATTTGAAAAAGTCTGCAAAAGGAAACACCCCAAATCTAGCAGAATTTCAATTTTGGGAAATTTCCCAAAATCGTAAGGGATCCCGCAATCAAATCTTTCTTGGAAGATCTCCACAGTTCGGGAAACTTTCCAATCTAGGTATTTTCCATCTGGGAATTCCTAAATTTTAACCCATCTCGAACTTGGAAATTAATTCAAAAAACTTGCCTAAATCTAGTGCTTGTTCAGTGAATCCTAAAAAGGCAAGGATCTTCCAAATAGAATCCCAAATACCTAGACAGTACGATCTAACTGTTTCTGTAGGAACACGATCCAGTGTGGGTAGAGAGCGAAAGCTCAAAGAGGTGGAGTCGGGCCCAAGCCCATTAGGATACCCCTCTCTAACCCACGGAGGCAACCCCGTGGCGTGGCCCATGGGAGGTAAGTCCCTATCCTCACCTTGAGTGCGATACAGAGTAATTTGGGTGAATCATTGCCGCATGTCTATTTGTTTTCTAGCAATAACTTATTCGACTTGCGTGACGTGGCCGTTAATCAATCAACTCTAAGAGAGCAAACCCAGCTCCAAAATTGAAACTGGTGGGATTTCATCACCCACCTCATCACTCCAGCTGAAATTGATCCCCAGGATCCATCTATAATAAAAAGAATCAAAAAGTAGAGCCAATTAGCCCGGTGTTCGAGGAAAAATCCACGCAAAGCGAACCCGCTTAACATCCAATCGAAATAAGACCACCAGCGCGGGTCCCTGTTGTCTAACACACCTATAAGTCCCTGCTACTCAAGTACACTGAGCTCGACGTGGCATCTTGGACTATTCGGCGGTTAGTTGCGTGTGGACTAGGAACACGCACCAACCCTAGCTTAACCCGAGGGAACACTCTTCTTATACACTTGACCAATCCGGTTAGTCTGGGACGTACTTAAGTCAGCCATTGTGCCGCACGTCTGTCTAGGCTTCGGATTGCCTTGTTGTTAACTAGAGCTAGTACTAAAGGATTCGCTCTGAAGAGTGTAGCCTGGTGAGAACCTCTGAGTGCAAAACAGTTAGTCCGGCGGTTAAAAGATAAACCAGTGGTCCGCCCACTGTCATAATCTACTATAGCCCCAAAACTAACAAAGATAATTCCTAAAATATATCCTGATTGCTTAGAATAGGATTATCTGTGCTTAGTGTGCATCATTTAGGATAGTGTTCCTCTCTGGCAACTTTTTGCCAAGTATAGAGCTTGCCTCATTCGCGTATGCCCGTTTGGAATCGTCCGAACAAGCGCTTGATTCGATCTGAGAATCACGTCCCTACAGTGGATCCTCCACTGAATTCTTCCCCATCTCTTTCCCCACCCGCCTCCCCCAGTACTACTACCTTTGTAGTCATGGCAGTCAAACGACCTCTTATCGAGACGTTCGCTCCTATCTTTGCCAATCCGCCCACTTGCATTGTTCTCCCACCTACTACGGCGGTACAGTTCGAGATCAGGCCACAGATGATCCAAATGCTGCCAACCTTTCGTGGTCTCCCAAGAGAAGACCTATATTCCCATATTCGGGAATTCCAACATGTCATCCTACTTTTCAAGAATCAGAACCTCGATGATGACAATGTGCGTCTGTGAGTTTTCCCATTCTCGCTCAAAGACCGAGCCTCAGATTGGCTCTACTCCTTACCCGCTGATTCAATCAGCAGTTGGAAAGAGTTGGTGGGCAAATTCATGTCTAAATTCTACCCCATGACTCGGACCAACCAAATGAAGCAACTCATTCAGGACTTTAGACAGAAGTCCGATGAGAAATTTTTTGAAGCATGGGATAGATTCCAAGACTACCTGACTAAGTGTCCCCACCATAGCATCGACAAGGGCAATCTTGTCCACGTCTTCTATAAGGGACTTACTGATGAGTCCCGGACCATGGTAGAGTCAATGTGCCAAGGAAAATTCCTGCACCAAACTCCGACCGATGCATACAAATTCTTGGGAGTGTTAAGAAAAAACTCTCAACATTGGACGACTGACTCAGAGTTTAGTCGAACGACTTCGGTCCAAAGGACAACCAAGGGACATGATGCTACAGCTGATACTGAGCTTCGATCTGTCATTCAAGAGTTGAGCAAGTCAATCTCGGCACTGGCTGTGTCAGTACAAAAGCCTACTCAACAATCCACCCCAGTCATGCATGTGGGACACGAGAGCCCTATGGAATCCTACACCCTTTGTCTGCAACCCTCCCATACTACTGAGCATTGTCCTTTGAATGAAGGATGGTCAAATCCTCTTCAGGAAGAAGTTTGTGCTTTCAGCACATACAAACCACCCACTCAAAACTCGTATAGTCAATCTTATCATCCGGACACGAGAAACCACCCTAACTTCTTTTGGAGGCCTCAGTCTACTCAACCACAAGCTCAACCTCCGCGTCAGCCTCAGGGCATGTATCCTCCTGGGTTCAATCAACCCAATAGGCAATTCAATCAGGGACAATATCAGCAGAATCAGTACCCATCTACTCAGAACCAGCAGTTCCAACAGGGTCAATACTCTGGACAACCGAGCACATTTCAGAATCAGCAAAGTATCCCACAGACCTTTCAGAACTAACCGATTGTCCCAACTAATTCTCCAGCCTATAACTATAATGCCCCGATGAGCTCGAGTCGCGAATTGGTGCCTCAGCTCCCATTAGCTGCCCCCCAACAGTCGGTCCCCAAACCCGGTATCGAGGACCTTCTAGCTCAACTCATTACTCAATCTATGCAACGCCTAGAGCAATAGCAACAACAATCCATGCTTCGTCTAGAGCAACGCTTAGGTAACCTGGAAGCTGAGAAAGCTAAAGGCATCTTCCCTAGCCAACCCATCGCTAACCCAAAAGGAAATGCCAAAGGAGCAGTATATGAGATCGGTTCCCAATCTCAAAGCCAGAATGAGAATTGTCAAGGGGAGGTGCAAGCTGTAACCACCCTATGGTCTGGAAAAACTGTGGACATGGGAGTCCAACCACCGCCGGTGCCATCTCCAGCACCCATCACTCATACAGAGGAAACTAGTACCAATCCTACCTCTGCTTCTTCTACCTCTGCACCTACATTAGATATCCCTGTGCAAAAATCGAAGGCTAAAGACAAATCCATTTGTCGAGTAAAGCCTCCCTTCCCGGACAGACTTGTCCAAGATAAGCGGGATCAGCAATTCTCAGAGATCTTAGATGTCTTTAAAGACGTCCAGATTAATATCCCATTCCTTTCTGCTATCAAGCAAATCCCCTCCTATGCCAAATTCCTCAAGGACTTGTGCACAGTCAAGCGGCGTACGCATGTACCCAAAGCTGCTTTCTTGGCCGAAAAAACTACAGCGTTCATTCAACGCAATAGTGTGATCAAACACAAGGATCCAGGTAGCCCAACTGTCCAATGTGAAATTGGAGACAACTTTAGTTGCACTGCTTTGCTAGATTTAGGGGCTAGCGTTAACCTCATACCATTCTCGGTATATCAGCAGTTAAGACTGAAAGATATGAAGCCTACCAATGTCACCCTAAAATTGGCAGATCAGTCCATCAAGATTCCAAGAGGAATCATTGAAGATGTCCTAGTAAAAGTCGCTGACTTTTATTATCCTGTGGACTTTATCATTCTCGACACTGAGCCGTGTCAGGATAACCGCATTCCGGTCATCTTAGGCCGTCCATTCCTTGCCACCGCGAACGCACACATCGGGTGCCGGGACGAAAACATGTCCATTGCTTTCGATAACCTCAAAGCTGAGGTCAACATCTTTCGTTTAATGCAACAAGATGCCGATCGCGAAGTGACTGATGAAATGTGTGCCGTTGAGAGTCTAATCCCGGACTCCACCGAAGATATTCTTAAGCAGTGTCTAGAACACTTTGGAGCTGACTTTGCAATAGAGTCAGCCATTTCTGATCTCAATGATCTTTTGGAAACTGCTCCATTGCTAGAGATCCCCGCTCCACTCATCGAGTTCGAGCCTCTGATAACTATGGCCAGAGAATCCATCCTTCCTTTACCTATTGAAGTCAAACCTCTTCAATCCGTATCTTCTGTGACACCTATTTCTACTCCATCTGCTCCAATATTGGAGCTCAAGCCACTTCCAACAGATCTTTCCTATGCCTATCTTGGTCCTAAGGAAACCTACCCTGTCATTATTGCTTCCGCTTTGTCTGAGAGTGAACGTAAAAAACTTCTCGAGCTGCTCAATGAGCACAAATCTGCGATAGGTTAGACTATAGATGATATTCGTGGCATAGACCCCTCGGTGTGCCAACATCACATCTATCTTGAGGATGAATCCAAAACCTCTCGAGAACACCAGAGGAGGTTGAACCCTTTCTTGAAGGATGTAGTCCGAGACGAGGTCCTTAAATTATTAGATGCGGGTATCATTTATCCCATCTCCGATAGCAAATGGGTGAGTCCTATTCATGTCGTCCCTAAAAAGGCAGGATTCACAGTTGTGGAAAATGAGAACAAGGAAATGGTCACCCAGCGCCTAAAGAAAGGGTGGAGAGTCTGCATCGATTACCGACGACTCAACACCAACACTAGGAAGGACCACTTTCCTTTACCCTTCATAGACCAAATGTTGGAGAGACTAGCAGGTCACTCCTATTACTGCTTCCTCGATGGTTACTCAGGGTATAATCAAATACCCATCGCCCCTGAGGATCACGAGAAGACAACTTTCACCTGTCCCTTTGGCACTTTTGCCTACAAGCGCATGCCCTTTGGCCTCTGCAATGCACCCGCGACCTTTCAAAGGTGTATGATGAGCATATTCTCTGACATGGTGGAAAAATTCTTTGAAGTCTTTATGGACGACTTCTCAGTCTTTGGGTCATCCTTTGATGACTGTCTGAACCATCTAGGGCTTGTACTTCAACGCTGTCAGGACAAGCAACTTGTCCTCAATTGGGAGAAATGCCACTTCATGGTGAAGAAAGGCATAGTTCTGGGACATGTCATTTCCCATCAGGGCATTGAGGTCGACAAAGCTAAAATCGATATCATATCGACCTTGCCTACTCCTAAGTCTGTGCGTGACATCCAGTCCTTTTTGGGACACGGAGGATTCTATAGGCGATTCATCAAGGACTTTTCTCAAATCGCTCGACCTCTGTCCCATCTTCTGGCTAAAGATAGTCCTTTCGACTTTAATGCTGACTGTGTCAAGGCATTTGAGCGTCTCAAATCTAAGCTCACTACTGCGCCCATTATCCATCCCCCGGACTGGACTCTACCTTTCGAGGTAATGTGTGATGCTTCTGACTACGCGTTAGGAGCTGTTCTAGGGCAGAGAGTTGACAAAAGGTCACACGTGATCTACTATGCGAGCAAAACTCTTAACTCTGCCCAAATGAATTACTCCACCACTGAGAAAGAACTCTTGGCGGTAGTCTGATAAATTCTGTCAATACCTCTTAGCCACTAAGGTGGTTGTGTACACTGATCATGCAGCCCTTCGTTATCTCATGTCGAAAAAAGAAACCAAGCCTCAATTAATTCGATGGATTCTCTTACTGCAGGAATTCGACCTCGAGATTAAGGATAAGAAAGGAACTGAGAATGTAGTGGCTGATCACTTTTCTAGAATGACTTTAGAGTCATCCTTCGACACCCAGCCCATCCCTGAAACCTTTCCAGACGAACAACTATTCGTCATCTCTGTTAATCCTTGGTATGCTGACATTGTCAACTACCTTGTCACCGAAGCAATGCCTTCACACTGGTCAAAACAGGACAAAAGCCAATTCCTAGCAAGAGTTAAGTACTACTCTTGGGATGACCCTTATTTGTATAAATACTGTCCTGACCAGATCATTCGTCTCTGTGTCCCTGAGTCGGAGCAACTCAATATCTTGTCCTCGTGTCATGACCAACCTTGTGGTGGTCATTTCAGCACTAAGAAGACTGCAGAAAAAGTGCTGCAATGCGGATTCTACTGGCCCACATTATTTAAAGATGCCCACATCTACAACAAAACCTGTCCTAATTGCCAGCATCTAGGCCACATCTCCCAGAGGAACATGATGCCCCTAACTCCCATCCAGGTCGATGAAATATTTGACATTTGGGGCATCGACTTCATGGGCCCCTTTCCCGTTTCCTATGGTTTTGAGTACATTCTCCTTGCGGTAGACTATGTATCCAAATGGATAGAAGCCATTCCCACCAAGACCAATGACCACAAAGTGGTGGTCAAATTCCTAAAGGAGTTCATCTTCGCCCAATTCGGTGCCCCTAAGGCCATCATTAGTGATGGGGGCACCCATTTCTGCAATAGGATATTTGAGAAATTAATGAAAAAGTATGGGGTAACCCACAAGGTTGCCCTAGCTTATCATCCGTAGACTAGTGGTCAAGTGGAGGTTTCTAATCGTCAGATCAAGCAGATCTTGGAGAAGACAGTCAATACCACACGTAAAGACTAGTCTACTCGTCTCACTGATGCTTTATGGGCATACAGAACCGCCTACAAGACCCCACTCAATATGTCTCCCTATCGTCTCGTCATTGGGAAACCTTGTCATCTACCGGTAAAGATTGAACATCGTGCCCTGTGGGCCATTAAGAAACTCAACTTCGACCTCGACTCTGCAGGGGAGGAGAGAAAACTTCAAATGAATGAGTTAGAAGAACTCAGAAATGATGCCTACAACTTGTCCAAGAATTACAAAGCAAAAATGAAGTTGATACATGACAAGAGCATCCTCAGGAAAGAGTTCCATCCAAGACAGAAGGTCCTTCTTTATAATTCCCGTCTTCATCTCTTCCCTGGGAAATTGAAATCTAGGTGGACGGGTCCTTATACGGTCACAGCAGTCACACCCTTTGGGGCAATCACTATTGAGGATCCCAAGGATTACTCCTCTTTTCAGGTCAATGGGCAGCGTCTAAAACAGTTCCATGAACTTGACGTATTGTTCATTCAGACTTTTGAGATCGATCTCATCGATCATGTTTATGTCGACTAATGATCCACTCAGTCTCCTGTGCTCCAACTTGGTTGGGGGTGCCTGTCACCCCCGTTGTGTCTGGCTGAAGACGTAAAACTTAGCGCTTTCGGAAAGGCAATTCCGGTATTCCTAGAGTACATGAGTCTCATGCATTTGTTATTACTGTTATATCTTTGAAAATGCAGGTACATTCATTCTTCCGATCATCAGGTATCACACACTGTCGAGTTTCTGCCGACTTGGTAACATCCTCCCTGAACCTTTGCATCATCTTCATTGATTTTTCATCATTTTATGTCCCGGTCATGAGCACCGAGGACGGTGCTGTATTTTGGTTGGGGGTGGGTATTTACCAAAACTCATGTCCTCATTTTGAAAAAAAAAATTAAAAAAAAAAAATTAAAATAAAATATTTGTTTTTGGGGTGATTTCCGATATTCTCCAAAAGTTTTCTAGAATTTCAAAAATGTGTCAAATACCCTGACTTTGATTAGCTGAAAACCTCCGTTAAGTCAGTATTGAAGATGTCAATTTTTGTTAGCGTTGAGTCAAGTCAAGCGTGACTACAGTAGGTTTGAAAACTCAGAAAAACTCAGATTTGGCACAATTGTACACTATCAACATCAGAGTCATTCTAAGTTTTAAAACTCTAGAGATCCTGTGAGAATAATTATGGAGACCTAACCCAGTGAGCTTTCGAGCCTTTAATCATTTCATAGAGTTATACAATAATCCTGAGTCAATGGATGACTCACTATTCTTCATGCCCGCAATATTCGTTGAGAGATCTCATTATCTTTTGCTTCGATCATAAAACTCGGAACGACATCAAAATTGGATTACTACGACAGAACCTTCTCTGTATCCAGTCAAGACAGTATACATGATAGTGCAAACCCTAGAAAATGATTTAGGCCATTTTTCTAAACCATTCAGCCTTTTTACTCACCTGATTATACTACACTAGAAACCCCTTGAGCCGTTCTATAAAAGCCTTTTCTTTGTAAACCCATCAACCTAAAACCCAGTCTAGCTACGAAGCATGACTGGCTACTCGTATTTTGAGATGGACAAAAAGAATAACTGATGTGGGTATACCATAAAAAGAAAAGTAAAGAAGAAGAATCAAAAGGAAAAGAAAGTGGTTCAAGCCAAAAACAAAATACGGAAAGAAAGTATGAAGAAGAACTGAAAAGAAATTGAGCAGTCTCAGAAATATCAAGAAAAAGAGAAAAATACGAAAAAAGGAAAAAGAACCAGATAATGGTGTTACGCCGCAGGAAAAATTCAAGAAAATGGCAATATCCTCTCAAGATCTTTGAAATCCTGTATTCCTTTATCTCTCTACACTTGACCTAAGCCTCATTACAACCCAGGAAAGTCCTACTTGATTCTAGGATAGTACGATCATAAAATGTGGAGATTGGAGAAAGAGAAGCTATAGAGTTTTATCTGACGTTCCCGAGTGAAGTGGTATTCCAATCATGAGATCTTCTTCTGTTAAAGATGTCCTTCCTTCAAATAAAACATATGTGAGATCTTTTGCCTCTTTATATTAAATATATCTCCTCACATATAAATTGAGAGAAAAGAATAAAACCCTTCTTGTGTGATTCTATTCTGAGTGCTAAACATGTGAGATTTGAGGTCGAGGCATAAAAACTTAGAGGTGATCTGGAAATCTTTATTGTCGGATGATGAGAATGCTGAGCACACACACACGCAGAGTCTGACTATTCTGGGTCATGATTATCAGTCTGTAATCTTGCCAAAACTTTCCAACTCGTCGTTAGCATGTAACTATTTTTGCATCCATTCAATGATTTGACGAACGGTGTTTTCCCTAAGCTAATATGAAAAAGTGTGCAACATGTGCAGAGCCCTTTTAAGCTCATTTATTTCGCACTAATTGCCAAGGATTGGCAATATGCTGGTTGGGGGTTGTAATATTCGCTCAAAAGTGCTTATTTTAAGCAATTATCCTTTTAGCGTTATTGCATTCTCCTACGTAAAATACTCTATTTATCTACTTTTCTATGTAAGAGTCTCTTGTGTTGCGTAGAACACACTTTTCTGGACAAAATGGTATATTTGCATGCATTAAACACATTTTCGGAAGTCTAGACATGTAGTCATTCTGATAGAGTCTCATTACGCGCTTCTTCTGTCGCAGGAAACCCCGATGGGACAATTCTCGAGACTTGCGAGCCCAAATCGATCATGAAAGCCCATTATCAAAGCTTAAAGAGCCCACATGCTATGACTAGAAGATATGGGCCAAATATGGGCTGAATAAGAGGACCAAAAAGCCAGCCCAAAGAACGAAGAGAGCAGGAGAGCCAATGACCAAGAGACGGACCAAAGCGTTTAAAGCCACATGAGTCAGCAAAGAATGATAGTCGACTCTACTGGAGAAGCGTAAGGATGGTCACAGTGAAGACCAGGGTTCCAGACCTTCCGCCAGTGCTTTTCTCTCTATTTTCTGATACTTTCTCTCTCATCTCTCCTTATTCTCTCTCTCTTCATCTCTCGGTCCTCGAATCTACTGACCTAACCCCAGAACTCCTGCCCATCGGCTCTATCTCATCTCCCTTAGCTTTCTGACCGTTGGATCTTCCATCGGACCGTTGGATCTTCAATCGGACCGTTGGATCTCTCTAGATCCGTCGATCTACCAATCTGGGTCCCAATCAAGTCACCATGCATCCGATTGCCATCAGACTGTTTGTCACATCATCTTGTGAGACGATGGACATCATCAATCCATGTGGGCCAGTAGCCGGGCCCATCATCATCGACCCGCTGTCCAACCAGTTAGTGGACCCCGTGAATTTCCAAATAATTTTAATTAAATTTTAAAAAAATGGGGGGTCCACTAAATGGGGACATTCCCCAAAGAAAAGTGATGTTTTACTTAAAAAAAATAAATAAAATAATATTTTTCATATTTTTTATTTTCAAAAAATACCCTATTTCCATTAATGGAAATAGGGAGCTTTAAAAGGAGAAGGAGAGTGAAAGTAGGATTTTCCCGTCGTTGAGAGAACGACCCTAACTTCAACACATTTTTAATTTATCCGAGACATTTAACCTGTAAAATGAGCAATATTGTATAGGGATTCGTGTCGGATGTCGATCCGCACTCGGGATTAGTCGGATTAGCGCGAATAAGAACATAAAATGACGGATAATATACAAGAGAAATGTGGAAAGATGAGAATGGCGAGTCGAGATTAAAAACACATCCAAGAGATCCAGAGAAGACTAAAATCATCAAACTCAAATTACATTAATTAAACTGTTGCTTACATGAAATAAATGACGGAAATAAATAAAGCGGTAAATCTATTCTAGAAAGCATGTAAGAAAGCATGTAAAAAGAGATTTTAGAGAGAGAGGAAGAAGGTAGAGAGAGATTTTCACACCTCGGTCGTTTACCGGCCGACAAGGTAGAGGTGAGAGAAAAACTCACCCTCTTGCATTCACCGAACGGAGTCAGTGGTGCAAAAAGGCGATCAGCCTGGGGAGGTGGTGAGAGGATCTAGAGAGAGAAAATAGACTTAGAGAGAGAAATCTCACTCTAGAGAGAGAAAATGAAATGTAGAGAGAGAAAGTAGAATCCTAGAGAGAGAAAGTACCTCAAATACTTACCAAAGGTGAGATCGGCCCCGGTAAGTGGTCGCCCGGAGAGGAAGCATGGTAGTTCGGCCAAGTGAGGAGAATTAGGCCATCTTGCGTGGACTTACCAATAGAGGGTTTGACCAATGAAGGTTGAATGGCAAGCATGGTGTGCATGCATGTCCATGGTGAAGAGGGATTCGGCCATGTGACTGGCCTTGTGTGCTTACAGACCATCACAAGGTGAGAAGTGGTTGTGCATGAAATTGTGAGGTGCTGCCCGACGTTAATGGTGAGAGCACCAACAGGTCTGACGTTCTCTCCATGGAGAAGCAAAAGGTGATGGCAACAGGTGGGTGGCTGTTCTTGCTGGTTCGACCAGCAAGAACTGAGGTAGTGCATGCCGGTGTAGACCTCAGGTGATGGAGAAGTGATTTGGCGGTGGTGATTTGAAGCAACACCGATCGGGTGTAAGTGAGGAAGAAGACCGGTGGAAGGATGCACTGCTAGCAGGTGGTGGTGTTTGCCAAGGAGAGGCAGGGAAGAGGACCGCCTAGCTTGGAGGAGGAGGTCTGCAATGGAGAGAATGAGGTCTGATCGCTGGTCTACAGACCATTAACAGGCTGGTGTAGCGAGTGAGAAGCAGCCCGAGAAAGATGCACGGAGAACATGGTGGCTAGCAAAGCTTTGAACGAGGAGGGGTTGCTGGTCCTCAAGAGAGGAAAACGGCCAACAATCTTACTGGTTCGTGCATGCACAGAGCGGAGAAGATGACCGGAGATCAGCCTGAAACTCCTATAAGCGACGCACCAGCAGGTGTAGCCACGTTGTTGACCTGCACATGGGCATCGTTTTTGGGTACAAAACCTATCCGCTTGTGGAGAAAGAACCCACGGTGAAGATGAGGAGCAAGCTTTGGAAGACCGGACGGAGTTGCAGACCTGCAACTCCGGTGACGAAATTAATGGAAGAAGAAGAAGAAGAAAAAAAAAAAATAAAAGAGAAGCACTGGAGCAACCCGACAGGAGTGGTGGAAAGGAGTTGCGGGTTTGGTTGCCGGAAAGATGAAGAAGGAGATCGTGGGGAGGTTGTGCAGGCCATGCTCGCAGCAGGGAGCATGTGCACAGGCGGTGTGGTGACGGTGGTGGAGTGGTGAGACGGTGGTGCAGCTCCTAAGGCTGCTGGCTGTGAAGCGTTGCTGGTTGGTGATGCGCAGGCAGCGAACCAACATGAAGAAGGAGGAGCAGCCATGGCTAGAGGAGCACCAGGCGGGTGGACAAGCTGCTGCTGGCCGGAGTTGCAGACCTGCAACTCCGGTAAAGAAAATGAAGAAGATGAAGAAGACGAGAAGGAAGAAGAGGAGAAGAAGGAGGGGGAAGAAGGGGAAAACGTGGGGGGCAAGTTTTGGGGAAAGGAGAGGAGGAGAGGGATTAGGAGATTAGGGTTTCGAACCCTCTCTTCTCCCCTTTTAAAGCTTCCCTATTTCCTTTAATGGAAATAGGGAATTTTTGAAAATAAAAAAATAAGAAAAATATTTTTCTTTTTTTTTTTTTTTTTTTTTTTTAAGTAAAATGCTACTTTTCTTTGGGGAATGTCCCCATTTAGTGGACCCCCCATTTTTTAATTAAAATTATTTTGAAATTCACGGGGTCCACTAACTGGTCGGACAGCTGGTCGATGATGATGGGCCCGGCTATTGGCCCACATGGACTGATGATGTCCATCGTCTCACAAGATGATGTGACAGACATTCTGATGGCGATCGGATGGATGGTGACTTGATTGGGACCCAGATTGGTAGATCGACGGATCTAGAGAGATCCAACGGTCCGATTGAAGATCCAACGGTCCGATGGAAGATCCAACGGTCAGAAAGCTAAGGGAGATGAGATAGAGCCGAAGGATAGGAGTTCTGGGGTTAAGTCAGTAGATTCGAGGATCGAAAGATGAAGAGAGAGAGAGAATAAGAAGAGATGAGAGAAAAAGTATCAAAAAAAATGGAAAAAAGCACTGGCGGAGGGTCTGGAACCCTGGTCTTCACTGTGACCATCCTCACGCTTCTCCAGTAGAGTTGACCATCATTCTTTGCTGACTCATGTGGCTTTAAACGCTTTGGTCCATCTCTTGGTCATTGGCTCTCCTACTCTCTTCGTTCTTTGGGCCAGCTTTTTGGTCCTCTTATTCAGCCCATATTTGGCCCGTATCTTCTAGTCATAGCATGTGGGCTCTTTAAGCTTTGATAATGGGCTTTCCTGATCGATGTGGGCTTGCAAGTCTCGAGAATTGTCCCATCGGGGTTTCCTGCGATAGAAGAAGCGCGTAATGAGACTCTATCAGAATGACTTCATGTCTAGACTTTCGAAAATGTGTTTAATGCATGCAAATATACCATTTCGTCCAGAAAAGTGTGTTCTACGCAACAAAAGAGACTCTTACGTAGAAAAGTAGATAAATAGAGTATTTTAACGTGGGAGAATGCAATAACGCTAACAGGATAATTGCTTAAAATAAGCACTTTTGAGCGAATATCAGAGAGGGGTTCGTTCGAACCCTAATCCCCCTCCAATTTCTTCCTCTCCTTCCCCAAAACCCTTCTGCTCTTCTTTGGCCCCATCTTCCTCCTCCTTTCTTCTTTTTTTTTTTCATCTTCTTCATCTTCTCTTTTCGTAGTTCGCCGGAGTTGCAGAACTCCGGCCATCTTCTACCTCGTTTTACCCCTCTTCTCTCCATCTCTTTTGCCCCTGTTGGATAGCCAGCACCTCCACAGAACCCAACGGTGGGTTCCCAAGTTATTGCAACATCGGTTGCCGTCTACACCATCTACCACCACCGTTGCACACCGCCGTCCACCGGACTGGTGCACCACTGTTCTCACCTTGCTGCCCCTCTCCATCACTAAACCGCTGCCGCTTGCTGCTGCACTGCCAACGTTCTCCTCTCCTCTCAATAACAAAAATAAGAAAAGAAAAAAAAAAGGAAAAGAAAGAGGAGAAGAAGAAGAATAGAAGAGGAACGCTTACCTGCTGTTCCTCTTCACTTCGATCAGCATTTCCACACCGTTCTTCCATCTCCTTGCTGCCTTGCAATTCGCCTCCATCATCTCCTTCCACTGTTCACACCTCTCACAACCCCGCCTGTCATCATTGGAGACCGCAGTCACGTTGGTGCGCATCTACTCCCCATAACGGACTGCAAGGGTAGCAAGCCGTCATCCCCCTTTAGCAAACCACCGATTGGATCTCATACGGTGGTTGCTGCAACCGGCCAGCAACTTCCATTAAAGCAGCCATCGTTGAAGCTCTTGCAACTATGGTAAGCACCCCCCCTCCTTCTTCTAGTTTAGCTTGTTATTCTTTCCTTGTCGTAGTTATGAAACGGTTTTCATGTAAGCATTTTTTTTTAATCAATAAAGAATAGTTTTTTTTCTCTCTCTCTATCAATCCCTTAACGTTTTTTTTTTTTAGTTAGTTTACTTTTATCATGCTTTATTTCAAGGCAATGGGTATTATTCAATTAATAAAAGTCGGTTGATTTTGTCGCAAATCTTGTTAGTTCTTAGTGATGAATTTCTCCAAAATAATCTCAAGAATGTTTTAATCAAAAAAATAAATAAATAAATAAAAGATAAAAAAAAAAAAAAAAAGAATTCCTCATTTCATGCTCTTTGCTGCGCTTTCTCTAACCCCCGAGTGCGGATACGATACCCGACACGAACCCCTATACAAAAGTTCATATTTTGCAGGATAATCGGATAAAAATTACAAATCTTGTTGATTCTAGGGTTGCCGTAACCAACGACGCGGAAAAACCCTATTTTCACAACACTAGATCCCGGGATAAAGGATATTACCGTATATACTGATTCCCAGTTGGTAGTCAGTCAATATGCCGAGACATATCTTGCTCGAGATGAAAGAATGGCGGCTTATCTTGATATCGTCCAACAGTTGGCGGGACAGTTCAGCAATGTGGAAGTTCATCAATTACCTCGAATGGAAAATTGACATGCTGATGCTTTGGCTTATCTGTCTACTATGTTGGGAAATACTAAGTCAAGGACCATACCCGTGGATTATCAAGAATTCTCGAGTATCCATATGCCAGTTGAGATGTACTTAGCTCCGATTGAGAGCAATCCTGAGGCGAGTTGGATGGATGACTTTCGAAGATTCTTACAGAATGGAGACCTCCCATCTGGAAAAGATGCTGCTAAGAGAATTTAGAGGCATGGGAGAAGATATACTATGGTGAGCCAAGATTTGTACAGAAAATCTGCATCAGGCCCTCCCCTAAGATGCTTTACCCCTAGTGAATCCCAGCAAGTTCTCCAGGAGATACATGTAGGAGAATGCGAAAATCACTTGAGGGCAAGGACCTTGGCACACAAAGCCATCAGCCAAGGATACTTTTGGCCTTATGCAGAAGGACGCCAAATTGCTTGTCAAGAAATGTGAGAAATGCTAGAAGTATTCTCCATTGATCAAAGTCCCCGTTGAAGAATTACATCCTGTGTTCAATCCATGGCCATTCACGAAATGGGGATTGGATATAATGGGACCATTCCCGAAAGCTCCAAGAAACATCAAATTTCTACTAGTAGCTACCGACTACTTCACAAAGTGGATCGAAGCAGTTCCATTGGTACAGGTACAGTCCTCACATGTTAAGAAGTTCTTGTGGGAGAATATCATCTGTCGATTTGGCATCCCACAAGAGATTGTCACGGACAATAGAACCCAGTTTGACTCCAACGAGATCAAAGCTATGTGTCAGGCTTTGAATATCAAGAAGCGATTATCTGCCCCGAGATACCCCCAAAGCAATGGACTTGCCGAGAGGGCAAATCGAGTCATACTCAAAAATTTGAAGAAGAGACTGGATTAGGCAAAGGGAAAATGGCAGAAGAGTTGTCGGGGGTACTATGGGCGTACTGAACCACCCCGAGAAGGACTACGGGAGAATCTCCATTTTTTCTAGCTTATGGGTCAGAAGCAGTCATCCCTACAGAAGTTGTTGTCCCGATATCTCGTACTCAGGCTGTCAATTCTGGACAAAATGAGGAGATTCTAGCTTGGGATAATGATTTACTTGAAGAACAACGAGAACAAGCGGTTGTACGACTAGCGAATTATCAGCAAACAATCAAACAATCGTACGATCGTCGTGTCAGACGCAGGACCTTCAAAATTGGAGATTTGGTATTAAGAAAAGTATTTGATAATACTAGAGAGCCTAGAAGTGACAAAGCTGGGTGCCAATTGGGAAGGACCTTACATTATTGATAGGATTGGGCAGAACGGGGCATATTATTTGAAGACCCAAGATGGAGATGTATTCGAAAGGCCATGGAACGCATTTAATATGTGCATCTTCTATCAATAAAAATAATTCCAAATTTCTCATACGAGAGGCATCATCGTCAACTTTGAAGACCTAGCCGGGAGCCTTGAATTCTTACACATCTTGGCTTTTTGCCTTGATAAGAATCCAAGTATACAAACCGGAAGGCCGGGATGATCTAAATATTTTAAGTCATACGACTAGAATTAACGAGAATCCCGTCAATTCTGAAGTCCTAGCCGGGAGCCTTGAATTCTTACTCATCTTGGCTTTTTGCCTTGATAAGAATCCAAGTATATAAACCGGAAGGCTGGGATGGCTAAACTTGATTCCCGACAACCCTATAGACCTAGACTGGAGTTTTTAATTCTTACACATCTTGGCTCAATGCCCTGATAAAAACTCAAGAACACAAACCAGGAAGACGGGATGATCTAATAAGATTCCCGACAAGTCCAGGGAACTTAGCCAAAAATTCTCAAGTTCAAATCAGAATAAATCTAAATAGTCCTAATTTCGTTAGAAGGATCAGTGAGAATCCCAACAACTTTGCTGTGAAATAAATTAAAAGCTTTGAGTTCATACTTATTTAGAAAAAAGAAACTTTCTATTATATAGGAGGCCCTAAACAGCATCTACATAGTTGAGCCCCTTGGGCAGAAGTACAAAAAAGAAAAGAAAAAGAAAGATTAGAGCATGTCCTGTGGCATTGATTACAATTTCAAACACTCTGCTCGCCTACCGGCTGAATAGCAGGTGTAACGATATCTTGAGAACCTTCAACAAGGGATGATTTTGCCAGGAGAGGAGGATCAATTGCTGGTACTTGAGAATCGGCCATAGGTGTTGAGTCAGCGGGAGGAACTACTTCGGGTACACTACTGAGATTTTGCTCACCCGTTGTCACAGAAGGTTCGACGGGAAGAGAAACGTCAGGGCTGTTACCAGGGAGTTGTTCAATTTCCTCAGTAGCCTCTGGTTCATCTTCTTCAAGATCCATCTGCATTGAGCATACCCTTCACGGTATCCCAAAGCGCGACTTTCTCCTTGAAGCTTGTGAGAGGCCTTTTCAATCTCGTCCCTCTCAGCAGTGACCTTCTCCAGATCCTTCTCAAACTGTTCAACAGCTTGACGAGACTTCTCGATTTCCCTCTGCAGTTTTTCATTATAGTTGTTTGCCTTAGCCATTTCATCCTCGGCCTTCTTCTGTGCAGCCAATGCTTTGGCTAATATCTCTTTTTCCAACAATGCCTTGGTCTTGGCTATCTCTGCAGATTGAAGAACAGTTTGGTATTGTTCTTCACGGGATTTCAAGTCAGCTTCCCGGGATCTAAGAGCGGCCTCTAGCTTAGCAATCTTCTTCTTGCCGTCCACTTCACGATTAATGACATCTGTCACATAATCTTTAAACCCGACATATGAATGCATAGTCTGCAAGAACGCGAAGGTATTAAGTTTGGAAATTCATACAGAGAACTTGGAGATCAGTAAGGGTTTGTTACCTCGAGAATGGAGCGGCTCATCATGTCGAAGATTGTTGACAAGTCTGTCAGATCAACATATCGAAGTCTATCCATGGGAAGACATATCCTCTCGATATATTTTACTGCAACCCCGGGATCTACGATCGAGCTTGCCCCCGAGATTGGCTTCCCGTTATCCAGGTATCCCGCCTTGATCACATGCTCTTGCTCTACATCAAATTCTGGGAAACCTACAATGGGATGTCTTTGATAAGCCTCTTTGTTCGATATCCACTTATCAACCATATCAAAAGAAGTCCCCCTTGGGAATGAAGTCCAAGATGCATGTCCCTCACCTGAAGAAGTGCTCGGTTCACCGAGCCTTTGGAGGTTTGCCGGGAGAGAAGGGATCATCTCCACTAATGGCGGGGTAACTACTTGAGCTCCTTGATTGGACAAAGGAGAGGGGAATCCTGGAGGAGAAATTGGGGTGGAAAGAAGATCTGCCCGTCGAGTTATCGGGCTTGGACTTGGCGGTTGGGCAGATGGTTGAGAAGCCACAATAGTTGGAGGATGTGTTGGCTTAGGAACAGAGGTCTCAGCTAGACGGGAGCTGGATGTGTCAAACTCTAGTGTCAAACCTTTCACCAACTTCCTCCTCTTTTGACGCGGAAGATCCACCACGGGACGTGGGAAATCAATCCGCCTCAATTGATCTTTCTTGCTTGCCATCTACAATGGAGTGAAGAGAATGTCAAAAATAATCTATCAGAATCAAAAGACAAAGTCACAAGCTGAATACCTCTTCTGCTCTGGCTAGTTGATGGGCAAGCTCGTTTCTTGGCTCTAAATGACCGCCTGGATGCCTGAAATATTCAGCAATTGGCAGAGTGTCAAAAGGAGAATGGGACAAACGTGGTTCTGATGAACCTAACGCCTGAACCTTGGATTGAGGTTTCCTCTTTCTTACGAGAGGTATGTCAGGACTTGCTTCCTCGGGATTGTCTTCACCCGTCCTGGTAGAGATCACGGGAGCAGATGATCTGGAGGGGTTCTCGGGAAGAGCTGGTTGTCGGGGTTGTGGAGGAATACTCTCGGCAAGTGACCAGACTCTTACTAGTGCAGGGATCTTCTTGAGGATATATTTGACCTTATCCTCAATATCTGCAAGATATCTTAACGGGGGTCTTACAAAATCTGCAAGCAACAAATTTTATGGTAAGGGTTCTCGGGATATGGAAATTAGCATACTAGATAACAATGGAACACTGAAAAACATACCTCGAAGATTGAAGCTCGATCTAACCCTGTTCCTAGGGGGACCCTCCTCCGTTCTCTCATCAAACTCCCAAGATCCCGTCACCAGGAGAGGATTAGCATGCCATCCTTTGTGAGAATTGGGCAAGTTCTCAACAATCTTTTTAGTTTTATCCCGAGCAGCGACAGTCTCAGAACATTAGAGGATGACTGGAGTCGGGACATCTCTTCAGAAAATACAGATAATCAATCTCGGGAAGACTGATTTTGTGTTTGCTAGAAGCATTGATATAGTCAATTCTAGCCATTAGATGCCAAAAATTGCTATTCATTTGACCGGGAGCATGATCATAGAAGCGAAGTACTTCCCGGACAAGAGGAGAAAGAGGAAGAGACAACCCAAATTTCAGTTGGGCACAAGTTACACTAATCTCACCAGGATTGGTATCCTCACCATGACGACCTCCAACCATTATGAAAATTGAGGTAGGGATTCCAAATTTCCTCCTCAGACCACCGATGTATGGGTCATTCCCATAAGTGGGAACTCTGACTATCATCCCCGGAACATCTGATTCCGTTGATGTGTCAGCAACAGGGATTACTTCTTCATGTTCTTCATCAGGCCCGACCACATAGGTGTCAATGGCCCGATCCATCGAATCAGAAGTACCGAGATTTAGACCCTACAGGCTCACGCCCAGGTGACTCACTACTTTCTTCTGAGACTCTCTTACCTCTCATGGTTCTTGAAACAAGAAAAGGTAAGAAGAAAACAGAAAGGAGGAGATGAAGATATAAATACCAAAAACTTGAAGATCCGAGCAACAGAATACTAGGAGACAAGTGAAAGAACTCCGGTCGAACGCAGGCAGTGTCTTCGAAAAGAAGATGAACCAGGATAGATTCGCTCAAACGAGAAGACGAAGAAGCCAAAAATGATAAAATGAGGAGTCCAAATCTATTTATAGAGACGGACCTGGATTTATCAAATTGACAGTCTAACAGTATCAAACCCCGGTCTCCAAAATTTTAAAATTCTTCTTCGACAATTCAACAGCTTGCCTCCTCGAATACTGCGTCCGTCAATCATTCTATTCGACGGTTGTACATGGAGCTTCACGCCTGTACAGACACGTCTCATTTTTGCAGTTGTGATGGACGCTGATATTCGCTCAAAAGTGCTTATTTTAAGCAATTATCCTTTTAGCGTTATTGCATTCTCCTACGTTAAAATGCTCTATTTATCTACTTTTCTACGTAAGAGTCTCTTTTGTTGCGTAGAACACACTTTTCTGGACGAAATGGTATATTTGCATGCATTAAACATATTTTCAGAAGTCTAGACATTGAGTCGTTCTGATAAAGTCTCATTACGCGCTTCTTCTATCGCAGGAAACCCCGATGGGACAATTCTCGAGACTTGCGAGCCCACATCGATCAGGAAAGCTCATTATCAAAGCTTAAAGAGCCCACATGCTATGACTAGAAGATACGGGCCAAATATGGGCTGAATAAGAGGACCAAAAAGTCAGCCCAAAGAACGAAGAGAGTAGGAGAGCCAATGACCAAGAGATGGACCAAAGCGTTTAAAGCCACATGAGTCAGCAAGGAATGATAGTCTACTCTACTGGAGAAGCGTGAGGATGGTCACAGTGAAGACCAGAGTTCCAGACCCTCTGCCAATACTTTTATCTCCATTTTCTGATATTTTCTCTCTCATCTCTCCTTATTCTCTCTCTCTTCATCTCTCGGTCCTCGAATCTACTGACCTAATCCCAGAACTCCTGCCCATTGGCTCTGTCTCATCTCCCTTAGCTTTCTGGCCGTTGGATCTTCAATCGGACCATTGGATCTTCCACCGGACCGTTGAATCTCTCTAGATCCGTCGATCTACCAATCTGGGTCCCAATCAAGTCACCATCCATCTGATCGCCATCAGACTGTCTGTCACATCATCTTGTGAGACGATGGACATCATCAATCCATGTGGGCCAGTAGCCGAGCCCATCATCGTCGACCCGTTGTCCGACCAGTTAGTGGACCCCGTGAATTTCAAAATAATTTTAATTAAATTTTAAAAAATGGGGGGCCCACTAAATGGGAAAATTCCCCAAAGAAAGGTAGTGTTTTACTTAAAAAAAAAATTATTTTTTTATTTAAAAAATTCCCTAATTTCCATTAATGGAAACTAGGGAGCTTTAAAAGGGGAAGGAAAAGGGTTCTTTGGAACCCTAATCCCCCTCCTATCTTTTTCTCTCCTCCCCCAAAACATTTTCGAGGGTTTTTCTTCTCTCCTTCTTCTCCTTTTCTTTCTTCATTCTCTTCCTCCTCTTCTTCATGTTCTTCATCTTTTTCCTCGCTGGAGTTGCAGGCAGCAACTCCGGCCGCCTGCACGTCCTTCCCCCTTCTCCCCCTCTCCTCCTATCCTTCTTCTTCTCCTTCGCTTCTTCCTCTGCTCCTTCTCCTCTTCTTCTTTTCTTTCTTTTCTCTTCTTATCATTCTTCATCATCTTCTCCTCCTCCGGTGGACTGAACCAGTCCGTCAAGCACGCCACAGCCACCATTTGCATCACCGCTGCCTCCTCTTCCTCTTCTTCTTCTTCTTCTTCTTCTTCTTCTTCTTCTTCTTCTTCTTCTTCTTCTTCTTCTTCTTTCTACCTTCTTCTTCTTCTTTCTTCTTTATTCTTCTTCCTTCTTCTCTTCTTTTTTGTTTTGCAGGTTTGCTGTCACGACCTGTTGCCGCCATTAACCGCTGCAACTTGCTGGCCACCGCTGCTGCAACTCCGGTCGTTGCTTGCACCTGCTCCACGCCCCTCTAGTTAGCAACTTTGTGGGGTTTTCTCATCGAACTCCACCCCCGTCACACACATCTTGCTAGTCAACACGGAACAGATCTACATCACGAGCAGATCTGTTCTCCTCCCCCTACCGCCTTCTCAACCACCGGACTGCCCTCCTCCAGCCGCTCTCCTCTCCAACGCCCTCATCCGTTTGCTGGTTGCCACCTACAACAGCCCCCCCCCCAAACGTGCAGCAGCACCATTGCTGCATAGCAACACCGTGAAAACGGTCTGAACTTGCAGCCTTGCAAGTTGCATCTCGAACTCCGATAAGAACACTCCGGCCAACAACCTGTGCTCCTCCTCATTCTCCATCAGGCGCTGGTTCTATGCTCTACAGCAACCTCCAATCTACAAGGCGTCCCTACACCTTGCAACGCCGGCAGCCCCTCTCTTCTTCTTCATCTTTCACGAAATGTTAAACCATTCACCATGGCTCACCACGTGAAAAGGGAGGGATTCCAGCTTTGTTGATCCACGCCTCCTCCTCCACGGCACCACCAAACCAGCTTGCATCCACTCCTCTCCATTGCACCATGTGTGCTTCCCCATCGTCCTTGGCCGAAGCGATTCCCGGTAAGTTTGGTAAGTTTCACCTTTTTCCTCTCTTTTCTTTAGTTTCTCTCTCTAAAACCTCACTTTCTCTCTCTACACTAGTTTCTCTCTCTAGTTTTTAGCATGTTCTCTCTCTATCTCTCTTTCTCTCTCTAGATTTCTTCTTTTTCTCTCTAAAATGCCTCGCCTCTCATCTTCTCTCCACCTATTCTCTTTTTATTCTTCTCTCTCTAGAATGCTTTTTAGTCTAGTTTCGATTATTGCTAATTTTTATTCAGATATTGTAAGGACATTTTGATTAATGAATGATGAAGTTTGTTTTTATCTATTATTTCTTGTGATGGTCCGTCAGTTTTTGTTCTTATTCGCGCTAATCCGACTAATCCCGAGTGCGGATCGACATCCGACACGAGCCACTGTGCAAAATTGCCTATTTTACAGGTTAAATGTCTCGGATCAATTAAAAATGTGTTGAAGTTAGGGTTTCCGTAACCAACGACGAGGAAAAACCCTACTTTCCGACGCCACATTAAATGAAAGAGGCAACGGTTGAATGACTTGAGAGAAATCCAATGGAGAGGAATTAACATTAGATCGTCAATGGTTGAGATCTTTTTCTGAAGATACGACAGCAGCTTCTCGATCTTTCCAAAAAGGGGGGCGATGTGGGTGCTGTATTTTTTGGCAAATGATACAATGACGCGTGTACTGGCTATACACGTGCGATATTAGAACAGTGACGCGTGATATTATTCATCGTGCATGAGTAAATGCGTCGAAGACATCAACAGAGGCCATAGCCATCCCATCACTGTCATGCAACTTCCATTAATGGAAGTGCCACATGTCAAGACGAGATGATCAGAAGAGAATATCTCGAGGCAAAGTTAGTAACATAATGCATTAACACCTCAACCATTAAATATGTCGGGAAGCATTCAATTTTGCCCAACATATTAATGATTGATCTTATCAATGGGACGAATATACAGATCATCCCGACAAGGTCCAACGGCCTACATGATACAAGTTAAGATCTTAACGGGATGCCTATTCAACTCATCCCGACAAGGTCGAGTGGCGTACGATTATCTTATCCTGCCAAGTTCATACAACGTTCTTAACGGGATTGATATTCAACGCACCCCAACAATCTTAACGATACGTGATGGATCAACATTTAAACTCGTCCTAACAGGTTTGGTTATGTACTTAATGGCATTATTGTTCAGTACATCCCGACAAGGTGAGATGGCCTACTTGACGGGATTGATTTCATCTCTTCCCGACGAAGTCATAGAGCTTGTTTGACGGGTGTGACTTTCTTCTCATCTTGACGAGATCAGAATCTTACTTGCCGGGAATGAATTTCTTTCAATCCCGAGAAGTATACAAGATTCAACAAGCAAGATAAGTATTTCAAATACAGTTATTTTCTTAACTAATGAATGTTGGCCACATGGCAGTTAGTTGAATTTTCACAGTTTCGACAACTTCTTATTCAAATATCGGACACGAAGGATGTCACCTCAGTGCCACTTCAGTCATTTCAGATATAACCAAATAAAAGAAGTTGAGATCTAACAAGAAGATTTTATTTCGTAACAGAATCTTTCTAGATCATAACTGATTGACGACAACTAGACACCTGAAAGGTGAGTCACGCCAATTCTAAGGGTATAAATACAGGACCCTCAGGACTGAGAAAAAGATCTTGCTCTCCAGATCTAGATAGCCTAAGCTCTAAAACATTTTATTATTTTTTTGAACCCCGTTACTATTCCTAAGCTGACTTGAGCGTCGGAGTATTGTCAACAAGTACAACCACATCTCATCTGGAGATCATCCTATCCTTCGCGGAGGAGAAAAGCAGTTTCATCCCGAAGCACCGGAGTCGTCCGATCATCATCAATATACGAATCGTCTGACCTCGAAGATTGTGTGGGTTAGATCAGATATTTTTCCCCCACAGGGAGCATTAACTTAAATCAGATGAGGAATTAAAAGTGAGCCTCCAAGAGAGAATTGAGAGGATCTAACCTTAAACGTATGTGGAGAATACCCACATTATCCATCCGTACAACATCAAACCAAGGTTTCATTAGGCTTTTTGATCACCCATATTTGAGCACCTTTTATAAATCTAAAAATCAATTTTTATTTTACAAAAACTTAAAAAACTCTATATCTCTTTTCTCTCTCAAGGAAGCTAGGGTTTGAGAAAACCCTCAGTACAGATAATGGATTCTTCTCCTGATCAATGACTAAGGCAAGTGAATCACCATTAGCTCTTCTTTTTTGTGTGTTTTTATCATTGTTTGATATGTTGTATTTAGATAACCCTGATTAGGTTTTTTATGAGTTTTTTGTTTGGCTAGTCTATCTGTAGTTTTATTTCAAACCTTATACCCATGTGTTTTCAAATTCTTTGGGCTTACTCAAAGTTAGTACGGCGGACGAAGCTAAACTAATCAAGACTTGAGTCAAACTCTACGTTGAGCTTGCAGAGGGCAGAGCCCTCAACTCGAAAAATTTTGGGTGAAGTTCTCTTGGGAAATTTCATAGTTTTCTCTCTTAGGCGGATTTGATTTGGGACTAGGGTTTCGAACCCTTCTATTTTATATTTTTGTTTAAACCTATGTCAAATCTAGTTTCCAAAACACTTGGTTTTAGACTTAAAATGAATTTTCAATGAATTTTAGTTCTACATGCAGTTGACTGATCTACAAAAGGTTGAAGAGGGTGGTCAACAAGTCCAGGGTGCAGTCAATCGTCCCATGAGGTGTTTTGGGGAGCGGTCGACCGATCTTTTGTGTTTTGGGAAGGAGCAGTTGACCGGCCTATGTTGGGTTGGAGGGCGGTCAACCAATCTACCCAAAAAACCTCTGAAATGACCATTTTGACCCTTGTATCAATGTGTACGTACTCACCTCAAGTTGCATGCAAACCTTAGGATTGTATTCTTTTTCGTGATGTTAGAGGCTATCAGCCAAATTTTTGGGACACCCAAAATTATGTTTTTCATAAAAGATTCCTACGTCAATTACCATGATGTTATAAGATAATTATATATGTATATTAATCATGCTAGTTGTTTTAGTTAATTATAAAAGCATGTTGATGAATATTTGAAGTTGTTAGAAATTTACCTAGGATATGGATGTATTGCTATGGCATGTTTAATATGAGATTAAGATGTATTGTATATAAATTAAGCATACCTTCATGTTAGGGTTTGTCCGAAGTGTTAGTTGTGTACGAGCATTTGGTCGATAGGTCTTTGGGTGAATATGTATGACCTTAAAATTATAAGCAAGCAAAAAACAAGGATAGTCCCTTTGGTGAAAGGCCTTAAATTATCAATGGCCACTTGATTGTCCATGTATCAAATGTATTGCATAATCATTACATCATTTAAGTCTATATATTTTCATCTCGACTATCACATGCTATGGAACTGTTAACTTATTATGTCAATCATGTATTGCTTGTTACGTTATTTGTTAACATTTGTAATACACTATAGCACATACATGTAGTTATGTGCACCGAACTTGTTAAGTACATTGTACTTACCCTTGATGAACACCATGTATCCTTTTATTGCATGAAGTAATTAGTTACTTAGTTTCTTCAATAGTTATTTTTATCAGAGGCCTTATTGGAAGGTACACAACTTGTATTCATTTTAGTTAGTTTTGATATTTGGATTTTTATAGGTTGATGTTTGACACCCACAGGTTTCATTTTGAATTAAGTTTGGATTCATTAATTATTTGTAGTTGACTCGAGATTTATCTAATACTTATGAGATTTTTCTAGATTCTTGTGATGCATTAGGATTTGATTCCCTATGCCTCACGATTCGTGCATAGATTGAGATATTCTTGTATATGAATTTGGGGGCGTGACAAGTACCTTGCAAGGTCTTAGAACTAGAGTCTCCTATCATATAAAAGATCTTGAAATCATCTCAGATTCAAGCTACGCAGTTCATAAAGCATTTTATCCATCCTCCTTGGAAAGGAATACACATGGTCCAAGAAATAGATTCTCTTCTTCACACCTTAAACAGATGGTCCATCAATCAGACATGGAGAGAATCAAATAAAGCCGCTGATTTTCATGCTTCCAAATGTAACTTTGATTCCTTTTGCCAATCTCCTTTCCTTGGCAATTTGCATAAGATTATTCATGATGATGCCATTGGTTGTTATTCAATCTGTAATTTTGTTGATAGCAATATATCTGGTAGGAGTCCCGCCTAACCCCAGCTTTCCAACAAAAACACAAAAAAAAAATACAAAATACAAAATACAAAAAAATAAAAAAAGAAGAATCAAAAAACATGGCCTATGCTTTGTTCGGTTGGGGCCCATTAAATGAAGCCCAAAACCACCTTGCCTCATCTATATAAAGGGAGAGGGTTGTGGGCTTTGAGACAAGTCTAGACTTAACCCTGTAAGCTCAAATTTTCCTTGGCTAAATTCTAGCCTCTCTCCCCATCTAAAGAAGGCTAACAGCATCCTAGATAAACAAGGCCCATATAGTGACTAAATCAGTCCGGCAAAATTCCCTTTAATATAAGAGCTTATGCTCTCTTTCGCATAAGAGCTTTGCTACATCTTTTTAACAAGAGCCCTTTGCTCTCTGATCCAGACCTCGTCTAGTGTGGGACCCTTAGCAACCACTACATTTCCCAAGTTTATCTTCGGGTTTGAGCATTCAACCAAAGGAGTGAAGTACCCTCTCTCTACAACGTACTGCAAGCGTATAGGGAGACATGGCTCCAGGCTTAGTTGATTTCCAATGGATGGTATTTTCATATCCTTTGCACAGTGTGGAGGCTCCGACTGCCATTAAAAAAATGATATCGCTCCTCTAAACCTTGATTTGATAAATTTTAAAATACAGTATAGCAATTTGTTGTGCTAGGAAATTTTCTAATTTTCAACAATGATTTCATACTTCTTGTCAGAGACCTGCATGGATGGGCGTATAGTCTCGATGAAGCCTATCGACAAAGAAAAAGTCTCCATGGAAAAAAAAAACACTCAACATCTTTAGCACTATTATATATTCCAGTTCCAGGTCCTATCTTTTCTGTCTAAGACTTTTGAGTACTAGTCATGGTTTTAAAAATGGCCGTTTAAACGGTAATGCCCCAAGCCCGTTTCCGTTAAAACTGTTTAAACACGTTTTATCGGTTTCGAAAAAAACAGCCATTTTTTTTGTTTTAACGGCCGTTAAAATCGTTTAAACAGCCATTTAATTTTGGAAAATTTTGTAAAAAAAAAAGCCGTTAAAATCCGTTTAATTTCCGTTTAAATCCGTTAAATTCCTTTTTTTTTTTAATTTTCAATTTTCAAATTTTGAATTTCAGAGCCACTTTTTCCATTTTTTTTCCGTTAAAACCATTAAATTCCGTTTTTTCCCATTTTTCCCCTGACCGTTTAAACGGTAACGCCCCCAGTCCGTTTAACCATTAAAACGGCCTCCTTTAAACCTTGGTACTAGTATCCCAAGAGCCAGAACCTAGTGCAGACTTGGGTTCCTGGTCCTGTCAGTTCCAGGTCTTTTTGAGTTTGGATCTGAAATAACTAGTCCTGGAACCGAAATAATGGGGACGTAATCGAAAGTGGTTTGTACCAAGTAGTGGTTAACTGGGTACCCATTGACACCCTACCTAAAACATCCTTCCGTTACATCAAACATTAGTAACATTCTTAAGTTCTGCATGAGCAAAATGGGATATTTTTAAGTACATTTAGTGATAGCACTGAGAAGTTTGAACATATAATCACATTACAAAGGTTCCACAAAAAAATTAATAAAATCCGAAAGGATATGATTAATAAAGTAACTGTATGCATGATAGCTTCTGCATGTCTTATGCTAGGCCTTTTATGCTAGTATGGTATACAACAATATCTCCATTATTTCTTGAAGCTTGTTCTTATATATATTCTCCATTCCAGATATTGGGTTTGATTACATTTAAACAAGTAAATCTGTCTCAAGTACATGCTAGTTATCACCTGTAGAACTTTCTCAAAGAAAATCCACAAACAAATTTCCTCCATTGAGTCACCATGTCTGAACAACCAAACTCGGCAATATCTATAAAGTTGCTTCAAAAATACATTTACCCTCCTTTTGCATAGCCACACCCATTTCTTCTCTTGCACAGGTCTGTGAACTGTTGAAGGATCAGCAAGGATGAGTTCATGACCTGCCTACAAAGGATCCCGCTGCTGGTAGCACCTCTCTCCTCTTTGGTGCGCAAGGAACTATTTGGTAGCAGGCAAGGGGAGGTTTCATGAGATTGTGTGATGGATATGTCAGATAACCAGTGATTAGAGGGCAGAATTAGTCATTTGACCATCATTTTTAAGGGGGCTGCCATAGAGTATATTTACTGTGGGATCTTCTTGTAAATTTTAACCTGTAAAATGCCCACAATAAGCTGTTGTAAATATCACTTTGGATATTTATATTTCTTTTATTTACAACCAACCGGTGGGAAATCACACAAATGGAGGACAGTCTTAATCATGTCCTTGAGATACAAAAGGAACCAAAACAGATTACACAATTTACAGTTCAAAATGACTGCATGCAGCTTTACATCAGAACACATTTGTCGTTTGACTTAGTATCCTGCTTGGAAGATGAATCACTGTGATTACTCCTCGGCACCTGCAAAAGAGAGGACAATAAATTTTCACACAGTTCCCACCCAACTAACAGCACAGCACAGGTTATAAAGAAAGACAACTCCTTTGAGTCATTATTGCTGACAATGAAACAATAAGCTATGTAACCACAGTTTACGGTCACCAATTTTATATCATTCTATTTCTTTCTAAACAAAACATTTCTATTTAAACCACTTCTTGTAATATGATCTAGTACATCGTCGTTTGCAGACAGCAGAGTAAGAAAGAAAATGATAGTCGACCCTCCTAATTCCCTTATGTGGTCGATTGCATATGCAAACCTCCAAGGTTAGTGTCCACTTGATTGCATTTGCCAAATATCCTTCAACCACTAGCAGTCCTTTAAAGTTTTTCTTTAGAAATTTTTAATCATTGAAGAACCACAAAAAATTTTGTTCATCAGAATTCCCACTCCAATGGGACCAGAGAAAGCTTTGATGATTTCACCCTGCAAGTTAAAGAAGACACCACCTGTTTTAACCATTCTAGGATTGAATCCTGGATTCTGAAGCCTTCCCTTCCTCTGGCCTAGGCTGGTTCTTGATCTTGAAGCGCCACCATTGAAGATGAATTTTATCCACCCTCTTCCAAGAGCACGCCACCTCAATCTTTTTTGTCCCACCATATAATATGCTATTCCGATTCACAGTAAGATCCATCAAGAACCCAAAATTCCTACAGCAAACGGCATTAACTCAAACATTTCAAATAGCATTGCAAACCACAAAAGGTAACGTTTTCCAAAGAATTTTGCCCCTAATACCGTAGGGACCTTTAGACCAAACGAGAAGAAATTTCCATTTACTCCCTCTTTTGGAAAAATCCACTTCATGTTCAAACCTTTCAAAAAGGAACCCCATACTTCAGTCAATCTTGCAAATCAAAAAAGATAATCCACACCGTCCTCATTGTTCTTACACATAGCACACCAATTTGGGATATATTGTCGTCAATGACTAAGGTGGTCAAAGGAGAGAATCTTGTCTAACACTACCATCCAGGAGAAAGCTCCATTCTTATATTAACCAGTTTCCCTAAATCATCTCCACTAGTAATCTTTACTCTAAGAATCCAAATAGAATACCATTGAAGGAAGATACAGAAACGGACCCATTGGAATTCCCCTTCCAAATACATCGGCAGTTTAATAGGTTCACACATTCCACCAAGGTTTAAATTCGACCATCAAACTTCATAACGGACAGGTAACATAACCATTATGTCCGCCATTACGGATCAAATCATAGTAAAAAATGGTCAAAGTATTATTACTATTTCTTTTTTCAAAATAACATCGGTAACAGTAAAATAATAGATAATGGACGTTTTAACAGCCATTATTTTCTGTTATAAAGTTCAAGTCCACTATAACATTTTTTCGGCCGTTTTTAGCTAATAAAAACATAACAGTCCAGATGTGTTACCTAATACTGAGCGTTATAATGCCTGTAATGGTGTTTTTTTCAAATCATGCGTTCCACTTCTCTATCCAACAAGTTCCTTCTAGACATTGGAGACAAAATGATCCTACCATTTCATCTACGAAATAATAATGATTGTTAAGTTCTCAAGGCTTTCTAATGTAATAAAACCCAAGAAATCTCTTCAAGGCTCTCTTATGTAATTAACTACAAATAATGGAATCGTGAATAGGCATGTAGAAAATTAGAATGTTTGCGAGTAGACTTTTATTAAGAGTGATCCTTCTTCCAAAAGAAAATTTATTTTTTCATGGCACTTCCACCTTCTCTGTCACTAAATTCCAAATTTGTTGATAGCAACCCTAGTCTAATAGGCTACCCAGCAAACATCCCAATCTTCGGACACAATCATCAAAAATTCCATCTTCATCATCATCAATACAGATTACTTGATTTTTATGAGATTCACCCAAACCAACATTAGGTCAAAACACTGATGAACTGCCCATAGAATTTCAACAATGGAGCTGATGCATCTACAAAAATTATGGTGTCAATATCAGATATCATGGATCCTCCCTCTCCCACACTGTATCCTAGTGTTAAACCTTCTCACATTGGCACATGCATGAAAAAAATATTGTATTCTTTATCTCCTACTTTAAAGACAATTTACTCTTGATTTTTGTCTCTAAGTTATCTCTTCTTTTCGAAGTAGTAATCAAAGAGCCTTTTTAGCCTGCTCTCCTTTAATATTCTTGTTATAATTATTTATTTATTTCTAGCTCCTTTATCTTTTATATGTTTTAGTTTTAGGTACAGGGGTAGATTAGTCATTATATTAATTTTCTAATAGTGCATTTGTAATTTCAGGATAAGTAAGGATTATATGTTGTAACCTATCAATATAAACAGAACATAAGGAAGAAGGGAATGAGATAAAGAATGCTGCTACCCTCTCTCCTGTTCTCTCTACTTCTCCATCTTTTCGTCTTTTCTTCTTCTTCCTATAGTTATTTTACTTGTTAGTGTGTCTAACCACAAATCCTAGCATTATAACAGTGGGATAAAAGCCTCAGTAAATATTACTCCAGTCTTTGGGGAATGTGGGAGGAACTGAATGTTTATCAACATCTCACATATGATTTGGATACCCATAGACGACGGCGTGAATATCAACCGGTTATAGCTTAAAGTCTCGGACAAGAAGTTCCATCTGTCAATGAGGTCTATTCTAGACTTGAAATAGATTCCATGAATGGTAACCCTATTGTGGATAAAAGAGACAGATCAGCCCTTAGTACATCCTATGGTAGAGGAGATGGTTACCGTGGTGGTGGTAGAATAAAAGGTGGTCGTCTCTCCTGTGGTGAAGGTCACGATTCAGGGGAGGTTGTGGTAGAGATCAAGGTCGAGGTCTCAAAAAATGTAGTAATTGTAGCAAAACAAACCATATTGTGGATTATTGCTGGGATCTTCATCGGAAGCCTACGTGGGCTAACCATGCTTTTGTTACAGAGGAGAAAGGAAGTAGTCGAACAAGTAATTCATCTGACTCGCAACAACAGCATACAAGTGATTGAGACATTATATCCCATGAAGAGTGTTCAAAGCTTACGAAGAGTCTACAATCGACGAATCTTCCAACTTCTTCCTCCATGGCTACTCTTGCCAACTCGGGTAACGCTTATCTTGCCTCTCAGCATTTCATCCCATGAGTCATTGACTCAAGGGCATCCGATCATATGACTGTTGAGTTAGGTATATTTTACTTCTTTGGACCGTTCTATTGATCGGTCGTCTATTACTTTAGCAAATGGTACTACTTCCAATGTACATGGACTTAGAACCATTGCACCTCGTACATCTTTAGCATTACCTTCAGTGTTATCTTTTCCTAACTTTCCATCTAATTTTATTTATGTTAGCAAGCTCACTAAGTTGTTGAACTGTTCAATAATACTCTTTCCCTCCTATTGCATTTTTCAGGATCAAAAGACAAAAATGAAGATTGTTTGGGGGCATGAACGTGAAGGTTGTACTACCTAGACACAACCAGTTTGCCCTGCATTGAAAGATAGCTCTTCTCCTTTCCAGTGGCATTATTGCTTGAGCCACCCTTCATTGTGTAGTTTACATAGTCCAATTACTTCATTATCTTTTGTTTCTTCTTTAGATTGTGAGGTATGTGAGTTGAGTAAGCATAATCCTTCTACTTATCTGCAACATACCAAAAGTCGTAGGATGAGTCCCTTTTCCCTTGTTAATTCGGATGTTTGGGGTCTTGCTCGGGGTACCTAGTTTGGCTGGTTTCAGATATTTTATTACTTCTGTGGATGATTATTCTCATATGACTTGGTTATATTTAATGAAAGACAGTTCAGAAGTTTTTTTCCATATTTAAATTGTTTATAGAAGTCAATAACTAATCCGATACTTGCATCCATGTTTTATGTTTTGATAATGTAGCTGAATATATGTCTCGTCCTTTTCAATCATTTCTTAGTCATACTGCTATCTTACATCAAACATCTTGTAGTCACACATCACAACAAAATGTAGTGGCCAAAAGGAAACATAGACATTTATACCTCTGTTTTATTTATGCAAGAAAAGGGTGTTATGAGTGGTCTTTCAAACCCATCTAATTTCTTTGGGGTTCCCATGACTTCGGATGAAGTTAAATGGGGTTAATTACTTACAGTGGTCAAAATCTGCACAAGTGTTTCTTACTGCCAAGGGCTAGTTAAAGAATCTAACCTCAAAGAAACCGTCTGAGCAGGTAATTTTGAGGAGTGGGTTCAAGAGAATGCTCAGATTATAACTTGGTTTTTGATTTGCATGGAACCTTATTTGAATTCAAATGTCGTGCTACTTGATACGGTCAAAGAGATTTGGGATACATTAAGAGATATAGACTCCTCAAAAAAGAACATCAGTCGACCTACCAGTTATTTAAAGAGATCTTTACATTACACCAAGGAGACCACTTTTTTTTCTTTTCCCTTCTCTTTTTTTTTTTTTTTTTTTTGCATGGTGTTATCTCCATTGCTGCAGATATGAGTTGGTCATTATTTTAGCTGAACATAAAGAATACTTTCTTACAAGGGGACCTTTGAGATGAAGTGTACATGGAGCAACTTCCTAGGTTTGTTGCTCAGGGGGAGTTAGACAAAGTGTCAATTAAAAAAAGTATATATGAGCTTGGTTTGACAAATTCAGCACAATGGTAGTGGCGTATGTACTAAAACGAAGTCAAGAAAATCAATGTATTTATACGACAAGGTGAGTAGCATTATTATTCTAGTTGTGTATGTTGATGATATTGTGGTTACAAGAATTGATACAAGAGCATTGAACGGCCGATGCCGCATATGAAGTTAGTGTGGTTAGCCAGTATATGCAAGTTCTGAGGACCTCTCATATGGAGGCTGTTGTCGGATCGCCGAGACGAAGATTCTTGTCATAGGTCATCTAAGAGTTGAAGGGTACATTGACGTTGATTGGGCTATATCCCCTTCTGATAGGAGATCAACTACTGGGTACTGCACCTTTTTAGGCGGTAACTTGGTCACGTGGAAGATTAAGAAATTAAGCATGGTTGTTGGATCAAGTTCAGAAGTAGAGTATCGATCCATGGCACATGCCACATGCAAGCTTTTCTAGTTAAATTCCCTCATGCAAGAGTTTGGAATTGGGATTGAAGAACCACCTAAACTTTATCCTGATAACCAAGCAACTTCTCATATAGCAAGTAACCGTGTCTTCCATGAAAGAACGAAGCCTATCCAGGTTTACTATCATTTTTCAGGAAGAAAATAGATTAAGAAGATTTGTTTCAAGTTGGGCATGGATCTAACTTGAGGAGTGTTAAAATTATTTATTTATTTCTAACGCCTTTATCTTTTACATGTTTTAGTTTAAGTACAAAAGTACATTAGTCATTACCTTAACTTTTTAATGGTGTCTTTATAATTTCAAGAAGGGTTTACCTATTGTAACACTACCAATATAAATAGAACACCAAGGAGTGAGCACGAGATATAGAATGCTGCTCCCCTCCCTCCTTTTCTCTCTACTTCTTCTCCATCTTTTCTTCTTTCCTGTTTATTCTTCCATCTATAGTGTGGCCTCTTCTTTTTCTTCTTCTCTTTTCTCCTCTTGTTGTTTCTTCTCTTGGCCTCTTTCCTTAAATATATCTCATCATTCAGCGAAAATAGGATAGGTTTCTTCTCTTCACCTTTTCAAAAGCTTCAATTTTTTAAAGTCGCTCCTTGTAGTTTAATTCAATCCTATTGTAGGATTCTAAAATTTCACTCGATTTTAGGTTTTAGTGCCTTTAACTTAGAATGGAACGAGAAACCAGCAAACCCTTCACAAAGAAAAGATTTCCACCATTCATCCACTAGTTTTTTTAAACCCTAGCACCTGAAACCACATGTCTTTAAAGAAAGGCTTATATGAAAGTGTTCTTAACTCGGCCCTAAACGGAGAGCCTCTTTGTCACACCCCCAAATCCGATATTTGGTCATATCGACATTTCTCGTATCTTGAGACGCGATCCGATCATACAAACGCACAGTTAAACAAAACTGATATCACGATGCAGCGGAAATACACCGGATAATTTTTTTTTCATCTTGTTTAAACAATCCATAAAACGAAACACACTTTATTGACACATTAATAATGTTAGAAGATCTCTCACCTCAAACAAAACCGTAATATGCCCATCCAAAAGAAAACATTGTATATATATCGTACTCCCAAATACATGTTACTAAACGGTCAAACGACCTACATAACTTATGTATCCTTCTACAAGATAGAAGAATTAAACAAAATATAACATCGTCTCTAGCACAAGTCTATCAACAGAAATGCTGGAAGCATCAGACCAACTTCCCCTTATCCTTTCCTGAAAACAAAACATTTTAAAACGATGAGCTAGGGCCCAGTAAGTACATTCCTCATGCGTAAAACCACTTAAATCAGCGACTTTTGTTTATTTTAAAACAAATACGATTTGTAAATGAATTTCACGTGTAATTCGATAAAACTCAATTCTCCATCAATTATTTACGTATAACTTCGAATATAATGAAGACTTTTCATATAACAGTCAACCTTTCTCTTATCAGAATACCCGTGACCATTTCTATAAAGTCAAACTATCAATTCTGATGTATTCCGTACCAACATTCCATCGGTCCTAGTGTACGATGTCAACACTTCTAGTCCACAAGTAAACTCCCTAATGTGCACACTAATTATTTCATTAGGTATCCTCTCTCCGGATTCCCTAATTTTCTTTTAGGTATAAATACCAAAGGGGTCTCATGAATGAGACAACGCCTCTTCTTTAGGGGACTGGAACCCCAAGGGGTCTTAAGGAAATAAGACAACGCCTGATGCTTTAGGGGACTAAAACCCCAAGGGGTCTCAAAGAAATGAGACATCGCCTGATTCCAACTAATCTGATATTCTACATTCCCAATCACGTTCTTATTTATGTCCTTAATCGTATTTATATGCATAAAATAATGTTTGTAGAAACATCTTTACATGCATAACATTCATATTTTTTGTATTTTGAAACTAAAAATAAGAACATTTAAGCCCTATTAATATCTTAGAAAGCGAATACATAAAACGGATGAAAAACGCATATATCTCATTTTAAATGAATTTGAACATGACTTCATCCAACTAAATAGATTACACATGTCCTCATCTATCATAATTTCATGCTTTTAAGATTACAAGAAATTATCAATGCATTTACACATTTTATGTGGAAAATACAAGAATTGGGATTTTTCCTTGCTAAAATTTAACAGATAACAAGAATAACATTTTTAGACATTTTCCCCAAAAATAATAGAATTTTCTAAAATTTTTCTACAATATTTTGTGAATTTTCTACTATTTCAAAAAAATAAAAAATAAAAATAATATTTATAAATAAATAAATAAATAATAATTAATCAATTAAATAATTAATTAAATAAATAAAGGCATAAAATAAATAACTATGTACTTACAAGTGAATACGCTAGAATCCCAAATCCTTGAACCTCGTACGATGCGAATCTCGAGGTAGCGCGTATCTCGAGGCAGTAGGCCCCACAAAAAATTTTCAAAAGACCTGAATATTTTTAGGAATTCCTAGGAATTTTCTAGAATTTCTTCTACTTGAGGGATTTTTTTGTAAATATACTTACCTTAGGGGTTAGAATGCAAATACCCAAATTGATGTAATTTTCTTAAGGCATGGCCTTGTATTTATAGAGGTTGAAAACTCATAACTTTTCATTCCTATCCGATGTGGGACTATAATTTTGAAAATTGTCTTTTTTTTTCAAATTTTAATAAAAACTTAAAATGTTGCCCAGAACTAAACACAATAACTTTTGACTCGCACATCCGATTTGGACAAACTTAATACCGATAGAAAGCTATTGTTGAGACCTTTAAAATGACATACATATAATGTTCAAAGTAATATAAAATGTCTACTATAATATTGTTAGAAATAGGGTCATTACACTCTTGGAGCCGTATCACTACAAGCTGAAGTCCTTAAAACTCGTTGCTAAAAGGATTTCAAAAGATCTTGCTACGATAGGAAGTCTAAAAGGTCTTATAGCACAAAAATTGTTCCAAAAGCTCGCACCTCAAAATGGGGTTCAAGATCTCCTTTGCCGCAATCCTAAAAACGAAACCAGTCTCTTTTCAGTTGCTCGTCGTAAGGGACTAATTTATCGGCCTTTGCGATGCCGGAGCATGTGATGTCACTAGTCCATAGCATTACCTTGAAACTCTTCAGAGGTAGAGCGAAAATCCTTTGGTGCATCCTACCGTTCGCAGTGTTTTGGGCTATATGGAAGGAGAGGAATCGTTGTATCTTCGAAGGAGTGGAGGAAGACATTCCAAAAGTTATCTTGAAGATCAAAGCCTTTTTGTTTCTTTGGTCATCTATCTCTCTAGAGTTTAGAGGGTGCTTTTTGAGACTTGTTTTTAGATGGTAAGAGCTCTTGGAAGTCTCCTCCCCAGTTTGATTGGAGTTAGTCCAGTTTGAGGGGCTCTCACCTTGAGAGTCCTCTAGGCTGTATCTTTTGGGCCTTCGCCCCTTCAATATCAACTCCAATTTATCAAAAAAAAAAGGGACCAATTTATTATTGGTCTCTCGCCGCGATGCCAGTGAAGCAACCGATCTCTTATCAGTTGACATCCGCAATGGAGACAAGTGGGCCAAATTCTCACCACAGCGCATTAAGATGATCTAAGATCATAATGGCCACTTGTTGCGAATTCTGACATCCATCATGAGTCTTACCTCTAAGCATACTAAGTTAATAAACTTTACTAGACCAAAGTTTTTCTTTCCATTGTCCTCACTTCCATACCATCTTGATATGTTACATCAAAAGCAACTTTAATTGAAAATTTAAAATGCACTGCATCTTTATCTCTCTACCTAGAAATGTAATCAAATGCCACCTCAGATAGTGGTAATCAATCAGAGACAGGCCTAACCAGATTGCTTGGCACGTCATCAGCTTCCTCTCTAGGACGAAGGTGGAGCTCATTGCAGAGACCTACTCGGACTGAAATCTTCAGCAAACAAAAAGATGCTTCACACCCAAGGTAGAGATTCCCACATCTGAAGAATGTAGACGTGGTCTGATATGAAGCTTCAGCTCCCTCAGATTACCTTTTCTCACTTGAATCCACACCATTTCTAGATCTTCCATCACCATAGGTTGACCCACCTTGTTAAAACCTCTACACAGATCTCCTATGGTGATCTACACAAGGAGTTATATATGGCTATGGTTTCAAACAAAAAAGTTATATATGGCTACACCATCAGGTTTTCAAAATCAAGGGAAGCAAGGAAATGTGGATACTTAAAAAGGAAATATATCACCTGAAGCAGTCACCATGAACATGATTCGATAGATTTTGTAATTGTAAGGTTTAGATTCTTAGTTTTGGCTAATCCAGTATGACAAAAATCAAAGTGTTGTAAACCTTCTTAGTGTGAGGTAAACTGTTTAGTAGGTCAGAGTGTGTTACACTTGCATCACTTAGAGAAAGCCTGAAGACAGTAAAGACTACCAGAAAAACAGGAAGATCAAGAAAAAGAATTGAAGAATCATCCCTGGTCACACTATTGGAAAGGTAAGATACTTAGAGACTTTTGGATTAGATTGATAAAAATCATTTAAATCATCTCTAAGTTGTTTAGTTTTAGTACGAAATCGATTGATCGCAAAATCGAAAATTTCTGAGGATATATTGGCTTGACCGATCGATCAGATTTGGCCCAATCGATCAGACACCAGAAAGTGTGAAAACAACATTTTTGTTTGACAATCGATCGAAGGTCTCAGTGACTAAACCGATCAATCGGACCACGCGATGATTTGAAAAACTATTTTTTCTTACTAAATTGACTCATGCTCATACTCGTGCTAGAACTCTTAGGGCTTGTAATTACTATAAATATAACATCTAGTTTCGAAAACCTTATCACTCTAAGGCACTCCAAGCAACTCCAAGAACCTTAAGTCCTTAGTTCCAAGAGAAACTTTGAAAACCCTAGTTTTCCCATTGTTTACTCTCTTGACCGATCTTTAGTTTGATGATCTGTTGATCAACGTTTATCTTCCAAGCTCAATCTTGATTTCTTTTGAAGAGTAATGATCAAACATGTTATTAGAAATCACAAGTGTTCGTACTCAACGATTTTGAGTGTGATTCGGGGTTGGACCGAGTTGATACGTTTTGAGGTTGGATCAAATCGTTACAGTTCTTGGTTGGATCGGCTTGTAGAAAGAAGGTCGGGGCTAGACTGAGCGAAGTGTAGGTTCAGGGATGGACCAGACTAAATCGTAAAGAACGTGATCCAGCAAAGGCGCTTCTTGGATTCATTGTGTGGTATACGAGAAGTGCAAATAGCATCGGCAGTGGGCTTGAAGGATGGATTCAAACTGAAAGTTGTGATGAACGGTGTGCAGTCTTGTATAATTAACTTTGCATAGTTGTACGTTTCACATCTGGACAAGGTCCCATGGTTTCTCCTGAAAAGGTTTCCACGTAAAAATATCGCGTATTGTGTGACTGATTTATATTCCACACTGTTAACATTATTAATCAGTTGATCAATCATATTAGGATTGCTTACATGTGATTTAGAATCCCTAACCCAAACCAGTAATTGAGTAGGTTGCATATTGATAGTTTAATTTTTGAAATACCTATTCACCCCCCTCTAGATATCTTGGACCAGAATGGAATCAAACTTTCAATTGGTATCAAAGCACCAGGTTATTCTGTTAGGCTTAACAGCCTGAGTAAGTTTCTACTCTTGTATTCCTATCTGGATAGATACAGAAAGAAGACGGTAATACGTTTAGATCCCTATTGTTCAATGGAGAGGATTATGCTTAACGCCTTGTATCAAAAGGGTGCGCCTCACATGCATATGCCAATGGGGGCAATGCTACCTTAAAAAATTCTTCCTTTCTTTCTCTAAATCATAGTTAAATAATAATATGCTATTCTAGATTAAATAAAATCTACAAAAACATCTCTTTTCCATATAAAATAGATTAATGTTATTTTTTACAAATTTACCTATATTTATCATTTCATTAAAATATCCTATTATTTATTTATTTTCTTATTTTAAGTATTCATTTAAACAGGCATGTTCATGAGGATTACGCACCACGCTTTAGGCTCTTAAAGTGCCACAAGCCTTCGCATTTAAAAACATTGGGTTTGAGTGGTTGTTACACTAAGTTTTGCCTTTTTTTAATGACTTAAAATTTGAAAAGTTGGGAGTACGAAACTATAGATGTGTTACACTTGTAATTTGATTTTGGTGAGTTTCAAACATTGGATATGGAAGTATTTTTTTTAGGTATCCGAGCTTCTTAGAGCACCCGACTAATCCCATGGGGCACGGCTGCACCCCTAACCTAGTGCCCGAAGTCTACTAGGATATATCCCACGGGGTGGCCCAGTAATGTGAATTGCCATTAGGAGCCTCACACAGGGAGCTCAGATACCTTAGATGTCTTCTCGGATGTTTTGAGGCGGCATCGGGGCTTAAGGTAAACCTATCGAATAGTGAAGTGCTTGTTGTAGGGGATGTCCATAATCTGAGAGAGCTGAGCGTCAGCTTGGGGTGTGGCGAAGTACCTTGGTTTGCCTCTCGGTGCGAAGTACAAGGACAAATCCGTGTGGGCCCCCGATGATAGAGAGGGTTGGCAAGAGGTTAGTTGGCTGGAAGAGTAGATACTTATCCAAAGGGGGTAGGATCACCCTCATTAAAAGCACCTTGTCTAGTATGCGCCTATTCACTTTCTATCCTTGTTCATTATTCCAGCCAAAGTTACTCACAGTCTGGAGAAGATCACGAGGGACTTTTTGTGGTCTGGAAAGGGAGATAGCCACAAGTTCCATTTGGTGGATTGGGGCAAGATTTGTTCTCCTAAGGAGGAAGGGGGTCTAGGGTTTCGGCACTTCCGCGATATGAACACGGCTCTGCTCAGTAAATGGTTGTGGAGATTTGGCGAGGAGGAGAGTTTGTGGAGGGGGGGGTGGTTGGGAGTAAATATGGGTTTTTGGAGAATGGTTGGGGCAATTATCCCGTTCAGACGCCTTACGGGGTTAGTGTGTGGAGAGGGATCACAAGGTCTAGCGAGAAATTTGAGCGGGACATTATTAACAAGGTAGGGAAGGAGACAGGGTTAGATTTTGGGAAGATAAGTGGTGAGGGGAGGCTTCACTGAAGGATGACTTTCCAATCCTATACTCTTTATCGGATTGTCAAGGAGCGGTAATCAGGGATTTTACTGTTAGTAGGGAGGGTGACTGCTCGTGGAATCTGGGTTTAAGAAGGGATCTTAATGACTGGGAAGTGGATCGACTAGCTTCTCTCCTTGGTAGGGTTGGAGTTAACCCCTACCTAGGAGAGGAGTCTGACGCTAGAATCTAGTAGTGGGATTTCAAAGGTAAATTCTCAGTTTGTTCTTTCTATCACAACTGTGAACCAAGGGCTTTGGAGACTTTTCCTGTTCCTATTGTGTAGGGATACCCGATCCCTTCCAAGGTGAAGTTCTTTGCGTAGACGGCCTATCATGACAAGATCTTGACTGTGGACCATCTTATTAGTAGGGGCATGATGCTCACTAATAGATGTGTTATGTGCAAAAATGAAGAGGAGGCGGTGGATCATGTCCTCTTGCATTGCAGATTCTCCTTTGCAGTGTACCAAGCGTTCTTTGTGTTGTTCGAGATCCCTTATGTCGTCCCTCATCATGAACGTGACCTCTTCCAAGGATGTGCGGACGGTTACTTGACAAGTAGAGGATGGCTTCTTTGGCGCTTTTTACCTTTCGCGATCATATAGGCGATTTGGAAGGAGAGGAATTGAAGGATTTTTTAAGATAAGGAAAAAGGCTTGAAGGAGGTGATCTTAGACGTGAAGTCCTTTTTTTTGTGGTCCTCGTGCTCCTCCCCTTTGTTCCAAGGATGTTTTTTGAGTCCTTTGTTTTCCGTTGGAACGAGATGCTTAGGGATCCTACTCCTTTTGTTATGAGTTAGATCCCAATCTTTGTACAGTTTTGGGGTTTTCCCTTTTATAATATACACACACTTATATTTAATTATTTATCTACTTAAAATGCATGTTGGAGAGGCTTACGCTTTACACCTCATGGCTTTGGCTAGTAAAACGCCTGGCCTCACCAAAGCATTTAAAAACACTGCTTTAGAGTTCCTAACCGACTGACGATTGTGAAACATAAGGCTTTAACTGTGAAGCTGTATATTCAAGTTCACAAAAGATATTTCAATTTGATAGTATCGGCAAAAAAGGATGAATAGTAATCTGTTAGAATCTGTACTTTACCTGTGGACCTGTGACAAGCCTTGAACTGCTACCAGTGGATGACTGTTGCAAATTTTGTTGCCGTTGTGGCTGGTTCTCAAACTCCTGTTGTTGTAGTGCTATTGCCAGTTGCAGATCAGAACTGTCAAAATATCATAAGATGTATGGGGATTATCGTTCAACAGGAACTACTACAATTATTATGTAAGATGGCTTCTCTTGAAGAAAAAGTAGTGAGAGAATTTATTAAGCAACACTTGTAAGTCAAATACCAACTCCACTAAATAGATTACACAAGCACAGAACAAAAGTATAACTGTAACAGTTCCAAGTCTCCTCCCTGGAAAGCAGGCAAGACCCACTCATGGCATTTCCAACCAGCTTCCAATTATGATTCAATTTCTCAGAAGAAAGAAATCTAGGCAGTGCTGATGATGAAATAATATGATAAATACATCTATAGTTGTCATAGTGGTATCCCAATAATGACAATACAAATCCAACATTATTTTCTAACCAAGGGTTCTGATGGACACCAAGGCTAAATAATCTGCATACAATGAAATAGGATATTAGTAAAGAGGGATTACTTTAAAGTCGAACCCGCTGGTGCTGAATTGTCAATGCTAGCAATACAGTCCTGAGGCAGAAAACATTATGTTAGTTTTGTGCAAGCCTTTAATCATAAGTTTCAGAACATTATTTAAAATCTGAGAGATAAACAGCGGTACTGACCATGGCATTTTGCTCATTCCATGTGTCATTGGCATCATTTTCTACCTTAAATTCCTTAAAGTTACCTGTCATAAACACTGTATCTCCATTGACCTGAATAAGTGTGGAGTATAATGTTAACAATATCAATATTAAAGAATATTTTATTTATTTTGATAAATGGCCAACAAATAGGAGCATGTGATAAAGTCACGTAACTCTCTGGGATATTTCACTGCATTCCCTTGACAAAGAAAGTTATCCAGGAAACAGTCTTACCTCATTTAGCTTTTCCCATACCAAATCAGGTTGGTTTATGTAACCCTGGTCAGTGGCTAAGAGATAAAGTTCACCATTAAACTGCAAATAAAGTCAGTGACTTGTGAATATCCCAATGTTTATGCTGAGGGCAAGCAGACCACTAAAAACTCCCTAGTTGTTTTCTTTTGTTTATTCAACAGCTACAAGTCTAATTGGCAGACCAAAGAAACAAAGGAAAAACATGATAGGTTCCAGCTGACCTTGAACATGGTGCTGAAGTGATTGTTGCGGAAAAAAATACAGAGCTCACGTTCCTTAAGACCTTCTTGTAGGCAAAATAGGCTGCCAAGGAGGAAATGATGAGAAAAAGGAAAAAAAAACCTACTTATAACTCGAATAGCAGAACAGAGAGGCCCAGTATTGAAAAGAGAACTTCAAAGAAAAATAGAAAGATAACATACCCACATATGGTCAACTGGCTTGCATTGTTTTTCAAAAAGTTCCTTACCAGTTCCCCTGAGGAGAATTTAAAAGGAAAAAAAAGAAGAGTTTCAAATATATGCAGGAATGTAAAAAAGAATATGTGGGAATTTCAAACAATCAAAGAATAACTTATATCATCATTTTCATTGATATTGAACAGCCCCTTACCATTTTGTTGAGTAATTTCATAATGGGGATGTACATCATAGGCATCTCCTGTGCGTCTGTCAGCTTGCTCAGCCAGAACCATCTCACCTTCATAAATAGGCTCTCGGTCTTCATAAGCTGTTAGGCCAGAATCAAGTATGCAGTCCTCTCCTTCATATATGGGTTCACTGCCACAGAGGCTTGAGGTGACACCCTCAGGGACTTCTATGTGCCCCCTTCTGCCACCAGAGAAATTAGAATCTGCATTTGGTGCAGATGGACCAGAAAACACAATGGCGTCACAGCCACTTTGATTATCTGCTAGCTCAAGATGAATTGAAGATGTGGATGTATCTTGCAGGCATAACTGTTGAACTTGTTGGTCCCCTCCTGGCCCATGAATGTGATCTGCATATGCAGAGGAAGAATCTCCATCTAGAAAAAAATAAGGTTCACTTTGATTCTGGACCAATGCATCAGATCTAATGTTGTCCATCAAATCATTACAAATGAAATGGTCTCCAGAATCTTTAGAACATGACTGATCTAGGTGATTTCCTGCAGCAATCTTTGAAAATGAAGGATCTGCTTCCCTGGAACTAATTTTCAAAGATATCCCATCATTATTGCAACTGCTTGAAGCATTGCAATCCTGTGATATGGATAGTTCTGGCTGATGGAATATCTGACGTTCGTAAACAGGGTGCCCCTCAAATGTATCTGCGAGAACATCCGATCCAGAACTCTCGAGACGTGCACCTTCATCTGAACTTACAGAAGTATCACTCCTATTTGTCTTGGATGAAAGAGACTCATCCACTGAAGCTAGCAATTCAGCACTTGACAATTCCAAGACCCTAAAGAGTTCTGCTTCTTCCTCTAGGTCTCCCTTTCTTCCATTCTGATGACCACACAGAGAATGTGGAGAATCATCAAAAGATCTAGCTCTTGAAAGGCATGGAGTGGGAACTCCTAAAGTTGCAGTTGTTGCAGCGGCAAAATCAATACAATATTCTTCAGGGTAAACCTTTTGTTCTTCCTCTGTATTTCTTGTTTCGAGGGCAACAAGCTCCCCCATAAGAGTGTTGTAGGACTTCAACCCAATTGCATTTGCAGTATCATAGTCCTGGTATGAATCCACAAAAAAACATCAGCGAGTTAAAAACAGAAGCATTAATTATCAAACTAGTGGAAATAAGTACATTCTACTAAGTGTAACCAAAGTGATATTTAATAAATGTCTAAATAAGAAGTGCTACATCAGCCAAATTCTCAAGAATGGAACTGTGTCCTTTTAATTACCAAGCAAATTTCTTCTTAGTCTCCTCTCCCTGACAACCTCTGATCATTAGAACTTGAGGAATGAGATGAAGCCCAGAATTGTAAATGCACTCGAGCATTAAATAGTGCACTAGTTGCAAGATGCCATCACACACATAAGGTAAATAAGAAAAGGATGTAGTGACAATTAGAGAGTAAAAGAAAAAGGCGAAAAATATCGAAAAACGGAAATGAATGAGATAGTGCCCATCCAATTCATCAAAGTTACAACTAAAATGAAGAGCTTGATTCCGATTACAAAGCATGCATTCAAGAACATAAGAGAAAATAAATGCAGGCAGCTGCTACTATATTTTCATTGAATAACAAAAGCAAATTCTGTCGTTGCTGTTCATCAGTAAAGCATATGATAATTTTCATCAAAGCTCACGCTGCTCACCTATCCAAAAATAAAAGCATGAAAAGTAACAATTTTTGCAGGTCAAAAGAAATGATTTTTAAGAATCATCACTATGACTCCACTGATGAGGTCAACTAGATTGTTCAGGATTGATGAGCAAATCATTCTACCCTCATTCAGGAAGGAATATGTAACTTGGGTGAGTACGGCTGCGACACGGCCAGGATACGTCATGGACACAGCATTTACACTTAAAAAATGAAGTGTCCGACAGTTACCATGAAGAAGACGCTGATAATCGAAATCAAAACCTTCGATTTAGAGGAAACTTCGGTGAGAAATCGTCCGTTTGTGAAGCTCATCGAAAGGGGTAGAGGATTCACCAAAGCCATTCTCCTGAACGACAATGGAGTCAGCTGGTTCAGAGAGGTGTTAGAGGAACTATGCTTGGGTAAAGAGAGAAGTAACTTCGTCAGAAAGCTTCACGATAACGGTAGAACTTGGGTGGCAATTCGCGGAGCTAACCACAGGGATGTTTTCTTGAAAGTTACGGAGTTCTTTGGAACCTCCTCCTCTTCCACTATTTTCATTCCAGAGGGCTCTAGCAAAGATGGGTGGAGGAATCTCGAATATGTTATCAACAGGTCTTTCCTGGGAACCCACAAGCAACTTGAAAGGGTCAACGGTGGAAGAAAGGACGTTTCTCGTTCTTACCAAGGCAAGGCATCTACGGGAGAGGTCCAGGCGAAGGTGGAACAGATTGGAGGAGACCCTTGTATTATTACGGACTACAACTATGCGTCTAGCTCCTTTGGGGCTTGGAGTAGGGCAGTGGTGTGCGACGCCATGAGCACGGACCTATCTCCGGCTCAAGTTAAAGGAGCTATACTCCGTCATCTCAGACCTCGCGGCGTACACGACATTTTCAAGTTCGGGAATGGGAGATTTGCTCTTCTGGCTAAGGAGGAGGAGGACGTCAAGAAGATTTGTGACAGCAGCCCGATAGTGATGGACAATGGAGTTGTTTGTCTTCACTGGTGGTGGCCTTCTGTCCATACTTTCCTCTGCGAGTCGCTTATTAGAGAGCGGTGGCTGGTAATGAAGGGGATACCGTTCCATTTGCGCAACAAGAATATTCTCACGGCTCTAGGCGATATCTGCGGGGGTTTCCTCGTTCTCGACGACAGAGGACTCCGGTTGGACAACCTGAACGCCGTTCGACTGAAAGTTGTAGCGGTGGGCCTGAAGCGCATCCCCAGGGTGATCCAGATCAGGGACAGGGGTGTCGTTTTCCCGGTTATAGTTGAAATCGAAGAACCCTTTAGTTCTACGATGTCCACGGAGCCCTGCAAAGCTTTCTTCCGGCCGATAATCCCTGTAGTCGACGAGGTAGCAGGGTTGCGAGATCCAGGTGGCAGGAACTAGGCTGACAAGGAGCAAGGGGTGTCAGGGTCTCAGACAAGTGGATATTTCGAAACCTACGTGGAAGGAATGGACCACAAGAAGAAGTCCAGGTGGGAGAGGGTAGACCAAGCACAAGGTCCGCTGAGGAATTCAAATTACTCGCTTTTAAGCAGGGAGTACGAGACTCAACGGGGGGAGAACAGGTGTTGATCGACAATCGATTTAAGCTACTGGCTGCTAAGCTGGTAGCTAGGGAGGACAGCCCAGAGGACAACCATGTGGCTGCAATTGTTAGGGTCGGAGAACCGAGGCGTCAATCCCCTTCTGCCACCACCGAACAGGTGTCGACTATCCCCAGGTCAGGAGTCGATTCGTACTGGGAGAGCAGGTCCCCGAATAGACAGAAGAGAGGCACGCATTCGCATGCCTCGTACTCAGCTGACGGATCTAACGTAGAGCCACCACGTGGAGCGCATCGAAGGCACGAGATATTCGAGAAACGTCTTTCTCTTAATCCAATGGTCGATAGTGGCGGAGACTAGTCTAAGGGGAAGCAACTTATCAATCCTGATACGCCAGGTATTAGAACCATCGTTTCAGCGATCAGCTTGTCTGTGAACGATCGTGAAGCAGCGGCGATACACCATAGCGTCTCTCGTTCCTATCACTCCTGCCCAGGAGCCTGTTCCCAATCGACCATGTATGCTGAGGCAGAAGAAAGAAAATCCTTCCCTCCCCTCGTCACTTCAAAGAACCCGCATCCCCTCTGTCCGAGGGAAGCGATGTTAACCAGAAGTGTACCTTCGACGTCTGAAGCTCCACGAGGTATGTATCGAAACCTATTCGAAGCCCCACCCCAACCCTTCTCCCACTTCTCCGGCCTTTCTCAGGATGCTACAGACTTTTCAGCTGCGGTGGATATTCTGGGTGACGGTAGACTGGTGGATTACGGTCCATCAGAGGCACCCTCATGTGATAGTAGCACGGATGGAGGTGAGACAGATTCAGATGTCAGCAAGGTCGAGGTTACCTCTGAATCTGAGGGTGGGGTGTCGATGAAGTCTGTGTCGTCGTCGGAAGGCCTCAACGCACATGATCCTAATTTGAGGTCACCAAGAAGGGGGGAAGATATGCTCTTTACGCCGGAATCGTACTCGACCAAGAACTCCACAGCAGAGAATACAAAGTCAGATGGGAAGGGGGAATGGTCAACGGGAAGGTATGTACGCTTCAGCAAAGCCATAGGGGTGTCATTTGATGGTAAGGATGAACAGATTCGGAGACTATTCAGCAACTCAGAAAACGCAGATAATAAGGTTTCAAGCCCAGGGAAGCCAGTCCTGCAGAAGAGCACTGATCAAGAGAACTGTCACCCCAATTCCAGAGGGGCAGCAGAGGGGTCAAGCGATTACAATTGCAGACCTATAGAGAATTTAGGGGAAGACAGAGGACCGGAAGGAGAGGAACCTAAGGACAGAAGAAAGGGGAAGCAGAAGAGCAAAGTAAACAAGGAATTGAACAAGCTTGTTAGTAACATCAACTACGATGGCAGGAATCACGAGAAGAGAAGTAGCAGGAAGACCATGGCCCATATTCTGTGCAAATGAAGTTCAAGATTCTCTCTTGGAACGTGAGGGGTCTAGGAAGTCAGGACAAGAGGAGCTCTTTAAGGAGTTTGATAAAATAGAGGAAACTAGATTTGATAGTCATCCAAGAAACTAAGATGGCTATTATGAAGAACAGGGTGGTAGAAGAGGTTTGCGGGAGTAAGGAGTTCAACTAGAAAGCCATTCTAGCCTTGGGGTCAGTGGGGGGGGTGCTGGTAGCTTGGGACAAAGGCGTTCTGAAGGTGGATGATGTCAACATGGGATTGTTCTCTCTGTCTCTTCTTTGCAATAGCCTCGAAGATGGGTTCCAATAGGTTTTCTCCGGGGTTTACAGTCCTACTGTCATTTAGTCGTGATCCCAGCTTTGGGAAGAGTTAGATGGGGTGCATGGATCCTAGAATCTCCCATGGTGTATTGGGGGGGATTTCAATGTAATTAGATTCTCCTACGAGAAGAAGAGGGGTAGAGGTAGCAGAATCACACCGAGTATGATAGAGTTCTCGGATTTTGTGGATAGGAACGAGTTGATGGACCTCCCGATATCCAGAGCTAAATAGACTTGGTCTAATCTTCGAGAGGACCCTATCCTTTGTAGATTGGACAGATTCCTAGTGTCTAGGAGTTGGGAAGCTCACTTCGTGGACGTATTACAATCGGCTATCCCTCATACAGCTTCGGACCACTATCCTCTTATCCTTTCCAGCGGAACGGAGACTCGGAGACCCTCCCCCTTTCGATTCGTGTTGATGTGGTTTCAGGAGCCTTCTTTTATGAAGGAAGTGGAACACCGTTGGAACTCCTCATTCACCGAGAGCTGGTTTCATTTTTTTGAAGAAAATCAATGCTCTTAAGAAGCATCTTAAGGTGTGGAACTCGGAGGTAGTAGGCCATATTGGGAAAAAGATGAGGGATTTATCCACAGAAATAGCTAGGCTCAACTCCAAAGAAGAAACCGAGGGCCTTTCTAGAGATGAGTTCTATAGAAGAATGGAGATTAAGAAGAATTACCTTTCCTTAACGCGCCAAGAGGAGATTAGTTAGAAGCAGAAGTCGAGAGTGCAATGGCTCAAGGAGGGTGACAGGAATACGAAGTTCTTCCACAGCATTGCAAATGCCAGAAGGAGAATCAATAATATATCACACTTGTTGGTGGAAGGAGCACCGATAGAAGATGGAGAGAGTATTAGGAACGCAATTGTTTCCTTCTACTCTGATCTGTATTCCGAAAATGTCACAACTAGACCGAAATTGGATGAGGTGGCTTTCAACCAGATCGAGGTAAGCCAGAGTAGGTGGTTAGAAAATCTGTTTGAAGAAAAAAGTGTTGGAGGCCATAAAGTCATTGGGGGGAGACAAAGCTCCAGGACCTGATGGTTTTCCCTTGGCATTCTTTTCCACATGTTGGCCCATAGTGGGCACAGATTTCATGAAAGTAGTGGAGGAATTTTACAGGGAGTCGTGGTGTAATGACCCTATTTCTAGCAATATTATGGTAGACATTTTATAATACTTTAAACATTATATGTATGCCATTTTAAAGGTCTCAACAATAGCTTTCTATCGGTATCAAGTTTGTCCAAATCGGACGTGCGAGTCAAAAGTTATTGTGCTTAGTTCTGGGCAACATTTTAAGTTTTTATTAAAATTTGAAAAAAAAAAAGACAATTTTCAAAATTATAGTCCCACATCAGATAAGAATGAAAAGTTCTGAGTTTTCAACCTCTATAAATACAAGGCCATGTCTTGAGAAAATTACATCAATTTGGGTATTTGCATTCTAACCCCTGAGGTAAGAATATTTACAAAAAAATCCCTCAACTAGAAGAAATTCTAGAAAATTCCTAGGAATTCCTGAAAATATTCAAGAGGTCCTTTGAAAAGTTTTTATGGGGCCTACTGCCTCGAGATACACGCTACCTCGAGATTCGCATCGTACGAGGTTCAAGGATTTGGGATTCTAGCGTATTCACTTGTAAGTACATAGTTATTTATTTTATGCTTTTATTTATTTAATTAATTATTTATTATTTATTTATTTATTTATTTATTTGATTAATTATTATTTATTTATTTATTTATTTATAAATATTTTTTTATTTTTTATTTTTTTTGAAATAGTAGAAAATTCACAGAATATTGTAGAAAAATTCTAAAAAATTCTATTATTTTTGGGGAAAATGTCTGAAAATGTTATTCTTGTTATCTGTTAAATTTTAGCAAGGAAAAATCCCAATTCTTGTATTTTCCACATAAAATGTGTAAATGCATTGATAATTTCTTGTAATCTTAAAAGCATGAAATTATGATAAATGAGGACATGTGTAACCTATTTAGTTTGATGAAGTCATGCTCAAATTCATTTAAAATGAGATAAATGCGTTTTTCATCCGTTTTATGTATTCACTTTCTAAGATATTAATAAGGCTTAAATATTCTTATTTTTAGTTTCAAAATGCAAAAATATGAATGTTATGCATGTAAAGATGTTTCTACAAATATTATTATTTTACGCATATAAATACGATTAAGGACATGAATAAGAACGTAATTGGGAATGTGGAATATCAGATTAGTTGGAATCAGGCGTTGTCTCATTTCTTTGAGACCCCTTGGGGTTTTAGTCCCCTAAAGCATCAAACGTTGTCTTATTTCCTTAAAACCCCTTGGAGTTCCAGTCCCCTAAAAAAGAGGCGTTGTCTCATTCATGAGACCCCTCAGGTATTTATACCTAAAAGAAAATTAGGGAATCCGGAGAGAGGATACCTAATGAAACAATTAGTGTGCACATTAGGGAGTTTACTTGTAGACTAGAAGTGTTGACATCGTACACTAGGACCGATGGAATGTTGGTACAGAATACATCAGAATTGATAGTTTGACTTTATAGAAATGGTCACGGGTATTCTGATAAGAGAAAGGTTGACTGTTATATGAAAAGTCTTCATTGTATTCGAAGTTCTACGTAAGTAATTGATGGAGAATTGAGTTTTATCGAATTACATGTGAAATTCATTTACAAATCGTATTTGTTTTAAAATAAACAAAAGTCGCTGATTTAAGTGGTTTTACGCATGAGGAATGTACTTACTGGGCCCTAGCTCATCGTTTTAAAATATTTTGTTTTCAGGAAAGGATAAGGGAAAGTTGGTCTGATGCTTCCAGCATTTCTGTTGATAGACTTGTGTTAGAGACGATATTATATTTTGTTTAATTCTTCTATCTTGTAGAAGGATGCATGAGTTATGTAGGTCGTTTGACCGTTTAGTAACATGTATTTGGGAGTACGATATATATACAATGTTTTCTTTTGGATGGGCATATTACGGTTTTGTTTGAGGTGAGAGATCCTCTAACATTATTAATGTGTCAATGAAGTGCGTTTCGTCTTATGGATTGTTTAAACAAAATGAAAAAAAATTATCCGATGTATTTCCGCTGCATCGTGATACCAGTTTTGTTTAACTGTGCGTTTGTATGATCAGATCGCACCTCGAGATACGAGAAAGGTCGATATGACCAAATATTGGATTTGGGGGTGTGACACGTGGTTAGGCTGGAGGGCCAATACCACTTTTATTGCTCTAATCCCCAAAAAAGATGGCGCTGAATCTCTTGCAGATTTCCGCCCCATTAGCTTGATTGGGAGCATGTACAAGATCATAGCCAAAGTCTTGGCCACTAGACTGAGGGAGGTGATGGGTCATATTATTTCATCTTTTCAAGGGACATTTGTGAGAGGTCGCCAGATTATGGATGGTATCCTCATAGCCAATGAAGTTATTGATTCCAGAATTAGAAGGGGCAGCCTGGGCATCATTTGCAAGGTAGACATGGAGAAGGCTTATGACCACGTGAGCTGGTCCTTCCTTAATTACATGTTACGCCGTCTAGGATTTCGGGACAAATGGAGGAGATGGATTCGCACGTGCACATCCACAGCCAGGTTTTCTGTGCTGGCCAATGGAGCCCAGCCAGTTTCTTCAACAGCTCTATTGGGCTTCGTCAAGGGGACCCCCCCTATCCCCATATCTTTTTCTCATAGTGGCGGAAGGCTTAAGTCGTTTGGCTTCCAAATCGATAGACGAAGGGCTATTGCATGGTTTCAAAGTGGGGGAGGAGAGTCCAGTCATCTCTCATTTACAGTTTGCATATGACACAATTTTCTTCATGAAGGCATCTATCGAGCAAGCTCATGTCTTAAAGGGGGTGCTGAGATGCTTTGAAGTTGTTTCAGGGCCGCGGATTAACCTATCCAAAAGCGAAGTCTTTGGAATAGGTGAGGTGGTATGTCTAGATAAGATCGCAGTCTATTTGGCTTGCAAGAAAGGCAAGCTCCCAACGACATACCTCGGTCTCCTGCTTGGAGCTCATAGCAGATCGAAGAAAATATGGGCTCCGATCATCGAACGTATCCAGAGGAGATTGGCATTATGGAAGAAGAGACTCCTATCCAAAGGAGGTAGACTTACCCTCGTCAAGAGCACCCTTTCGAGTATGCCCATATATTTCATGTCGATGTTCGTGATTTCTAAGGGGGTGGCCAAGAAGATTGACAGACTCATTAGGAACTTCCTTCAGGACGACAAAGAAGATAGTCACAAGTTCCATTTGGTGGGCTGGGAAGGAATTTGCAAACCCAAGAAAGAAGGGGGCCTGGGAATTCGTCACACCCATTTGATGAACAAAGCTCTGATCGGGAAGTGGCACTGGCGCTTTCGGGAGGAGAGGGAGTCTCTGGAGAAGCATCATCTCAGCTTATCAGGGTTTCGAGAACCATGGGTGGGACAGCGCTACGCCGTCTACCACGAACGGAGTTGGTGTTTGGAAAGGCATCTCCAAGATGAGCCTCGAAATTAAGAACGGGAGCAGATGCAAGGTGGGGATCGGAAATCGGGTTAGATTCTGGGAAGACATCTGGTGTGGGGACTCTTCCCTAGCCGAATCCTTCCCATCCATTTACACCTTGTCCGACAGAAAGGTGCCTTGATCTGTGAGGTGGCCCTTAGAGAGAACGACCTTATCTCATGGGATTTGGGGATTAGAAGGAGGATCAACGATTGGGAGGTGGATTCGGTCGCCTCCTTGTTGCACCGATTGGATGAGGTCAAGCTTGACGATAACATAGAAGACAAAAGATGGTGGAATCACGACCCCAAAGGGATCTTCTCGGTCAAATCTCTCTACAATAGTCTCCTGGGGCAGAGTCATTCGTCCTTTCCAGCCAAATGCTTCTGGAGCACCCCCATTCCGTCAAAAGTCCTCTTCTTTGCTTGGTGTGCCACTCTTGATAAAATTCTCATTGTGGAGAACCTCAGAAAACGAGGTATGCAAATGCCTAATCGATGTAGTTTATGTCGCCAGGAGGAGGAGACGTCAAATCATCTGCTCATTCATTGCCGAGTATCTAAAGAGATATGGGAGCGTTTTCTTCAGCATTTCGGGATCTCTTGGGTCTTTCCGTCATCGGTGATTGATACGTTCAAAGGATGCTCCTCCAATGCATTCTCTTCTAGTGGAAGACTGCTATGGAGGATGGTTCCATTCGCAATCTGGTGGGAGCTATGGAAAGAGAGAAATCGTCGTCTTTTTTAAGGGAAGGAGGCCAACATAGACGAGATTACCCTGAATATCAAAGCCTCTCTTTTATTGGAGCTCGGCCAATCCCGTTCTCAAGCCTTTTAGATTCGAAAATTACGTTTTTCGGTGGGATCGCTTATCTTTGTAGAGGCTTCCTTTTTGGGTTTGGGTTTTGTTTTAAGTCATTGATCCTTTTGTTGCTGTTGGCACTTCGGGTGCCCTCTCCTTTTCCTTTCTTTTGTCTTCTCTGTATAGTTTAGGGCCTTCTCAGCCCTCCTTTAATATATCTCTTTTAATCAAAAAAAAAAAAATGGGTACGAAAAGGCACACTGATTTAAATTCAGCATTACACTATAAGATGTGAAGCATATTAGCCATCATCTATACAGAAGTCACAATCAATTACATTTATCACGTAAGATTGGTTTGTTATAATCGACTGCTGAGTCAGTAGGCATAAAACAATTGGAAAACAATTTGTCAATCTGTGACCATAACTTTAAGGGAAAACTAGACTATGATACATGATTATTTTAATACAGCAATTCATCAAAATTAGTTGCCAAATAAAAATGTGCCTGAAAAGATGCAACGGCCACCACAAGAAAGTCCAGGGAACAGATGGCAGTTAAAAATGCAAGTGAAGACATTGAGAGGGCAAACTTTTGCAAGTAAAAATATAAAATAGCAACAAAACCCCCATTAAGATTATCTTCCACATATGGAAACTTGAGAGAAAATGCATGAAAATGAAAAGCAATCCACATGCTTTCCATGAGAAGAAAAGGAAAGAACTAACACTTTGGTACAAGGTTTACAGTAAGATTGAAGTTGATGTAACAAGGACACTCCACTTTCTAAGAATTTTCCATGTCCGATACATCTCGTACTCATGTTTTGGACACAAGGCGACACATTTTTTTCAAACAAACCTTTGTTTATTCAAATATATTGTGTTCAACTATTATTTTTTTATATGGTTTTAAATTATATCACCTTATTTGAATAAAATTTTTCCATATTGTATACTTAACCTGAACTAAAGTATTTCACAAAATATATCTCAAAATATGGAATGAACGGCATGGACATGTCAACCTCTTGGGTGTGTGTGGGGCATTGTGTCTGAGACTTCATGTCAGTGTCAGACACCAATATTCGTGTTCATGTCCTTGTTACATAGATTGTGATTGGAGAAGGGTAAGCCCTATGAATGAATAATGCATGAAAATGGAGTCACCGATGGAAAATTTTATATTTATGTGAACATCCCCATAGTTTATATTTATGCACTTGAATCTATTTTGTGTCGGGGATTGCAGCCCATGGACGGAAATCAACCCCTTTTTCTGAGAAGGCATCCTTGCTTTTCTCTCCTCAGGCTGTCAGTCAGGGGTACAATTCTGTTAGGGATGTCCCCTTGGAACCTCGTGTCTGATTGGTGCGATCTTCCAGGAACCTTCTCGATCCTGACATTTCCACAGCGTTCTATTAGGATCCCCTTCCGAACATATTTGATCATCTTTCTTGCTAGCTCTCCAGACCCGTATCGTCAGGTGGGCATGGGGATGAGTGATCAATCTTGTTCGTTTGCTGGGAGCCTTAGGAGTGGAAGCAGGGTGTAATGTGCAGACTTGCCTATTTGCTAACCTGTCAGAGAGGTTTGTAAACCTATGTGCTGATAGGTTAGTGCATTAGGTCCATCCATCGGGTTGTGGAGTAGCCGAATGAATGTTGGATCTCTTTTTCCGTAGGATTTTCTCGATCCTGACATTTCCACAGCGTTCTATTAGGATCCCCTTCCGTACATATTTGATCATCTTTCTTGCAAGCTCTCCAGACCCGTATCATCAGGTGGGCATGGGGATGAATGGTCAATCTTGTTCGTTTGCTGGGAGCCTTAGGAGTGGAAGCAGGGTGTAATGTGCAGACTTGCCTATTTGCTAACCTGTCGGAGAGGTTTGTAAACCTATGTGCCGATAGGTTAGTGCATTAGGTTCATCCATCGGGTTGTGGAGCAGCCGGATGAATGTTGGATCTCTTTTTCCGTAGGATTTAATGCTAGTGTGAAGTGGGATGGCAGATTCTAGGGGAATCCTTTGTTTGATGTTAGTTTTCCAACTTGCAGGGATTTTCAGGATAAGGTCAGCCATGAGCTTTCCCCAAGAAGTAATTCATAGATATTGAGTCGGTGCCGTCAGCTGTTGCACATATCTCTAGGTGCCACAAGTCGGCTACCAGGTGTATCGGAAAATCTAGTACCCTCTTTCTCAGGGAGAAGGGAGGTCTTGTCACTTCTGCCCAAGAAGTAGATCCGTAACGTTGGCGTGATTCTGCCCAAGAAGTCGAACCGTAATGTTGGTGTTGGTTTTCAGTTATCTTTATCGTTTGCCATAATCTTTGCTCCATCACTCTTTCCCCATAGTGTGTCCATAAGTTTGATGCCATAGTAGTTTGCGAAGCTCTTTGCATTCCTTTTGTTCTTATATATAGGCACTATAGTACTTCTTCTCTATTCATTTGGCATTTTTCTTGTCTTCAAAATATTGTTAAATAACTTATTAAGCCACGACAGTCCAAAATAAATAAACTTAATTTTTTTTTTTTTTTGATAAGGAAATAAATAAACTTAAATCAAAAACCCAAATAAATAAACTTGTCAAAAAACAGGGTTGGAGCTTTTAAAAAGCATACCTGGGGATCAACTATCCAACCATGATACAGTGGAATGTCAAGGAGATCAAATATAGCACACTCTCGCGTAAATTCAAAATCATCAATTCTGCAAGTATGGATCATTTATCTTTCAGCCAAAACATAAATAATATAAGGATGCAAAACAACAAATAAACTAAAAAACTACACAGAATAATTACCTCCTGAATCGAATGTTTACATCAATCCCAGTAGCAAGGCAAGGGAGCAGATCAATTGCGTCTCCTATGTTCTGTTGCTGATTCTCAAAATACCCAGCATCTTTGTTCTGCATTGGAACACAATGTCGAAAACAAATTATCTAATACAATCTGACTGCAGAATCAACACACACCCATTTAACGAATAAAAGTAGGCCCTTACATCAACATTGCTATTAGTATCGATTAATCTTTCGGCGACCAGCGAAAGCAATTTCTGAAGCGAGACTTCCGATGTATCCAGACTCAAATTCAGGTTATTCTTCAGCAGGAGAACATTACCTACGCCAACAAAAAATAAATAAATAAATAAAAAACATATCTAAATGATAGAAGAAAAAAATCTTTTAATCAAATGCAAACAGAATCGGTTCAAATTACCACCGACAATCGTATAAAAACACGATGGTTGAACAAATCAAAAGGATATCGAAATGAAAGAGTGTTAATTTGTGAAGAAAATATCAAGAACCAATAGGTTGAATGAGAGGTAGAAGAGGGAAGAAACTTAAAACCCTAGAAATCAAAAAACAAGAAAGAGTTTATTACAGATAGCGAGGAGAGGGCAAGGGCCATTGTCATTCTGAAGAATGATCGGTGTGGTGCGTCCCAAAAACTGTATGACCTTCGTCTTGTAAAGGCGTTCTTTCTCTGCTTCCTCCTTTCTTCGTTCCTCCGTAGCCATGGCCGACATTCTTACAACAACAACACACACGCAGAGAGAAAGAGAAGAGCTTATGGTTTTGTTTGCTTCCCGATTACACGGAGAGAGAATCTACTCAAATGAGGAGAAAATTTAGAGAATAGGAAAGAAACGATGTTTACAAAAAAAACACGAAAGAAACGATAGGATTAATAAAAGCCCCGAGAGAGAGGGAGAGAGATGAAACAAATCCCCCTCTTTTTTAATTTAATTTTTTGGGACAGTGTCACTCTCGTCCCTAGGTGGCCGTCGTCCTAAGCAGTGTTTTAAGAAGGGTAGCGTTAATTGCGACACCCCTTTTGTCAGAACATGACAACCAAAATGTTAAATGTTAAGAGGGAGGCGTTGTTACCCACACCCACCCACAAACAAAAAAAAAGGCACGGGATATTCACACCCACGTTTTCGCTCAAAAATCCACTCACTAAACCCACCAAAAATCACACTCTAACTCGTCACACCCTAATGACTCTTCACACCCATCCTTCCCTCCTCCCAAAAAAAGAACATAGGAGATAAAGAAGAAGAAAAAAAAGAGGAGGCCGTCTCTCACATCTCTACATTCTCTCTCCCTCTCCCTCTCCCTCTCTACATTCTCTCTCTCTCTCTCTCTACATTGTCCCTCTCCCTCTCTAGTTTTGGGCTGCCTCGGCAGCCCGAGCTCAAGTATGACATGCCAAACTCGACCTCAGGGGCTGTCGAGGTAGCCCAGAACTAGAGAGAGAGAATGTAGAGAGAGATAATGGAGAAAGAGAGAGGAAGAGAGAGTGAGAAACGTACCTGCTGCGGTGGTAGCGGCGGCGTCCTCCTCTTCTTCTTCTTCTTTTTCTTCTTCTTCTTCTCTGTTTTTTTGGGGGGTTTTCTATTTTTGTTTTAGGTTTTTTGGGTGGGTTTAGTGAGTGACAAATAAAGGGTATTTTTGTAAAAAAAAATTGTTATGTGGGCTTGATGAGCAAAAACGGGTGTATGAATATCCCTACTAAAAAAAAGGGTAGAACTGAGGGAAACAAAGGAGAAAATGAGAAGAAACGGAGGAGACTCGACCCTTCAATGACATGTGTCTTCGTGTACTCTCAATCCCTCTCCACCATTGAAGAAGAACATGTAAACTCAACTTCATTTCCTTCTTCTCTTACAAACGAATCATGGAGGTAAGTTCTATACCCAAATAGAACTTAGTGGGTGTCAAGAGTCGTAGGGGTTCTCCCTCGGGGAGTACCTAGTTCTGCCTTGCCACGTAGCTGGGGCCTCAAAGTTTTTTGATGTCTAAGATCAGGATTTTGTCTTGGAATGTGAGGGGTTTGGGGGATTCCATCAAGCGGGCAGCAGTGAAACGCATTATCAAGGATAGCAGCTGACGATCGCTCTTCTTCAAGAATTGCTTCCCGCCTGATCTCATAGTGGGTCTTTGGGGTAAAAAAGATTGTGGTTGGTGTGCTCTCCCAGCCATTGGTGCTTCTGGTGGGATCCTAGTTATTTGGGACTCCGAGGCTATTGAGGTGACAGAAGATTTAGTGGGAGCCTACTCTATTTCCTTAGCTTGTCGATCATTAGAGGATAATTTCTATTGGGTGCTAACGAGTGTCTACTGCCCTACAGTGAGTGGGCTAAGACCTCATTTTTGGGAAGAACTGGAGGACATTGCTGGGTACTGGGATATGCCTTGGTGCATTGGGGGAGATTTTAATGTGATTCGTTTCTCGGAGGACAAAAAGGGTGGGTGTAGAATGAATAAGAGTATGCGGGATTTTGGTGAGTTCATTCATGGCTACAAGCTTGTGGATCTTCCTTTGAATGGGAGTGCTTTCACGTGGTCCAATAATCGACAGAATCCAACGCTTTGCAGATTGGATAGATTCCTGATCTCCAGTTCTTGGGATGAGCATTTCCCGTCTGTGTTGCATAAGATTTTGCCCAAGCCCACTTCTGATCATGCGCCCATCATGCTCGATACAGAGGGAATCCCTAGAAGGCCTAAGCCTTTCAGGTTTGAGAATATGTGGCTCTTGGAGCCCAAGTTTGTGGATTTAGTTAAGGGGTGGTGGAATTCCTTCTCCTATCAAGGGAGTGCGGGAGCAATGCTTAGAAAGAAGCTGAAAGCGTTGAAGGGCTTGATCATTCAGTGGAACAGGGAGGTGTTGGGTCGTGTTGACTCCAAGATGAAAGCTCTTCTAGCAAAGATAGACGGGTTAGACAGGAAAGAGGAGTCCGAGGCCTTGTATGAGCTGGAGGTTTGCAAGCGTATAGAATTGAAATCTTCTTACCAAGCCTTAGCCAGAATAGAGGAGATTAGTTGGAGGTAGAAATCCAGAGTCAGATGGCTCAAGGAAGGGGACGGCAATATGAAATTCTTCCACCGCATCGCCAACGCCCAGCATAGAACTAATCATATTGCCAAGGTCAAGATAAATGGTTTGACGCTGGACAATGAGGAGTCTATGAGGCTAGCGATTGTCGATTTCTACGCCAAGTTGTACTCGGAGACCTCTTCAAATCGCCCTGAGTTGGATGGCCTAGAGTTTGATCAGATTTCTTCTGAACAGGCTTCTGGTTGGAGAGGCGGATAGAAGAGGAGGAGGTCACTAGTGCCATTAAGGCGTTGGGAGGAGATAAGGCTCTGGGTCCAGATGGCTTCTCTTTAGCGTTCTTTAGCCAGTGTTGGGAGGTAGTGAGGGGAGACTTCATGGCGGCAATTATGGAGTTTCAGCAGGATTGTGTGCTAGATTCTTGGTCGAATAGTACTTTCCTCGTTCTCATTCCAAAGGTCCAAGGCGCCATGAATATTTCAGACTTCAGGCCAATTAGTCTGGTGGGTAGTTTCTACAAGGTGTTGCCCAAAGTCCTTGCATCTAGAATGAGGGTGGTGATATTTGGGGTGATTTCCCCCGCTCAGGGTGCCTTCGTGCATGGGAGACAGATTCTAGATGGCGTCCTTATGGCTAACAAATGTATTGATGATAGATTAAAGTCGAAGGAGCCAAGCATTGTTTGCAAGATAGATCTTGCCAAAGCCTATGATCACGTTTGTTGGGACTTTTTGGATTATCTGTTGTCCAGATTGGGCTTCGGTACTACTTGAAGAAGATGGATAGCTAGGTGTGTGTCTACGGTGTCTTTTTCGATTCTCATTAATGGTTCACCAGAAGGGTACTTCAAGAGCACTAGGGGCCTTAGGCAGGGCGACCCTCTCTCTCCCTTCCTATTCAATGTGGTGGTTGAAGCTTTAGGGCGCTTGATTGATAGAGCGGTGGACAAACAGTTATGGGTATGCTTTCATATTGGGGTAGCGGGGCCTACAATATCTCACCTCCTGTTCGCCGATGATACGCTCATTTTCTTAGGGGCAGACCGTGAGCAATGCCTCCCGTTGAAAGGTACGCTAGCTTATTTTGAGGCGGTTTCAGGTCTTCAGGTCAGTCACAGGAAGAGCACCCTTTATCCGATTGGCGAGGTTGAGGATGTGGACGATCTAGCTACTATTTTGGAGTTTTCTGCAGCCTCCCTTTCGACTAAGTATCTTGGTCTGCTTCTTGGGGCGCCTTATAGATCCAAGGCTGTGTGGGATCCAATCTTAGAAAGGTGTGAGAAAAGATTGGCAGTCTGGAAGGCAAAATATCTATCCAAAGGGGGTAAGGTCTGTCTCATCAAGAGTATTCTTTCCAATATCCCGATCTACTATCTCTCCCTTTTCTCCATGCCAGCTGGTGTGGCTAAGAGGATGGAATTTTTCTTTCGTCGATTCCTATGGTGTGGCAGTAAGAAGGGAAAGGGCTACCCCTTGGTCAGATGGAGGTCTACTTGCTCTCCCAAAGATAAGGGCGGTCTAGGTATCAAAGACTTGAGGTTGATGAACTGTGCTCTCTTGGGGAAATGGTTATGGAGATTCACCAAGGAGGGTGAGAGTATTTGGAGGAAGGTCATAGTGGCTAGATGAAACAAGGGTTTTTCCATGTCGTCGGATCGGAAACCCTAATCTCAACACATTTGTAATTTTTATCCGATTATCCTGCAAAAATATGAACTTTGTATAGGGATTCGTGTCGGATGTCGATCCGCACTTGGGGTTAGTGTGCTCAATTCAAGGACATGAAATGACGAATTTTTGCCAAAAATTGATGGAGAGATGAGAATTGTGGTGTGATTTTAAAAACATAATTTTGAAGATTTTTTTAGAGAGAGAAAGTGATACAAACAACCAAGAATCACAAAAGTAAACTAACAAATGCAAAAATAATAAGAGTTTTTATTCATAAATTCCAAACAAGAATTACAATTCAATCAAAGAAACACATACTCATCCTAACTAATAAGTAATGAAATGTCTAGAGAGAAAACTAAAATTTTAGAGAGAGAAAGGGGCTGACTAGAGAGAGAAATCATGAGAGAGAAAGAACTAGAGAGCGACCTAGAGAGAAAATGAGGAGAAACTAGAAAGAGAAATAGCCTTACCATGGGGAACTCACCGGAGATTTACTATTGATGGGGTCGCATGGGCATTATTGGCCAAGTGTGGGAGTGGTTGATCGGCCATTGTGATTGAGGTGGCTCTAATGGTGGTATGAGGCGGTGTAGATGGAAGGGTTGACTGGAAATGATGGTGGATCTATGAGAAGTGTGTTGGAGATGACGATTTCCATTGGTGCAGCTCACAGGTGGTGGTGCATGCTAGTGAACCAATAACGGTTCAGATCTGGAAGTGTGTTGACGGGGCACGGGGAAGATGAAGTACAGGTGGACGTGATGACCAGTGAAGATGCGGACGCAATGACCGAAAAAACCGTGGAGGTGGAGATGGAGGCGTGGTGGAGATGCTGGACTATGCAACGATGCAGCAGGAACAGGTGAGGATCGCCCTCCTCCTCTTCCTCTTCTTTTTCTTTTCTTTTCTACCTTCTTTTCTTTTCTTCTTTTTTTGGTTGCTGTCTTGGGCAAGTGAGAGAGAGAGAGAGGGAGAGATGGCTGGCGGAGAAGTTGCAGACTGACTGTGTGGCTGGAGGATGTCCTCAGTCCAAGAAGAAGGAGATGGTGGCTTCCTCAATGGTGGTGGCGGTAGTGGAGAAGAGCCAGAGATGGGGGAGGCGATTGCTGGTTTTTGGAGTGGGAAGAGGGGAGCGTCTTCTCTTGAAAACGTGGAGGAGAACAACGGCCTACAACTCGTTGTTGCAGGTCAGCAGACGAGTTGGGGAGGAAAGCTTGCTGCCCTCCAAACCTGCTAGAGACTATGCACAGGTGAGCAGCAAGGGAGAGGAGTCTAACGACTTCCTCTCTTCCTCTTCTCTTCTTTCTTCTATTTCTGCTTCTTATTCTTCTCTTTTTTCCGGTTTTTTTTTTCTTTTCTTTTCAACAGTGAAGAGAGGAAGAGAGGGTGACGGCTAGGGTTTTTTTTTAGGAGAGGGAAGAGATGGGGAAATCTTTGGTTTGATGGATCGATCCGGGAGAGAAGGCCGGGCGTTTTGGAGCCAAAACGTCTTGCTCTAGTAACCGTGAGTTTCTAAATTTGAAACCCACTGAAAGTAAGGTTTTTTCCGCGTCGTTGATTACGGAAACCCTAACTTCAACATATTTGTAAATTGATCCGATTCTTAAATCCTGCAAAATTTTAGATCTGTATAGGGATTCGTGTCGGATGTCGATCCGCACTCGGGGTTAGTTTGCGCAACTCAAACACATAAAATGATGGATTTTCTTCATAAAAAAAAAGCTACTAAAAAGGATGGAGATGTGAGAATGATCACGAGATTTAAAACCTAACGCTTTTTTTTTTTTGCTTTTTATCTACTAACAAAAGTGAAAGAAAGACAATTATCACTAGAGAAGAACTGAGAGTGAGAACTCATTCAAAACTATTTTTTTTTTATTGATTTAGAACAAGTGATACATTAAGAAAAATTGTACTATATCTAAGAAAAGAAAATACAAACTAATCTAGAAAGCATATAAGACTATTACTATGAGAGAGAAGGAAGTGAGAAGCTGATGTGCATGGTGAACAAGGAAGCCAACCGATAGGTGAGGTTAAGGAAATCTCTTGGATAGTATGAGGTGACTAACCGTTAGTTGCAACCTGCACTTGTGCAACCTAGGGATGGATATTGTGCAAGGGAGAGCACAAAGAGATGATGAAAAAAAGAGAGATCCTTACCGTTGGTGGGGTTCAAAATTGTTGCGCGGTAGAGCAAGCTAGAGATGGTGGAGCGTGTGGACTGGCAGTGGGCCAGTGGTTGCAGGCAAGCGGCCAATGGAGGAGGGCGGCAACAGATTGTGAAGCGCTTGCAAGTGGGAGGAGGCGGTGGCTAGAGATTGGAGTGCTTTCTTCTCTTCTCCTTACTTCTTTTCTTTTTCTTTTTCTTTTCCTTTGGAGCAATCGTGAAAACGCTGGGGAAGGAGAGACGATGAAAACGACTGGGCCAAGTGATGGTGAAGCGTGGATGGAAGATCTTTTTGAGGGGTCGTCTTGGTTTGAAACGTGGAATGGGAGATCGTGGAAGGAGATGATGGGGGGGCGTTGACAGCTGGTTGTGAAGGCGCACCAGCAGCAACAACGGTGGTGTTGCTTGCTGGTTGAGGCGGTGGAGTGGCTGGACTGCAGCACCCTCGAACGGAGTTGCAGGTGAAGGAGATCAGCGTGCAGGCGAGCGGCCAATGGAGGTAGAGCAAGCAGGTGGCGGTATGAGGAGCTGCTCCATGAACCAGACCGTGGGGAGCACGGTCTGCAAAAGAAGACGGAGGAGAGGGAATGGTCCCGTGCTTTAGTCACGGGTTGGAGGGCGCAGGTGTGGTGGTGCTCGCGTGGGGGAGGAGTATCTTGATCGGCCGGAGTTGCAGCCTGCAACTCCGGCAATAGCTTGGTGAAGAAGATGAAGAAGGCGGAGGAGAAGTGGGGGAAAACGGCCTAAAGAGAGGGGGAAAAGGGAGAAACGAGTTGGGGGAGAGAATGGAAGAGAAAGGGGGGGGGATTAGGGTTCGAACGAACCCTTCTCCCTCCTCTTATAAAGCTCCCTATTTCCATTAATGGAAATAGGGTATTTTTTGAAAATAAAAAAATATATATATATATTTTTTTTAAGTAAAAACCTACTTTTCTATGGGGAATCTCCCCAATTAGTGGACCCCCCATTTAATTAAAATTATTTTTGAAATTCGCGGGGTCCACTAACTGGTCGGACAGCGGGTCGATGATGATGGGCCCGGCTACTGGCCCACATGGACTGATGATGTCCATCGTCTCACAAGATGATGTGACAGGCATTCTGAAGGCGATCGGATGGATGGTGACTTGATTGGGACCCAGATTGGTAGATCGACGGATCTAGAGAGATCCAACGGTCCGATTGAAGATCCAACGGTTCGATGGAAGATCAAACGGTCAGAAAGCTAAGGGAGATGAGAAGATCAAACGGTCCGATTTTTAAAATAAGCACTTTTGAGCGAATATCACCCACGTTTTTTTCTTTTTTCCTTTTTTTTTGTTGGAAACTCCCCGTATCAAAACGTGGGGCACTCATCATGTGGACCATTAGGGTTTGGTCCAACCCTCAATCACGCCCCCCAGCTTTTCGTCCAAATCTATCTATAAAAGAAAACCTTTATTCTTAAAAAAAAACATTCCTAAAAACAAAGGAAGAGAAAAACCTTTATTTATTTATTTTTTAAACCTTTTAAAAACTCTTCTTTTCAAATTCTTTTTAAATAAAACATGTTTAAAATAGGATTTCTTTCTTTAAAACATGAGTGGGTTCTCTTGATGCAATCATCACCGTCGATCTCCCCCTTTTGCAAGTGGTCCACGCATAGGCCATGAATTTGAGGGCCATAGGCCATCGGATGGGTTGGCCGGGATGTCGAAGGGTGATGCCTAAAATTGTGGGCCCAGAGTGTGTTCGCCACTGGCTAGATTGTAGACCAGTAAAATAATGGGCCAGAGGAATGGTGATTTTCTTTGCCATCGGATTGGATCATCTTACCTGAGGATCATTTGATTTTAGGATCGGACGATGTGATAGCGATCGGATGGTGGAGATCGGCCAAGGTAGGCCGTAGGATCGAGTGACTGAGAAAGGAGAGATGATCAGATGATTTGGATTTGTGAGTAGAGAGAGAATGGGGATCTAGAGAGAGGAGAAAGAAAATATTACAAAAGAGAAAAGTGCTAGCAGAGGGTCTTGAACCGTGGTCTTTGACTTGGTATTCTGCATGCTTTGGGAAGGAGGCTTCTATTTTCACCATCGGCCTCTCCATCAAGGCTCTTCTTTTCCTTTGGTCCAAGCTTTTCGAGGAATGTAGGGGCCTTTCCTTTGAGGATATGGTGTTCCGATGGGATTCCATTTTGGCTAAGGGATAATTGTATTTGGGGTTTGGGTTTTTTTGCGGTCTCTTAGTCCTTGGCTTGAGGAGGCCTTCTCGTCCTCTCTTTAGCTTTCTTGTATTCTTCTCTTTTATATATATATATATCCTATGTTTTTCAAAAAAGATAATGTTCTGGGGTTGAAAACTAGGGTTTAGGTTCAAATGAGTTGATTGAAATGAATCATTGATTTTTTTCTTCTCTTTACTAACATTTTAAGTTAGTTTTTTTTTTCTTAAATGAAGCTTATGTAATGAGTTGTTTAAATGAGTTAATTGAATGAACATCAATTGTAGTTTTTGATAACTTGAAATGAGTTAGTTTTTTGTTCAAATGAGATCATTCAAAAGATTTTTATATCCTGTAAGTAGTTGAATTAGCATTAGCTTCAAATGGTTTATTGAAATGATTAAGTTTTTTGTTCAATTTTATTATGATTTTTTTTTGGGTTGGTTAGTTAGTTTGTTAATTAAATTAAAAAATATGATTATCTTCTTTCTTAATAGGTACATATATCATCTGAGGTACCAACATCAGCTGAGGTACTGATATCATCTAAAAATCGAAGCCATATTGGAAATCAATTATTTGAGTCAAATGATTATAAGGCTACCTTTACCACGGGGGAGGTGTGTGATGTTATCATTATTTGTTCCTCTATTGAGTAATGGAACAAATGAGAATGAGACTTTATTCCCGAACGATTCTCTAATTTGAGATATATTGTATTCGGAGGGTTCTACACTATAGTTGAAATTGTTATTGTAGTCTCAAGATCAGATCATCAGAGGGGTAAATCCCCTAGAATTTTCTTTAGTATGAGAGGGGTGGAAAAAGTAGGTAAATCCCCTAGAATTCAAAAAAAAAGGGTGGGGAATAAGAAGAGTAGACGAGCATGAACAAAACGATGCGGATGTCCTTTTCACTAAGAGGTGTTAAGTTGCCCGTATATCACCAGTGGATGGTTAAAGTGGCTTGTGGTACCCACAAACATCCAATCGCAGATCATTTTGAAGGTCATTCTTTTATTGGGAGACACGATGTAGAGGAGAAGCAACTTATGATTGAAATGACAAAGGCAGGTGTGAAGCCAAAAGAAGTACTGAGAGCCATAAAGGTGATGAATGCAAAAAATGCATCTACTATTTTGACGATTTATAATGTCCGGTCATTAATGAAAAAGAAGGAGAATGGCGATAAAAATGATATGCAAATGTCAGTGAAGATGTTGGATGAATATGGATATGTGGAATGGCATAGGACTATTGAGGGTTTTATCAGGGTTCGGGATAATTTGTTTTGGGCTTACCTAGAGTCCATTCAGCAGAGCAAGTGTTTTCTTGACATATTTTTCATGGATTGCACGTATAAAATGAATATTTGGGTTACCACTGTAGGAGATTGTAGGGGTGACGTCTTATGAGAAGACATTGTCTAGCATTTGTTTTTATGGAAGCCGAACAAGAAGATAATTATGTTTGGGCACTAGAGTATTTGAAGTCGATTCTTAAAAACTATTGACTTCCATTGGTCATTGCCACAAATAGGGATTTGGCTCTCATGAATGCAATCAAGAAGGTGTTTTCAGAAGCCCAAAACTTCCTTTGTTGTTTCCACATCTAAGAATGTGTTGTCCAAGTGCAAACGGATGTTTAAAACAGGTACAGAGTGGAAGAAACTTTTAACATCGTGGAATGAGTTTGTGTTATCTTCTATTCAAGTGGAGTATGATGATTGCCTAACTGCCTTTGAGACGGATTTCGCAAAAATGCATTCATGTGCCTTACTTTATATCAAAGATACTCGGTTGACGCCCCATAGAAATCATTTGTAGCAGCATGGATAGATCAATATTTGCACTTTGGGCATTCTAGAACAAATATAGTAGAAAGTTCACTTGCCAAGTTAAAGAGACAACTCGGGATGTCTCAGGCTTCAATTGCTACAGCATTCCCTTCCATTCAGAGTCTACAGGAATTATAACATACTGAAATAACTGCGTCATTCAAGAAAAGCATTTGTACAATGAAGCATGAATTCAAGGGTGCATTTTTTAAGAATCTAAGGGGTTTCATCTCTTATCGCTGCTAAAAGTAGGATTTTTCCGCGTCGTTGGTTACGGAAACCCTAATTTCAACACATTTGTAATTATCCGAGACTTTTAACCTGTAAAATGAGCAATTTCGCACAGTGGCTCGTGTCGAATGTTGATCCTCACTCGGGATTAGTCGGATCAGCGCAATAAAGAATACATAAATGACACAACTTTTAGAGACTGTAACCTACTCATATTTAAATTAATTCCATTTATTCAAAATTGTCTCTTACAATAAAATAATCTGATAAAAATACTAACTAAAAAGCACTAATCAAGAATAGTCTAGAGAGATGAAGCATAAAATTTAAATGATCTAGAGAGAGAAAGTCAAAAGTGAAAAAGTGTTAGAGAGAGAGAGTAGATAGAGAGAGAAAAATAGAAAGAGAGGGAGAAACCTAGAGAGAGAAAGGGGTTTTTAGAGAAAGAAAATAAATCTAGAGAGATGAAGGTAGGTAGAGAGAGAAAGAGGAAGAATTAGTGAAAAAGATAGAGAGAGAAAATGAGTGAGAAATCTAGAAAGAGAAAATATAGATGGAGATCACCTTTTTGCACCTTACCATCGAGTTGCACAGACTAGGGCTGGTTTCACCAAGAAGTTTCACCAAGGAAGGAGATGTACGATGGTGTGGTGTTGTGCAAGTATGCAAGGATGCTGATCGTGGGTTCGCCTTGACGTCGTGGCAGGCTGGTAGTGGGTTTGATTACACCACGTGGTGGTGTATTGCCACACACGAAGGATCGGAGGAGAATACGTGGGTGCTGTGGTTCAAATGGATGGAACAGCCATGGTTGATGTGGTAGTAGTGCAATAGGTGACTAGCAAGTAGGATAAGGGGTGGTGAAGACGGTGGTGAAAAGAAGGAGGAGGCGGCAATGTGTTGCTCCAGCGTCAACGGTGGTGGCCGGAGGTGGTGCTGTGTGGTGTAGATGAAGAGGGAGATAGAAGAGGCGTGGAGTAACCTGCAATTTGTAGATCGTGGATAAAATCTATAGGAGAGCAACCTACGTGAATTGCAGGTGGGAGGAAAAGGTGGAGAAGATGAGTTACAGTCCGTCGGAGTTTGGAGAAGAGTTTCCGACGTTGCTGTTGGCCGGAGTAGAAGAAGACGAAGAAGGAGAAAGGACGAGGAGGAAGAATAGAAGGTAAATAAGGGAAAGAGGGGGCTAACTGAGACGATGGTGGAGTAGGCTAGCGGTGGAGTTGTGGTGTTGCGGTGAAGGACGCAACAGCGACCGGAGTTGCAACCTGCAACTCCGGTAGCACGTGAAGACGTGCTGTGGGCGGTACCTGCTAAAAAGAACAGCAGAAGAAGAGGATGGGCAGGAGAGGATGAAGAAGAGGAAGAGAAGAAAAAGAAAATGAAGAAGGAAAAGAAAATGAGTAAGAAGATGGCCGGGAGTTGCAGGTCTGCAACTCCGGCCAGAAAACGCAAAGAAGAAGACGACGATGAAGAGAAGAAGAAGAAGGAGAAGAGAAAGAGGGGGAAGAAGAAGATAGGAAGAAGAGAAGGGAAGAAGGAGAGGGGGGTAGGAACCCTTACCGTTGGATCATGTTTGTAATACCCTGAACTTTCGTTCTAGGGTATTATGGTAAATTCACCTAATAATGCAAACTTGAAACTTTTTCAAACTCTTATTATTATTTTTATTGTTTAATATCATGTATGAGTATGTGTATTTAATTTGATTTCATTCTGACAACTTTGAAAAACCTGCTATTTTTGAAATTCGTTCTTTAGGGCAAAATTCCTGCTAAGAATAATGAACTATAACTTGCAGGGGACTTTTTCTTTCCTCAGCTAACATTCTAGAACTTTTATAAAAAAATTGTTTTGTGGGCCTGAGAAACAAAAAATATTCCTATTTTATCTTTACCAACTTACCTGTGAAATTTGGAACTTTTCTTGAGACATGAAAACCCTAGCGGGAGATTTCGGGAGATTTTGACAAAAATAGTATTTTCATAATTTTTGAACTTTCCTACCATTCTTATATTTTTTAAATAATATTTAATTATATTTTATTTATTTAATAGGAGTGTGGGACCCACGAATCACTTTCGGGTCATTTCGATGTCACTTGACACTTTTCCGGTGCTTTGAACGTTTTTTATGATTTTTATGTATTTAGACTACTTTTATGTGATTTGTGTGTGTGACATGTGTCAATACCTTATTGTATGGACTTTTAAATTATATAATATAGTTTGATTGAATTAATTAATAATTAATTATGTTATAATTATTGGGTGGGCCCGTATGGCTAATCTAGAAACCTTTTGGGCTTAATAATATTCTTAAATGAAGCCTATTGATGTATATGGGCCTTGGGCCCATTTCTAACCCATTAGTAGTGTAAAATATAAGTTTTTGAGGGTTGAAAAAGTCATTCCTTTGCTAGTTACGAATTTCAATAAAATAGAAACCCTAATCCTTCCTTAAACCTATTTATGAAAAACCCTAAAGCTTTAGAAATTTTCAAAACCAAACTCCATTGAAGAATAGAGAAAGCTCCATTAAACCTTCATCCGGGCACCGATCGCACTCAAGCAAGAAGGGAGAATTGACGGGGACTCCGATTTGAAGAACATACTCCGAGGAGAGGACGATTTGACGACTTTCAAATTTGAAAAAACTTTTAATTTTCATTAAAGTTCAACAAACCTTAAGGTAAGTGTGCTTGATCCATCCTATACTTGTTTTTCTTCAAGATTTTATTTCTCTTTCATTAGATAATGGTTGATACTCATTATAAATTAATTTCAACAATATTTATTTTATTCTTATTGGGTTGATCTTTATTTTGGGCCACTATGATGGGTTGGGCTATCATCTATTTTGTACCTATAACGGATGATTATGTTCTTTATCATTTTCGTTATATTTTTATAATTAAAATATTTTTATAATTATTTTTTCTAAATACCTCTTTGAATCTATTTTCCAAAACCGTTTAGTTTGTATTTTTCTGATTTTTATTGATTAAGTTATGATTTTTTTAAGTTGTATGATTTTACCAAAAAACCCAGAATTTCAAATTTTATACGGTCCACTTCACTTAAAATTTCAATCTATATTTTTAACTTAAATATTTTTCTAATTATTTTTCATGGATACATCTATCAATCTAGTTTCTAGAACCTTTGAGTTTGTATTTTTCTGATTTATATTGATTAAGTTATGATTTTTCAAACGTGCTAAACTTTTCTATAAAACTCAGAATTCCAGATTTTACACGGTCCACTTCACTTGAGATTTCGATATATATTTTTAACCTAAATATTTTTTTAATTATTTTTCACAGATACCTCTATCAATCTAGTTTCTAGAACCTTTGAGTTTGTATTTTTTTGATTTGTATTGATTTAGTTATGATTTTTTAAATGTGCTAGACTTTTCTATAAAACCCAGAATTGCAGATTCTGTCCGACCCACTTCATTAAGGGTTTCGACCCATATTTTGAATCTAAATATTTTTTTATTTCTTTTTCCTAAATACCTCCTTAAATCTAGTTTCTATAACATTTGAGTTTGTATTTTTCTGATTTGTATTGATTAAGTTATGATTTTTCAAATGTGCGGGACTTTTCTGTATCCCGGATTCTGTCCGGCCCAATTAATTAAGAGTTTTGACCTATATTTTGAATCTGAATATTTTTCTATTTATTTTTTTCTAAAAACCTCTGTGAATTTAGTTTTTAAATCCATTGAGTTTATATTTTTCTAATTCATATTTATTTAGTTATGATTTTTATAATGCAGTACATTTTTTATGAAAAACCTATTAATTGTTCGTGGTTCGGTCATGATTATTAACTATTAAGGTTTTAACCTTGTTGTTTGACTAAACCCTAGATGGTTTGACCTATACCTGTATGCATGGGGATCCCACCCATGTGTCTTGGATCTCTCATAGGGTTCGGCCAAGTGTCTTGGATCCCTCTTTAGGGTTCGACCTTGTGTCATGGATCCCTCATAGAGTTCGGCCATGGCGTGTTGGATTCTCTTGTGATTTTCACTTATATTATTCATCGATGTTGATTGTGATATTTGGTCATGTCTTATTGACTATTATACCTAGATGGTTCGACCTATACTTGTATGCATGGGGATCCCACCCATGTGTCTTGGATCCCTCATAGGGTTCGGCCAAGTGTCTTGGATCCCTCTTTAGGGTTCGACCTTGTGTTATGGATCCCTCATAGGGTTCGGCAATGGTGTGTTGGATTGCCTTGTGATTTTTACTTATATTGTTCATCCGTGCTGATCGTGACCTTCGGTGTTTATTTCATGTTATTCATGTTTAACTCTAATTCGTTCCCATGTTATCACTTTTAATGATCATGTGTTTATTTTATATTCTTATTTAAATGTTAAATACATGTGTGCATATGCCATGTAACCCTAGTACCATCTTGTTATCGTACCATCTTGTTATATACGTTTATATTGGTTTTATCAATTAATCAGGGTTCGGTACCCTAGGGTGAAAGGCCCCAGACGTTATTATATCCTGCAGATGGGTCGATGAGACCGCTCCCAGTGCGGGAAGGAGATGGAGACCCTATGTGGTTATGGGTACTAGTTGCATTGGCATCCCTTACTCATCTTCATTCATCCTCATATTCATACCATCCTTATTATACGATTGAGATGCATACCTTGATTAAAAAACTTGTATAGTATGATATCATACCATGCACACTGTTGTATTACTGGGCCTCGGCTCATGGTGCTACACCGATACCATTTTCAGATTTTGAGGAGCCGGGTACGTGAGATGATTTTGAGACGAAAGGCTCTGGTGCATTCGAGGAGATCGGCGAGGATTTGGGAGTCGATCCCACACTTTAGAAAGTTGTATTTGATTATTTTATAACATTATTTATTTATTTTCACGGGCATGTAAGCCTTTGATTGAGAGCATGTTCTCACTTCCATCTCTCCACATTTAGTTGATTGATTGAATTATTTGAATTATGAATTATTTGAATTATTTGTTTCCTACATCTAGACTTTTTTTTTTACTTAGTGGGTTTTCGAATGAACCTTAGTAGTCTAATTGACCTAATTGGACCACTAGGGGACATTCATGGATCACCTCTGGGTTCGGGTATGGGTCGATCCATGGATTTTCGGGTCGTATCTGGGTATCCGGATTCGGGGCGTGACAATGTTGCAGGTGGGGGCGTGGTGAGAACCGGGAAGAAGCTCGCCGGTTTTAATGGCGAGGTGGTTGCTGTGATGGTGCTTTGAAAGGGGTGACGGCTTGCTGGTTAGCCCCCTTGTACCTGTAGAAGAAGAAAAAGAAGAAGAAGAAGAAGAAGAAGAAAAAGAAAAAGAAGAAGAAGAAGAAGAGAAGGCGGAGCTCCACCAACTCGCAGGAGAAGACCACGGCCAGGAGGAAGAGGGAGAGCAGACCGTAGAAGAGAGCCTGCCGCTTCCCTAAGAGGGAGAATGGGCCATACAATAGGCCTCATTTCCAAAAAAAACAAAACTCATTATAGAATGGAGAGAGAAGATATTCTCTTTCCCATGGTTTTAGAAACCGTGGGATAACTTCCAAGTGGGATCCACATGGGATCATGAGTGGGGTCCACATAAAGATTGATAATTTTGAGGGCCGTGGGTCATTAGATGGGTTGACCCGATGGATGCTGGGCCCTCGAGCAGGCCATAAGCCATGGGCTTGAAGGATAGGTGAGGTTTCACCGATTACACCATTGGTAAGTGGTCAGTGGGCCAACATTACAGTAGACCCTAATCAATGCCAAATTTTTGACAGTCAGATCAGATCAGATGATTTTTTTGATCAAGAGGTTATAAGATTGGAGGTTCTGATGACGAATGATTCGATCATTTGGCAGATGATCCGATGATTGATGAATGATCTGGCTAAGAACGATTGATCACATGATCTGATTAGTGTAAGATATGTGAGAATTAGGATTGGGATTATCGGATGGTGGACATCTGCCACGGTAGGCCGCAGGGTAGAGTTATTGCGGGAAGGGAGAGGATCGGATGATTAATATTGAAAGTAGAGAGAGAAAGATGATATAGAGAGAGAGGAGAGAAGATATTACAAAATAAATAAAGAGAAAATGCTAGCAGAGGGTCTGGAACCCTGGTCTTCACTGTGCCGCTCCTCATGCTTCACCAGTAGAGCAGATCATCATTCCTTGTTGATTCATGCGGCTTTAGACGCTTTGGTCTGTCTCTTGGTCATTGGCTTTCCCGCTCTCTTCGTACTTTGGGCCGACTCCTCGGTCCTCTTTTTCAGCCTGTATTTAGCCCATATCTTCTAGTCATAGCATGTGGGCTCTTTAAGCTTTGACAATGGGCTTTCATGATCGATTTGGGCCCACAAGTCTCGAGAATCATCCCATCGGGGTTTCCTGCGACAGAAGAAGCGCGTAATGAGACTTTATCAGAACGACTTAATATCTAGACTTCCAAAAATGTGTTTAATGCATGCAAATATACCATTTCGTCCAGAAAAGTGTGTTCTACGCAACAAAAGAGACTCTTACGTAGAAAAGTAGATAAATTGAGCCTTTTACGTAGGAGAGTGCAAAAACGCTTAGAAGATAACAATGGAAAATACGCACTTTTAAGCGAATATCACAACCCCTAACCAGCATATTGCCAATCCTTGGCAATTAGTGCGAAATAAATGAGCTTAAAAGGGCTCTGCACATGCTGCACACTTTTTCATATTAGCTCCGGGAAGACACCGTTCGTCAAATCATTGAATGGATGCAAAAATAGTTACATGCTAGCGAAGAGTTGGAAAGTTTTGGCAAGACTACAGACTGATAATCATGACCCAGAATAGTCAGACTCTGCGTGTGTGTGTGCTCAACATTCTCATCATCCGACAGTAAAGATTTTCAGATCACCTCTAAGTTTTTATGCCTCAACCTCAAATCTCACATGTTTAGCTGAAAGTAGGATTTTTCCGCGTCGTTGGTTACGGAAACCCTAACTTCAACATATTTTTGTAATTTGATCCGATTATCCTGCAAAATTGATAGATATTTGTATAGGGATTCGTGTCGGATGTCGATCCTCACTCGGGATTAGTCGGGTTAGCGCAATAATGACATAAAATGACGGGAAATTTACAGAGAATGGAACATAATTTTATTCAGATCAACTTCATTCAATCAAAATTGTCTTTTACAGCAAAAATCTAACAAAATAACTAAACAAGAAAGCATTTTAATAAGAGAGGGATGTAGAGAGAGAAAGAGGTTTAGAGAGAGAGAAACTAGAGAGAGAAAGTGGTAGAAGAAGAGAGAAATCTAATCCTAGAGAGAGGTCTAGAGAGAGAGAGAAATAGAGAGATAAAAAGAGAAAGAGAGGGAGAAACCTAGAGAGAGAAAGGGGAAGAATTAGTGAAAAAGATAGAGAGAGAAAGTGGTAGAAGAAGAGAGAAAATTGGAGTTTTAGAGAGATTGAGAGAAAATGAGAAGAAGAGATTATTCGAGAGAGAGAAAAAGGAAGAAAGCAAGAGAGAGAAAGAGAAAGGAAAAGGTAAGAGAGAAAAAAAAAAAAAAAAAAAGAAGAAGGAAGAGTTCTAGAGAGAGGAATAGAAAATGAGAATCACCTAGGAAAAGCTTACCATGGAAGAAGATTGGTTGCTGGTGCTCGGGTTGAAGAGTTTGCAGCCGTTCCGGTGGAGTTGCATGTATGCTGGCGTCAATGGTGATGGAAACGGCTTGGGTTGAACTTTGGAGATGGCGGGGGCAACGGCTGTCATGTTGGATTTTCTCGTGGCAGCGAAGTGAAGGCTTGCACCTTCTTGGAGTAGCCTGACCGTGACAACGAAGAAGAAGGAGGAGGATGTTGCTGCACTGGTCGTTCAGTGGTTGCTGTCCAGCGTTGAATGGCTGGAGAAAAGAAGAGATGACGTTTCACCCTGTAAAGGGCGGTGTTGCTGTTCGTGTTGGAGCACTGGCAGACCACCGTGAGGAGGAGAGCAAGGTGAAGACAGACCTGCAAGGGCTGCTCCAACTATGAAAGAGAGATGGGAGCTGTGCTACAGACCAGTTCGCCGGCACTAATGGAGGGTGGCCGGAGAAGAAGATGGAAGGGAGAAAGAAGGAAAGAAGGAGGCGCGGTTTGGTAGAATACCGTGATGCAGCAGCGTTGCGGGGGTGTTGGCGGACGAAGCAGCAGGAGGAGGAGGAAGAAGGGTATGAAGAAGAAGGAGACAGCCGGTGAAGGAAGAGGTGACCGGAGTTGCAGGCTGCAACTCCGGTAATCAAAACTTTGAATAAAAAAGAAAAAACGGTGCTGCTCGTGGCAGCAAGATTTGCTGCGCTCAGGCGGAGGGTGGAGAATTTCAGATGAAGGAGAAAGAGAAGGAGACGACAGAAGGAGAAGAGAAGAAGGAGGTGGCCGGAGTTCTGCAACTCCGGCCGGAATGAGGAAGAAGAAGAAGAAGAAGAAGAAGAAGAAGAAGAAGAATAAAAAGTGGGAGAAGATTCGGGGAAGGTTTTGGGGAAGGAGAGGAGGAGAGGGGAGAGGGATTAGGGTTCGAACGAACCCCTATCCTTCTCCTTTTAAAGCTTCCCTATTTCCTTTAATGGAAATAGGGGATTTTTTGAATAAAAAAAATAAGAAAAATAATTTTTAAATTTTTTTTTTTTTTTTTTTTTTTTAAGTAAAAACCTACTTTTCTATGGGGAATCTCCCCAATTAGTGGACCCCCCATTTAATTAAAATTATTTTTGAAATTCGCGGGGTCCACTAACTGGTCGGACAGCGGGTCGATGATGATGGGCCCGGCTACTGGCCCACATGGACTGATGATGTCCATCGTCTCACAAGATGATGTGATAAGCATTCTGAAGGCGATCGGATGGATGGTGACTTGATTGGGACCCAGATTGGTAGATCGACGGATCTAGAGAGATCCAACGGTCCGATTGAAGATCCAACGGTCCGATGGAAGATCCAACGGTCAGAAAGCTAAGGGAGATGAGATAGAGCCGAAGGGTAGGAGTTCTGGGGTTAGGTCAGTAGATTCGAGGATCGAAAGATGAAGAGAGAGAGAGAATAAGAAGAGATGAGAGAAAAAGTATCAAAAAAATGGAAAAAAGCACTGGCGGAGGGTCTGGAACCCTGGTCTTCACTGTGACCATCCTCACGCTTCTCTAGTAGAGTCGACTATCATTCCTTGCTGACCCATGTGGCTTTAAACGCTTTGGTCTGTCTCTTGGTCATTGGCTCTCCTGCTCTCTTCGTTCTTTGGGCCGGCTTTTTGGTCCTCTTATTCAGCCCATATTTGGCCCATATCTTCTAGTCATGGCATGTGGGCTCTTTAAGCTTTGATAATGGGCTTTCCTGATCGATGTGGGCTTGCAAGTCTCGAGAATTGTCCCATCGGGGTTTCCTGCGACAGAAGAAGCGCGTAATGAGACTTTATCAGAACGACTCAATGTCTAGACTTCCGAAAATGTGTTTAATGCATGCAAATATACCATTTCGTCCAGAAAAGTGTGTTCTACGCAACTGAAGAGACTCTTACGTAGAAAAGTAGATAAATAGAGCCTTTTACGTAGGAGAGTGCGATAACGCTAAAAGGATAATTGCTTAAAATAAGCACTTTTGAGCGAATATCATTAGCACTCAGAATAGAATCACACAAGAAGGGTTTTCTTCTTTTCTCTCAATTTATATGTGAGGAGATGTGTTGATATATGAAAGCAAAGATCTCACATATGTATTATTTAAAGGAAAGACATCTTTAATAGAAGAAGATCTCATGATTGGAATACCACTTCACTCGGGAACGTCAGATCAAACTCTATAGCTTCTCCTTCTCTAATCTCCACATTTTATGATCGTGCTATTCTAGAATCAAGTAGGACTTTCCTGGGTTGTAATGAGGCTTAGGTCAGGTGTAGAGAGATAAAGGGATACAGGATTTCAAAGATCTTGAGAGGATATTGCCATTTTTTTGTATTTTTCCTGCGGTGTAACACCATTATCGGGTTCTTTTTCCTTTTTTCGTATTTTTCTCTTTTTCTTGATATTTCTGAGACTGCTCAATTTCTTTTCAGCTCTTTTTCATACTTTCTTTCCATATTTTGTTTTCAGCTTGAACCACTTTCTTTTCCTTTTGATTCTTCTTCTTTACTTTTCTTTTCACGGTACACCCATATCAGTTATTCTTTTGTCCATCTCAAAATAAAGGTAGCCAGTCATGCTTCGTAGCTATACTGGATTTTAGGTTGACGGGTTTACAAAGAAAATGCTTTTATAGAAGGGTTCAAGGGGTTTCTAGTGAAGTATAATTCAGGTGAGTAAAAAGGCTGAATGATTCAGAAAAATGGCCTAAATCATTTTCTAGGGTTTGCACTATCATGTATACTGTCTTGACTGGATACAGAGAAGTTCTGTCGTAGTAATCCAATGTTGATGTCGTTCCGAGTTCCATGATCGAAGCAAAAGATAATGAGATCTCTCAACGAATATTGCGGGCATGAAGAATAGTGAGTCATCCATTGACTCAGGATTATTGTATAACTCTCTGAAATGATTAAAGGTTCGAAAGCTCATTGGGTTAGGTCTCCACAATTATTCTCACAGGATCTCTAGAGTTTCAAAACTTAGGATGACTCTGATGTTGATAGTGTACAATTGTGCCAAATCTGAGTTTTTTTGAGTTTTCAAACCTGCTGTAGTCACGCTTGACTTGACTCAACGCTAACAAAAATTGACATCCTCAATACTGACTTAACGGAGGTTTTCAGCTAATCAAAGTCAGGGTATTTGACACATTTTTTTGAAATTCTAGAAAACTTTTGGTGAACATTGGAAATCACCCAAAAAACCTTCTTTTTTTTTTTTATCAAAATGAAGACATGAGTTTTGGTAAATACCCACCCCCAACCAAAATACAGCACCGTCCACGGTGCTCATGATCGTGACATAAAATGATAAAAATTCAGTGATGATGATGCAAAAGTTCAGGAAGGATGTTACCAAGTCGGCAGAAATTCGACAGTGTTTGGTACCTGATGATCGGGAGAATGAATGTACCTGCATTTTCAGAGATATAACAGTAATAACAAATGCATGAGACTCATGTACTCTAGGAATACCGGAATTGCCTTTCCGAAAGCGCTAAGTTTTACGTCTTCAGCCAGACATGATGGGGGTATATCAAGTACCCCCAACCAGGTTAAAACTCATGGAGACTGAGTGAATCTGCAGTCTTCCTGACACCTAAGGTGGAAGGGAAACAACTATCCTATCCCTTGTCTAGGTATACCTGTGTAGAACAGGTCTTTCTCAGTGTAGACTGAGAGAAGGGCATTGAGCTCTCTGAGCAGACCGGCAAAAGTACAGAGTTGATCTGGGAGGGATCGAAGCTTCTCAGTAAAGATTGAGAGGAGAGTAGGACTGGTTTCTCTGAGCAGACCCGCAAAAACATTTAGTTCAGCGGGGAGGGATAGAAGCTTCTCAGTAAAGACTGAGAAGGGAGTAGTAGTGGGTTCTCTGAACGTGGTTAGCAGAGCTGCAAACTCATCGAGTTTTGCGGAAATGTATCTGAATGGAGCAGACTCCTGCAAATCAGTAATACCAGAAATGTTGGACTCCGAGATGAAGTCAGACTCATAGTGTTCATGACACTTGGATAATTTATCTTCAGGAGAGTCCTGAATTAGACTCTCTACGGCACACGGGTCATCGATAATATCGATGTAGGGTGACGGGTGAAAACTGTTGACCTCTTTCTCGATGTTTCCTAAAGTGATAGGGATGTTCCAATCCCTGTACTGAATATGTTCCTCCTCGGTGGGGATTGGTAGGTCCAAGACAGCGGGAGGCCTATTTTCTAGACACGGCTCTACGGTGGGAATGTCTACAACCAGTGCAGAGGTAGAATCATCAGAGATAGAGATGGAACTGAGTTCCTCTGTGCTCGGTCTAGAAGTTGGTGCTGTTAAGGGCACCAAAGATTGAGACTCGGGTTCATCACAATTGTTGCACAATCCAAGGGAGGTGGGGAGGAATGGTAGATCTATGACAGCAGGGATCCTACGATCGAGACAGAACTCAGTGTCATGATGATCATCTTCAAGGTCCAGGTTAGAAGCAACAGTGGGAGAGTGAGAAATAGGTTGCTCTGAGGTAGGTTCAGGATGTGGTGCTTTTAACGGCACCGAAGAAGGAAACACTGGCTCCTCAATAGTCTGGCTCGATCTAGGGGTGGGTACAACTTCTATTTCTTCCTCGCAATGCTGGTACTGGGTCCAATTGTGCGGCTCCTCATTATAGACAGTGGCCATATCATTCTCTTCAGGATAGGCTATTGGTGGACTAGTGAAGTTGACTTCTTCTCTCTCATTTTCTAATTGAACTAGATGTTGTTCCAAGCTCTCCATAGATTGCTGTTGTTGGTGCTCTAGACTTTGGAAATACTGTTGTTGTTGGGGAATGTATTGAGAGAGAAGGTCCTCTAGACCGGGTGTAGTAGCCAATGGAGGTGGGTCAGCCAAGGGGAGCTGAGGTGCCAACTCTTGATTGTAGTCCGATTGGGTATGAAAGTTGTAAGGCAAAGTGGAGTCTAGGACTAGTTGCTGACTCTGAAAATCCTGAGGGGCCCACTGTTGATCAGAATAGTCATTCTGTGGATATGACGGGTACTGGGATTGCGAGTATTGCCAGTCATACTCTCCATTGGGTTGATGGAACCCGGAAGGATAATTATCCTGCGGCAGTTGCTGCGGGAGGGCAGATTGTTCCCAACCAAAGTTATGGTGACTCCTATTTTCAGGATAATAAGTGTTGTCATAGGAGGTCTGCATTGGAGATGGAAAGGTACAGACATCTTGCTGGATAGGAGGGCAATATCATACAGACTGGGAATGGTACACAGGTTGCTTGACTGCGGCACGAAGGGCAGAGACTGAATTTTTAAGCTCTTGGAGTACAAAATTGTACTCCGGATCTCGGTGATTATCATACCCTGTAGAAGTGTGCGAGACTGGAGTATCATGATGATACGCAGAATTGTCATACCATTGTTGAGAGTGATCACCTCGATTCTCACAGAAACTGTAGTAGGTTTCATACAGAGGCCGTTCATCTGCCATTAGAGGCGATAGAGGGGTGCGGTGGACTAACTCTCAGATCGAGTCAGTAAAAGGTTAGGACAGGTCCAATCGGGCTTCTACTTGAAAAAGCAAGCCCAAGATTTGGCAAAAAGTTGCCAAAAGGAGACACTGGAGTAGTGATTCTAAATGATGCACACCAAGCACAGATAATCCTATTCTAAACAATCAGGATATATTTTAGGCATTATCTTGTTAGTTTTGGGGTTAGAGTAGATTATGACAGTGGGTGGACCACTGGTTTATCTTTTAGCCGCCGGACTAATTGTATGCACTCAGAGGTTCTCACCAGGCTACACTCTTCAGAGCGAATCCTTTAGTACTAACTCTAGGCAACAACAAGGCAATCCGAAGCCTAGACAGACGTGCGGCACAATGGCTATCTTAAGTACGTCCCAGACTAACCGGATTGGTCAAGTGTATAAGAAGAGTGTTCCCTCGGGTTAAGCTAGGGTTGGTGCGTGTTCCTAGTCCACACGCAACTAACCGCCGAATAGTCCAAGATGCCACGTCGAGCTCAGTGTACTTGAGTAGCAGGGACTTATGGGTGTGTTAGACAACAGGGACCCGCGCTCGTGGTCTTATTTCGATTGGATGTTAAGCGGGTTCGCTTTGTGTGGATTTTTCCTCGAACACCGGGCTAATTGGCTCTACTTCTTGATTCTTTTTAATTAAATGGAGGCTCGGGATCAAATCAGTTGGAATGATGAGGTGGGTGATGAAATCCCACCAGTTTCAATTTTGGAGCTGGGTTTGCTCTCTTAGAGTTGATTGATTAATGGCTACGCCACGCAAGTCGAATAAGTTGTTGCTAGAAAACAAATAGACATGCGGCAATGATTCACCCAAATTACTCTGTATCGCACTCAAGGCGAGGATAGAGACTTACCTCCCGTGGGCCATGCCACGGGGTCGCCTCCGTGGGTTAAGGAGGGGTATCCTAATGGGCTTGGGCCCGACTCCACCTCTTTGAGCTTTCGCTCCCTACCCACACTGGATCGTGTTCCTGTAGAAACAGTTAGATCGCACGGTCTAGGTATTTGGGATTCTATTTGGAAGATCCTTGCCTTTTTAGGGTTCACTGAACAAGCACTGGATTTAGGCAAGTTTTTGAATTAATTTCCAAATTCGAGATGGGTTAAAATTTAGGAATTCCCAGATTGGAAAATACCTAGATTGGAAAGTTTCCCGAACTGTGGAGATCTTCAAAGAAAGATTTGATTGCGAGATCCCTTATAATTTTGGGGAATTTCCCAAAATTGAAATTCTGCTAGATTTGGGGTGTTTCTTTTTTGCAGACTTTTCCAAATTTGGAGGATTTCTAAAGATAGAAATTCTTCTAGAGAGGAAACTTCTAAGGGGGGAAACCCAAATTAAGCAGAGTTTCAAGATTTTGCAATCTTTCCAAAAATCGCAAATCCTTGATTGGTGATTTCTAAAAATCTGCAGAATATAAAACCCTAATTTTTTTGAATTTTGAATTTATTATTTTTTTGGTATTTTCCACTTAATCCAGGTTTTCTAAAAAACCCTAGAACAAGATCTAGCAGTTATATGGAAAGTAGTAAAATTCCTAAATTATTACAAATTGCACTCGGCCTTCCGAGGCATTAAAAATAGTAATTTAAAAGACTGCTAAAAATCACTAAAAATCAAAAAATAGAAAGTTTCCCGAAAAGGTCGGGCTGGCCAAATTGAGCAGCTTTCCGATTTAGCAACTTTCCAATTCCGTCTTTACGTCCTTTTTCGCACTCCCGTACACCCGAGCGGCAGCGGCGCCATTTGAAAGTAGGATTTTTCCGCGTCGTTGGTTACGGAAACCCTAATTTCAACACATTTGTAATTATCCGAGACTTTTAACCTGTAAAATGAGCAATTTTGCACAGTGGCTCGTGTCAGATGTCGATCCTCACTTGGGATTAGTCGGATCAACGCAATAAAGAATACATAAATGACAAAATTTTTAGAGACTGTAACATACTCATATTTAAATTAATTCCATTTATTCAAAATTGTCTCTTACAATAAAATAATCTGATAAAAATACTAACTAAAAAGCACTAATCAAGAATAGTCTAGAGAGATGAAGCATAAAATTTAAATGATCTAGAGAGAGAAAGTCAAAAGTGAAAAAGTGTTAGAGAGAGAGAGTAGATAGAGAGAGAAAAATAGAAAGAGAGGGAGAAACCTAGAGAGAGAAAGGGGTTTTTAGAGAAAGAAAATAAATCTAGAGAGATGAAGGTAGGTAGAAAGAGAAAGAGGAAGAACTAGTGAAAAAGATAGAGAGGGAAAATGAGTGAGAAATCTAGAAAGAGAAAATGTAGATGGAGATCACCTTTTTGCACCTTACCATCGAGTTGCATAGACTAGGGCTGGTTTCACCAAGGAAGGAGATGTACGATGGTGTGGTGTTGTGCAAGTATGCAAGGATGCTGATCGTGGGTTCGCCTTGACGTCGTGGCAGGCTAGTAGTGGGTTTGATTACACCACGTGGTAGTGTATTGCCACACGTGAAGGATCGGAGGAGAATACGTGGGTGCTGTGGTTCAAATGGATGGAACAGCCATGGTTGATGTGGTAGCAGTGCAATAGGTGACCAGCAGGTAGGATAAGGGGTGGTGAAGACGGTGGTGAAAAGAAGGAGGAGGCGGCAATGTGTTGCTCCAGCGTCAACGGTGGTGGCCAGAGGTGGTGCTGTGTGGTGTAGATGAAGAGGGAGATAGAAGAGGCGTGGAGTAACCTGCAATTTGCAGATCGTGGATAAAATCTACAGGAGAGCAACCTACGTGAATTGCAGGTGGGAGGAAAAGGTGGAGAAGATGAGTTACGGTCCGTCGGAGTTTGGAGAAGAGTTTCCGACGTTGCTGTTGGCCGGAGTAGAAGAAGATGAAGAAGGAGAAAGGACGAGGAGGAGGAATAGAAGGTAAAGAAGGAAAAGAGGGGGCTAACTGAGACGATGGTGGAGCAGGCTAGCGGTGGAGTTGTGGTGTTGCGGTGAAGGACGCAACAGCGACCGGAGTTGCAACCTGCAACTCCGGTAGCACGTGAAGACGTGCTGTGGGCGGTACCTGCTAAGAAGAACAGCAGAAGAAGAGGATGGGCAGGAGAGGATGAAGAAGAGGAAGAGAAGAAAAAGAAAACAAAGAAGGAAAAGAAAATGAGCAAGAAGATGGCCGGGAGTTGCAGGTCTGCAACTCCGGCCAGAAAACGCAAAGAAGAAGACGACGATGAAAAGAAGAAGAAGAAGGAGAAGGGAAAGAGGGGGAAGAAGAAGATAGGAAGAAGAGAAGGGAAGAAGGAGAGGGGGGTAGGAACCCTTACCGTTGGATCATGTTGCAGGTGGGGGCGTGGTGAGAACCAGGAAGAAGCTCACCGATTTTAATGGCGATGTGGTTGCTGTGATGGTGTTTTGAAGGGGGTGACGGCTTGCTGGTTAGCCCCCTTGTACCTGCAGAAGAAGAAGAAGAAGAAGAAGAAGAAGAAGAAGAAGAAGAAGAAGAAAAAGAAAAAGAAAAAGAAGAAGAAGAAGAAGAGAAGGCGGAGCTCCACCAGCTCGCCGGAGAAGACCACGGCCAGGAGGAAGAGGGAGAGCAGACCGCAGAAGAGAGCCCGCCGCTTCCCTAAGAGGGAGAATGGGCCATACAATAGGCCTCCTTTCCAAAAAAAACAAAACTCATTATAGAATGGAGAGAGAAGATAATCTCTCTCCCATGGTTTTAGAAACCGTGGGATAACTTCCAAGTGGGATCCACATGGGATCATGAGTGGGGTCCACATAAAGATTGATAATTTTGAGGGCCGTGGGTCATTAGATGGGTTGACCCGATGGATGCTGGGCCCTCGAGTAGGCCATAAGCGATGGGCTTGAAGGATAGGTGAGGTTTCACCGATTAGACCATTGGTAAGTGGTCAGTGGGCCAACATTACAGTAGACCCTAATCAATGCCAAATTTTTGACCGTCAGATCAGATCAGATGATTTTTTTGATCAAGAGGTTATAAGATTGGAGGTTCTGATGACGAATGATTCGATCATTTGGCAGATGATCCGATGATTGATGAATGATCTGGCTAGGAATGATTGATCACATGATCTGATTAGTGTAAGATATGTGAGAATTAGGATTGGGATCATCGGATGGTAGACATCTGCCACGGTAGGCCGCAAGGTAGAGTTATTGCGGGAAGGGAGAGGATCGGATGATTAATATTGAAAGTAGAGAGAGAAAGATGATATAGAGAGAGAGGAGAGAAGATATTACAAAATAAATAAAGAGAAAATGCTAGCAGAGGGTCTGGAACCCTGGTCTTCACTGTGCCGCTCCTCATGCTTCACCAGTAGAGCAGACCATCATTCCTTGTTGATTCATGCGGCTTTAGAGGCTTTGGTCTGTCTCTTGGTCATTGGCTTTCCCGCTCTCTTCGTACTTTGGGCCGACTCCTCGGTCCTCTTTTTCAGCCCGTATTTGGCCCATATCTTCTAGTCATAGCATGTGGGCTCTTTAAGCTTTGACAATGGGCTTTCATGATCGATTTGGGCCCACAAGTCTTGAGAATCATCCTATCGGGGTTTCCTGCGACAGAAGAAGCGCGTAATGAGACTTTATCAGAACGGCTTAATATCTAGACTTTCGAAAATGTGTTTAATGTATGCAAATATACCATTTCGTCTAGAAAAGTGTGTTCTACGCAACAGAAGAGACTCTTACGTAGAAAAGTAGATAAATTGAGCCTTTTACATAGGAGAGTGCAAAAACGCTTAGAAGATAACAATGGAAAATACGCACTTTTAAGCGAATATCAGCTGCACTCTACCTTATTTTTGAAGAGACGAAACTTGCTGAAGTGTTTGGTATAAATAGAACTACATGTGGATGCATCATTCGTCGGACGCATGGTCTTCCTTATGGGTGTGAGTAAGCAGGTTACATACGTGAGGGCAGCTATATTCCCTAATCTTCTATTCATCCACACTGGAAGAAATTATCCAATGTGCGTACTTGTAGATCAAAACTTGCAAAACACGACTATTTTCATGATGTGCTCTGATATTTGCTCAAAAGTGCTTATTTTAAGCCATTATCCTTTTTGCAGTGTCACATTCTCCTATGTAAAACATATCTTTTCGTCGACTTTTCCACGTTAGAGTTTCTTCCTTTGCGTAGAACATATTATTTAGACGAAAATTGATTATTTGCATGAAATATATGCATTTCAGATAGTCCAGTATCGAACCATTTTAATTGAATCTCATTATGCATTTTTTCTCTAGCGGATGATTCTCAAGACTGGCAGGCCCACGAACAACCACAAAAGCTTAATATTAGTACTTAAAGAGCTAGCAGGCTAATACTAGTAGATACAAGCCAAGTACGGGCCAAGCTAGAGGATCGTAGAGCCGGCCCAAAGACTCAAAAGAGCGGACGAGTTGGAGACCAAAAGAATGACCAAAGCCTATAAAGCCACATGAAATGACAAGAAAAGATAGTCTACTCTGTTAGTGAAGCTCAATTGAAGAATATATTGAAGACTAGGGTTCAAGACCCTCCGCCAGCTCTATTTTCTTTTTATTTCGGTCAAATCTCAACCCTCCGTTCTCACTTCCTTCGAATTTAATGGCCACATCGCCATCCCCTAATTTCGTCTCAAACCTCTTGTTAACTACTTCATGCCCAACATCCTATAATTACCCTAACCTTCATTCATAACATCCATCTCTCAATGCACCTCACTAATCCTAACTGTTGGATCTCACCCTATCACCCATCTTACGGCTTAGGGCCTGCTCAATGTGACACACATCCACTGGCCCACCTATCCCATGGGCCACACATCCACTGGCTGACAAGTTGCATTTGTAAGGAATATTTTCATATTCAATTTGGCAAAGAATCGTTTGACATAAAAACATTCTTGTAACCGTTCATACAAGCACTAGTGTAGTGTGAAGATGTCGTAGTACGCATACTTCGCCAACCATGTGAAGACTAAAAGATAGAGACAGCAAGAATCAGATGGTTGACGACAGGAGTCATCTGAGTAACTGCCGATTTGTCAGTTAACGATCATGTACGCTCGATTAGGAAGGTAAGTGACTTTGTGGCCATAGGAGTTGGTTAAAATGAACAAAAATATAATGGTCAAACTTAGTCATTGGACTGACTCGAGTCTAAGTCAATAAAATTGACTCATGGGATAGTCCAATCGATTGGACACTTATTCCCAATCGATTGGACACAACCCAATCGATTGGAGACTGTGTAATCGATTGAAAACTATGAAACAAACTTATCTGAGTCAAATCGATTGGAGACTCTGTGAAATCGATTGGAGTCTTCGGGACAGAAACTTTTCTGAGTCAAATCAATTGGAGAACCCTGTGTAATCGATTGGTGCCTTTGGAACAGAAATCTTATTGAGCCCAATCGATTGGACACTTATCCCCAATCGATTGGACATGGCCCAATCGATTGGACTCAGTGTATAATCGATTGGACCATGCACAGAATTGGTCTTTCTCAGATCCAAAATTCATGGTTCCATCATCCCACGTTCTACACGACTCAGGGTCTTGAAATTCTATAAATTGAACCCTTCTATGCCTTCTCTAAACACACACAGAGACAAAGAGTAACTCAATCTTCGAGAGAGAGAAGAAAATGTTATATTTATTAGAGTGTCCATTCGAAGAGTAATAAGCTTATTTTTCATTCACATCTTGTGAGTTTGTTCTCTTCTTAATCAAAGCCAAGAGCTTAATCCTTTCCTCATCTTAGGTCTTCCACTTTTATATTCGACTTAGTAGCCTGAGAGTACCAGTGTGACTCAACACCATTTGAGCAAATATCATACAAACAAGAGAACCATATCACAAATAGCACAATTGTGGGGCCCAAATAATCTAGGGTAGCTATTAGCTTAATTCTTGATTTGAGATCAATTTTTAATCTTTGGAGAGTTCAAGTTGAACCAAGATTGCTCACTACAGCTTATAAGATCTAATCTCAATCATTCTATAAGAAAAGTTAGTTTCCCAAAAGCTCATTAATTTTGACCTTTTCAAAGCTGCATCCAAGTCTAGCTCTTCTTTGTAGTTGAAGGTTTCATCAAAACCAAGCTTGTTCTTCAAAAGATCAACCTGGCATGTGTAATTTTATTGCTAACATAAGTGCAAAGGAAAAGCCAAAAAAATAAGAAAAAGAAGATCACCAGAATCATTATTAGAACTTCAAAATAAACAATGTAAAATACAACAAGAAGCTCACCTTCTGACTTGTACAAGCACTTCTACTTGCAACAAAAATCGTGCTTAATTACTTGTTCTTTTAGATGCTAGAAGCTAAAATGCATTTGCAAACCAAACAGGTATATATGCTAAGCGCTTCTCAACGCCAAAAGCTAGAGAAGCCCTTCCCAAAAGGCAGAAAGTGTTCCCAAACACTACCATAGTGTTTGACAACTTGCTGATTGACGTAAAATTCAACTGAGTTGAATTTTGATCAGGATACAAGTGCCATTCTGGCTACTCTTACACTCACTGATTTACCCATTAAACTTTGGGTTTAAGAGATTTCGTTTCTTGTTTTATAAAAGGGAAAAGAGTAATTTTGTGGTCATTAGAAGTTTTCATCTGGTAATTTAGCGTTAAACATTACCATGTTTGCATTATTGATAATTCATTATGTGCTTTTTTATTTGTTGTTTCATTGCAATGTGACATATTCATTGTACAAACATATTATCATATATATTTTGAAAGTTGAGTACTAACATACTAGATAACAGACAAATCAGAAATATGAACAATGTTCATTGTTAAGAATGGATCTTGTGCTTTCAAGTTCTTGAAGGTGTAGCAAAAAGAAATCTAGCTCCTTAGTGTGTCCTTTGTTTTATTGTGTTGTTCCATTTGCGTGCAGATGAAAAGTGTGAAGGAGTTGGTTCCTCTGAAGAGGATCAAGACAATAGTGGGGGAAAAACAAAACTTCCCAAGATCGATCCTCATGCGGAAGACATAGAACTTAAGAATCACTTATTGAAGAAGTATGGTGGTTACTTGGCAGCCTTAAGCAAGAGCTTTCCAAGAACAAGAAGAAAGGGAAGTTGCCAAAGGATGCTAGGCGGATGTTACTGAATTGGTGGGAACTACACAACAGATGGCCACATCCATCGGTATGTCTATCCTATGCATTAAATCATGAAGGCAATTGAATAAGGTTAGCAAGTGGTATTCATGTTATAAAACAATTCTTTCAGTGGAGTAAGTCAAAAAAATACATGCCCCCAAAATATTATGTTTTCAGAATAACAGATTTTTAGAATATCAAGTGCAACTAGGAGACCAAGAGAAAACTCTATCCCTACTGTTGCAATTAAATATTGAAGAATAGGTAAGAAGGAATGCTAGCAAGCAATGCTTTTAAAGTGTTGCACAGAAGCAGAATCAATTTTTTTTAAGGTGTTCCACAGATGCAAAATGAATTCTTGACTTCGTTATCTTTCAATGCAACAATAGAGATAAATGAGTGTTGGTGGTTGACCGGACATAAGAACAATAGCAAGTGGTGTTCATGTTACCTATCAAACAACTCTTTAGGTGCAGCAACTCAAAAAAAAAAAAAATACATACCCGAAAACTACTCTGTTTTCAGAATAACAAATTTTTCGAGCCATTAATTCAAGCATTTGTTTTGTTCGATTCTGCTGCTATTTATTGTTCTACTAATAGCAAAAGAAGTTGAAATAAATGCATGGTTTCTTGTAGACTAACAGATTTAGTTGAGATGAATTACAATTTATAGAACACAAAAAGCAAACAAAGACTGAAATTTATACCCTGAAAGAGAATAGGAGTACTGTGCATGTCTCTTGCTGCCTTCTTTCTTGTTCTTCTATAATACAATAGGGCATGAGAGTTAGAAAAGAATCACGACATTCAAGTTGTGTAAATATCCTTTCAAATTTGCATTAAAATCATTGCCTTTAAGCAAAAACAAAAGATTTTATACCAATAATAAGTAGAACACAAGACAATGGTGTGACATGAATGAATCCCAAGACAAAAGGCACTCTCCTAACCTTTCTCTTGAGTAAAAAATTATGCTTTAAAGAAGTTAACAAATACCATCATAGATACAAAATTAGAAAGCAATCCATATGTACAAAGAGGCTCTATTTACACAATTTTTTAGCTAGCGAGTTGGCAATGTAGTTTGATCCTTAAAGTGTAAGTGAGAAATTAAATGCTCATGGTAACTAAAATCTCGAAACTTGACTAACTGGGGTCATCTCTATTAAGTTTTAGGTATCCATTGACACCATAATCTAAAATCAAAATACGCTCGATACTAGTTGATCTTGTTTGATGAAAGACAACTCCATAAAATTTAAGTTTTACCCAACCACTTTGATGAATTACTAGTAAAAAAAATTGCAAACTAATCATGTGGTAATTTGCATGGTCATGTGATGATGATTGAAATAATGAAACATCAAGATTCATGCAGAAAAATTTGGTCCCCTTCTTGTGGATCTACACACCAAAAATCTAGTGCATCAATCAGTTATAGACCGCAAGGATGATCTACTAATAGCATAATGATACATGCAGGGTGCACAAACATGAGGAGTGAGTTTGGGACCCACCATTCCATGTATCTCCTTAGAGACCCCCTATAGCAAAATTTGATTAGATTGTAGTGTTTACAAATATCAGTTTTGTAGAAGCAGGTCACCATTTTCTCTAGTCAATCCAAAAAATGTGATTGATTGGATAGTTAGGATCAGATTGACATGGCATATAAAATTTCAGAGGAAAACCAAAGAAATGGTGGGGCGATTCCCCTAACATGTACACCACTGTTATTGTTATGGCATTAGAAGAATGTCTTTAGGGTCCAACACGATGGGTATCACATATTTGCTATAAAACTTGACTAAGATCAAATGGATGAAGCATGTGCTATAACCAGCATCACTCAAAGCACACTACTGAAGTTATTCAAGAACTTAAAAAATGTTGGTCTCAAGCATTTGAGATGAAGGAGAACAATCTGAACTTAAAGACGGAGCAATTGTTAACCATATAGAAATCAGTGTTGACAAGACATGGGTTAAGAGGATTTGCAGAACAGTAAAATGAGAGATGATGAGGAATCCTAAGTGCTCAACCATTAGTTGAAGAAGTGAGGGAGCAGCTGCCATGAATATGTGACCTGCAAATATAGTCCATCATCTTCCTCTGCTTTCATACTTTTCCTTGATCTTATACCTCTTTGTTACTCATTCCTATAGTTTGGATTTCCATCAGCAAAGTTCTACTCCACATTGGAAACTAGGATCAGTCGACGTACCGTATAGAAGACATCAGTAGCAATTACGAGGGAAAGGAAGTTTTAACTTACAAGATCAAATGGAAGCCAACATTATTGGGTCACTAAACACCTTTTAAATACATAGGCTGTTATGTACAACTGGACATTAAGACTTTTGGATGTTTGCAGCTGGGAAAATTTGGGCAAAAACACCCATGTATTTTGCTAAAAATAAAACTAGATTGTGGGAAGGATAAAGGTGGATTAATTGCAAGGGGTTGGGCGTTATTTTAGAAGGCAAAACCAAGTCTGAATATTTTAGGTGTTTGAACACTATACAGGACGTGTTCGGCTCAAAGCTGGGTATTAAACCCATTCTTTCTTGGTGAATCAAATAAGATCTTCAAGACCTTATGAACAGAACAAGGGTTCCACAGCAGCACCCCTTTCACCCAACTGTTGTGAATTAGGAGAGAACAAAGAATAAGGAAGACCTCAAAAGTCCAATCATACTATCTCCCTACAAAAATATTTTTAGAATCTTCAACACTACAAAAATGTTTTGAGGGAGTTCCATATATTATAGAGGCTGTTTTCTACTTCAATGCCATGTATGTATAGTTATCAAGGATACAAGGTCTTCCTTTTCACTAAAAAATCAGTACTTCGTCCAAACTAAATAAAAATGATAGATGAAAGGAAGATCCGATCCAGATTCAAGAACACTACCTTAGACCTCACTACACTACATTACCCTGTGATATTCGCTCAAAAGTGCTTATTTTAAGCAATTATCCTTTTAGCGTTATCGCATTCTCCTACGTAAAACTGCTCTAATTATCCACTTTTCTACGTAAGAGTCTATCTCATTGCATAGAACACACTTTTCTGGATAAATGGTATATTTGCATGCATTAAACACATTTTTAGAAGTCTAGATATTAAGCCGTTCTGATTAAGTCTCATTACGCGCTTCTTTTATCGCAGGAAACCCCGATGGGATAATTCTCGAGACTTGCGAGCCCACATCGATCAGGAAAGTCCATTATCAAAGCTTAAAGAGCCCACATGCTATGACTAGAAGATATGGGCCGAATATGGGCTGAATAAGAGGACCAAAAGGCCGATCCAAAGAACGAAGAGAGCAGGAGAGCCAATGACCAAGAGACAGACCAAAGCGTTTAAAGCCACATGAGTCAGCAAGGAATGATAGTCTACTCTACTGGAGAAGCGTGAGGATGGTCACAGTGAAGACCAGGGTTCCAGACCCTCTGCCAATACTTTTCTCCATTTTTTTGATACTTTCTCTCTCATCTCTCCTTATTCTCTCTCTCTCTTCATCTATAGATCCTCGAATCTACTGACCTAACCCCACAACTCCTGCCCATTGGTTCTGTCTCATCTCCCTTAGCTTTCTGACCGTTGGATCTTCCATCGGACCGTTGGATCTTCAATCGGACCGTTGGATCTCTCTAGATCCATCGATCTACCAATCTGGGTCCCAATCAAGTCACCATCCATCCGATCGCCATCAGACTGTCTGTCACATCATCTTGTGAGACGATGGACATCATCAATCCATGTGGGCCAGTAGCCGGGCCCATCATCATCGACCCGCTGTCCGACCAGTTAGTGGACCCCGTGAATTTCAAAATAATTTTAATTAAATTTTAAAAAAATGGGGGGTCCACTAAATGGGGAGATTCCCCATAGAAAAGTAATGTTTTACTTAAAAAAAAAATATATATATATATATTTTTCATATTTTTTATTTTCAAAAAATACCCTATTTCCATTAAAGGAAATAGGGAGCTTTAAAAGGAGAAGGATAGGGGTTCGTTCGAACCCTAATCCCCTCCAATCTCTTCCTCTCCTTCCCCCAAAAACTCCCCCGACGTTTTCATCGTCTTCTGCTCTTTCTTTCTCCTCTTCTTCTTCCATCTTCTTCTTCTTCTTCCTCCTCCATCTTCGCCGGAGTTGCAGGCAGCAACTCCGGCCATCTGGTTCTTCTCCTCCTCCTTCTTCTTCGTCTTCTTCTTCTTCTTCTTCTTCTTCTTCTTCTTCTTCTTCTTCTTCTTCTTCTTCTTCTTCTTCTTCTTCTTCTTCTTCTTCTTCTTCTCTTCTCATCTTTTTTTTATTTTCATTTTCTTCATCTTCTTATTCTCGTCTTCTCCATCTCCGGCGAGAATCACAATCTGGTTCTTCCATTGGTGCGTCTTCGCGGAGGAACAATGCTCCACTCCATCTTCTCGCCGGTTGCAGCCAGCAACTTCTTCCTCAATAGGTGCTGCTTCCAGCCTGCAATATTCATTGCATCTCCTTCTTTTCAAGCCAACACCGCCTTCACCATCAAAACAGCCACCGTTCTTGCTGGTCTAAGCAGCAAGAACACCTCTCTCCCATGGATCTGCATTAACGATTGCTTGCTGGACCTGCGTCAAGAACAACCACCTGCTCCTCCTTTGCACGATCGGTTCCCTCCCCCCTTTCTCTTTTCTTCTTCTTCTTCTTCTTCTTCTTCTTCTTCTTCTTCTTCTTCTTCTTCTTCTTTATATGCTCCCCGGAGTTACAGACCTGCAACTCCGGCCACCTGTTGCTGATCACCTACAACAACTTCCTCCACCTCAACCACCGTGCATCATCATCCCAAGCTTCTCCCAAGTCGTTGCATTCTTCCCTTCACCAACAGCAACGTCATCATCACCGACCTGTGGTGTTCTCTTTATCACCGTCTCCCTCTTCTTCCTCCATTGTCGCTGGAGTTGTACACTTGCAACTCCGTCGAACCTTCTTTCCACGCACCTGTAATCATCTTTTGATGCTGTTTTTCTTCACCTTGCTGCCTCTCACAGCTAGATCTCAGGCCAATCTACGGGTTGAACACACAATAGCATGACCCACAGCCACCACCGTCTTCTTTTAAATCATCGCCGGACTGAACTTCAGGCAACTACGGTGTACTTGCTGGTCGATCTCATCACCTGTTGCTGGGTTATCCACGTATACCACCAGTATATCGGTTACCCTTCATCTTGTAACCCACGCTACTACAACTCCGGTCAAACCGCTGCAAGTTTGACGGACCTACAACAGTCAAGGGATGGATCTCCTTCCTCTCATAAGGTGTTGTTCTGTACCTTAGTCTCTTCCATCCACCAAGGTAAGTCTAAGGTGATCTTTTCTTCTCTTCTCTCTTTACCTACTTTTTCTCTCTAGTTTCTAAATTTCCATGTTTCTCTCTCTATCTCTAGACTGATTTTCTCTTTCATTTCTTCTCTATCGTTCTTTCTAGGACAATGTAGTTTGTTTTATTTGCTCGAGGAATTTGGGTTCAAGCAATGTAATTCGCAAATTTTTTATTATTAATAAATTTGGAGTTTGGTTTTGTTCTCTTTCATTTACAGTAATTAGTTGTGATAGCATCCAAAAAGCATATTTTGAATCACTTCACCATTCTCACCCCATCAATTCCAAGCAAAAAGTCCATCATTTTATGTTCTTTACGCGTGCTAACTAACCCCGAGTGCGGATCGACATCCGACACGAGCCACTGTGCAAAACTGCTCATTTTACAGGTTAAATGTCTCGGATCAATAAAAAAATTATGTTGAAGTTAGAGTTTCCGTAACCAACGACGCGGAAAATTCCTACCATCAAATGGCGCCGCTGCCGCTTGGGTGTTCGGGAGTGCGAAAAAGGACGTAAAGACGGAATTGGAAAGTTGCTGAAGCGAAAAGCTGCTCAATTTGGCCAGCCCGACCTTTTTGGGAAACTTTCTATTTTTTTGTTTTTGTTGATTTTTAGCAGTTTTTAAATTACTATTTTTAATGCCTCGGAAGGTCGAGTAAAATTTGTAATAATTTAGGAATTTTACTGCTTTCCAAATAACTGCTAGATCTTGTTCTAGGGTTTTTTAGAAACCCTAGATTAAGTGGAAATTACCAAAAAAATTAAAAAATCAAAATTCAAAAAAATTAGGGTTTTATATTCTGCAGATTTTTAGAAATCACCAATCAAGGATTTGCGATTTTTTGGAAAGATTCTAAAATCTTGAAACTTTGCTAAATTAGGGTTTCCCCTTCTAGAAGTTTCCTCTTTAGAAGAATTTCTATCTTAGAAATCTTCCGAATTTGGAAAAGTCTGCAAAAGAAAACACCCCAAATCTAGCAGAATTTCAATTTTGGGAAATTTTCCAAAATTGTAAGGGATCCCGCAATCAAATCTTTCTTGGAAGATCTCCACAGTTCGGGAAACTTTCCAATCTAGGTATTTTCCAATCTGGGAATTCCTAAATTTTAACCCATCTCGAATTTGGAAATTAATTCAAAAACTTGCCTAAATCCAGTGCTTGTTCTGTGAACCCTAAAAAGGCAAAGATCTTCCAAATAGAATCCCGACTACCTAGACCGTGCGATCTAACTTTTTTGCAGGAACACGATCTAGTGTGGGTAGAGAGCGAAAGCTCAAAGAGGTGGAGTCGGGCCCAAGCCCATTAGGATACCCCTCTCTAACCCACGGAGGCGACCCTGTGGTGTGGCCCACGGGAGGTAAGTCCCTATCCTCGCCTTGGGTGCGATACAGAGTAATTTGGGTGAATCATTGCCACATGTCTATTTGTTTTCTAGCAACAACTTATTCGACTTGCGTAGCGTGGCCGTTAATCAATCAACTCTAAGAGAGCAGACCCAGCTCCAAATTGAAACTGGTGGGATTTCATCACCCACCTCATCATTCCAACTGATTTGATCCCAAGGCTCCATTTAATTAAAAAGAATCAAGAAGTAGAGTCGATTAGCCCGGTGTTCGAGGAAAAATCCACGCAAAGCGAACCCGCTTAACATCCAATCGAAATAAGACCACGAGCGCGGGTCCCTGTTGTCTAACACACCCATAAGTCCCTGCTACTCAAGTACACTGAGCTCGACGTGGCATCTTGGACTATTCGGCGGTTAGTTGCATGTGGACTAGGAACACGCATCAACCCTAGCTTAACCCGAGGGAACACTCTTCTTATACACTTGACCAATCCGGTTAGTCTGGGACGTACTTAAGACAGCCATTGTGCCGCACGTCTGTCTAGGCTTCGGATTGCCTTGTTGTTGACTAGAGTTAGTACTAAAGGATTCGCTCTGAAGAGTATAGCCTGTTGAGAACCTCTGAGTGCAAATAGTTAGTCCGGCGGCTAAAAGATAAACCAGTGGTCCGCCCACTGTCATAATCTACTCTAGCCCCAAAACTAACAAGATAATGCCTAAAATATATCCTGATTGTTTAGAATAGGATTATCTGTGCTTGGTGTGCATCATTTAGAATCACTACTCCAGTGTCTCCTTTTGGCAACTTTTTGCCAAATTTTGGGCTTGCTTTTTCAAGTAGAAGCCCGGTTGGACCTGTCCTAACCTTTTACTGACTCGATCTGAGAGTTAGTCCACCGCACCCCTCTATCGCCTCTAATGGCAGATGAATGGCCTCTGTATGAGACCTACTACAGTTTCTGTGAGAATCGAGGTGATCACTCTCAACAATGGTATGACAATTCTGCGTATCATCATGATACTCCAGTCTCGCACACTTCTACAGGGTATGATAATCACCGAGATCCGGAGTACAATTCTGTACTCCAAGAACTTAAAAATTCAGTCTCTGCCCTTCGTGCCGCAATCCAGCAACCTGTGTACCATTCCCAGTCTGTAGGATATTACCCTCCTATCCAGCAAGATGTTTGTACCTTTCCATCTCCAATACAGACCTCCTATGACAACACTTATTATCCGGATAATAGGAGTCACCATAACTTTGGTTGGGAACAGTCTGCCCTCCCGCAGCAACTGCCGCAGGATAATTATCCTTCCGGGTTCCATCAACCCAATGGAGAGTATGACTGGCAATACTCGCAATCCCAGTACCCGTCATATCCACAGAATGACTATTCTGATCAACAGTGGGCCCCTCAGGATTTCCTGAGTCAGCAGCTAGTCCCAGACTCCACTCTGCCTTACAACTTTCATACCCAGTCGGACTACAATCAAGAGTTCTCACCTCAGCTCCCCTTGGCTGAACCGCCTCCGTTGGCTACTAAACTCGGTCTAGAGGACCTTCTCTCTCAGTACATTGCCCAGCAACAATAGTTTTTCCAAGGTCTAGAGCACCAACAACAGCAATCTATGGAAAGCTTCGAGCAACGTCTAATTCAATTAGAAAATGAGAGAGAGGAAGTCAACTTCACTAGCCCACCAGTAGCTTATCCTGAGGAGAATGATATGGCCACTGTCTATAATGAGGAGTCGCACAATTGGACCAAGTACCAGAATTGCCAGGATGAAATTGAAATTGTACCCACCCCTAGATCGAGCCAGACTATTGAGGAACCAGTGTATCCTTATACGGTGCCTTTAAAAGCACCACATCCTGAACCTACCTCAGAGCAACCTATTTCTCACTCTCCCACTGCTGCTTCTAACCTGGACCCTGAAGATGATCTCCATGACACTGAGCTGTGTCTCGATCGTCGGATCCCAACTGTGCTAGATCTACCGTTCCTCCCCACCTCCCTTGGAGTGAGCCATACTAGTGATGAACCCGTGTCTCCATCTATGGTGCCCTTAACAGCACCAACTTCTAGACCAAGCACAGAGGAACTCAGTTCCATTTCTATCTCTGATGATTCTACCTCTGCATTGGTTGCAGACATTCCCACCGTAGAGCCGTGTCTAGAAAATGGGCCTCCCGCTATCCTGGACCTACCGATCCCCACCCAGGAGGAACATATTGAGTGCAGGGATTGGAACATCCCTATCAAATTAGGAAACATCGAGAAAGAGGTCAACAGTTTTCACCCGTCACCCTACATCGATATTATCGATGACCCGTGTGCCGTAGAGAGTCTAATTCAGGACTCTCCTGAAGATAAATTATCCAAGTGTCATGAACACTGTGAGTCTGACTTCATCTTGGAGTCCAACATTTCTAGTATTACTGATCTGCAGGAGTCTGCTCCATTCAGATACATTCCCGCAAAACTCAATGAGTTTGCAGCTCTGCTAACCACGGTCAGAGAACCCACTACTACTCCCCTCTCAGTCTTTACTGAGAAGCTTCTATCCCTCCCCGCTAAACTAAATGTTTTTGCGGGTCTGCTCAGAGAAACCACTCCTACTCTCCTCTCAATCTTTACTAAGAAGCTACTATCCCTCCCAGATCAACTCAGTACTTTTGTCGGTCTGCTCAATGCCCTTCTCTCAGTCTACACTGAGAAAGACCTGTTCTACACAGGTATTGATAGTAGGATTTTTCCGTCGTTGAGAGAACGACCCTAACTTCAACACATTTTTAATTTATCCGAGACTTTTAACCTGTAAAATATGAACTTTTGTATAGGGATTCGTGTCGGATGTCGATCCTCACTCGGGATTAGTCGGATCAGCGCAATAAAGAATACATAAATGACAAAATTTTCAGAGACTGCAACATGCTCATATTTAAATTAATTCTATTTATTCAAAATTGTCTCTTACAATAAAATAATCTGATAAAAATACTAACTAGAAAGCATTAATCAAGAATAGTCTAAAGAGATAAAGCATAGAATTAAATGATCTAGAGAGAGAAAGTTCTAAGGCCTAGAGAGAGAAAGTCAAAAGTGAAAAATTATTAGAGAGAGAGAGAGTAGCTAGAGAGAGAAAAAGAGAAAGAGAGAGAGAAACCTAAAGAGAGAAAGGGGTGAGAAGATCTAGAGAGAGAAAATGGGAAAAAGTACAAGAAAAATGGATTTTACCTTGGATAACTTTTGGGTTGGCCCATGAATTGGCCATGGATTAAGGTATGCGGGGTTGGTGTTTGAGATGGCGAAGTCTTGGCTAGTGGCCACACTACGGATGTGGTGGCTGGTTGTGCACCCAACCCGTGGAATGTGGGGATCTGGATTGCTGCAAAAGGGACACCGGTGGAGGGTTGAGTGGTGGTAAGAGACAAGCACACCGTGGCGGTCTCATGAATAGGGAGACGCGTGCAGAGAAGAACTAGGAGAGGTTGCTGGGTTGCTGTTCAGCCACAAGATGGACGTCCAGTGGAGTGGAGGAGATGAAGTGCGTAGGTGCCAATTTTAATGGTGGTAGCCGGAGTTGCAGGTTGCAACTCCAGCGCCCTTTGAGATAAGGTGCTAGGCTGTGCTAAGGGTCGACTCAGGGGAAGGCAGCAGCGTTGATAGGTGCTGCAAACAAGTGGTAAAGCACCAGCAAGTTGTCGGCGTTTGAGGAAGACGGTGATGGCAGACCTGCAACTCAATGTTGCAGGTTGTTGAGATGAGATGGAAAGGCGTTGCTGAAGGCGCAACAGGGTCGAGATGATGATGCAGAGGTCTCTCGTTTGCAGGCGGAGCAAGTAGGCAACAACATGCAGTGATCGACTGATGTTGCAATGGAGAGGAGGTTGTGGTCACCGGTAAGTGCAGGGGACCATGTCGTGAAAGAGAAGGTAGACGGCCTGCTAGGTGGGAAAGTTGCAGGCTAAACCTGCAACCTATATTTGGAATGGAGCATAGTGATAATGGTGGTGGTTATCGTGGAGACTGGTGGAGGCTGGTTTTGGAGAGTTAGAGGAACCGGGGATTCCAACGGAGGAAGAAGGCTTCCTCCTCTATTTCATCTTCTTCTCTTCCATCTTTTTTTTTTTTTTTTTTTTCTTTTCTTCTTCCCTTTGGAGTAGAACGGCTGAGAGTTTTTGGATCAAAGAGAGGAGAGATCGTGGAGAGAAAGATAGATTCAGGGAGTGAAGGGGGCGGCTTAGGGTTTAGGTGAGTGAGGGAGAGGAGAGAATGGGACGTGGGAGATTAGAAAGTCGGCTTGGTGGAAAATTAGAAAGTGAGGAGAAGGGGAGAATGTAGAAGAGAGAGAGATGTTGGGGGGGGCGAGCCCCCTTTTCTTCTCTTTGCTTTTTATAAGGTTTTCCTCTCTTCCTCTAAGGGTTTGGGGAAGAAATTGGATGGCTGAGATCTTTTTGGATATGGTGGAGAGAAGATATACATGCTACCCCTCTTTTGTTTCCAAAACTACCCCTTAGTAGTGCTCTCATGAGCCGCTCCAAGCGTTGCTGCCGCTCTCTTTCGTGTTGAAGATGAATGCCACCTAAGCATGGGCTCCACTCCTTGTAAATCCACTGTCCGACACCTCATGCTGCCACGTGGAAGAGATTCATGGGGAGCATCAAGATTTCTTTGTTGCTGCCCAACGATCTTCACTATTTAAAATGACTTGTGATGCATGGGACCATCAATCCGAGCCATTGAAGTTGTAGACATTCCCTTTATTTGTTGGACAATGATGCTGACTCCGGTTATAAAAAAATGATAGTGCTTCAAGATCTTCCTTAGATTTATTTGCTCATCGAGTCCGGATTTACTCCCTTCCCTTGATTATCTTCTTCTTTGTTATCCTTAGTCAAACCATTTTTTTTTTTTGGTCCACCTATGTCCTACTTCTTTGGAATGGAACGCACTTGCTTCATCTTTGCGACTCATGTCGTGCCCATCGCTCATGCAACCGTCGATAATCATTGGTCCGTGCAAGGAGCTCTATCATGCCCCTTAGTCGACACTAGCTAGTAGATCAAATGGTTAGATTGTCAAAACCATCCAATCTGTCTCATCATGTTCCTAGGCTTATTGATCATGTATCTTGAAATCGTGACCCATCATATTGAGCCAATCTCCTTGATCATGTTTGCCTGTATGTCCGCTTCTTCATGATCTGGCTATTCGTTGTCTTGGTCAACATGCGGCCCATGTTCCCTGACTCGGCTAATGCTTCCCAATTTTTTTTGGAGATTTTCTGATTGGACCCCTAGAACTCACTTGTAACACTAATCTTGACCATCTGCAAGTTTGACCCTTGCGGTCATTTTTATCTTGAGTAATAGACCAATCAGTTTCTTGGTTATTGGCCTGGCTTGTATCTGGCCTACATCTTCTTGTTATTTTCTGCTGGCTCTTTAAGCTTTGATATTGGGCTTCTGTGGTTGATCGTGGGCCCACCAGTCTTGAGAACCGTCTGATCGGGTTTCCTGTGACAAAAGAAGCGCGTAATGAGACTCAATCAGAACGGCTTTATATCTAGACTTCCAAAAATGTGTTTAATGCATGCAAATATACCATTTCGTCCAGAAAAGTGTGTTTTACGTAATGAGATAGACTCTTACGTAGAAAAGTGGATAATTAGAACAGTTTTACGTAGGAGAATGCAATAACGCTAAAAGGATAATTGCTTAAAATAAGCACTTTTGAGCGAATATCACAACCCCCAACCAGCATATTGCCAATCCTTGGCAATTAGTGCGAAATACATGAGCTTAAAAGGGCTCTGCACATGCTGCACACTTTTTCATATTAGCTCTGGGATAACCCCGTTCGTCAAATCATTGAATGGATGCAAAAACAGTTACATGCTAGCGAAGAGTTGGAAAGTTTTGGCAAGACTACAGACTGATAATCATGACCCAGAATAGTCAAACTCTGCGTCTGTGTGTGATCAACGTTCTCATCATCCGACAGTAAAGATTTCCAGATCACCTCTAAGTTTTTATGCCTCGACCTCAAATCTCACATGTTTAGCACTCAGAATAGAATCACACAAGAAGGGTTTTCTTTTTTTTTTTCTCAATTTATATGTGAGGAGATGTATTTAATATAAAGAGGCAAAAGATCTCACATATGTTTTATTTGAAGGAAGGACATCTTTAACGGAAGAAGATCTCATGATTGGAATACCACTTCACTCGGGAACGTCAGATCAAACTCTATAGCTTCTCTTTCTCCAATCTCCACATTTTATGATCGTACTATCCTAGAATCAAGTAGGACTTTCCTGGGTTGTAATGAGGCTTAGGTCATGTGTAGAGAGATAAAGGAATACAGGATTTCAAAAATCTTGAGAGGATATTGCCATTTTCTTGAATTTTTCCTGCGACGTAACACCATTATCTGGTTCTTTTTCCTTTTTTTTTCGTATTTTTCTCTTTTTCTTGATATTTCTGAGACTGCTCAATTTCTTTTCAGCTCTTCTTCATACTTTCTTCCTATATTTTGTTTTTGGCTTGAACCACTTTCTTTTCCTTTTGATTCTTCTTCTTTACTTTTCTTTTTCACGGTACACCCACATCAGTTATTTTTTTATCCATCCCAAAATAAGGGTATCGAGTCATGTTTCGTAGCTGGACTGGATTTTAGGTTGATGGGTTTACAAAGAAAAGGCTTTTATAGAATGGCTCAAGGGGTTTCTAGTGAAGTATAATTCAGGTGAGTAAAAAGGCTGAATGGTTCAGAAAAATGGCCTAAATCATTTTCTAAGGTTTGCACTATCATGTATACTGTCTTGATTGGATATAGAGAAGGTTCTGTCGTAGTAATCCAATGTTGATGTCGTTCCGAGTTTTATGATCGAAGCAAAAGATAATGAGATCTCTCAACGAATATTGCGGGCATGAAGAATAGTGAGTCATCTTGTGACTCAGGATTATTGTATAACTCTCTGAAATGATTAAAGGCTCGAAAGCTCACTGGGTTAGGTCTCCACAATTATTCTCACAGGATCTCTAGAGTTTCAAAACTTAGGATGACTCTGATGTTGATAGTGTACAATTGTGCCAAATCTGAGTTTTTCTGAGTTTTCAAACCTGCTGTAGTCACGCCTGACTTGACTCGACGCTAACTTTAAACAAAAATTGACATCCTCAATACTGACTTAACGAAGGTTTTTAGCTAATCAAAGTCAGGGTATTTGACACATTTTTGAAATTCTAGAAAACTTTTGGAGAACATCGGAAATCACCCCAAAAATGGGTTTTTTTTTTTTTTTTTAAATAAAGACATGAGTTTTTGGTAAATACCCACCCCCAACCAAAATATAGCACCGTCCTCGGTGCTCATGACCGGGACATAAAATGATGAAAAATCTGTGACGATGATGCAAAGGTTCAGGGAGGATGTTACCAAGTCGGCAGAAACTCGACAGTGTGTGGTACCTGATGATCGGAAGAATGAATGTACCTGCATTTCCAGAGATATAACAGTAATAACAAATGCATGAGACTCATGTACTCTAGGAATACCGGAATTGCCTTTCCGAAAGCGCTAAGTTTTACGTCTTCAGCCAGACACAACGGGGGTGACAGGCACCCCCAACCAAGTTGGAGCACAGGAGACTGAGTAGATTATCAGTCGACATAGGCAGGATCGATGAGATCTATCTCAAAAGTCTGAATGAACAATACGTCAAGTTCATGGAACTGTTTTAGACGCTGCCCATTGACCTGAAAGGAGGAGTGATCCTTGGGATCCTCAATAGTGATCGCCCCAAAGGGTGTGACTGCTGTGACCGTATAAGGGCCGGTCCACCTAGATTTCAATTTCCCAGGGAAGAGATGAAGACGGGAATTATAAAGAAGGACCTTCTGTCCTGGATGGAACTCTTTCCTGAGGATGCTCTTGTCATGTATCCACTTCATTTTGGCTTTGTAATTCTTGGACAAGTTGTAGGCATCATTTCTGAGTTCTTCTAACTCATTCATTTGAAGTTTCCGCTCTTCCCCTGCAGATTCGAGGTCGAAGTTGAGTTTCTTAATGGCCCATAAGGCACGATGTTCAATCTCTACCGGTAGATGACAAGGTTTCCCAAAGACCAGACGATAGGGAGACATATTGAGTGGGGTCTTGTAGGCGGTTCTGTATGCCCATAAAGCATCAGTGAGACGAGTAGACCAGTCTTTACGTGTGGTATTGATTGTCTTCTCCAAGATCTGCTTGATCTGACGATTAGAAACCTCCACTTGACCACTAGTCTGCGGATGATAAGCTAGGGCAACCTTGTGGGTTACCCCATACTTTTTCATTAATTTCTCGGATATCCTATTGCAGAAATGGGTGCCCCCATCACTAATGATGGCCTTAGGGGCACCGAATCGGGCGAAGATGAACTCCTTTAGGAATTTGACCACCACTTTGTGGTCATTGGTCTTGGTGGGAATGGCTTCTATCCATTTGGATACATAGTCTACCGCAAGGAGAATGTACTCAAAACCATAGGAAATGGGAAAGGGGCCCATGAAGTCGATGCCCCAAATGTCAAATATTTCATCGACCTGGATGGGAGTGAGGGGCATCATGTTCCTCTGGGAGATGCGGCCTAGATGCTGGCAATTAGGACAGGTTTTGCTGTAGATGTGGGCATCTTTAAATAGTGTAGGCCAGTAGAATCCGCATTGCAGCACTTTTTCTGCAGTCTTCTTAGTGCTGAAATGACCACCACAAGGTTGGTCATGACATGAGGACAAGATATTGAGTTGGTTCGACTCAGGGACACAGAGACGAATGATCTGGTCAGGACAGTATTTATACAAATAAGGGTCATCCCAAGAGTAGTACTTAACTCTTGCTAGGAATTGGCTTTTGTCCTGTTTTGACCAGTGTGAAGGCATTTCTTCGGTGACAAGGTAGTTGACAATATCAGCGTACCAAGGATTAACAGAGATGGCGAACAGTTGTTCGTCTGGAAAGGTTTCAGGGATGGGCTGGGTGTCGAAGGATGACTCTAAAGTCAGTCTAGACAAGTGATCAGCCACTACATTCTCAGTTCCTTTCTTATCCTTAATCTCGAGGTCGAATTCCTGCAGTAAGAGAATCCATCGAATTAATCGAGGCTTGGTTTCCTTTTTCGACATGAGATAACGAAGGGCTGCATGATCAGTGTACACAACCACCTTAGTGGCTAAGAGGTACTGACGGAATTTATCAAGGGCGAAGACTACCGCCAGGAGTTCTTTCTCAGTGGTGGAGTAATTCATTTGGGCAGAGTTAAGAGTTTTGCTCGCGTAGTAGATCACGTGTGACCTTTTGTCAACTCTCTGCCCTAGAACGGCGCCTAACGCGTAGTCAGAAGCATCGCACATTACCTCGAAAGGTAGAGTCCAATCCGGGGGACGGATAATGGGTGCAGTAGTGAGCTCAGATTTGAGATGCTCAAATGCCTTGACACAGTCAGCATTAAAGTCGAAAGGACTATCTTTAGCCAGAAGATGGGACAGAGGTCGAGCGATTTGAGAGAAGTCCTTGATGAATCGCCTATAGAATCCTCCGTATCCCAAAAAGGATCGGATGTCACGCACGGACTTAGGAATGGGCAAGGTCGAGATGATATCGATTTTAGCTTTGTCGACCTCAATGCCCTGATGGGAAATGACATGTCCCAGAACAATGCCCTTCTTCACCATGAAGTGGCATTTCTCCCAATTGAGGACAAGTCGCTTGTCCTGACAGCGTTGAAGTACAAGCCCTAGATGGTTCAGACAGTCATCAAAGGATGACCCAAAAACTGAGAAGTCGTCCATAAAGACTTCGAGGAATTTTTCCACCATGTCGGAGAATATGCTCATCATACACCTTTGAAAGGTTGCGGGTGCATTGCAGAGACCAAAGGGCATGCGCTTGTAGGCAAAAGTGCCAAAGGGACAAGTGAAGGTTGTCTTCTCGTGATCCTCCGGGGCGATTGGTATTTGATTATACCCTGAGTAACCATCGAGGAAGCAGTAATAGGAGTGACCTGCTAGTCTCTCCAACATCTGGTCTATGAAGGGTAAAGGAAAATGGTCCTTCCTAGTGTTGGTGTTGAGTCGTCGGTAATCGATGCAGACTCTCCACCCTTTCTTCAGGCGTTGGGTTACCATTTCCTTGTTCTCATTTTCCACAACTGTGAATCCTGCCTTTTTAGGGACGACATGAATAGGACTCACCCATTTGCTATCGGAGATGGGATAAATGATACCCGCATCTAACAGTTTAAGGACCTCATCCCGGACTACATCCTTCAAGACGGGGTTCAACCTCCTCTGGTGTTCTCGAGAGGTTTTGGATTCATCCTCGAGATAGATGTGATGTTGGCACACCGAGGGGTCTATGCCTCGAATATCATCTATAGTCCAACCTATCGCAGATTTGTGCTCGTTGAGCAGCTCGAGAAGTTTTTTACGTTCACTCTCAGACAAAGCGGAAGCATTAATGACAGGGTAGGTTTCCTTAGGACCAAGATAGGCATAGGAAAGATCTGTGGGAAGAGGCTTAAGCTCCAATATTGGAGCAGATGGAGTAGAAATAGGTGTCACAGAAGACACGGATTGAAGAGGTTTGACTTCAGTAGGTAAAGGAAGGATGGGTTCTCTGGCCATGGTTATCAGAGGCTCGAACTCGATGAGTGGAGCGGGGATCTCTAGCAATGGAGCAGTTTCCAAAAGATCATTGAGATCAGAAACAGCTGACTCTGTTGCAAAGTCAGCTCCAAAGTGTTCTAGACACTGCTTAAGAATATCTTCGGTGGAGTCCGGGATTAGACTCTCAACGGCACACATTTCATCGGCCACATCGCGATCGGCATCTTGTTGCATTAGACGAAAGATGTTGACCTCAGCTTTGAGGTTACCGAAAGCAATGGACATGTTTCCGTCCCGGCACCCGATGTGTGCGTTCGCGGTGGCAAGGAATGGACGGCCTAAGATGACCGGAATGCGGTTATCCTGACACGGCTCGGTGTCTAGAATGATAAAGTCCACAGGATAATAAAAGTCAGCGACTTTTACTAGGACATCTTCAATGATTCCTCTTGGAATCTTGATGGACTGATCAGCCAATTTCAGGGTGACATTGGTAGGCTTCATATCTTTCAGTCCTAACTGCTGATATACCGAGAATGGTATGAGGTTGACGCTAGCCCCTAAATCTAGCAAGGCAGTGCAGCTAAAGTTGTCACCAATTTCACATTGGACAGTTGGGCTACCTGGATCCTTGTGTTTGATCACACTGTTGCGTTGAATGAACGCGGTAGCTTTTTCGGCCAAGAAGGCAGCTTTGGGTACATGCGTACGCCGCTTAACTGTGCACAAGTCCTTGAGGAATTTGGCATAGGAAGGGATTTGCTTGATAGCAGAAAGGAATGGGATATTGATCTGGACGTCTTTAAAGACATCTAAGATCTCAGAGAATTGCTGATCCCACTTATCTTGGACAAGTCTGTCCGGGAAAGGAGGCTTTACTCGACAAATGGCTTTGTCTTTAGCCTTAGATTTCTGCACAGGGATATCTGATGTTGGTGCAGAGGTAGAAGAAGCAGAGGTAGGATTAGGACTAGTTTCCTCTGTGCGAGTGATGGGTGCCGGAGATGGCACCGGTGGTGGTTGGACTCCCATGTCCACAGTTTTTCCAGATCGTAGGGTGGTTACAGCTTGCACCTCTCCTTGACAATTCTCATTCTGGCTTTGAGATTGGGAACCGATCTCATATACTGCTCCTTTGGCATTTCCTTTTGGGTTAGCAATGGGTTGGCTAGGAAAAATGCCTTTAGCTTTCTCAGCTTCCAAGTTGCCTAAGCGTTGCTCTAGACGAAGCATGGATTGTTGTTGCTGTTGCTCTAGGCGTTGCATAGATTGTTGTTGCTGAGTAATGAGTTGAGCTAGAAGGTCTTCGATACCAGATTTGGGGACCGACTGTTGGGGGGCAGCTAATGGGAGCTGAGGCACCAATTCGCGACTCGAGCTCATTGGGGCATTATAGTTATAGGCTGGAGAATTAGTTGGGACAATCGGTTGGTTCTGAAAGGTCTGTGGGACTCTTTGCTGATTCTAAAATGTGCTTGATTGTCCAGAGTATTGACCCTGTTGGAATTGCTGGTTCTGAGTAGATGGGTACTGATTCTGTTGGTACTGACCCTGATTGAATTGCCTATTGGGTTGATTGAACCCAGGAGGATACATGCCCTGAGGTTGACGTGGAGGTTGAGCTTGTGGTTGAGTAGACTGAGGCCTCCAAGAAAAGTTAGGGTGGTTTCTCGTGTCCGGATGATAAGATTGACTATACGAGTTCTGAGTGGGTGGTTTGTATGTGCTGAAAGCACAAACTTCTTCCTGAAGAGGATTAGACCACCCTTCATTCAAAGGACAATGCTCAGTAGTATGGGAGGGTTGCAGACAGAGGGTGCAGGATTCAATAGGGCTCTCGTGTCCCACATGCATGACTGGGGTAGATTGTTGAGTGGGCTTTTGTACAGACACAGCCAGTGCCGAGACTGACTTGCTTAACTCTTGAATGACAGATCGAAGCTCAGTATCAGCTGTAGCATCATGTCCCTTGGTTGTCCTTTGGACCGAAGTGGTTCGACTAAACTCTGAGTCAGTCGTCCAATGTTGAGAGTTTTCTCCTAACTCTCCCAAGAATTTATATGCATCGGTCGGAGTTTGGTGCAGGAATTTTCCTTGGCACATTGACGCTACCATGGTCCGGGACTCATCAGTAAGTCCCTTATAGAAGATGTGGACAAGATTTCCCTTGTCGATGCTATGGTGGGGACACTTAGTCAGGTAGTCTTGGAATCTATCCCACGCTTCAAAAAATTTCTCATCGGACTTTTGTCGAAAGTCCTGGATGAGTTGCTTCATTTGGTTGGTCCGAGTCATGGGGTAGAATTTAGACATGAATTTGCCCACCAACTCTTTCCAACTGCTGATTGAATCAGCGGGTAAGGAGTAGAGCCAATCTGAGGCTCGGTCTTTGAGCGAGAATGGGAAAACTCGCAGACGGACATTGTCATCATCGAGGTTCTGATTTTTGAAAAGTAGGATGACATGTTGGAATTCCCTAATATGGGAATATGGGTCTTCTCTTGGGAGACCACGAAAGGTTGGCAGCATTTGGATCGTCTGTGGCCTGATCTCAAATTGTACCGCCGTAGTAGGTGGGAGAACAATGCAAGTGGGCGGATTGGCAGAGATAGGAGCGAACGTCTCGATAAGAGGTCGTTCGACTGCCATGACTACAAAGGTAGTAGTACTGGGGGAGGCGGGTGGGGAAAGAGATGGGGAAGAATTCAGTGGAGGATCCACTGTAGGGACGTGATTCTCAGATCGAATCAAGCGCTTGTTCGGGCGAGTCCAACCGGGCATACGCGAATGAGGCAAGCTCTATACTTGGCAAAAAGTTGCCAGAGAGGAACACTATCCTAAATGATGCACACCAAGCACAGATAATCCTATTCTAAGCAATCAGGATATATTTTAGGAATTATCTTTGTTAGTTTTGGGGCTAGAGTAGATTATGACAGTGGGCGGACCACTGGTTTATCTTTTAACCGCCGGACTAACTGTTTTGCACTCAGAGGTTCTCACCAGGCTACACTCTTCAGAGCGAATCCTTTAGTACTAACTCTAGTTAACAACAAGGCAATCCGAAGCCTAGACAGACGTGCGGCACAATGGCTGACTTAAGTACGTCCCAGACTAACCGGATTGGTCAAGTGTATAAGAAGAGTGTTCCCTCGGGTTAAGCTAGGGTTGGTGCGTGTTCCTAGTCCACACCCAACTAACCGCCGAATAGTCCAAGATGCCACGTCGAGCTCAGTGTACTTGAGTAGCAGGGACTTATGGGTGTGTTAGACAACAGGGACCCGCGCTCGTGGTCTTATTTCGATTGGATGTTAAGCGGGTTTGCTTTGTGTGGATTTTTCCTCGAACACCGGGCTAATTGGCTCTACTTCTTGATTCTTTTTATTATAGATGGATCCTGGGGATCAATTTCAGCTGGAATGATGAGGTGGGTGATGAAATCCCACCAGTTTCAATTTGGAGCTGGGTCTGCTCTCTTAGAGTTGATTGATTAACGGCCACGCCATGCAAGTCGAATAAGTTTTTGCTAAAAAACAAATAGACAAGCGGCAATGATGCACCCAATATGCTCTGTATCGCACTCAAGGCGAGGATAGAGACTTACCTCCCGTGGGCCACGCCACGGGGTCGCCTCCATGGGTTAGAGAGGGGTATCATAATGGGCTTGGGCCCGACTCCACCTCTTTGAGCTTTCGCTCTCTACCCACACTGGATCGTGTTCCTGCAGACAAGTTAGATCGTACGGTCTAGGTAGTCGGGATTCTATTTGGAAGATCCTTGCCTTTTTAGGGTTCACAGAACAAGCACTGAATTTAGGCAAGTTTTTGAATTAGTTTCCAAATTCGAGATGGGTTAAAATTTAGGAATTCCCAAATTGGAAAATACCTAGATTGGAAAGTTTCCCGAACTGTGGAGATCTTCCAAGAAAGATTTTATTGCGAGATCCCTTATAATTTTGGGAAATTTCCCAAAATTGAAATTCTGCTAGATATGGGGCGTTTCCTTTTGCAGACTTTTCCAAATTCGGAAGATTTCTAAAGATAGAAATTCTTCTAAAGAGGAAACTTCTAAAAGGGGAAACCCTAATTTAGCAAAGTTTCAAGATTTTAGAATCTTTCCAAAAATCGCAAATCCTTGATTGGTGATTTCTAAAAATCTGCAGAATATAAAATCCTAATTTTTTTTGAATTTTGATTTTTGAATTTTTTTTGGTAATTTCCACTTAATCTAGGGTTTCTAAAAAACCCCTAGAACAAGATCTAGCAGTTATTTGGAAAGCAGTAAAATTCCTAAATTATTACAAATTGCACTCGGCCTTCCGAGGCATTAAAAATAGTAATTTAAAAACTGCTAAAAATCAACAAAAACAAAAAATAGAAAGTTTCCCAAAAAGGTCGGGCTGGCCAAATTGAGCAGCTTTTCGCTTCAGCAACTTTCCAATTCCGTCTTTACGTCCTTTTTCGCACTCCCGAACACCCGAGCGGCAGCGGCGCCATTTGATAGTAGGATTTTTCCGTCGTTGAGAGAACGACCCTAACTTCAACACATTTTTAATTTATCCGAGACTTTTAACCTGTAAAATATGAACTTTTGTATAGGGATTCATGTCGGATGTCGATCCTCACTCGGGATTAGTCGGATCAGCGCAATAAAGAATACATAAATGACAAAATTTTCAGAGACTGCAACATGCTCATATTTAAATTAATTCCATTTATTCAAAATTGTCTCTTACAATAAAATAATCTGATAAAAATACTAACTAGAAAGCATTAATCAAGAATAGTCTAAAGAGATAAAGCATAGAATTAAATGATCTAGAGAGAGAAAGTTCTAAGGCCTAGAGAGAGAAAGTCAAAAGTGAAAAATTATTAGAGAGAGAGAGAGTAGCTAGAGAGAGAAAAAGAGAAAGAGAGAGAGAAACCTAAAGAGAGAAAGGGGTGAGAAGATCTAGAGAGAGAAAATGGGAAAAAGTACAAGAAAAATGGATTTTACCTTGGATAACTTTTGGGTTGGCCCATGAATTGGCCATGGATTAAGGTATGCGGGGTTGGTGTTTGAGATGGCGAAGTCTTGGCTAGTGGCCACACTACGGATGTGGTGGCTGGTTGTGCACCCAACCCGTGGAATGTGGGGATCTGGATTGCTGCAAAAGGGACACCGGTGGAGGGTTGAGTGGTGGTAAGAGACAAGCACACCGTGGCGGTCTCATGAATAGGGAGACGCGTGCAGAGAAGAACTAGGAGAGGTTGCTGGGTTGCTGTTCAGCCACAAGATGGACGTCCAGTGGAGTGGAGGAGATGAAGTGCGTAGGTGCCAATTTTAATGGTGGTAGCCGGAGTTGCAGGTTGCAACTCCAGCGCCCTTTGAGATAAGGTGCTAGGCTGTGCTAAGGGTCGACTCAGGGGAAGGCAGCAGCGTTGATAGGTGCTGCAAACAAGTGGTAAAGCACCAGCAAGTTGTCGGCGTTTGAGGAAGACGGTGATGGCAGACCTGCAACTCAATGTTGCAGGTTGTTGAGATGAGATGGAAAGGCGTTGCTGAAGGCGCAACAGGGTCGAGATGATGATGCAGAGGTCTCTCGTTTGCAGGCGGAGCAAGTAGGCAACAACATGCAGTGATCGACTGATGTTGCAATGGAGAGGAGGTTGTGGTCACCGGTAAGTGCAGGGGACCATGTCGTGAAAGAGAAGGTAGACGGCCTGCTAGGTGGGAAAGTTGCAGGCTAAACCTGCAACCTATATTTGGAATGGAGCATAGTGATAATGGTGGTGGTTATCGTGGAGACTGGTGGAGGCTGGTTTTGGAGAGTTAGAGGAACCGGGGATTCCAACGGAGGAAGAAGGCTTCCTCCTCTATTTCATCTTCTTCTCTTCCATCTTTTTTTTTTTTTTTTTTTTCTTTTCTTCTTCCCTTTGGAGTAGAACGGCTGAGAGTTTTTGGATCAAAGAGAGGAGAGATCGTGGAGAGAAAGATAGATTCAGGGAGTGAAGGGGGCGGCTTAGGGTTTAGGTGAGTGAGGGAGAGGAGAGAATGGGACGTGGGAGATTAGAAAGTCGGCTTGGTGGAAAATTAGAAAGTGAGGAGAAGGGGAGAATGTAGAAGAGAGAGAGATGTTGGGGGGGGCGAGCCCCCTTTTCTTCTCTTTGCTTTTTATAAGGTTTTCCTCTCTTCCTCTAAGGGTTTGGGGAAGAAATTGGATGGCTGAGATCTTTTTGGATATGGTGGAGAGAAGATATACATGCTACCCCTCTTTTGTTTCCAAAACTACCCCTTAGTAGTGCTCTCATGAGCCGCTCCAAGCGTTGCTGCCGCTCTCTTTCGTGTTGAAGATGAATGCCACCTAAGCATGGGCTCCACTCCTTGTAAATCCACTGTCCGACACCTCACGCTGCCACGTGGAAGAGATTCATGGGGAGCATCAAGATTTCTTTGTTGCTGCCCAACGATCTTCACTATTTAAAATGACTTGTGATGCATGGGACCATCAATCCGAGCCATTGAAGTTGTAGACATTCCCTTTATTTGTTGGACAATGATGCTGACTCCGGTTATAAAAAAATGATAGTGCTTCAAGATCTTCCTTAGATTTATTTGCTCATCGAGTCCGGATTTACTCCCTTCCCTTGATTATCTTCTTCTTTGTTATCCTTAGTCAAACCATTTTTTTTTTTTTGGTCCACCTATGTCCTACTTCTTTGGAATGGAACGCACTTGCTTCATCTTTGCGACTCATGTCGTGCCCATCGCTCATGCAACCGTCGATAATCATTGGTCCGTGCAAGTAGCTCTATCATGCCCCTTAGTCGACACTAGCTAGTAGATCAAATGGTTAGATTGTCAAAACCATCCAATCTGTCTCATCATGTTCCTAGGCTTATTGATCATGTATCTTGAAATCGTGACCCATCATATTGAGCCAATCTCCTTGATCATGTTTGCCTGTATGTCCGCTTCTTCATGATCTGGCTATTCGTTGTCTTGGTCAACATGCGGCCCATGTTCCCTGACTCGGCTAATGCTTCCCAATTTTTTTTGGAGATTTTCTGATTGGACCCCTAGAACTCACTTGTAACACTAATCTTGACCATCTGCAAGTTTGACCCTTGCGGTCATTTTTATCTTGAGTAATAGACCAATCAGTTTCTTGGTTATTGGCCTAGCTTGTATCTGGCCTACATCTTCTTGTTATTTTCTGCTGGCTCTTTAAGCTTTGATATTGGGCTTCTGTGGTTGATCGTGGGCCCACCAGTCTTGAGAACCGTCTGATCGGGTTTCCTGTGACAAAAGAAGCGCGTAATGAGACTCAATCAGAACGGCTTTATATCTAGACTTCCAAAAATGTGTTTAATGCATGCAAATATACCATTTCGTCCAGAAAAGTGTGTTTTACGTAATGAGATAGACTCTTACGTAGAAAAGTGGATAATTAGAACAGTTTTACGTAGGAGAATGCAATAACGCTAAAAGGATAATTGCTTAAAATAAGCACTTTTGGGCGAATATCAGGTATACCTAGACAAGGGATAGGATAGTAGTTTCCCTTCCACCTTAGGTGTCAGGAAGACTGCAGATTCACTCAGTCTCCATGAGTTTTAACCTGGTTGGGGGTACTTGATTTACCCCCATCATGTCTGGCTGAAGACGTAAAACTTAGCGCTTTCGGAAAGGCAATTTCGATATTCCTAGAGTACATGAGTCTCATGCATTTGTTATTATTGTTATATCTTTGGAAATACAGGTACATTCATTCTTCCGATCATCAGGTATCACTCACTGTCGAGTTTCTGCTGACTTGGTAACATCCTCCCTGATCCTTTGCATCATCATCACCGATTTTTCATCATTTTATGTCCCGGTCATGAGCACCGAGGACGGTGCTGTATTTTGGTTGGGGGTGGGTATTTACCAAAACTCATGTCTTCATTTTGATAAAAAAAAATAAATAAAAAAAATAAAATAAAAAAAAAAAAAAAACCTATTGTTTTTGGGGTGATTTCCGATGTTCTCCAAAAGTTTTCTAGAATTTCAAAAATGTGTCAAATACCCTGACTTTGATTAGCTGAAAACCTCCGTTAAGTCAGTATTGAGGATGTCAATTTTTGTTTAAGGTTAGCTTTGAGTCAAGTCAAGCATGGCTACAGCAGTTTTGAAAACTTAGAAAAACTCAGATTCGGCACAATTGTACACTATCAATATCAGAGTCATCCTAAGTTTAGAAATTCTGGAGATCCTATGAGAATAATTGTGGAGACCTAACCTAGTGAGCTTTCGAACCTTTAATCAATTCGGAGGATTATACAACAATTCTGAGTCACAAGATGACTCACTATTCTTCAAGCCCGCAATATTCGCTGAGAGATCTCATTATCTTTTGCTTCGATCATAAAACTCGGAACGACATCAACATTGGATTACTACGACAGAACCTTCTCTGTATCTAGTCAAGACAGTATACATGATAGTGTAAACCCTAAAAAATGATTTAGGCCATTTTTTCTGAACCATTCAGCCTTTTTACTTACCTGAATTATACTTCACTAGAAACCCTTGAGCCCGTCTATAAAAGCCTTTTCTTTGTAAACCCATCAACCTAAAATCCAGTCCAGCTACGAAACATGACTGGCTACCCTTATTTTGAGATGGACAAAAGAATAACTGATGTGGGTGTACCGTGAAAAGAAAAGTAAAGAAGAAAAATCAAAAGTGGTTTAAGATGAAAACAAAATATGGAAAGAAAGTATGAAAAATAGCTGAAAAGAAATTGAGCAGTCTCAGAAATATCAAGAAAAAGAGAAAAATACGAAAAAATAAAAAAGAACCAGATAATGGTGTTACGCCGCAGGAAAAATTCAAGAAAATGGCAATATCCTCTCAAGATCTTTGAAATCCTGTATCCCTTTATTTTTCTACACCGGACCTAAGCCTCATTATAACCAAGGAAAGTCCTATTTGATTCTAGGATAGCACGATCATAAAATGTGGAGATTGGAGAAAGGGAAGCTATATAGTTTGATCTGACGTTCCCGAGTGAAGTGGTATTCCAATCATGAGATCTTCTTCTGTTAAAGATGTCTTTCCTTCAAATAAAACATATGTGAGATCTTTTGCCTCATTATATTAAAAACATCTCCTCACATATAAATTGAGAAAAAAGAAGAACACCCTTCTCGAGTGATTCCATTCTGAGTAGTTTACAAGTGAGAATTGAGGTCGAAGCATAAAAACTTAGAGGTGATCTGGAAATCTTTACTGTCGGATGATGAGAACGTTGAGCACACACACACGCAGAGTCTGACTATTCTGGGTCATGATTATCAGTTTGTAGTCTTGCCAAAACTTTCCAACTCTTCGCTAGCATGTAACTGTTTTTGCATCCATTCAATGATATGACGAACGGTGTTTTCTCGGAGCTAATATGAAAAAGTGTGCAGCATGTGCAGAGCCCTTTTAAGCTCATTTATTTCACACTAATTGCCAAGGATTGGAAATATGCTGGTTGGGGGTTGTGATATTCGCTCAAAAGTGCTTATTTTAAGCAATTATCCTTTTAGCGTTATCGCATTCTCCTACGTAAAACTGCTCTAATTATCCACTTTTCTACGTAAGAGTCTATCTCATTGCGTAGAACACACTTTTCTGGATGAAATGGTATATTTGCATGCATTAAACACATTTTTAGAAGTCTAGATATTAAGCCGTTCTGATTAAGTCTCATTACGCGCTTCTTTTATCGCAGGAAACCCCGATGGGACAATTCTCGAGACTTGCGAGCCCACATCGATCAGGAAAGTCCATTATCAAAGCTTAAAGAGCCCACATGCTATGACTAGAAGATATGGGCCGAATATGGGCTGAATAAGAGGACCAAAAGGCCGACCCAAAGAACGAAGAGAGCAGGAGAGCCAATGACCAAGAGACAGACCAAAGCGTTTAAAGCCACATGAGTCAGCAAGGAATGATAGTCTACTCTACTGGAGAAGCGTGAGGATGGTCACAGTGAAGACCAGGGTTCCAGACCCTCTGCCAATACTTTTTTCCATTTTTTTGATACTTTCTCTCTCATCTCTCCTTATTCTCTCTCTCTCTTCATCTATAGATCCTCGAATCTACTGACCTAACCCCAGAACTCCTGCCCATTGGCTCTGTCTCATCTCCCTTAGCTTTCTGACCGTTGGATCTTCCATCGGACCGTTGGATCTTCAATCGGACCGTTGGATCTCTCTAGATCCATCGATCTACCAATCTGGGTCCCAATCAAGTCACCATCCATCCGATCGCCATCAGACTGTCTGTCACATCATCTTGTGAGACGATGGACATCATCAATCCATGTGGGCCAGTAGCTGGGCCCATCATCATCGACCCGCTGTCCGACCAGTTAGTGGACCCCGTGAATTTCAAAATAATTTTAATTAAATTTTAAAAAAATGGGGGGTCCACTAAATGGGGAGATTCCCCATAGAAAAGTAATGTTTTACTTAAAAAAAAAAATATATATTTTTTATATTTTTTATTTTCAAAAAATACCCTATTTCCATTAAAGGAAATAGGGAGCTTTAAAAGGAGAAGGATAGGGGTTCGTTCGAACCCTAATCCCCTCCAATCTCTTCATCTCCTTCCCCCAAAAACTCCCCCGACGTTTTCGTCGTCTTCTGCTCTTTCTTTCTCATCTTCTTCTTCCATCTTCTTCTTCTTCTTCCTCCTCCATCTTCGCCGGAGTTGCAGGCAGCAACTCCGGCCATCTGGTTCTTCTCCTCCTCCTTCTTCTTCGTCTTCTTCTTCTTCTTCTTCTTCTTCTTCTTCTCCTCTTCTCATCTTTTTTTTATTTTCATTTTCTTCATCTTCTTATTCCCGTCTTCTCCATCTCCGGCGAGAATCACAATCTGGTTCTTCCATTGGATCGTCTTCGCGGAGGAACAGCGCTCCACTCCATCTTCTCGCCAGTTGCAGCCAGCAACTTCTTCCTCAATAGGTGCTGCTTCCAGCCTGCAATATTCATTGCATCTCCTTCTTTTCAAGCCAACACCGCCTTCACCATCAAAACAGCCACCGTTCTTGCTGGTCTAAGTAGCAAGAACACCTCTCTCCCATGGATCTGCATTAACGATTGCTTGCTGGACCTACGTCAAGAACAACCACCTGCTCCTCCTTTGCACGATCGGTTCCCTCCCCCCCCTTCTCTTTTCTTCTTCTTCTTCTTCTTCTTCTTCTTCTTCTTCTTCTTCTTCTTCTTCTTTATATGCTCCCCGGAGTTGCAGACCTGCAAGTCTGGCCACCTGTTGCTGATCACCTACAACACCTTCCTCCACCTCAACCACCGTGCATCATCATCCCAAGCTTCTCCCAAGTCGTTGCATTCTTCCCTTCACCAACAGCAACGTCATCATCACCGACCTGTGGTGTTCTCTTTATCACCGTCTCCCTCTTCTTCTTCCATTGTCGCCGGAGTTGTACACTTGCAACTCCGTCGAACCTTCTTTCCACGCACCTGTAATCATCTTTTGATGCTGTTTTTCTTCACCTTGCTGCCTCTCACAGCTAGATCTCAGGCCAATCTACGGGTTGAACACACAATAGCATGACCCACAGCCACCACCGTCTTCTTTTAAATCATCGCCGGACTGAACTTCAGGCAACTACGGTGTACTTACTGGTCGATCTCATCACCTGTTGCTGGGTTATCCACGTATACCACCAGTATATCGGTTACCCTTCATCTTGTAACCCACGCTACTACAACTCCGGTCAAACCGCTGCAAGTTTGACGGACCTACAACAGTCAAGGGATGGATCTCCTTCCTCTCATAAGGTGTTGTTCTGTACCTTAGTCTCTTCCATCCACCAAGGTAAGTCTAAGGTGATCTTTTCTTCTCTTCTCTCTTTACCTACTTTTTCTCTCTAGTTTCTAAATTTCCATGTTTCTCTCTCTATCTCTAGACTGATTTTCTCTTTCATTTCTTCTCTATCGTTCTTTCTAGGACAATGTAGTTTGTTTTATTTGCTCGAGGAATTTGGGTTCAAGCAATGTAATTCGCAAATTTTTTATTATTAATAAATTCGGAGTTTGGTTTTGTTCTCTTTCATTTACAGTAATTAGTTGTGATAGCATCCAAAAAGCATATTTTGAATCACTTCACCATTCTCACCCCATCAATTCCAAGCAAAAAGTCCATCATTTTATGTTCTTTACGCGTGCTAACTAACCCCGAGTGCGGATCGACATCCGACACGAGCCACTGTGCAAAACTGCTCATTTTACAGGTTAAATGTCTCGGATCAATAAAAAAATTATGTTGAAGTTAGGGTTTCCGTAACCAACGACGCGGAAAATTCCTACCATCACCCTGTTTAGTAAATCCATAAGCAAAGGGCACCAAAATCTAGAACACAGATTTATAGATTGCTTACTACCCAACTTCTTGTCTCAAACATGCAGCCACATCAGCACTCAATACACATGCTGCAACAATCCAAGGTTTGCAATGCAGCAACATCAATCACAGCAGGCACCAATGATATTGTTGACAGCACAAGGGCAATAATCACAATCAAAACTGATACACTAGTCCTCTATACCCAAGGCAATCATATTGAAAAGAAGAAACAACAAACTTGGTTTAATGATTGCATCTATTCACATTACAGATCAGCCTACTAAGGAAAAAAAACAAATAGAAAATCAATTTTGAAACTATTAGGACAATAACTACAAGCTTGTACAGTTTTTAGTCTTATAGCCAAGAAACTTCCATGGATTGTCAAGTGAATGAACTAGTTGCAATCTTCAACAAGGCAACATAGGAAGGAAAACTTACATGGCTTGGGGGATATGTTTGCCACTACAGTTAAAATCAACCCCTGAAAATGACTTCAATTGAATCACTAATCAGGCTGATTTTTGGTTTACAAGTCCACCGAGGGATTGGCCAAACATCCATGCGGTCAGCGTCCTCCAAGAGTGTGCCATGTGGCTCGTATTGTGCATTGTGACATGATTCTGTCACAACATTGTGACAGAAGTTTTACTTTACTCCTTGAGAGTAAAACTTCTGTCACAATGTTGTGATAGATGCTTCTATCACAAAGCACAATACGAGCCACATGGCACACTCTTGGTGGATGCTGACCATATGGATGTTTGGCCAGTCCCTCGGTGGACTTGCAAACCAAAAATCAGTTAAGTGTTATTCAGAAAGAAAACAAAATGAACAACAACAAACCAAGTCACAAGTTTGGGTGATATAAGGTAATATAAGTAAGTTATTTGGGGCATTCTAAGGGCACATAACGTAATGGAGGAGGTCCGAATCAGTTATAATGACAGTTAATTTCATTATAAAGGACGTTTTTTAAACCATGATTATAGGGACTTCTCTATCATATCATAGTTTTTTTTCTTTAAACCCACCAATCCACCATCCAATGGCTAGAAATCATCAATTCGGCTGATCTTTGTGTGTAGTTCGTCCATTGGATGGGCCTAACATTCAAGAGTTAGTGGGCACGAAAGATGAATGAGCCTTGTGGTGCATTTTTACAGGACCACACTACCCCAATGCGAGCACGCATCAGCAATTTTTTTACCACAGACCACTAAAGAGCAAGGAGGCTCTCAATGGAGAAAAACTTTGATGTCCGCTCGCATCAACATCAAAGTTACAATGTCCACCGCTAAAAATGCCACGTTGCACACTCGTTGGACCCACCGACTGATGGATGTTTGGCATAAGAGGACCCACATACCAAAAAGTAGCCTGATTGGTGATTTGTAACTATTGGATTCGAGCCCATTTCATGTAACTAGCCGTAACTAGTTGTAACTATTGTAACTAGTCGTAAGATTCACAACATTTTTTAGGTGCTTAAATCCAATGGATACAACAAAAGTAGTCAAAAAAATTGATGGGTGTAGTAAAATTACCTAAAAAAAACCTTATTGCACAGCTCATCAATCTCCTTTCCTCTTGACTCAGTCATAGGAGTCATCAGTCTTCAGAATTCCTGCACGTAAAAACTCAGCAGCTGCAACATGACTTTTAGTGTTTTGGTTTTCTTTGTTATTCTTTGTGGCTTTTACTAGGCTACCTCAGCCTCTAAAAGTCCCCATCTAATAAAGCTTTTATACTTAGAAAAAAAAAACATGACTTTTAGTGTGATGAATTCTCTAGAGGTTCTGCAACATGGGTCAAGAGACAATCACTAATTAAATTGCTCTTTCTGCCTATAGAGAATATGCTGCAGAACAATGAATGAGCCATTTTAGTTAGTAATCAATGTTATTGAGAAAAGGAGCATTAAGAAAGCTGAATATTATGTTGAACCTTGGGCAGGTAGGGATATTCCTCGTCATCGAAAGGCCTCCTGAGGACCCACTTCTCAATACGACCCTGATCTGTTTTGATCTGTGATACAATTCAGACTTTTAGAGGAAACCCATTTGATATTGATATTCGCTTAAAAGTGCATATTTTTCACTGTTATCTTCTAAGCGTTATCACACTCTCCTACGTAAAACTGCTCTAATTATCCACTTTTCTACGTAAGAGTCTATTTTATTGTGCAGAACACACTTTTTTGGACGAAATGGTATATTTGCATGCATTAAACGCATTTCTGGAAGTCTAGGTATAAAGACGTTATGATCAAGTCTCATTACGTGCTTTTCTCTTGCAGAAAACTCGATCGGGCTATTCTCGAGACTTGCGGGCCCACGATCAACCACAGAAGCCTAATATCAAAGCTTGAAGAGCCACAGGCTATGACTAGAAGATATGGGCCAAATATGGGCTGAATAAGAGGACCAAAAAGTGGGCCCACAACTGATTACCAGAGTCTGGGACCAAAGCACAAGAACCAACAGGCTGAGGATAAAAAGATGCAAACCAAGAGCGGAAAAAGCCAGAGAGACGAAAGAGCCTAAGAGAAGACCAAGAGAGAGGAAGAATCGAACCCCGAAAGAAGAGAATAAAGGCATTAAAAGCTTGACCAACTAACACAAGTCATAGAATTGCTCAGTTGGTAAAACATGCAGAAGACCAAGTCAAAGACCAGGGTTCAAAACCCTCCGCTAGCATTTTCTATTTATTTTGTAATATTTTCTCTCTCCTCTCTCTAAAATCATCATTCTTTCTCTCTATTCTAAATATCGATCAATCATCTGATCTTCTCTCTTCCTGCGATCACTCTATCTTGTGGCCTACCTTGACCAATCTCCACCGTCTGATGATCTAATCGATCTCCACTGTCCAATAATCTGACTGGTCATCCATCAATAATCCATCCTATTACCTATCCTCATCATCTTACCCAATATCTATAAGATCGCCATGCGATCTATAAGATGAATGGTTACTCTTGAGAAGGGGCATTATTAGGTGCATGAGCGTTGTGTCCATCAGAGGACCACAAAATGGCCGGTCCAGATTTCAAATGGGTTTGAGAAGAAAAGTTAATTGGAAGGTTTTGAAAAATGATGGATAATTTAAAATAGGAAGTTTTTCTTTCTAGGGGATACATTTTAGCTTGGAAATGGGACCCACATTCTTGCCAAGTGCATGAATGGAATGACTTCAAATATGGGAAGGATTCCTTCCACGTTTTTGGGAGAAACCTACCAAAAAGGAGGTTCCATAACGTATTGGAAAGGAACTAAAAGGGCCAGCCGTTGAACCCCAAAGGGGATCTCTCCTTCTTCATCTTTCGGGTTCTCCCTTCTCAGCCACCACGCCTCCCCTTAACGAGCTACATCTCCGGCGAATCCAACCTGCATTACCGGTGAGTTCGGATTCTCCTTCTTCTTCTTCTTCTTCTTCTTCTCCTTCTTTTTCTTCTTCTTCTTCTTCTTCTTTCATCCGTCTTCCTCTTCTTTTTCACCGACCGGAGTTGCAGGCTGCAACTCCGGCCGACTCTGCATATGAGCAGAACTTTGCTGCTGCTCCCTATTCCTTCCTCTCCCCATCCTTCCCTTCTTATTCTTTTTTTTTATCTTCCTCATCTCACCACCAACTCAGGCCGTTATCGGCTTTGAATAAAAAAAAAAAAAAAAAAAAAAATAGAATCACCGGCGAACTCTGTGAGATCTCCTTCCCCCTTCTCCTCCATCTTCTTCTTCTCCCCCTACTTTTCTTCTTCTTCTTTCTCTTCTCTTTCTCCACCTCTCTTCTACTCCTCCTTGCTGCTGCGTGCAGCACAATTTTCACCGCCTGCAACTTCCGGCGAACTCCTTCGGGTTACACTACCATCTTCTTCACCAGCCACAGCGCCTCTCCTTCTTCTCTTCTTCTCGATCACCATCTTCCTCCTCTTCTATCTTATCTCTTCCTCCACGAGGTCTGTTTTCATCTTTCTCGCTACCCAGATCCATCTCGCCTGAGCACGACCGCCCTTCCTCCTCTCACCTATCGCTCCGCCCATGAGCTCCACCGCCAACCGACACCCTTCTTCAACGGTTGCTAGAGTTGCAACCTGCAACTCCAGTCAATCCAAGTCGTCTCCCACACCATTGTGTGAGAAAAAAAAAAGGAGTAAAGAAGAGGAAGCCGTCTTCTCTTGGGTGTCCACCACCACAAGCTCCACCGCCAACCAGCACCCTGTGGACGATCTGCCTATGCACTCTGCCCTCCACACCACCACTGAGTTTTGGGCTTGCTACCTCCTTTTTTAGGAGAGTGATCCACATCCTCTTTCACGGGTTGACAAATCTGAACCAGCACCTCACCACGCCCATGGGCAGATCCCACTCTCGGTTAGTCAACAGGTAAGTTTCTTCGACCTTCTATCCCTTTCTTTCTTCACTCATCTCCTCTTCTCTTTCACTCTTTCACTCTGCTTCTCTAACTCTCTCTCCACCATTCTCTCTCTCTAGTTTCTTCCATTTTTCTCTCTCTACTTTCTCTCTCTTCTCCTCTTTATCTTTTTCTTCTTTATTTTCTCTCTAATTTTTTGTTTCTCTCTTTAGGCCATCTATCTTCTCTCTCTATTTAGTTTAGGTTTATTATTTTTTTAGATTAATTATCTCATGTTTTAATTGTAAGTTACAGTTGAATTCAAGAAATAAAGTTTATTTTGGTTCGAGTTTGACAAAATTATGTTATTTTATGTTCCTTATTGCACTAATCTGATTAATCCCGAGTGCGGATCGACATCCGACACGAGCCACTGTGCAAAATAGCTTATTTTACAGGTTGAAAGTCTTGGATAATTACAAATATGTTGAAATTAGGGTTTCCGTAACCAATGACGCGGAAAAACCCTACTTTCAGATATACTTGTGAAAACACTAACACGAGTCCTCCAACTTACCCAAAAACTAAAATTGAAATGGAGTAGTTGAGGTAGGTGAAATAGACATTAATTCAGGAGTAAAACTTCTGTCACAACGCTGTGACAGTTGCTTCTGTTACAATGCACAATACGACCCATGTGGCACACTCTTAGTTGATGCTGACCGTATGGATGTTTGGCTAGTCCCTCGGTGGACCTACAAACTAAAAATCAGACCGTATGGAGACTTTCCCCACCATGAAGGATGATTTAAATATAACAAAATCACAGAAAAGAATGACAAAGTTCTACCAACTTCAATTTGCTCCCTGATTTAATACAGGTAGAAGAACCAACATTGCCAAGACAACAACCATATGCTCCAAATGATGAGAAGGTCCAATTGTTCAAGTTCAAGTTCAAGTTCAAGAATGAACTTCTTGAACTTAGTCAGTTCCTTACTTTGTATAGGGTTGATATGTAACAGGGTAATCATTGTAGAGGTCAGTCAACTTGCTTATGCCATACATAATGCATGGTCATTACTCAAAATACAATACTAGAAAGATTAATGTGCCAGTCTATATTAGCCGAATGCCTTCAGGGGCTTCAAACATAATATGGATCGAAGAAAGGAAATTTTCCACAAATCTAAGATTGACCTTCTCAGGTTTGGATTTCAAGTGTTGCACTCCATTTATAAGGTCTACAACGCCATGAAGAACCCGTTTATTGGAGCAAAAACTTTAAGCATCACAAACATGAAAAGATGACAGCAACCTAGAACTAGAAGTGTAACAGTCAGCAACACATATTATCACCATTAGAATGTACAGACTAGGACAGGAACAAAAACCTGAGAAAGAGTGGAAATATGGTTCAAAACACAATAAGCACCTTAAGAAAAAACTCTGGTTCATTAAAAAAAATTATAATTCTGCAAAGTAATTATACAAATAACTAGAGATTTTTGCATCCTTGTCATAACAGCACCCATGCCAAACCTCAATTAGCCTTTATCTACTTCAAATGCTCAAGGATTTACACTAGCAGCCCAAAAAAATGATATGAACCTGCACTACATTTTTAAAATTGAAAGGAACAACCGAAAGGAAAAAAAGAAACAAATAAAAATAGTCAAATTTGGTACACGTCAACTTGTAGGCTGCTGCTTTCAACGTCAACCAAGATGTTTACCTAAAAAACACTTACATATTCACTTTGTTTGTAGGCTGCTGCTGTAGCATGAACTTGTGACAATTGAACAAGCTCATAAAGTTGATGCTCCTGTCTGTATAGATGTAGAAGCAAAATTAAATACTAATTTTTGGATCTAACACTAAAGACTACTGGCAAAGGAGATACATTCAGTTGCTAGTTTTGGTTGCCAGACTTGAGAGATTGCTTTAAGAAATTTGTGGTCTTGTGTGCAAGAAACCAATCATGATCCTGAAATTATGGTTGGAGAAGCATGAAATTAAAGAGAACTTTTTAACAAAACCATGATCTTGTTGACAATTCATACGAAAATAAAACTCAAACTATAAGAAAATAAAATTCAAACAAAGTTATTTAAATCTCACCAAATGGGATTGCTTAGCATCACATTACCCATACGAAAATAAAACTCAAACTATACAAAAATTAAACTCAAACAAAAATAATTAAATCTCACCAAATGGGATTGATTAAGTCGCATCACATTAATCATATGAGAAGCATCACACCTCTCATAAGTATAACATTGCACCATACACATCTCTCATAAATATAACACTGCACCGCAAACATCGAGCATCACACCAACAAAGAGGAAAACCTAAAAATATAACTAAAATAGAAACAAAAAATTGATAGGTAAAGAGCTACTTCAAAATAAGAATACCTTAAATTTCAAAGTCAGAATATTCTATCACCAATTAAAATATATGACTTCATAGAAACCCTAAAACTTCCAATGCAATCTCAATTGTCCATATCTTACAATTACAACCGTCCACTTAAACTTACGGATGGAATGACTAAAACCCTACTTAAAAAACAACTTCAAACTATCATAAAGCACTTCGATGTACTATTATACATGGTGTCCTTGTGTAGAAATTACACAATATCCTTCCAAATAATTTTTTTATAGGCAATATGGTTGAGGCTGAAGTGCTGTACCACAAGACCTGTGTGGCAGCTATAATCCTCTAGCAAGTTAGTTGATTTCAACTCCAATGCACCCACTACACTATGGAGGAAACCTTTTTGTGTGGGAATGAACCCACAACCTCTCAAAAGGAGTGGGTACACACCATTTGATGCTTTCAAATAACTAAATGACTTTTATATGGACAAAAGGGTATGGTTTCCTCTCATAACCACAATAGGAGTAGTAGAAATAATAGTATACAAACAACAAAGTACCAGCAATAGTACAAGAAGTAGCACTCAACAACACTAATGGTAGTGGTAGTTCACTAGCATTAAATTATATATTAAGAATTAACATTAGCAGTACCAGTAGTAACATTAGTATTACAAATATATCAGCCTTGTCCCAAGAGAAGGAAAGAAAACATCAAATGGTGACACATATTTAGAATGATTCAATGATATATGCATGCATCATTACATTGGCAAGCATTAGGGAACCATCCACAACAAAGTCAAGAGCATGGCAAAATTCCTCTTAATTATATAATAAACTACCACCAATCATGAACGATCCTCGCATGTATAGGGAAACCATGAACTAAAATAACCGAAGGATTAGCAGCACTTCCACTTCCAATGCAAAACCATCTATTGCACAAAAGAATAGGTACATAGCATGTTTCAATTTATAATCCCTGTAAATCATCCATTCCCAAACTCGGTATATATTAGCTAGGGAGACCTACGGCTAACAAAATATCAAGATTCCAGGCTTGTAGTTTTCCTAAGTATTACTCCAAATAAGCTGGGACCCCCTAATCCATAGACTTCTGAATTTCACTTGAAAACATCAGCTGAAGCTTCAGAACCGACACCCATTTAAGTCAAAAAATTGGATCCTTAGCCTTCTCCCCGGTGCCAAGAACAGGATGAGATTCAGAAAGAGTCCCAATAACATGTCTAACCTAACCCTCATAGTTAAGAATGAATTCTGCCATCCATTTAACGATGCCCTAATGTCGCAAAAGCACAAACAAATAGCAAGTTGCACTTACACATAGCAACAAAATGAATTCATCAACAACATAATTTAGAGATTGATAAACTTACAAAGAGTTAACGCCCCCTCTTCAACTGGACTGAGTTGGGAAGGAACCACACTTTTTACAAATTTGAACAACAAAAACCTTCCCAAACAAGAGGGGAATCGTACAATGAAAGTGGACGAGAGGATCTCTGGGTTCAATTTGGAGTTTTGTGTAGGATTAGGGCATATAGATGGAAGGGAACATGTTGAAATGCTTCAACACGGTGTAGACTTGAGCGATTTAGGGCACGAAACGCAAGTTTCTGATATGGTGAATGTTGAAAGCATAATGATTGGAGGAAATTTAGGGTTTCGGGAAGTAGAAGAGAAAACAAAGGGTTCGCAGAGGGTTTGAAGGTTGAAAAATGAGGAAGAAGAGGAAATAGTAAGCTTCTCAAGGCCCCTCTTTCTCTTTTGTCCTCTCTTGCTCATGCAATGGCCTCAATGTCACCATGGGTTTCACTGAGATGAAGCTTTGTTCTTTGCGGCGGCAAAGAAGGAGATGATGGAGATGAAACCAAGGGGGCAACGACAATGACGGTAGAGTTTTTCTGCTGAGAAGAGGACGCATCGACAGTAGGCCTTGTCTAAGGTTGGAAGCTGTATTTGCAACGGTGCTGCGTAGGTAATCTTTGTTTCGTTTAACTTTTCAGTTAGTGATACTTTTCATCTAGACGTGGTCCCCTGGTTTTTCCTTGGTTAAGGTTTCCACGTAAAAATTTCTTGGCTTGCGTGATTGTTTGTTTGTATTCCGCAATATATTATGATTAGATCAAACGACGAAAAGAAAATATACCACGGAGGTATATTCGATTTGAGTCGGTTGTGATAATCTTTTATCAAACAACTAAGGCATGCGATTTTGTTCCCTTACCATCGTCTAGTAAAACTGTGTAGGTATAATTAATTTTAAATACCTAATCAACCCCCCCTTCTAGATATATTAAGTTAAAGAGAACGGACCGGTGAAATTTCAATTGGTATCAGAGCGGGTATTTTTAGTTAAGGTTTAATCACCCAGATTTAGATTCTTGAGAAACCAGTCCATTTTTATTAATTTGTCAAAATGCAAAGAGAAGGTGGAAATACATCCAGACCTCAATTGTTTGATGGGGAAGACTATGCCTATTGGAAGGCTAAGATGATGGCTTTTCTAAAGTCCGTTGATGAAAGAGTCTGGATGTCTGTAGTGGATGGTTGGTCACCACCCACAATGGAAGTAGGAGATAAAATCATTCTTAAACCTAAAAATGACTGGACTAAAGAGGACATAGATTGTTGTTGTCTTAATAACAAATGGTTAAATGCTATTTTTAATGATGTTGATAAGAATGAGTTTAGAAGAATCTCTACTTGTTCCCTAGCTAAAGAAACATGGGACATTCTTAGAGTCACACATGAAGGAATGTCAGCCGTTAAGATCTCCAAACTTTAAATGCTAACTTCTAAGTTCGAATCCATGAGAATGGAGGAGAATGATACTTTTACTGGGTTCTATGCACAACTTAGTGATATTGTGAACTCTGCACACAACTTGGGTGAGGTCATTCCTGAATCTAAAGTTGTTCAAAAAATTTTGAGATCTTTACCTGATAGATTTCAGGCTAAGGTCACTACTATTGAGGAGAGCAAAGATGTTGACTCTCTCAAAGTTGATGAGCTGGTTGGGTCTCTACAAACTTATGAGATAAATTTGAGACAGTCGAAGAAATCAAAAGGTATCGCCTTTAAAGTTTGTGAAGCTCCAGATTCTGAGTCGGATGTTGACTCTGAAGTAAAAATGACATTATTCATGAAAAAATTCAAAAAGTTTTTTCGTTCTAAAAATGATAGGTTTAAGAACAATAAACCATTTGATAAAACTATGGAACATGCCAGACCTCATGAGAAAGGTAGCAGAAGTGACAGGAACCTTAGGGAAAGCTGCTCAAGTGAACCCCAATGTTTTAAATGTAAGGGTTTTGGTCATTTTGCTAATGTGTGTCCAAACAAAGAAGAATATAAGGGCAAAGCAAAAGCATTCAATGCCACATGGGATGAAAAATCAGAAGATCATTCTGATAATTCAGATAGCAGTGAAAAGATTGATAAATATACAACTTTTGTTGCTCGTTTCAATAGTCCTTATGGATCTCATGGAGAGTCCAAGAAAAGTGATGATGAGAGTTTTGAAGACTCTTACAATGAGAACTCGGATGACTCGGTAGTTGGTGTGAAAGAACTGTATGAGGAATTGATAAAATTTATCAAGGCTAACAAAGTTTTATCTGACAGGTTTAAATGTCTTGACTTTGAAAATGCAGCCTTAGTAATTAACACTGAAAAAATTAAAAGTGTTGATTACTGATTTAGAGCAAGAGAATGAGTCTCTACTGAAAAGGAACAAGTCACTGGAATGTAAATTCCAAACTTGCATGATACGTAAGGAATCCCTGGAGACTTGCATGACACATAAGGAATCCCTGGAGAATGAGTTTCTTAAATCAAAGAGGGATGTGTCAGGATTCTCATCTAGCTCTACAAAGCTTGATGAGATTCTTCGTGTGGAAAAATTCTATAGAGACAAACAGGGTTTGGGTTATAAAAACAATCAAGAAAAATGGTCTTCTTTCAAGACGATTTTTGTTAAAGCCCAAGCTATTCCCACTTAGATCAATGACCCAATCAAAATTGTCAAAAGCAATCGTCAGTGCATGTACTGCAAAAATATGGGTCATGTGATTAGAGACTATCACAAGTTGAGAAGAGGACATCAAAATCCTCTAGAAAAAATGGTGAATACCACTCAGAATGTGAAAAGTCAGAGATTTCTTATGAAGACACATTATGAGATAAATTATTTGGATGTACTATCTAGGAAGATGAAAGACATACTGAAAAGGTCTAGAGAATTAATCAAGGAGATTGAGTCCCTTGAGAAATTCAAACAACCTCAGAGTTATGTAACTCAAAAGAGGAAAGATCCTAAGAGAATTGATCTATCCACTAAAATCACATCTGTGTGAGTTAGGAAAGATTCTCTAAAGGAGAAATGTTCGACAATGTCTTATTTCTGAGCAATGTGCTCTCTATCCCCTCATGTTCTCCATTCTTATTTTTTGAGGGATATTTTTTCTTTTTGATTTTGCTTCGTTTTGAAGAATAAAAATTGAAAATTTTTCAGAAAATCAAAAGATCAATTGTTCAGAAGAATGTTAAAATTATTAGTTGGTTATACGATTTTGATGAGCAGTAATTTCTGAGAACATTCAAAGAAAAAGAACTTAGCTGTTAGTAAAATTTTGCTAGTCTGTGTATTATATCTTTTAATTATTATGATTGGTCAATTTTTACTAGTGTGCGTTAAAATATTATTGAAACAGTATATCTCACATTCACACACACACTGATTATTTATGTGAGAATGGATTTGATAGATGTGAGAAATCTTGTATTATTGGAATTAGGAATAAATCTCTACTGATTATAACTTAAAATTAGTAGTGTTCCTGCTTTCAGTTGATTTCGAAACTGTACTATAGTTGACTGTTGGCTTCCCAATGAGAGTTATTATTCTAAGTAAACAGCTACCTCCACAAAAATTAGAGTGAAAGCCATCTGTATGGCCCTGTTTGAAATTGAAATCTGATTCTCATTGCTGCAGAAAAGGGCTACCTACATGGAGAGTGAAAGCTACCTATATTCAAAGTGAATAATAAGGGTGTAAAAGATAGCTAATTTGCTAAAAAAATTATTATCCATCAGCAAATACCCATATACATGAGCGTATGTGAGAACCCTTAATAGCTCTAATGAGAATTTTATGATCGGATACAAGATACCTCCAGATTCTGATATTTATGAGAAATTATTACTAAAATCTTTTCCGGTACCATAGATGGACTTAGATCACTTACACTTGATGATATTACTGTTGATATTTGAATCTGTGATTACTAGTGATTTGTGACTTGCGCTAATGTCTAAAAGAATTAATATTTCTGATGAAGCAAAAGATTGGACTACGTGTTAGTAAATTCTCTTCAATAAGAATCAGTGTTTAGTGCTTATCAAGATTGTATTCATGAAGTGAATTTAGCACTATTTTGGGTACTATGGTTCATTCATTGTTCGTATCTCGCGAGTGGGTTCCTATCACTCGGTTGAGCATTCCATTTTACCCTGTCTTGGTTAAACTCTTTTATGCCAACATGCACTCCATTCAGTGTGATGACCCGAGTGAGCTATCCTTTCAGACTTATGTCTCTGGGGCTCACCTAACTATTATACCTGATCTGATTTCTACCTTGTTGGACATACCTCGTCCTCCTACCTCATATGAGTTCATTCCTAGGACTCGTAAGATGACAACTGCTAGAGTCACCTTGACCGAGACTCTTACATGGTAGATATTTGATTGGAGTACTTTCATTCCTCTTACATCTCTTCTCCTTGAGTATCGTTTGTTGCACCTCATCTGTGGATACAACATTGATCCACCTGGCCATGGGGCACAGGTGAACATTGATTGTCTTCAGCTTCTTTACCATCTTGGCACTAGTTTTGTCATTGACCTTCCGAGGTTCATATTTAGAGCCATGGTTAGAGCGGGTGGCCAGTTGGCTAACCATCCATGTCTCCCTTTTTCTCTACTGGTGAGCTCTATCCTACTTCATCTGGATGTGCCGATTCGAGCTACTAAGGAGGTGTGCTCTCCCATGGGGCCTATTGGACCTTCGACTATCAGGAAAATCATGTCTCAAGTTTGGAGAGTGACAGATGTACCTCCACACTTTGACGATATTTTTGATGAGGACTTGGGAGATGATACCGAGTCGGGTGGTCAGCAGACAGATATTGAGATGCATCCTCAAGAGCCACATCCATCCTTCATCCAGCCTCCAGAGATGCCTGCCCCTTACTCTTTTGAGTATCTTCATCATCAGATGGTGGGATTCGATCAGCGACTCACATCGCATGAGGAGAGGACAGCTCAAAGCTTTTGTCATTTAGAGGAGGGACAGGAGAGGATGTCGGGCTCCATGTATGATATGCACGTTACATGGAGTATCAGTTTACCATGATGGGCTTTGGACAGCATCCACCAGCTCATGGTCCTGATCAGCATGATGGTACTGGTCCATCTACATAGTCTCCTAGAGAGAGACGTCTTGAGAGTTATCAGGTGTTTGTTTTTATTTTTGTTATTATTGTACACCGATAAACTCAGATTATGTATGGTTATACTCTGTTTGTGTTACTTATGTGTTACAGGGTATAAACCAGTGTGTATTATAGTTTGTATGTATATATGCACTTGTTCCTCATGATGATATTCATTGCATCCTTGTAATTTGCTTATATTTCTGTACCTTTGTCAATCTATGACAAAAAGTAGGAGAGGAAATCATAGCGGTAAAAATAAAGTTGATGCATCAGATAGGGGAGAGAAATTTAGGGGGAGAAAAATTTTCTATTATTTTTTCCAATTTCTCTACTTGTGATGTGCATAATTTACTCACTACATTTTAATGATTTATTGATTGCCGATGATATTACATGGTATGTATTGTTGGTAGAATGTACAGGGAACAGATCAAAAGTCATTACATTATATATGTTCGATTATCTCCAAGAGAGTGTGAGATAGTAAGTGAATCATGTAAGAGGGTGAGTGTCATGGCCCAGTCATCCAAGCGCCTGCCCATCCAAGCGTTGGGTCGGAAATGGCTATCGGGATGCCGCGTGGAGCCGTCGAACAGTAGGTAGGGGAGGGGTGCATGAGTTTAGTCCCACATCGGATAAGGAAGCGTCCGGAGACTGGGCTATAAGGGCAAGCCGGACCTAAACTAGTTGAAGGCCTTTTGGGCGTGCCATAGGGCACGTACCAAGAACAAAACCATGAGGGGGATGACCCCAAAGCGGACAATATTCGACTAGTGCGGGCCCAGGGCGTTACAATTGGTATCAGAGCCGAGGATGGCTCATCCTGTCGGGTGGGGTGAATGTCATGGCCCAGTCATCCAAGCGCTGGGTCGAAAATGGCTACCGGGATGCCGCGTGGAGCCATCGAACAGTAGGCAGGGGGGAGGTAGGCAGGGGAGGGGTGCATGAGTTTAGTCCCACATCGGATAAGGAAGCGTCCGGAGATTGGGCTATAAGGGCAAGCAGGACCTAAACTAGTTGAAGGCCTTTTGGGCGTGCCATAGGGCACGTACCAAGAACAAAACCATGAGGGGGATGACCCCAAAGCGGACAATATTCGACTAGTGCGGGCCCGGGGCGTTACAGTGGGATTGTATTTTCTATTTTTTACCTTCTATATGATTAAATGTTTTTTGTCACAGAATTATCAAAAGGGGAGATTGTAAGGAATATTTTCATTTTCAATTTGACAAAGATTCCATTTGACATAAAAACATTCTTGTAACCGTTCCTATGAGCACTAGTGTAGTGTAGAGATGTTGTGGTACGTATACTTCGTCAACTACGTGAAGACTAAAAGACAGAGATAGAAAGAATCAGACGGTTGACGATAAAAGTTATCTGAGTAACTGCCTATTTGTCAGTTAACAATCGTGTACGCTCAATTAGGAAGGTAAATGACTTTGTGGCCATAGGAGTTGGTTAAAATGAATAAAATATAATGGTCAAACTTAGTCATTGGATTAACCCGAGTCTAAGTCAATAAAATTGACTAATGGGATAGTCCAATCGATTGGACACTTATTCCCAATCGATTGGACACAGCCCAATCGATTGGAGACTCTGTGTAATCGATTGGAAACTACGAGACAAACTTATCTTAGTCAAATCGATTAGAGACTGTGAAATCGATTGGAGTCTTCGGGACAGAAACTTTTCTGAGTCAAATCGATTAGAGAACCTTGTGTAATCGATTGGTGCCTTTGGAACAAAAATCTCTTGAGCCCAATTGATTGGACACTTATCCCCAATCGATTGGACATGGCCCAATCGATTGGACTCAGTGTACAATCGATTGGACCATGCACAGAATTGGTGTTTCTTAAATCCAAAATTCATGGTTCCATCGTCCCACGTTCTACACAACTCAGGGTCTTGGAATTCTATAAATAGAACCCTTCTATGCCTTCTTTAAACACACACAGAGACACAATAACTCAATCTTTGAGAGAGAAAAGAAAATGTTATATTTATTAGAGTGTCAATTCGAAGAACAATAAGCTTGTTTTCCATTCACATTTTGTGAGCTTGTTCTCTTCTTCATCAAAGCCAAGATCTTGATCCTTGCCTTAGCTTAGGTCTTCTACTTCTATATTCGACCTAGTAGCCTGAGAGTACCAGTGTGACTCAACACCATTTGAGCAACTTAGGGTTCAGGGTGTACTGAATCCTTCACCTTCTGCAAAGGCGGGAATGTTGAGAATTAAGATCGGAGGAGCCGATCGACGATAGGTTTTGGATGTACCAAACTGAACAAGTGGACAAGGCTTCTTGACTGGAAGGGCGCGCGTAGGCCTTGTATAAGGTTGGAAGTTGTATTTGCAACGGTGCTGCGTAGGTAACCTTTGTTTCGTTTAACTTTTCAGTTAATGATACTTACCGTCTGGATGTGGTCCCATGGTTTTTCCTTGGCTAAGGTTTCCACGTAAAAATCTCTTATCTTGTGTGATTGTTTGTTTGTATTCCACAATATATTCTGATTAGATCAAATGACGAAAAGAAAATATACCACGGAGGTATATTCGATTTGAGTTGGTTGTTATAATCTTTTATCAAACAATTAAGGCATGCGATTTTATTCTCTTACCATAGTCCAGTAAAATTGTATAGGTATAATTAATTTTAAATACCTAATCAACCCCCCTTTTAGGTATATTAAGTTAAAGAGAACGGACTGGTAAAATTTCAGCATTTTCATTATTTGCCCACTAACCGTAGCCCCTGGCCAATCCTAAAGTGGACTCCATGTCCATAATTCTTGGAAGACCCACAAACCTATGGGCTCTCACAAGCCCATTTCAACTATCCATTTTACAAGGCCATATCACTTAACCCCACATTAAAAACCCACAACCTTTCCCATGGGAGAATCGGTCTTCCCATGATCGATTCCTCCTCACTCATTGTAATTTCACCGGTCCGTTCTCTTTAACTCAATATACCTAGAAGGGGGGGGGGTTATTAGGTATTTAAAATTAATTATATCTACACAGTTTTACTGGACGATGGTAAGGGAATAAAATTGCATGTCTTAGTTGTTTGATAAAAGATTATCACAACCGACTCAAATCAAATATACCTTCGTGGTATATTATCTTTTTGTCGTTTGATCTAATCAAGATAGATTGCGGAATACAAACAAACAATTACACAAGACAAGAGATTTTTAAGTGAAAACCTTAGCCAAGGAAAAACCACGGAACCACGTTCAGACCGAAAGTATCACTAACTGAAAAGTTAAACATTATAAAGGTTACCTACACAGCACCGTTGCAAATACAGCTTCCAACCTTAGCCAAGGTCTACTGCCGATGCGTCCACGTCCTGTGAATCAATGCTACGAATCCACGCGCGCCCTTTTAGCCAAGAAGCCTTATCTGCTTGTTCAGTTTAGTACACCCAAAACCTACCGTCGATCGGCTCCTCCGATCTTAATTCTCAACACTCCCGCCTTTGTAGAAGGTGAAGAATTCAGTACACCCTGAACCCTAAGTTTCTCAAATGGTGTTGAGTCACACTGGTACACTCATGCTCTTAGGTTGAATATAGAAGTGAAAAACCTAAGTTGAGAAAAGGATCAAGCTCTTGGCTTTGATCAAGAAGAGAACAAGCTCACAAGATGTGAATGGAAAATAAGCTTCTTTCTCTTCGAATGGACACTCTAATAAATATAACCTTTACTTCTCTCTCTTGAAGATTGAGTCACTCTGTGTCTCTGTGTGTATCTAGAGAAGGCATAGAAGGGTTCTATTTATAGAATTCCAAGACCCTGAGTCGTGTGGAACGTGGGATGATGGAACCAATAATTTTGGATCTGAGAAAGACCAATTTTGTTCAAGGTCCAATCGATTGTACACTTGCTCCAATCGATTGGGCCATGTCCAATCGATTGGGGATAAGTGTCCAATCGATTAGACTCAATAAGATTTTTGTTCCGCAGGCACCAATCGATTGCACAGGGTTCTCCAATCGATTTGACTTATATAACTTTCTGTCTCAAAGACTCCAATCGATTTCACAGAGTCTCCAATCGATTGTGCTCAGATAGATTTCTATCCCAAGGGCTCCAATCGATTCCACAGAATCTCCAATCAATTGCGCTCAAATAAGTTTGTCTCGTAGTCTCTAATCGATTACACAGTGTCTCCAATCGATTGGGCTATGTCCAATCGATTGGGAATACATGTCCAATCGATTGGACTATCCCATTAGTCAATATAATTGACTTAGACTCAGGTCTGTCCAATGACTAAGTTTTTCCATTATATTTTATTCATTTTAATAAACTCCTATGGCCACTAAGTCACTTATGCCTAATCAAGCGTACACGATCTTTAACTAACAAATCGGCAGTTACTCAGATGACTCCTGTCGTCAACCGTCTAATTCTTGCTATCTCTATCTTTTAGTCTTCACGTAGTTGGCGAAGTATGCGTACCATGACATCTTCACACCACACTAGTGCTCGTAGGAACGGTTATGAGAATGTTTTTATGTCAAACAGAATCTTTGCCAAAATGAATATGAAAATATTTCTTACACTCATCCTAGTCACTCTCCCTTTCTCCTACGACTCTTTCATCAGCCACGGACTGGTTCATACAACTCCCAACCTACAACAACCACAGATCTCTCCACCAACGGTGTTGGTTGCACCCCTTCACGTCCAGTCCGCAACACTACCAGCCATGAGAAATCACTGCAGCGTTGCAGCATCCATGTCTACAACTCTAAGTACATGCTATCGCCTCTAGAACCACCTGCCTTCACCATCTTAGGCTCCCCTTCCATCTCCCTCTTGTTGCCTGAATGATAGCCTGTCTTCTTGTTCCTCCACTGACCGGAGTTGCAGACTTGCAACTCTGGCGATCTCCATTAGGACCAATGCCATTCCCTTTCTTCTTCTTCACACAATTCACTCCCACGAGCCTGCAACAACTTGCACAACAGCATAGAAAAAATTCTCCAACCTGCTACACCACCGTGTAGCCACTACCACACCGTGGACATACCCTCCTCCTTCTCCAACGGTATGCAAGAGATTCCTCCATTTTTCAAATCTCCACACTATTGATATTCGCTTGAAAGTGCTTATGTCAAGCTATTATCCTTTTAGCGTTGTCACACTCTCCTACGTAAAAATTTTATTTTTCTCAACTTTTTTACATAAGTTTCCTCCATTGTGTAGAACACACTTTTCTGGATAATATGGGCTATTTGCATGAATCAAACACATTCTCGGAAGTCTAGATATTAAGCATTCTGATTAAATTTCATTATGCGTCTTTTGTTATTGCACGAAACCCGATCAGACATCCAGGACCCTATGATCAACTACAAAAGCTTCTATCAAGTGCAAGAGCGACCCTGTCAACGTGATCAATGGCAGCGAAAGGGTAAACGATCTTGATATTGATTTGAAGTGGACCATGGTTGACCAAGTCATGGACTATCATTGCAGGGTGAAATTAAGGTTTTTTCGATCGTTGGATTCGAAAGCCTTAGATTTCAACAATATTTGTAATTCCGGTTCACTTTAAATCCTGCAAAAATGCAGACTTGCACAGTGGCTCATGTCGGATATCGTCTGCACTCGGGGTTAGGGCAATATTTGAACAATAAAAATAGGAAATGCTGGGATTTTATGGAATGGTGAGAATGGTGATTGATAATAAAAAATTAAAAGGATCTTTTTAGTGAGACTTTTATAAGCTAATTAACGTAAATAAAATAGAATGAAACACAATAAATAAAGGAATTTTCAACATAAATGTATTAATTAATCAAAGTGTTTACACAAATAAGATAAAAACAAATACTCACCTAGAAAGCAATGAGAGTAGAAAGAGAACATCAAAACTTAGAGAGAGAAAGTGTATTTAGAGAGAGAAAATAGCACAACCTAGAGAAAGAGATAAAGACGGAGAGAGATTGGATGGTAAGAGAATGAAAGTGAATTTTTAGAGAGAGAAGAAATCACTTAGAGTGAGGAAGTACCTTGAAGAACTTACCGGGATCGGATCCGTGAACAGATGGTGGATGATCGCTGCCCGGTGAGTGCTCCAAGATGGCATGGTGCTGAGGTTGACCATGGTCTACAGCCCGTGCTGATGGTTGAAGCAACCATGGATTGGAAGAGGGAAGACGGTGGTTGTGCTTGGCTACTAGAGGAGCAGCAGGTTGCAAGTCGTGAACCTGAATGGAAGGAGCATTGCTGGAAGCCAAGAGGATGATGCAGACTGTGGGAGGTCAAGAGAGGTGGAGATGGCTGGTGCGGACAGCGGTCTGCACAACAACTTTTTGGAGGGTGAAGACGGTGTTGATGAAGGAGGAAGGAGGAAGGAGGGGAAAGTAGAGGAGATGCTCACGGATTTTGTAGTAGTGGTGGTGTTGCACTCAAGGAGATGGACGGTGTTGCCAAAGTGGTGGCTGTTGGTCTGTGGGAAGAGAGCCCCAACAGTGGTTGTTGTAGGTTTTGGGCGGTGGTGTGGTGATTTTCACCGAAGAAAATGAAGATGGTGGAAATGCTAGTTGCATCAGAGTTGCAGTCCGGGAACACACAGAGAAGAAGGAGCTTGACCCGAGGGGGGTTTTGCTTGGAGAAGGTACTTGCAGACCGAACCTGCAAGTTTGGTTGTTGATGGAAAAACTAGTCCGGCAGTGAACAACACGAACATGTTGTTGCTAGTTCGTGGTGTTGTAGAGGGAGAGAGAGACGTTGAAGAAGGGGCTTAGATCTGGAGTTGCAGCAGCAAGAGGTGATCTTCTTGGGCACGTTGCAGACCAACAACGTGGTAGGGAGATACCAGTGTACCAGTATTGCAGGTATGCCCAACAAGAAATGGTGGAGGAAAGATTGATGTGAGGAGCAAGACAAACAATGGTTTCTCTGTTGAGTTGCTACCCGAGGATGATGCGTTATAGACCGTGGGTAGATCTGCTACTACGAGGAAGGTGCACAACCGGTAGGAAAGGAAGTAGCAAACCAGTCCGGTGGTGGAGATGTCCTAGCGGCTACTTTTGTTGATGGAGGGACTAGCAACAACGTGGTGAAGAGGGGTATTGGAGATGGGAATCCCGGCAAGATCATCGGTGATGCAAGTGGAAGAATGAGTTGCAAGTAGTAGAAGGAGTTGTCATAGGCACATCCTTCAAGAAGATCACCGGTTGCTCAATGGAGAAGAGCAGCCAACTATTCATTGTTCTTTAGAGATAAGAAGGGGGTTAAGGGAAGAAGGGATTAGGTAAGTGAAAAGGGGGAGGGAACCAAAGAGAAACCCAGGTTTCTTTCTCTTTTAAAGGGAGTGGTTTGTTATGGGAGAGAGAAACCGTAGGAATGAAGTTGGGGATTGATGAGAAGTAGTCAAGGTTGACCACTTCTCCCATTGGCTTGAATGTGGGCTTGTGAGAGCTCATGGGTTTATGTTGGCCACTTGCTTTGATTGGGCAATGAATACATAGGCCTTGGGCTATTAAATGGGTAGGTCATAGGCCATAGAGTTGGGCTAAGGAAATTGCCACATGTCAGCTAGCGGATGTGTGGCCCAAGGAATATGTGGGCATGTGGGTTAATGGGTCACAACTAGGCCAGTGGGCCAGAGGGATAATGGACCGAAGGATTGGGCATGGGTCATGGGTCATGGGTCATGGGTATGGGCAAAGATAGATAGAGAGAGAAATAGGAGAGAGGTGAGAGAAAATACAAAAATAATAGAACTGGAGGGTCTTGAACCCTAGTCTTCTTTATTCTCTTTCATCCGCTCCACCAATTAGTCAAACTAGCTTTTGATGTCAATTGGTATGGCTTTTAATACCTTAGTCCTTTTCTTGCTCTTCAACTTTTCTTCTTTCTCTTGGTCTTTGGTCTCGTTCTACGATCCTCTGGCTTTGCTCGTACTTGGCTTCTATCTTCTTATCCTAGCCTGTTGGCTCTTTAAGCATTTATAGAAGTCCTCTATGGTTGATCGTGGACCCGCCAATCCTTGAGAATCGCCCGGTAGGGTCTCCTGCAAGTGAAAAAGCGTGTAATGAGATTCAACTAAAATGGCTTGATACTGGAGTATCCGAAATGCGTATATTTCATGCAAATAGTCGATTTTCGTCTAAAGAATACATTCTACGCAATGGAAGAAACTCTTACGTGGAAAAGTTGATGAAAAGATAAGTTTTACGTAGGAGAATACGACATCACTATAAGGATAATGACTTAAAATAAGCACTTTTGAGCGAATATCACAGGGCAAGGACTGTAGGTCAATATTGATAGCAGAACATGTTTTAAAGCAGTGTAGTATAGTTCGAAACACGTTTGGATAAAGCTGTGGAATAGTTGATGATTGAAGGGTTTCTAAACAAGCTAATAACGTGTGGATCATTATAGGTACGACTCATGAGGTTTCCCAAAAAGAACAACAAAGAGGAAATGAATTGGACGGTTAAGAGTGATAGTAGATATGGTGTACATAAGTCACACATAAAGGGCATTTTTGGATCAAAAATGGTTTTAATCTAAAAGAATTTGATGGCTGACCATAATCGATAAAAGATATTTGGGCATGCAAAAGCAAGTATGGTCGTGGCAATAGAAAATGAGATAAACGGCTACAAGAAGAGGTTACCATGAAGAAGGATTGCATGGCGATGATTCTATAAAAAATCATGGAGAGATATTCCCCATTTAATGGACGGTCTGGATTTTAGGAGGTAGCTGGACATCCCAACATGTTTGAAGCACCCAAGGACAACAACAAAAGAAAAACAAAAGGTGAAGCCCATGGGCTTTGTGGGGGAAAAGTATTTGATCTAACCCACACAATCTTCGAGGTCAGACGATTCGTATCTCGATGGTGATCCGATGACTTCGATGCTTCATGACAAAACTTCCTTCTCCGCTGCGAAGGATAGGATGATCTCCAGTTAAGATGTGGTTGTACCTGTTGACGACACTCCAACGATCAAGTCAGTATAGGATGTGTTAACAGGGTTCAGTAAAAATAGTAAAATGTTTCAGAGTGTAGGCTATCTGGATCTGAAGAGCAAGATCCTCTTCTCAGTCCTGAGGGTCTTGTATTTATACCCCCGGAATAGGCGTGACTCACCTTCCACGTGTCCAGTTGTCGACCATTAGTTATAATCTAGAGAGATTCTGTTATAAAATAGAATCTTCTTGTTAGATCCTAACTTCTCTTATTCGATATATCTGAAATGACTGAGGTGGCACTGAAGTGGTACTCTTCGTGTCAGATATTCGAATAAGGGGATGTCGAAGCTGTAATAGTCCAACTAACTGTCATGTGGCCAATGCTCATTGGTTAAGAAACTAATTGTATTCAGAATACTTATCTCGCTTGCAGAATCCTGCATACTTCTCGAGATTGATAGAAATCCAATCTCGTTAAGTAAGATGCTGATCTAGATGAAAGGGACGTTACCCCGTCTAATAGGCTGTATGATTTTTTCGGGATGAGATGAACGTTACTTTCGTCGAATTGGCTGTATGATCTTGTCGGGATGAGATGAAAGTCGATCCCGGCAGGTAGGCCATTTGACCTTGTCGGGATGTATTGAACATCACTCCCGTTAAGGATAATAACCAAACTTGTTGGGATGAATTTAATGTTGATCCCATCATAAGTGTTGTTGAGCTTGTCGGGGTAAATCCATTATCAATCCTGTTAAGAACGTTGTATGAACTTGTCAGGATGAGATAATCGTCACATGCACCATGTGGGCCATTGGACCTTGTCGGGGTGAGATAATTGTCATTCCAGTCAAGGGGGCCAATCATTAATATGTCGAGCAAGATTGAATGCTTCCCGACATATTAAAAGCTGAAGCTTTAATGCGTTCTGTTAATAACTCTGCCTCGAGGTGATCTCTCCTGATCATTCCAATTTGACACGTGGTGCTTCCATTAATGGAAGACGCATGACAGTGATGGAAGGGTTAAGGCCCCTGATGATGTCTTCGGCGCATTTACTCACGCATGCTAGATGACACCATGTGTCGTCGTTTCGTATACCGCACGTGTGTTGCCTATACACGTATCACCATATTATTCGCCAGAAAATACGGTACCCACAGGCTTAGCAAGGGTGCAAAGTGTAAAAAGGCCAAGCTATTTAGAGATACATGTGATTAATTCCCATGTATATGGTGAAATAAAGGTTAGAAGGGGCAGAAATTTTATATGGTGGGCACACAATGAGTGAGGACCATCTCCATATTCTCACATGAGAATCCAACGGCTAAACCCCCACAGACTGTGGCCACTTCTTCTTTCCCCTTGTGGCGTGCACCACACCAACATCTCTGACCGCCAGCCCAAACCAGCAAGGTTGCCGGCCGTCCTCATCACGCTTCCATCACCGGAGTTGTAGACATGCAACTCCTGTGTTCTCTTCCTCAACACCTCCACATGCAGCCGTGCACCTTTCACCTGGACGTGCATCCTCCCGAGAATCATCACGCTCCTCTCCACGAACTACCCCTGTTGCTGCTCCTCCCGGCTTTCAACCTCCACCTCTTGTTGGATCTCAGAGCAACCTGCAAAAACCCTTCTCTTGATGTGCTGCATCACCAAGCTACTTCGGCGAAACCTGAAACCTCCGGTCAGCTTGAACAACACGTGTTGTCCCTCTTAAAAGCTGGATTGCTAAGATGGCCAATGAGCAATATTCCAAATGGCCCAACACCATTGCCGCCTTCCCTTGCTACCCAAAACAGCAAGTGTACACATGCACTCTTCTCATGGCGGATCATCTCCTTGACCGGGTCCACTTCCTCATTTCACTAGCCAATCATTCCGGGTAAGTATGCTAAAGGTAAACCCTCGACTTTCCCTCTCTAGTTTTTTTTTCTCTCTCTAGGATTAGGTCTCATCTTTCCTCTCTAATTTTTTAAAATTCTTCTTCTCTCTCTAGCTTTCTCTCTCTATGTTAGGTTTACTTTCTATTTTATAAACTTTCTTTCTCTAAGATTAGTTTTTCTCTCTTACCATTCTCTTTATTCGCTTTCTAGTTTAGTTTTAATTATTGCATATTTTGATTCAAGTCTTGTAAGGATTTTCAGATTAATGAATTAAATTAGCAGTTTGTTTTTATTTTTTATTTTTTATTTTTTTATGCTTTTATTAATTATGGTAGTTTCTCTCTCCAAAAATCACCAAGGCATGTTTTTAATCCGATTTCTTCACCACCATTCTCATGTCTCCATGAATTTCTGGCAGTTTCCATCATTTCCTATAGTTTCGATAATTTTTAGTTCTTTAATGCGCTAATCTGACTAATCCCGAGTGCGGATTCGACATCCGACCTATCATTATGCAATCAAATGTTGATTTTTGCAGAAAAAGAAGAATCGAATAATTATAAATTTGTTGATTCAAGGGTTTCCGTCCAACGATAGGAAAAACGCTTGTTTCAACCATATAAATTAAGCTTGCAACCTCCCTCCATCTCCTCACCTGCAACTCGAAAGGGAGAGGACGCCATCTTCTCCTCTCTTCATCTCCAGCTAGTGCGCCTCAAGAAGAAAATGCCATTCACCACTCCATAACCTAAAGATCTCTTCATCCATTCTGTGTTGCATTCACCTCCAAGCCAGGTGTCCCTCCTCCTTTAAGTGGTTGATGCCGTTGCACACCTGCAAACACCAAGCAACCATACCTGCAAACACCAAGCAACATACAGTCCTCCAATGCATCTCCATCTTGTTAGCTATGCACCTCCTTCACCTGTCGTTGCACACCACAAATAGCCAACAACTCCTCTCGAGTTTGCACCTCTTCTCCATTGGTAAGTCACAAAGATAAAACTCCATTTTCTTTCTCTTTCCTTTATTTTCTCTTTCTAAAAACTCTACTTCTCTCTCTGTCTAATTTTCTCTCTCTAAAGTTCTATGTCGCGACCTGAACCTAGGACCCATGACCCGACCCAGAAGAGTATGGATAGAACTTGGTATCCAAGGTTAAGGTACGAGGTGCGGATTAAAATAACGTTAATGAAATAGTAAGCATGTATCTAAGTCAATACACCAATAAAAATGAATCAATCTCATAATGATAATTTCATAAATGTAAATCTGAAACTTGTTTTCGATTACATTTCAAATGTCAAATAACAACCTACTGGAAATAACTAGGAATTCAAATGATTGAAAATAAGCCTGGATATCTTCTTTAAGAAAAATAATAAACATGCTAATATCCTCTGGCCTCTATCACTGAGCCGCCGGTCCATCCGATATATCTGCAAAAAATGTTAGGATAGGTTGAGTATCAACAACTCTATAGGTTTCGCTCTACCACCTATACTTCTATAGGGGATGAGCGGTTAAATATGATAAAATCTATACAATGATCAAAATGTGCATCAATAATATCGAAAATCAAATAACCGAACTCATCGGGTAAAGTCCAAAACCCCAATGAGAAAAAAATATAACTGAGATGCTAGGAGTAGCTAAACACGTGGCTTTCTTACGGGCGGGCCATGCTGTTAATTCCACCACAAGGATCTATGGATGTTTCAGGTCTTTCAGCATTGGGAGCAGAATGTCCCCGTTGCTCTTTAGGCTTGCTCTCAAAATTCGAGAGAGCATCCAAGTGGTCAAGATCTCAACCGATCAAATCGAACCCAACCAATTAATAAATAATGAAATCAATACCGTGAGCCTCAATGCATCTCTAATAATAATAATAATAATCAATAATCCAGGATAATATCCAAAACAACCATGTCTCAATACATGCAAATAAATCAATGGAATGCCTAGAAATCGATATACATGCTTTTAAACATAAACTGAAATAAGATTTTCTATTTTTAACACATGCAATTAATGATATAATAATTTTAAAACACAACCATAAAAGTAAGAGATTGGGAACAGAATCCTACCTTAGCTTTGCTATCCAATTAATTGTATTCTTCAAGTCGGTTCTCTTCTTTGTGTAGATCCGATTCCAAGATTTTAAAACCTTCGAATTTTCCATGTTTGAATTAGAAGTATGTTTATTAAATAAAATTCTACAACTTGAAATGGGTTCTATAGGGTCATTGGAGTCAATGTTATCCTTGCCCGAGTTAGGAAATGATTAAAATGTTATTATTCTAATTATTTTATTATTTTATAAAATATAACCGAATAATAAATAACAAATTCAATACCGTGAGCCTCAATGCATCTCTAATAATAATAATAATCAATAATCCGTGATAATATCCAAAACAACCATGTCTCAATACATGCGGATAAATCAACGAGAATACATAGAAATCGATATACATGCTTTTCAACATAAACTGAAATAAGGTTTTCTATTTTAAACACATGCAATTAATAATATAATAATTTTAAAACACAACCATATAAGTAAGAGATCGGGAACTGAAACAAGGGATTTTTTCTGTTGTTGGACGGAAACCCAATTTCAACCAAATTTATATGATTTGATTTAATTCCTGTAAAAATAAGAGTTTTACAGGGCTCGTGTCGGATGTCGATCTGCACTCGTGATTAGTTCATGCAAATAAGAACAGAAAATGTCAAAAACTTGCTAGAAATTAATGGAGAGGTGAGAATGGTGGTGGATTAAAACATGATTGATTGCTTTTAGAGAAAGAAATTGTTATTCAAACCATAACAAAAATGGTAGAAACAACCCTAACTTTTATTCATCAAATTGAAATGTTGCATATAACTTGTAAAAAGTTAAAACAACATTAACAAACACTTAACTAGAAAGCAATGTAATAGATTAACCTAGAAAGCATGTAGAGTGAGAGAGAAAATGAGAGAGATAAAGCAAGTCTAGAGATAGAGAAAGAAACAACAAAAAAGAATTCTAGAGAGAGATATATAGAGAACTTAGAGAGAGGGAGATATTTTAGAGTTCTAGAAAGAGAAACTAAAGAGAGAGAAAGTCTAAAGAGAGAGAAAGTCTAGAGAAAGAGAAGGGGAAAGAGAGAAAGAGCTCACCTCCTAGTACTTACCGAGAATCAATCGACCGAAGATGAAGAAGGCTTGTTGTTCGGACGTGAGTCAAACCTTGGCCATGGTTCGTGATGCACTTGGGAGATGGTGGTGCTTACTTGATGAAGTGATGTACTGCTGAGAAGGAGTCGGGCTGGAGGAGGTGGTTGGAAACCACCACCTATCACCAATGGTGATGACAGTGATGATTTGCAAGGTTTGAACCCAATCTGAAGAAGGAGTGGATTGGTTATAGCCGGGCGTGATGGAAAACACTGATCTTGGAGGGGAAGACAACATCGTGGTGGCTTTAATGGAGGCGTTGCTAGTCTGCAACTTAGAGGAGACGGTGATGAAGGTGATGCGCCAGCAAGTGGGAAGACGTGAAGATGGTTGCCGGTCCAACAATGGAGATGAAATGTAGCTATTGGAGTTGTAGGTTGCAACTCCAGCAACCGTTGGAGAGGGTTTAAGACGTTGAGGGGCACCAAAGTGGTGGCTGGTTCAATAGGGTTGTAGGGACTGGTGTTGCTGCCTGCAACACTAGCAGTGAGGGTTGTCTTCCAAGTGGAAAAAGTGGAGGAGGGCGGCAGTGCTAATAGGTGGTGGAGGAGCAGTGTTGTCGACCGGACCGGCAATGGAAGTTGTAGAAACGGGTGGCAAGGGGGGCTATAGGATGGGAAAAAGATCGTCCCAACTCGAGTTGCAGTCCAAAGTGAAAAGGGGCACCAATCAACCACGTGAAGACGGTGGAGGAGAAGGTGTTCCTGGTTCATCCGGAGAAGAGAGTGGAGGAGAGGCAGCAACCTTTCGATCGGAATCAATGGCGCTTGCTGTCCAGTTGTTGCTGCTGGTGGTGATCGCCAGAGAGAGAGAGGAGAAGATCCCACCACCACTTGGTTCAGAGAGATAGACGTTAAGGAGAAAAAGAAAGAGAAGAAAGGAGAGATTTGAGAGAGGAGTAGAGAATGGAGAGAATGGTAGAGTTAGGACAGCTAAGGTTTATGGAGACATGGGAGAGTTTAGGGTTTTCCAAGAGAAAGGGGAATGAGGTGATGTTTTTTTTTCAAGAATGGAAGTCGTCCTCTTTTTTAACGTGGAAGAGATCTCCTTCTATATTTGAATGTCCCTCTCTTTTATCTAAAAAGGCAACTCTCCTTTCTATTTTGCATGCCTAGATCATCCCCTTGAATCCAACGGTTCAATCTTTTAGAAGGCCCCACAACCAATCTATTGACAAATCTTTCCAAAAGAAAAAATATTCTTTCCCTCTTATTTTTTGTGAAAATTAATTTCTTTGTAAAGAGTTTAAAAAACTTTCTCCTTTTGATATATATATATATATATATATATATATTGAATCAAAGGGTTGTTTTTTTTTATAGAAATATAGGCTTTTATTTCGAAACATGGGAGGGAAAGTTCCCTCTTTTAGGTAAAGTTGTGGAATATATATCTTATTTTAATAAAAGTCGTGGGTCCACTATAAATCAAGCGAGGATGTGGGGCCTACTAGATGGCTAGGCCATGGGGTCCGTACCCATATCTTAACTCGGCTTTGGCCCATATGTTTGGACGTGGAATGATGAGGGTCATTGGATGCATGATGATGATCGGAAGAGTGAGTAGATGATCTACTGACGATCGGACGGTGGAGATTATCCAAGGTAAGCCCTAGGATAGGGTGATTGCGAAAGGAAAGGATTAGAGGTTTGAGATTTTAGGGTAGAGAGAGAATGGGGATCTAGAGAGAGGAGACAAAAAATATTACAAAATTAAAGAGAAAATGCTAGCAGAGGGTCTTGAACCCTGGTCTTTGACTTGGTCTTCTACAAGCTTTACCAACTGGTTAAGTCTTCATCTTGTGTTAGTTGATTGAGCTTTATTATTTTTAATTTCTTCTCGGGGTTCTTGGCTCTCCTTTTCTCTTGATCTTCTTGTAGACTTTTTCGATTCTCTGGCTCTTCTCGCACTTGGCCTACATCTTCTTATCCTCAACTTGTTGGCTCTTGAGCTTTGAACATAGGTTATGGAGGTTGATTGTGGGCCCGCATGCCATCGAAATTGTCCACTCGGGTTTTCTGCAATAGAAAAAGCATGTATTAAGGCTTAATCAAGACGACTTTGCATGTAGACCTTCGAAAATGCCTTTAATTCATGCGAATAATCAATTTTCATCAGAAAAGTATATTCTACGCAATGGTAAAAACTCTTACGTAGAATTATTGATAAAAATCGAAGTTTGACATAGGAGAATGTGACAACGCTAAGAGGATAAGCAAGCAAGATACGAATAGATTCTAATCTAGCAACAGGGGCAAAAGTTTCATCAAAATCAATGCCTTCAATTTGAGTGTAGCCTTGAGCTATAAGTCTAGCTTTGTTTCTTACAACAATTCCATTCTCATCAGATTTGTTTTTGAAAATCCATTTAGTACCAATAATATTAGTCTCTTTAGGTTTGGGTACTAAATACCAAACATCATTTCTAGTGAATTGGCTTAGTTCCTCCTGCATGGCACTAATCCAATTTTCATCAATAAGAGCTTCAGAAATATTTTTTTGTTCAATTTGAGAAGTATAGCAAACAAAATTAACAACATTTTCAATCTGTCTTCTAGTTTGAACTTTACTTCCGACCTCACCAATGATACCAATGCTAGGATGACTTTTTTTAACCCATAAGGGAAGAGATTTATCAGCATGATGATCACTAGAAGAGGGAGTAAATTGAATGTCTTCAATACTATGATAGATATCATCACAATTGTCATCCTGAGAAGAATTTTCTTCAATATTCAAATCATCAATAACCACATTAATAGATTCCATGATAGTTCTGGTTCTTTGATTTAGAACCCGATAAGCTCGACTATTTGTGGAATAACCGAGAAAAATTCCTTCATCTCCTCTTGTGTCAGAGATTCTCTATCTTCAAGAATATAGCATTTACTACCAAAAACCTTAAAATATTTGACATTTGGTTTCTTAGTAGACCAGATTTCATAAGGAGTGTTTAAAATTCCTAGTTTCAGATAAACTCTATTAAGAGTATAACAAGCAGTATTCACTGCTTCAGCCCATAAGTTTTGGGGTAAATTTTTGCTGTGAAGCATCACCCAGGCCATTTCCTGAATCACCCTATTGTTTCTTTCTACTACTCCATTATGTTGTGGTGTAATGGGTGTAGAAAATTCATGTTTAATGCCAATAGCATCACAGTATTCAGTGAGTTGAGAATCTTCGAATTCTCCTTCATTGTCAGTTCGGATCCTGACTATACTATAGCCCTTTTTATTTTAAATTTTTTGGCATATCTTTTTACATTCTTCAAAAGCATCAGATTTTTCTCTAAGAAAAGCAATCCAGGTAAGTCTAGAGTAATCATCTTCCATAACCAGAATATATCTTTTTCCTTCCAAACTTTCAGTCTTCATGGGACCCATAAGATCCATGTGAATCAGATCAAGCACGTTGGAGGTAGCACAATAATTTTCTTTTTTGTGAGAGCTTTTGATTTGTTTACCGATTTAGCAAGCCCCACAAATAGTGCCAGTAGGTTTTTCCAATTTGGGCACACCTCTCACTAATTCTTTATTAGTGATTTTAACTAGGTGCTATTGGTTCATGTGACATAGTCTTTGATGCCATAAGTTAAAATCATTTAATTTGGTAGAATTACAGATAATCTTAAGATTTTTACCAATAATATAATAGTTTTCAAAGGTTCTTGAACCTCTCATAACACATTTGCCAGATTCATCAATAACATCACATCCTTGGCTAGTGAATTTAACTGTATGATTATTATCGTATATTTGACTTATGCTTAGAAGATTGGCTTTGAGTCATTCAATGCAGAGAAAGTTATCAAGCTTAGGAATGCCTGGAGCTTGAATACTTCCCCGGCCAATGACCTAAGCCATACTCCCATCTCCAAAAGTTACACTTCCATCATTGTGATCTTCAATATGACAAAACATTGACTTGTCTCCAGTCATGTGCTTGGAACAACCACTGTCTAGATATCATTTGTTGTTCTCTATAGCTTTGAACGCAGAATGAATCATAAGGCATTTTTTATCATCCTTTCTTACCCAAATGGTCTTATAGTTAAAAAGTGGTTTAACAAGTTTTGCCATTTGTTTGGGAAAGAATGAATTGTTACCTTTTGTCATTTCTGAACCATTGATTCTTAGCAACATGATTATCATACAAAGTTTTTCTCAATTCAAAATTTTTGGAAATCTCTCTTTAGTTCATTAGATTTCACGTATAACTCACTTAGCTTGGAATTATGATGACTAACACATTCAGTTTGTTTGAACTTTGTTGTCATACATTTTCCTTTAGAATAGGTGAGTATTACATTATTCTTATGTTTACTAAGTTGAGAAACAAAATTCTTGGATTTAACAATATCAGAATTTTTTATCAATTGATTCTCTAAAAAAATTTTATTCTTCAAACACTTTTGGAAATCATTTTCTAACACCTTATTTTTCATTAGAAGCGATTTCTTTTCTTCTTCCCACTGTCTCCTTTCATCAGTGAGTTCAATAGTCGTCAATTCTAAAGAAATATTTATATAATCCATTTTCTCCATTTGTAAGGATAAAATTTTATTTTCTTTGACCAATTTTAGACTTTCTAAATAGAGTTTCTCATAAACTATATTTAAATGGTCATCAAACAATAGAGGTCTGGATGTGTTTTCACATTCTCTTTACATTTTGATAAATTAATGAAAATGGACTGGTTGTACAGGAATCTAAATTCCTGTGATTAAACCTTTAAAAGAATAACCTACTCTGATACCAATTGAAAAAGTAACCGGTCTGTTCTCTTTAATTAGAAATACCTAGAAGGGGGTTGATTTGATATTTAAAATTAATTAATCCTACACAGTTTTACTAGTTTATGGTAGGGAATAAAATCTGATGCCTTAGTTGTTTGATAAAGGATTATCACAACTGATTCAAATCGAATATACCTTCGTGGTATATATTCTTTTCGTCATTTGATCTAATCAATATAGATAGCAGAATACAAACAAACAATCACACAAGACAAGAGAGTTTTATGTGGAAACCTTAGCTAAGGAAAACCACGGGACCACGTCCAAACGGAAAGTATCACTAACTGAAAAGTTAAATGAAACGAAGGTTACTTACACAGCACCGTTGCAAATACAACTTCCAACCTTAGCCAATGCCTACTACCGATGCGTCCACGTCCTCTAAATCAACGTTATGAGTCCACGCGCACCCTCCCAGCCAAGAAGCCTTGTCCACTTATTCAGTTTGGTACACCCCAAATCTACTGTCGATCAGCCACTCCGATCTTAATTCTCAACACTCCAACCTTTGCCAAAGGTGAAGGATTCGGTACACCCTAACCCTAGGTTGCTCAATAGGTGTTGAGTCACACTGGTACACTCAGGCTACTAGGTCAAATATCTATGTGGTAGACCTAAGCTGAGTAATGGATCAAGCTCTTGGCTTTGATCTAGAAGAGGAAAAAGCTCACAAGATGTTTATGAGAACTAAATAGCTTCTTACTCCTTGAATGGACACTCTACTAAATAAACCTTTCTTCTCTCTATTCAATGTGTATAGAAGTGTGTTTAGAGAAGGCATAAAAGGGTTATATTTATAGAATTGTAAGTGGAAACTAGAATTTTGGATCTGAGAAAGACTCAATCCGCGTGAAGTCATATCGATTGTACTCTGGGTCCAATCGATTGGGCCAAGTCCAATCGATTGGCCTTGTCCGAATGGGTTTTTCCTTCGTAAATCCAATCGATTGTTCATAGTCTAATCGATCGGACTTAAATAAGTTTTTATCCCGTAACCTCCAATCGATTAACAAAGGTCTCCAATCGATTGGGCTTTGATCAAGTTATGTCTCGTAGACTCCAATCGATTTAACAGATGTCTTCAATCGATTGGGCTTTGATTAAGTTCTATCTCGTAGACTCCAATCGATTTAATCGAGGTCTCCAATCGATTGGGCTTTATCCAATCGATTGGCCCAAATAGTCCAATTGATTGGACTTTCCCAGAAGTCAATAATATTGACTTAGACTCGGGTCTATCCAATGACTAAGTTTGACCATTATATTTTATTCATTTAAACCTATTCCTATGGCCACTAAGTCACTTCCTTCCTAAGTGAGCGTACACGATCTATAACTAACAAATGGGCAGTTACTCAGATGACTCCTATTGTTAACCGTCTGATCCTTACTGTGTCTGTCTTCTAGTCTTTACATAGTCGACAAAGTATGTGTACCACGACATCTTCACACTACACTGGTGCTCGTAGGAACGATTACATGAATGTTTTATGTCATACATAATCTTTGCCAAACTAGAATATGAAAATATTCCTTACCATGTGGACGTACCTCATCCTAATTTTCATTTTTGGGACGATGATCATTGCTAGGAGGTGGTATGTTGGGGTGTTGCATGGAGCGAAAAAACTCATCTATCTGTTGTTTCTTCTGCTATTGCATCTGCTCCAGTTGCTGCATCTGTTGCTTCATCTGCTGCATTTGCTCTTGAAATAGCATATTTGCTTGTCGCATCTCCTTCATCTCATTTTAAAGACTCTTATAACTAGAACTAGATGATGAGCCAATGATCGAGGTCGGCGTCGGGCCTAAGTCGTAACCGCGTACCCGACCATGTCATTCTAGGGGCATCACTCTAGTATAAATGTCTTCAGGCATGAGTGTGGGAGTAGAAGATTCCCTAGTTGGTGACATCTGACTCTGTGAAAGCTCTCAAAATTTTGACTGCATTCAAAGCAAATTAATTAGTAGAAGACAATTATATTTCTATGATCAGGTAGACATCTTACCTACCATGATTTCAGCAGATGTAGAATCAATTGGTGACCCATCTTTTTTAGTATGGGTTCGAAAGAATAAGTCAATTTGAGTCGGTGTAGTACTGTCTATCCTACTCCGAACCAATCATTGAAGAAAGCAAACAAATTATTATACAGTTATAGGTCATTGTGATTTAACAAAACAATGATATAATGAAACCATATACATACCTCTTCTTCTATCTGTCGCGCAAAACTTTTCGTCTCCCCAGTATGTTTCATTGTTTGTTTACTGCGATTCACCTTATTTTGTGTTGATAAAGCCTGCACAAATTCAATGACATTACAATAATTTTTGACATGAAAAATGGTTAATGAAATGTTATGTTTTAAATACCTTGAACTCATAACTATTCTAGTATGTGACAAGAAAGGCCCAATCCTCATCATTGATGCCTATGAGTTTGTTTTGCAGTCGATAATATTCGCTCAAAAGTGCTTATTTTAAGCAATTATCCTTTTAGCGTTATCGCACTCTCCTACGTAAAATGATCTATTTATCTATTTTTCTACGTAAGAGTCTATTTCATTGCGCAGAACACACTTTTCTGGACGAAATGGTATATTTGCATGCATTAAACGCATTCCTGGAAGTCTAGGTATAAAGACGTTATGAGTAAGTCTCATTACGTACTTTTTTTCTTGCAGAAAACTTGATCGGGCTATTCTCGAGACTTGCGGGCCCACGATCAACAATAAAAGCCTAATATCAAAGCTTGAAGAGCCACAGGCTATGACTAGAAGATATGGGCCAAATATGGGCTGAATAAGATGACCAAAAAGTCGGCCCAAAGAACGAAGAGAGTAGGAGAGCCAATGACCAAGAGACGGACCAAAGCGTTTAAAGCCACATGAGTCAGCAAGGAATGATGATCTACTCTACTAGAGAAGTGTGAGGATGGTCACAGTGAAGACCAGGGTTCCAGACCCTCTGCCAATACTTTTATCTCCATTTTTTGATATTTTCTATCCCCTCCCCCTAATTTTCTATCTCATCTCTCCTTATTCTCTCTCTCTTCATCTCTCGGTCCTCGGATCTACTGACCTAACCCTAGAACTCCTGCCCGTTGGCTCTGTCTCATCTCCCTTAGCTTTCTGACCGTTGGATCTTCAATCGGACCGTTAGATCTTCCACCGGACCGTTGGATCTCTCTAGATCCGTCGATATACCAATCTGGGTCCCAATCAAGTCACCATCCATCCGATCGTCATCAAATTGTCTGTCACATCATCTTGAGAGATGATGTGACAGACAATCATTATCCACCCGTGGCCGGGCCCATCATTATTGACCCGTGGCCCGACCATTTAGTGGACCTCGCGATTTTCAAATGCTTTAAATTAATTATTTTTAAATAAAAAAGGGGGGTCCACTAAATGGGGAAATTCCCCAAAGAAAAGTAAGGTTTTACTTAAAAAAAATATATATATATTTTTTTTATTTTTTATTTTTGAAAAATCCCCTATTTCCATTAAAGGAAATAGGGAAGCTTTTTAAGGGGAAGAAAAGGGTTCGTTGGAACCCTAATCCCTCTCCCAAAACCTCTTGCCCCTTCTTCTCCTCTCCTTTGGCCGTTTCCCCCCTCTTCATCACCGTCTTCTTCTCTACATTCTTTCGCCGGAGTTGCAGGCAGCAACTCCAGCAATTTTTCTTCTTCTTCTTCTTCTTCTTCTTCTTCTTCTTCTTCTTCTTCTTCTTATTCTTCTTCTTCTTCTTCTTTTTCTTCTTCTCCCCACCTGCGCGCGCGTTTGCTGGCAGATTCTCCCTTCTCTACCGCCCCTTCCAGCAACTCCGGCAAGCAACCAGCGTGCTCGCCGGACTGGTTCGTCCCTTCTCGTTGACCTTCTCCACCTTTTTCAACAGCTTCCCTCACGGCCTGCAACACACCATTAAGTCTGGACAGCACCTCTCCAAGCCGTGTCCCTTGTGATATCCACCACCATCTCTTCCAGCAATCATCTTCCACCATTAGAGGCCGTCTTTCATCACCTTGCTGGACTATCCCACCTGCTCCACTACTTAATCTATTCTTCAACTAGGACCATCACCTACTATCCCTGTTTGCTCTCAATCGCCAGTGATGAAAACCATCTCCACCGATCTCATCCAAGGCTGATCTTTGCACTCCTCAATCAGCAACACCACACGGATCTGTCACACTGCTGATCTACCTTGGATCTCCCTCTCTTATTGTGTCCCAAACGCCATCAAGCAGCCGGTGGATTGCAAGTTCTTTTCCTCACGGGTAAGTACTTCTCCCTCTCACCAGCGAGCCTCCCTTTGGACCGTCATATCTTGGAGATCCCACACACTACTAGCTCCTCATTTTTCTCCATTGTGATTCCCGTTACAAGCCGTAGCCTATACCTCATTTTGCACATGCAACGGTCTCTCTCATTCTATCTTTATTTCTATTTATTTCTCTTCTCTTTTCTTTGAGTTAATGTTTGTTTTATTTTTCCTTTCTTGTTGGTTAAACAATTCTGATAATGTTGCTTTCTCTTATGGATCAATAGAAGTGTTTATTTTTATTTATCATTCTCTACAATTGGTCTAACTAATATTTCTTCTAGTTGTGATAATCCCCTAAAAAATGTTTTAAAAATCAAATCCCATCATTCTCACCTCTCCACATATTTCTGAACATGTTTCCGTTATTTGTATTCTTGAATGCACTAACCCGACTAATCCCGAGTGAGGATACGATATCCGACACGAATCCCTATACAATATCTCCATATTTTGTAAGATAATCGGATAAAAATTACAAATGTGTTGAGATTAGGGTTTCCGATCCGATGACACGGAAAAACCCTACTTTCAGTCGACGCTCATTCGCGTCTATCGCATCATAATTTTTTTCAAATCAGTCTTCCATTCTTTGAATTTAGTTCCCATACTCTGCATGACCCATGGTCTATGCTCATCGGCGATATACTTTTGCCTGAAAAGTTATGCAAAATAAAAAAAAATAGTAAACAAAAATCATGCTCTCTACTAAATGTGAAAACATATATTAAGTCAGCCAAACTTATTAAGATGATTTTACATTTATCCCTTCGCACATCCTATCCTTCGCATGGCTAGGAATGTCATCCCATTTATTGGCTTGCAATGAGACGTGGCTAGAATACCTAATAATGGTGCCCAATAAATATCCAAATGAGCCACTTGTTGCAGTTACTAGTTGGCCTTTGTCATTCCATTCTAGCTACATTTTTTGACCATATTCCATGAGAAAACCCACACCTTGGGTGGGCCCTCTCCTCCAAACGTTGGTAGACGCTATTTAAAATATTAAAAAGTAAGAACATAAACATGTCAACGGGTATACAAGATTTATAACTTCGAACAATAATAATTAGCAGCTTATTATACCAGCACTACCAGGCGTCGACTGTTGGGGATTCGTCCCCTGTGAAGATGATGGGGCCGCCGACGATGATGCGGCCGCCGACGATGATGGGGCCACTGATGAAGTGGAAGCCACTGTTGTCGATGGAGTCATTGAACTCAATGGGACACCCAAAGTCAATGGGAGTGCTGGAATATGGTTAGACTTTTTATGTCGAGATGACATTTCTAAATTCCTGCATGATTAATTAAACAGTTTTAAGCATCATCATCTTTTTTAAACATTTCTAAATTCTTACAAGATGAAAATTAAAACAAAAAAATTCAAAATTACAATTAATCATTATCATCATCAATGAAAACTTGATCTACTCCATAAGCTTCAACAACAACTCCGTCAACATCATCCCTATCCCAAGTGACATCATCATTGGAGTCGGTAGGATCTTGGTACACCACAGGCTCATTTACTTGGAAAGGCTCCTCTTCTAGATCCTCGATTGACTCCATATTGTATGTGTCATGTTGTTGTGTCTTTACTGCAACACGCCAATCATCATTGGTGATGTCTTCAATATGAAAAACTTTTTGTGCTTGATTTGCAATAATAAATGGTTCGATGGTATTTAAGGTTCGTTTGATATTCACACAGTTGAGCCCATACTCATCTTGGTGGAATCCCCCATGATTCAAGACATCATACCAATGACATTTGAATAACACGATCCGATTTTCACCAGGATACTGTAACTCTATAACATCAGTTAAGATGCCATAATATTCGACGTTGCCGGTCGTAGGGTTTGTGTTTCTCGCGCTTGCAAAACTATTAGTCTCTACAGTTATAAAAACTCAACTATTTTGAGTTTTCCTTCGTTTCTCTATCTTATGTATAAAATCTATACCCTTTTAAAATGTACCCCTTATATGAATTCATTATCCAAGAAGGACCCAAAAATAATAATTCGAGAGATTCATTTATTTTTTCACCATTTAACCGCATCTGTGAGACCTATTCAGATTAAAAATAAGTCAATTAATACATTTAATACAGTATATAATTACACTTATAATGTAAATAGATTTGTATGATATTTAAACCTTACATGTTGTTTAAACTATGAAGCAAACTCCTTATTATGTCTCAGATCCACATCCCTAGGACCTATACGTTTATTATTGGCACTAATTATTTCTTTGTGCCACCTGTATAATAAATAATTTGAGTGTTAAGTAACAATGTATATGACATACATAAATACATATCAAAAATAGATTTGAAAGGTTGAGCCTTACACAATAAATGGAACAACTCTAGGGCAATTGTTGAGCATGTAGAGATGTGTTTGTTCCCGTTCAAGGTCGCTTAGCATACGTGATGTAGCCTTCCCTATAACACGACCAGTTCTCGTGAAAACGGATAACTTCCCACGTGATTCAGCATCAACATCATCGCTACTCCGCTCTGGTCGGTTGAACCTTGTCTCAATGTCATGCAGGTATCTCGAGCAAATTATCAAAGATTCTTCACAAATATACCCTTTGGCAATTGAACCTTCGGGATAATTTTATTTTGGACATATGACTTTAGCCTGTGCAAGTACCTCTGATTGGATACATCCACCGATTTTGCACTGGTCCAACCACTTTGGCCTCACCAGCTAGATGCATGGGTAAGTGCACCATAATATAAAAAAAGGCGGTGGAAAGATCATTTCTAATTTGCAAAGTGTTACTGTAATATGCGATTCAAGTTTCTCTAACTCCATCACATTCAACACCTTGGAACATAACGACCCAAAGAATGTGGACAATTCGATCAAAATTGAACACACATTCTTTGGTAAGTTACCATGTATTGCAAGCGGAAGAAATTATTGGATAAGAACATGGCAATCATTACTCTTGAGTCCTAAGATCTTGCACTGTTTAACATAAACACATCGTGAGAAGTTCGATAAATAATTATCTGAAACCTTGACCTCTTTCAAGATTTGACAAAACTTTCTTTTCTCAACTGTCGACATCGTGTGTCATGCAGCGGGTAGTAAAATCTTTTTTCCATCTGGTATAGGGTGAAGTTCATTTCTTATCCCCATTAATTTCATATCTAAACGAGCCTTCAAGTTATCTTTTGAACCCTTCATATTCAACAGTGTCCCGATCACATTATCACACACATTCTTTTCAGTGTGCATAACATCCAAATTGTGCAGCAAGAAGAGATATTTTCAATACGACAATTCGAAGAAAATGCTTATTTTCTTCCAATTCTTTGATAACTTGCAATCATCTTTCTTTCTCTTTCTCCTAGTTTTATCCTTATCAGCCTTACCAAATGTGATCTGTTCGTAGTCTTGTAACTGATTGAGCACATCCTCGCCAGACAATGGTTTTGGTAGACAACTCAATTCCTTTTTGCCATTAAATAAATTTTTATTTTATAAGAATTTATGATTAGGTGTAAGAATCGACGATGTCCCAAATAACATTCTTTACGTCATTCTTGCAATCTAATTGAATAAGTGTCATGCTGGCAAGAGGGACATGCAAGTTTTCCTTTTGTGCTCAACCCTGATAAGTTTGCAAGTACAAGGAAGTCATTAATAGTCCATATGACTGCTGTACGACACCGAAAATTCTATTTTAAAGAGGCACCGTATGCCTCAAATCCATCTGTCCATAATTCATTCAATTCATTTATCAATGGTTGCAGGTACACATCAATGTTGTTCCTAGGAGCCTTAGGGCCAGGAATAAGCAACGTCAACATGAAAGATGATTGCATCATACACATCTATGGCGGCAAATTATATGGAATAAGAACTACAGCCATGTACTGTGAGGAGTACTCGTATAACCAAAAGGAGTGAAGTCATCACTCGTTATCCCAAGTCTAACATTCCTCTATTCAGGGGTATTTTTGATCTAAAGCTTCCCATGCCTTAGAATTTGCCGAATGCCTCAACACGTCATCTTTTGTAAGACACTCGGCATGCCATCTCATGTGTTCAGATGTTTTTGAACACATAAACAACCTCTGAAGCCTTGATTTCAACGAAAAAAAATGTAAAATTTTTCACAGGTATTTTCTTATCCTCTGTAGACGAAGTAGAAGCCTCTCCAGTAGATCGATGTGTGACCGGTTTCTACCTGGACTCACTACATATGACACATTCATTTGCATTTTCGTGCTCTTTCCAGTATAACATGCAGTCATTCGGGCACGCATCTATCTTCATATGATCATTCGTTATGGGTGCGACAGAAGTTATGCCAAACCCATGATGGTGACACAAAACAATGATCAACTGTAAAATCGATTGGAGGATTTTGTAAAATCGATTAGAGGCTATAAGACAGAACATGTTCAAAGCCCAATTTATTGGACACATCTGTAAAATCGATTGGAGTCTACGAGATAGAACATGATCATAGCCCAATTGATTAGAGACCTTTGTAAAATCTATTGGAGCCTATGGGACAGAAACATATTTAAGTCCGATCGATTGGACAATGAACAATCGATTGAATTTACGAAGAAAATACCCATCCGTACATGGCCAATCGATTGGACCCAAAACCCCAATCGATTGGACCTTGCACAATCGATTGGACTTCACACAGATTGAGTCTTTCTCAGATCCAAAATTCTAGTTCCCACGACCCCACGTTCTACAAGGCTCAGTGTTACGAATTCTATAAATATAACCCTTCTATACCTTCTCTAAATACACTTTGAGACTTCTATACTTCAAGAAAGAGAAGAAAATATTTATTTATTAGGGTGTCCATTCGAAGAACAAGAAGCTATTTTATTTTATACACATCTTGTGAGCTTGTTCCTCTTCTTGATCATAGCCAAGTGCTTGATCCATTCCTTAGCTTAGGTCTTCCACTTAGATATTTTGACCTAGTAGCCTGAGTGTACCAGTGTGACTCAACACCATTGAGCAACCTAGGGTTCAGGGTGTATTGAATCCTTCACCTTCGGCAAAGGCTGAAGTGTTGAGAATTAAAATCGGAGTGGCCAATCGATGGTAGGTTTGGGGTGTACCAAACTGAACAAGCAGACAAGGCTTCTTGGCTGGTAAGGTGCGCGTGCACTCGTAGCGTTGATTCAAAGGACGTGGAGGCATTGGCAGTAGGCCTTGGCTAAGGTTGGAAGCTGTATTTGCAACGGTGCTGCGTAGGTAACCTTTGTTTCGTTTAACTTTCCAGTTAGTGATACTTTCCGTCTGGACGTGGTCCCATGGTTTTTTCTTGGCTAAGGTTTTCATGTAAAAATCTCTTGTCATGTGTGATTGTTTGTTTGTATTCCGCTATTCATATTGATTAGAACAAATGACGAAAAGAAAATATACCACGGAGGTATATTCGATTTGAATCGGTTGTGATAATCTTTTATTAAACAACTAAGGCATGCGATTTTCTCCCTTACCATAGACCAGTAAAACTATTTAGGTATAATTAATTTTAAATACCTAATCAACCTCCCTTGTAGGTATTTTTTATTAAAGAGAACGGACCGGTGGTTATTTCAATTTGGTTTTAGAAAATGAAGTTTGCGAAGTCGGGTCGACCGAACAAAAGGTCGGTCGACCAGATAATATTTATTTTGGTTTTGAAATTTGTGTTTGGGGGTCTTGCCGACCGAACATATCCAGTCGACCGACCGTTATGACCAGTCGACCGCACCCCGCACCAGAGCATTATATTATTCTTGCGGGCGGGTCGACCTATGTCCCGTCCGCCGCCCTTGATTATAAATATCTCAAAATCGATTTTGGGTCATTTGAACTCTTTGGAACCCTAGAAATCTCTTGTGTAGACTTCCATTCTCATTCTCATTCCCATTTGAGTGAAATCTCTTTGATATTCCTTCCATGGTACCATATGGATAAAGAGCAAGAGGTGAATCATCTTCAAGTGATCCTTATCCTCTTAGCCTATTCATCAATCCCATGGCTAGGGCTAGCTTCTTGAAGAACTACATCAAAAGAGCCGTTGCTGTTGAGTGTGGGGTTATCAAAAAAGAAGTGACAATGACTGGAATCCCCAATCTTCTGAATTCGGTAAGTTGGTCTAAACTTCTTTCCATTTCTAGTGTTGCATATCCTGAGTTAGTCAGGATGTTTTATTATAATCTGAACAATCATGATCCAGAAGGTCCATTTCTTTATTCTGAGGTCCGAGGAGTTAGGTTCAAAATTACTTTATCTTTGATTTCAAAAATCACAGGTCTTCCTCATGTACCTAATGGAGGAATTTTCCCCCTTCCTTACCTCTTAAGCACAAAAAGGCTATCTCAAAAGCCATATGTGGGAAGGTAGTTCATTGGACCTCTGACCTGGCTACTTGGTAATTACTTCACATGTACCACTTGTTAGGGTTGATCTTCTCCTACAACTTGGTCCCAAAGGCCGGACATCGGAGTGAGATCGGTCCCTATATCCAGTACATTTTGTATTGTGTCTTTCAGCGCACACGAATCTGTGGTCCTTCAGTTATCTTTCATCTTATGGTTGAGAATTTGGCGATCGAGAATCATAAGCGGTCTTTGCCTTTTGGCATTCTTGTTTCAAAAATTTTGAGTCATTACAAAGTTCATATTCTTGAGTCTGATGAAACTTTGCATCCCATCTCACCTATTGATATTCGCTTAAAAGTGCATATTTTCCAATGTTATCTTCTAAGTGTTATCACACTCTCCTACGTAAAATTGCTCTAACTATCCATTTTTCTATGTAAGAGTCTCTTTTATTACGTAGAACACACTTTTTCGGATGAAATTGTATATTTGCATGCATTAAACGCATTTCTGGAAGTCTAGATATGAAGACGTTTTGATCAAGTCTCATTACGTGCTCTTCTCTTGCAGGAAACTCGATCGGGCTATTCTCGAGACTTGCAGGCCCACGATCAACCACAGAAGCCTAATATCGAAGCTTAAAGAGCCAACATGCTATGACTAGAAGATACAGGCCAAGTACAGGTCAAGTCAGAGGATCACGGAGCCGGTCTAAAGAACCAAGAGAGATGGAGAGCCGATAACCAAGAGACGGACCAAAGCAGTCAAAGCCACATGAAATGAGAAAACAAATGATAATCTACTCTGCTGGCGAAGCCCGAGGAGAGAACATATTAAAAACTAGGGTTCCAGACCCTCCGTCAGCAGTTATCTCTATAGTTTGTAGAGTTTTCTCTCTCATCTCTCTTATTTCTCTATCGTCTCACTTCATCTCCCTATACATCACCACCTGATCCTCAGAACTCCTACCCGTTGGCTCTGTCTCATCTCCCTTAGCTTTCTGACCGTTGGATCTTCAATCGGACCGTTGGATCTCTTTAGATCTATCGATCTACCAATCTGGGTCCTAATCAAGTCACCATCCATCCGATCGTCATCAAATTGTCTGTCACATCATCTTGTGAGGCGATGGACATCATCAATCCATGTGGGCCATTAGCCGGGCCCATCATCATCGACCCGTGGCCCGACCATTTAGTGGACCTCGCGATTTTCAAATGCTTTAAATTAATTGTTTTTAAATAAAAAAGGGGGGTCCACTAAATGGGGAAACTCCCTAAAGAAAAATAAGGTTTTCTTTAAATATATATATATATATATATATTTTTTTTTATTTCCTAAAATTCATAATTTTCATTAATGGAAATTAGGAGCTTATATAAAGGGGAGAAGAAAGGGTTCGAAACCCTAATCCCTCTCCCCTCTCCTCCTCTTTTTCCTCCTTCTTCCTTCTTCTCTTCCTCTTCCTCTCCGGCGTGCCATCGCCGGTGAACTGGTGGCGCTCCCTCTTCTTCTTCTTCTTCTTCTTCTTCTTCTTCTTCATCTTTCTTCTTTTCTTTTTCTTGATCTTGGTTGCCACCTGACCTGCACTCCTCCTTGAGTGCAGCACCGTCTTCCTCCATCACATCCACCCCTCACCTGCAACCATCTCGTCAGCCTCACACCATTAACGCCGGCAAGCTGGTTCACCTTCTTCTCCTCTTTTCTTCTTCTTCTTCTTCTTTCTCTTCTTCTTCTTCTTCTTCTTCTTCTTTCTTCTTTTCTTCCTTCTTCTTCTCTTCCTTCTTCTTCTTTTTCTTCTCTTCCTTCTTGCCGAACTGGATCAGTTCTTCAACCGATAATCTTTCTCCTTCATCACAGTTATGTCAAGAACCTGCAACTAGTAGGTTCGCCTCCCCACTTGCACGCGCCTGCAATTCTCTCTAGGCCATCCTTCTCACGGTGCTTCTCTTCATCTCCTCCACCGGGCAGCCACCAGCTACACCACTGCAACCTCCGGTGAACTCCATTGCTGCATCAGTCTGCAACCCTTCTTAGATCGCAGCCCTCAATCACCGCCTCCGGAAACACCTGCGAACACCACCTTCCTTGCTGGCCGAAATAGCAAGAACACCTACACACTGCTTTTATGGCCTCCACTGTCCATTGGAGATCGAGAACACGGTCTGCATCACACTTGCAGACCGTCTTCTCCTTACCCAAGACTGCATCTGTTGTAGGCGTCACACCAAGGCGCTGCACAGCAACCCAGTAAGCTCCTTCTTCTTCAACTTCCTCTTCCCTTCTTCACGCTGGAGTAACCTGCTGCTCCACCTTCCTCTCCATCCGGCCAAGATCCAGCAACAATAAGCTTTTCTCCATGCTACTTTCCACCAAATCCTTCACCACACTGCATCACTGGATCTCCAATCTTCACCACCGTCCAGATTTGCGACTCCGTGGCATAAAGGTTGAATCCCCATCCTTCAACAACCACCATTCCATTATTCGGCCAGCAGGCCATTAAAACTGGCCATAGATCTCCAATTGTTCACCTCTCGGGCTTCATGACTTGCAAGGCCACCACGCTGGACAGCAAGCCATAGCCTCTTTCCATATCCTCTTTCCTTCCACCGAGATTCTCACAAGCTTCAACCTGTAGTTGTGCACTCACTTGGCCAATTGTGGATCATTCAATTGCTAACTCGGATCCGGTAAGTTTACATGTAATCTCTCTACTTTCCCCTCTTCTTCTTTCTCTCTCTACTTTCTCTCTCTAGGTTAGGTTTACTTTCTATTCTCTCACTTTCTCTCTCTTCTCTCTTGTTTCTCTCTCTATCACTCTTTTAATAGTCTTTTTAGTTTAGATGGCTTACTTCCATGATACTTTATTTCAATGTAATGGAAATTGTTCAATTAATAAAAGTTCATTAATTTTGGTGATTGGTATTGTTGCCTTTATGTTAGTAGTGATAATCTTCAAGAAAGCATGTTTAATTCCTGATAACTCACCATTCTCATCTTTCCATCCTTTTGTTTTTAGCAATTTTTAAGGAAAATCCGACATTTTATGTTCTAATTTGCGCAAACTAACCCCGAGTGCGGATCGACATCCGACACGAGCCACTATGCAAAATTGTTCATTTTACAGGTTAAATGTCTCGGATAAATTACAAATGTGTTGAAACCGGGGTTTTTGATTCGACGACACGGAAAAACCCTAGTTTCACCTATCAATCAAGCTACATTTAGTAAATGTTGGTTGGTGACTCGTCTGCTTCTACCTCTGCTTCTGCTTCGAGCTTGATTTCTCGTCGTTCCTCTGTATCTGCATCTATTGCAAGTCTTTCATTGGACAATCTCTGTACGTCGATTGACAAATTTTCTTGACGTTAGTAGCGTATGACTTCATTTCTTAGGTCTCAGCACCCGGACTATCCAGAGTCTTCACCTGAGGAGACCACTATGCCTTCTGCGGCTGGAGACGACGAAGATGAAGATGAAGACGAGGATGAAGATGAGGACGAAGATGAAGAGAAGACGATGCAGTTGACGATGATGATGATGATGCCGACGAGGATGATGACTATGATTAGAGCACTTTTTGCTCTCTTTCTCTCCGTAGATCAATAGTACATTTTTTTTTGGATGTATTATTTGATACTATTGGTTTGTACTATTTGCCACTGAGATACCTTGTTTACTTTGGTCTAAGATGATGGACGTTGATGTTATTGGTCACTCTGTTGACCACTTCTATTATGATGATTTTTAGTTTGAAATACTATGTTACATTTTTTTTCTCTTCTTGATGATTGATTATCATATCATAATATTATTTATCATTAGGTTAGAATTCTTCCCTTTGTCAATATATGACAAAAAGGGGGAGAAATTAATTATATTGATTTTTTGTTGCTCTTTATTTTATTGAAATACTTGTCATAAAATATCTGTGATTCTTACTTGGTTTTATTTGACTAATGTACTGAGAAGACGTTTTTGGTATTATTGGACTAATATACTAATAAAAATCTATTGTCAAAGATTTTCTTATCAAGATGATTATTTTATAGCAACGGGGGTGTTTACAGACATTTTGGTACTTATCACAATACTGATCACGAGCTACTATGCTGCCTCCTTGCTCCTTTATCCTTCAAAGATAATTTATTTTGGTAGTTATTGTACTTAGGGGGAGCTTTATTGATTTATTTTTTATTTTTTTTTGACAAAAATTGTAATATAATTGGGTAGTTATTTGTTTTTGTCCTGGCATAACAAAGGGGGAGATTGAAAAGTCTCGGTTGTCAAATCCCAAGAATACTAAGTTCTTCGGTAATATATATCCTCATTATACTAGGTTATAATGAGGCTTAGGTCAGGTGTAGAGAAATAAAGGGATACAGGATTTCAAAGATCTTGAGAGGATATTGTCATTTTCTTGCATTTTTCCTGCGGTGTAACACCATTATCTGGTTCTTTTTTCTTTTTTTTTTTCATATTTTTCTCTTTTTCTTGATATTTCTGAGACTGCTCAATTTCTTTTCAGCTCTTTTTCATACTTTCTTTCCATATTCTATTTTCAGCTTGAACCACTTTTGATTTTTCTTCTTTACTTTTCTTTTCACGGTATACACACATCATTTATTTTTTTGTCCATCTCAAAATAAGGATAGCCAGCCATGCTTCGTAGCTGGACTGGATTTTAGGTTGATGGGTTTACAAAGAAAAGGTTTTTATAGAAGGGTTCAAGGGGTTTCTAGTGAAGTATAATTCAAGTGACTAAAAAGGCTGAATGGTTAAGAAAAATGGCCTAAATCATTTTTTAGGGTTTGCACTATCATGTATACTGTCTTGACTAGATACAGAGAAGGTTCTGTCGTAGTAATCCAATGTTGATGTCGTTCCAAGTTTTATGATCGAAGCAAAAGATAATGAGATCTCTCAACGAATATTTGCGGGCATGAAGAATAGTGAGTCATCTTGTGACTCAGGATTAATGTATAACTCTCTGAAATGATTAAAGGTTCGAAAGCTCACTGGGTTAGGTCTCCACAATTATTCTCACAAGATCTCTAGAGTTTCAAAACTTAGGATGACTCTGATGTTGATAGTGTACAATTGTGCCAAATCTGAGTTTTTCTGAGTTTTCAAACCTGCTGTAGTCACGGTTGACTTGACTCAACGCTAACAAAAATTGACATCCTCAATACTGACTTAACGGAGATTTTTAGCTAATCAAAGTCAGGATATTTGACACATTTTTTGAAATTCTAGAAAACTTTTGGTGAACATCGGAAATCACCCAAAAAACCTTTTTTTTTTTTTTTATATATCAAAATGAAGATGAAGACATGAGTTTTGGTAAATACCTACCCCCAACCAAAATATAGCACCGTCCTCGGTGCTCATGACTGGGACATAAAATGATGAAAAATCAGTGATGATGATGCAAAGGTTCAGGGAGGATGTTACCAAGTCGGCAGAAACTCGACAGCGTGTGGTACCTGATGATCGAAAGAATGAATGTACCTGTATTTCCAGAGATATAACAGTAATAACAAATGCATGAGACTCATGTACTCTAGGAATATCGGAATTGCCTTTCCGAAAGCGCTAAGTTTTACGTCTTCAGCCAGACACAATGGGGGTGATAAGCACCCCCAACCAATTTGAAGCACAGGGAGACTGAGTGAGTCATCAGTCATCCAGCTCATCAGTTGGAGCAGGAATGCTTCCAATCGAGCTAACCCAACCCAGCAGTAGTACGGGTAGGTTCTTTCTCAATGAAGACTGAGAGGGTTCTCTGGCCGTGGTTAGCAGAGCCACAAACTCATAAAGAAGAGCGGGTATGGGAGAACAGAAGTGGGTCTCTCATCAGTAAGAGACCTAGCAAGGGATTCTCTGACCATGGTTAGCAGAGCCGAAGACACAATGTGTATCGGGGATGGATTTATTGGAGCAGACTCCAGTGGGGTTGACAGTAAGCACCCCTATCCAGTATAAAATGCAGTGAGACTGAAATGATCATCAGTCGTAAGAGATTGGATCGATGAGATCCGTCTGCCTGGTCTCTCATCAGTAAGAGACCAATGGCAAAGGAAGGGTGGTGAAGATTGAAGGACTCTCAGATCGAGTCAAACAATGGGGCAGTTGAACCCATATAAATAAGCCTTAGACTAGGTTACAAAGAGACACTGGAGTAGGGATCCTAAATGATGCACATAGAGCAAGCAAGATAATCCTATGCCTATAACAAATCAGGATAAGTTTGAGGATTTATCTTGTTAGTTTCTGGGGTATGGTAGATTATGACAGTGGGCGGACCACTAGTTTATTTTGTTAACCGCCGGACTAACTTTGTCGCTCTTAGGTTCTCACCAGGCTACACTCTTCAAAGCGAATCCTTTAGTACTGACTCTAGTCAACAACAAGGCAATCCGAAGCCTAGACAGACGTGCGGCACAATAGCTGTCTTAAGTACGTCCCAGACTAACCGGATTGGTCAAGTGTTTAAGAAGAGTGTTCCCTCGGGTTAAGCTAGGGTTGGTGCGTGTTCCTAGTCCACACGTAACTAACCGCCGAATAGTCCAAGATGCCACGTCGAGCTCAGTGTACTTGAGTAGCAGGGACTTATGGGTGTGTTAGACAACAGGGACCCACGCTCGTGGTCTTTTTTCGATTGGATGTTAAGTGGGTTCGCTTTGTGTGGATTTTTCCTTGAACACCGGGATAATTGGCTCTACTCTTGATTCTTCTTTTTTCGATTGGATGTTAAGTGGGTTCGCTTTGTGTGGATTTTTCCTTGAACACCGGGATAATTGGCTCTACTCTTGATTCTTTTTAATTAAATGGAGCCTTGGAATCAAATCAGATGGAATGATGAGGTGGGTGATGAAATCCCACCTGTTGTAAAAGAGTTGGGTCTGCTCGATTAATGTTCAATTATTAACGGCCACGCCACGCAAGTCGAATAATATGTATGCGAAAGCAAATAGACAAGCGGCAATGATTCACCCAAATTGCTCTGTATCGCACTCAAGGCGAGGAAAGAGACTTACCTCCCGTGGGCCATGCCACGGGGTCGCCTCCTTAGGGTAGGGAGGGGTATCCTTCATGAGCATGGGCCCGACTCCTCCTTAGTGAGCTTTCGCTCCCTACCCGCAGTTAGATTCGCAATCCTGCATACGAATTAGTATATGATATGTGAAAATTGGGTTTTTCCGCGTCGTTGGTTACGAAACCCTAACTTCAATAATATTTGTAATTTTTATCCGATTATCCTGCAAAATTGACAGATTTGTATAGGGATTCGTGTCGGATGTCGATCCGCACTCAGGATTAGTCAGATTAGTGCAAATAAGAACATAAAATGACAGATAATATACAAGAGAAACGTGAAAAGATGAGAAGGGCAAGTCGAGATTAAAAACACATCCAAATAAGATCCAGAGAAGACTAAAATTATCGAACTCAAATTGCATTAATCAAACTATTGCTTACATGAAATAAATGACAAAAATAAATAAAGCGGTAAATCTATTCTAGAAAGCATGTAAAAAGAGATTTTAGAGAGAGAGGAAGAAGGTAGAGAGAGATTTTCACACCTCGGTCGTTTACCGGCCGACAAGGTAGAGGTGAGAGAAAAACTCACCCTCTTGCATTCACCGAACGGAGTCAGTGGTGCAAAAAGGCGATCAGCCTGGGGATTCTAGATAGAGAAATTCACTTACCCTAGAGAGAGAAAATGAACCCTAGAAAGAGAAAATACCTTATGCACACTTACCATGATTTGAGACCAAGATCGACCCAGTGAGTGGTTCGGCCTGGGTGATCGGCCAAGAATGAAGGCCAAGTGAGTTGTCCAAGATGGAGAACATGTGATTAGGAGAGCATCGGCCATAGATGATGGTGATGGAGCAAGCTAAGATGAGCCCAGAAGTGGAGCAAGGTGCACTAGAGTTGGAAGAGAAGCTTCCAAGCGGTTGCACGAGGGTGCATTTTGCTGGTGCGTGCAGGGGGTTGAACGTTGCTGCTATGAACGACAGCAAACCCGAAGTGGTGGTGGGATGCATAGGGCTTGGCCAAGGGAACAGGTTTGGCCATGCTTGGTGGTGGCGATGTGGTTGTTGTAGGTTGCATGAGCAATCATTATTGCTGGTTCGGTTCGAGATGCAGGGGTTTCAGACCAGCAGGAGGGCGGTGTGCATAGCATGACGTGGAGGAACGGTGGTGAAGATGTTGCTGCAATTTCCGGCCAAGTTCACCGGAGTTTGGAGAAGAGTTTCAGACGTTGCTGCTGGCCGGAGTAGAAGAAGAAGAAGAAGGAGGTGAAGGGTTGAAGCACTTACTAGTGAAGATGGGGCATGGACAGAAGAGGTGCGGGAAGAGATGTTGCAGCCAAGGAGAACTTTAGAGGAACCTTTTATAGCCTCTCACCTTGGCAGCAACGTTGTTGGTGTTGGACGTCCGAAAATCGGAAGGAGAAAGCTTCGGTGGTGAGGGCAACATGCAGGCGAAGTCGCACGGAGCAGCAGCAGGTGGTGGCTGAAGAGAATGGAGACGGCCGGAGGTTGTGCAGGCCATGCTCGCAACAGGGAGCAGGTGCACAGGCGGTGTAGAAAGGTGGCTGCAGCGGTGGAGACGGTGGTAGCAGCTGGCCGTTGAGGAAGAGCAGACCTGCAACTCGTTGGAGTTGCAGGTGCTGTTAATGGTGGTGTTCGCAGCAGCGTGGAGGTGGAGTTGTAGACGGCCTTGGCGATGAAGAGGAGCAGCAGGCGAGCTGGTTGCTGGTTGTGTACGACGGACTGGTTCAGTCCGCCGGAGAAGATGAAGATGAAGAAGAAGATGTGAAGAACAAGGAAGAAGAGGAAGAGGATGAAAGGGAAGGAGGAGGAATGATGTGGGGGGAAGGAGAGGAGAAAAGGGGTTTGAAAATTAGGGTTCGTCCCCCTCCTTCCCCCTTTATATAAGCTCCTAATTTCCATTAATGGAAATTAGGATTTTTAGGAAATAAAAAAAAAATATATATATATTTTAAATATATATATATATATATATATTTTAAGTAAAACTCTACTTTTCTTTGGGGAATTCCCCCATTTAGTGGACCCCCCATTTTTTAAAATTTAATTAAAATTATTTTGAAATTCACGGGGTCCACTAACTGGTCGGACAGCGGGTCGATGATGATGGGCCCGGCTACTGGCCCACATGGATTGATGAGGTCCATCGTCTCACAAGATGATGTGACAGACAATCTGATGGCGATCGGATGGATGGTGACTTGATTGGGACCCATATTGGTAGATCGACGGATCTAGAGAGATCCAACGGTCCAGTTGAAGATCCAACGGTCCGATGAAAGATCCAACGGTCAGAAAGCTAAGGGAGATGAGATAGAGCCGATGGGCAGGAATTCTGGGGTTAGGTCAGTAGATTCGAGGACCAAGAGATGAAGAGAGAGAGAGAATAAGGAGAGATGAGAGAGAAAGTATCAGAAAATGGAGATAAAAGTATTGGCAGAGGGTCTGGAACCCTGGTCTTCACTGTGACCATCTTCACGCTTCTCCAGTAGAGTAGACTATCATTCTTTGCTAACTCGTGTGGCTTTAAACGCTTTGGTCCGTCTCTTGGTCATTGGCTCTCCTGCTCTCTTCGTTCTTTGGGCCGGCTTTTTGGTCCTCTTATTCAGCCCATAGTTGGCCCATATCTTCTAGTCATAGCATGTGGGCTCTTTAAGCTTTGATAATGGGCTTTCCTGATCGATGTGGGCTCGCAAGTCTCGAGAATTGTCCCATCGAGGTTTCTTGCGACAGAAGAAGCGCGTAATGAGACTTTATCAAAACGACTCAATGTCTAGACTTCTAAAAATGTGTTTAATGCATGCAAATATACCATTTCATCCAGAAAAGTGTGTTTTACGCAACAAAAGAGACTCTTACGTAGAAAAGTAGATAAATAGAGCATTTTAACGTAGGAGAAGGCAATAACGCTAAAAGGATAATTGCTTAAAATAAGCACTTTTGAGCGAATATCAACCGTTTGGCCCACAACTTCCTAAGCCAGGCCGTTGGTCACCATTCTCACCACGCTCTAGCCTCTCTTCCTTTGCTCCTCCACTTGGAGCACCACATATCCACCATTCTCTCCTTGCAGCCCGTACCAAGTCGTGCACCATTCCATGTGAAACTAGTGTTTTTCCGTGTCGTTGGTTACGGAAACCCTAATCTCAACACATTTGTAATTATCCGAGATTTATCCTGCAAAATTCAGAGATATTTGTATAGGGATTCGTGTCAGATGTCGATCCGCACTCGGGGTTAGTTAGCACGATTCAAACACATAAAATGATGGATTTTTGTCAGAAAATGCTAAAAAGAACAATGATGGAAAGATGAAAGAAGTGAAAATTGGGATTAAAACTTTTTTTTTATTTATCACAACTAAGATAATAATAAAAAGAAACTAAACTAGAATAAAATAAAATAAACACAAGTAGTATAAGATCAATTCCCTTAATTAAATCTAAACTTCACTTACAGTGCTCATCAATTGAAAATAAAATTAACGAATACTAAACCTAACTAGTAAGTGGTAAAAGAGTTAGAAAAAGAAAAAGAGGAGAGAAAAAACATGAACTATGGTGGATTACCGTGGATGCACCTCTTAGAGAATGGAGGTGCGTGGGAGCAAGGGGCAGCCAAGTTTGGTCGTCGGAGTTGCACGCAAGAGGAGATCAGACGGTGGCAGGGATTACTTCGACCAAGATAGAAGGCCGTGATAATGAGTTGGAGATGCAACAGTTGGTGGAGGAGAGTAGTCCGGCCAAAAGATGAGGGCTCTACTGGTGGAAAATGGAGGCAGAGGCGATGCTGTCATGCAGTTGTAGCACCTTCAACGTGTAGCAACAATAGAGGAAGAGGGAGATGAGGACGGCTTTAAGGTGGGGTAGACGTGCACCACTTGGACAGGCTGCAGCAAGATGAGGGCGTGATTTCCAGGTGACCGTGGGAGAGAGGATGGCTGCTATTGCAGCAAGGTGACGATGAAGGGAGGAGTTCCATCAGGTTGCAGGTGCTCAACGTTGAGGAGCAGATGGTGAAGGCAGCAAGCGCAAGGAATGAGATGAAGAAGAGAAGCGAACAACCTCTTCCTCATTCCATCATCTTTTCTTGAGGGAGCCCAGGATCCAACGGTGGTGGAGAGGCTGCAACGTGGAAGTTGGTCACCAGCTTGGAGAAGGCGATGAAGGGGGCAGTTTGCTGTACGTAGCAGCAGCAAGGGGGATCGTTGAGGCGTGCTTGAAGATGGAGGAGGAGGCTAGGCGGTGGTGTAATAGGTGGAGGACTTACCTGCAACGTGGAGGGTAGCAAGGATTCGTAGAGGGGGAGCAAAACGGAGTTGCAGATGGCCGGAATTCTGTAACTCCGGCGAGAAACAAAGATGAAGAAGAAGGTAAAAAAAAAGAGAAAGAAGAAGCAAAAGAAGAGGAAATCGTGGGGGGGGGAGTTTTGGGGGAAAGAGAGGAGGAGATGGGTTTTGAGATTAGGGTTTCGAACCCTCTCTTCTCTCCTTTTAAAGCTCCCTAGTTTCCATTAATGGAAATTAAGGATTTTTTTGAAATAATTTAGTGGACCCCCCTTTTTTATTTAAAAATAATTAATTTAAAGCATTTGAAAATCGCGAGGTCCACTAAATGGTCGGGCCACGGGCCGATGATGATAGGCCTGGCTACTGGTCCACATGGATTGATGATGTCCATCGTCTCACAAGATGATGTGACAGAAAATTTGATGACGATCGGATGGATGGTGACTTGATTGGGACCCAGATTGGTAGATCGACGGATCTAGAGAGATCCAACGGTCCGGTGGAAGATCCAACGGTCAGAAAGCTAAGGGAGATGAGACAGAGTCAACAGGCAAGAGTTCTGAGGTTAGGTCAGTAGATCTGAGGATCAGGTGGTGATGTATAGGGAGATGAAGAGAGAGAGAATAATGAGAGATGAGATAGAAAATTAGGGGGAGGAGAGAGAAAATATCAGAAAATGGAGATAAAAGTATTAGCAGAGGGTTTGGAACCCTAGTTTTCACTGTGACCATCCTCACGCTTCTCCAGTAGAGTAGACCATCATTCCTTGCTGACTCATGTGGCTTTAAACGCTTTGGTCCGTCTCTTGGTTATTGGCTCTCCTACTCTCTTCGTTCTTTGGGCTGGCTTTTTGGTCATCTTATTCAGCCCATATTTGGCCCATATCTTCTAGTCATAGCCTGTGGGCTCTTTAAGCTTTGATAATGGGCTTCCATGATCGATTTTGGCCCGCAAGTCTCGAGAATAGCCCGATCGAGTTTCCTGCAAGAGAAGAGCACGTAATGAGACTTGATCATAACGTCTTCCTACCTAGACTTCCGAAAATGTGTTTAATGCATGCAAATATACCATTTCGTCCAGAAAAGTGTGTTCTACGAAACAGAAGAGACTCTTACATAGAAAAGTAGATAAATAGAGCATTTTACGTAGGAGAGTGCGATAACGCTAAAAGGATAATTACTTAAAATAAGCACTTTTGAGCGAATATCACAACTCCCAACCAGCATATTGCCAATCCTTGGCAATTAGTGCGAAATAAATGAGTTTAAAAGGGCTCTGCACATGCTACACACTTTTTCATATTAGCTCAAGGAAAACACCGTTCGTCAAATCATTGAATGGATGCAAAAAAAAATAGTAACATGCTAGCAAAGAGTTGGAAAGTTTTGGTAAGACTACAGACTGATAATCATGACCCAGAATAGTCAGACTCTGCGTGTGTGTGTGCTCAACATTCTCGTCATCTTGCAGTAAAGATTTCCAGATCACCTATAAGTTTGTATGCCTCGACCTCAATTCTCACTTGTAAACTACTCAGAATGGAATCACTCAAGAAGGGTTTTCTTCTTTTCTCTCAATTTATATGTGAGGAGATGTGTTGATATATGAAAACAAAGATCTCACATATGTATTATTTAAAGGAAGGACATCTTTGATAGAAGAAGATCTCATGATTGAAATACCACTTCACTCGGGAACGTCAGATCAAACTCTATAGCTTCTCTTTCTCCAATCTCCATATTTTATGATCGTACTATCCTAGAATCAAGTAGGACTTTCCAGGGTTGTAATGAGGCTTAGGTCAGGTGTAGAAAGATAAAGGGATATAGGATTTCAAAGATCTTGAGAGGATATTTCTATTTTCTTGCATTTTTCCTGCGGTGTAACACCATTATCTGGTTCTTTTTCCTTTTTTCGTATTTTTCTCTTTTTCTCGATATTTCTGAGACTGCTCAATTTTTTTTTAGCTCTTTTTCATACTTTCTTTCCATATTTTGTTTTCAGCTTGAACCACTTTCTTTTCCTTTTGATTTTTCTTCTTTACTTTTCTTTTCATGGTATACCCACATCAGTTATTCTTTTGTCCATCTCAAAATAAGGATAGCTAGTCATGCTTCGTAGCTGGACTGGGTTTTAGGTTGATGGGTTTATAAAGAAAATACTTTTATAGAATGGCTCAAGGGGTTTCTAGTGAAGTATAATTCAGGTGAGTAAAAAGGCTGAATGGTTCAGAAAAATGGCCTAAGTCATTTTCTAGAGTTTGTACTATCATGTATACTGTCTTGACTGGATACAGAGAAAGTTCTGTTGTAGTAATCCAATTTTGATGTCGTTCCGAGTTCCATGATCAAATAAAAGGGTAATGAGATCTCTCAACGAATATTGCGGGCAAGAAGAATAGTGAGTCATCTTGTGACTCAGAATTGTTGTATAACCCTCTGAATTGATTAAAGGCTCGAAAGCTCACTGGGTTAGGTCTCCACAATTATTCTCACAGGATCTCTAGAATTTCTAAACTTAGGATGACTTTGATATTGATAGTGTACAATTGTGCCGAATATGAGTTTTTTTGAGTTTTCAAACCTGCAGTAGTCACGCTTGACTTGACTCAACGCTAACTTTAAACAAAAATTGACATCCTCAATACTGACTTAACGGAGGTTTTCAGCTAATCAAAGTCAGGGTATTTGACACATTTTTGAAATTCTAGAAAACTTTTGGAGAACATCTAAAATCACCCCAAAAATAAGATTTTTTTTTTATCAAAATGAAGACATGAGTTTTGGTAAATACCCACCCCCAACCAACATACAGCACCGTCCTCGGTGCTCATGACCGGGACATAAAATAATAAAAAATCAGTGATGATGATGCAAAGGTTCAGGAAGGATGTTACCAAATCGGCAGAAACTCGACAGTGTGTGGTTCCTGATGATCGGAAGAATGAATGTACCTGCATTTTTAGAGATATAACAGTAATAACAAATGCATGAGACTCATGTACTCTAGGAAAACCGGAATTGCCTTTCCGAAAGTGCTAAGTTTTACGTCTTCAGCCAGACATGACAGGGGTGACAGGCACCCCCAACCAAGTTGGAGCACAGGAGACTGAGTGTATCATCAGTTGACATAGACAGGATCGATGAGATCAATCTCAAAAGTCTGAAGGAACGATACATCAAGTTCATGGAACTGCTTTAGACGCTGGCCATTTACCTAGAATGAGGAGTGATCCTTGGGATCCTCAATAGTGATTGCCCCAAAGGGTGTGACTGCGGTGACCGTATAAGGACCGGTCCACCTAGATTTCAATTTCCCAAGGAAGAGATGGAGACGAGAATTATAAAGAAGGACCTTCTATCCTGGATGGAACTCTTTCCTGAGGATGCTCTTGTCATGTATCCACTTCATCTTTGCTTTGTAATTCTTGGACAAGTTGTAGGCATCATTTCTGAGTTCTTCTAACTCATTCATTTGAAGTTTCCTCTCCTTCCCTACGATTTCTAGGTCGAAGTTAAGCTTCTTAATGGCCCATAAGGCACGATGTTCAATCTCTACCAGAAGATGACAGGGTTTCCCAAAGACCAGACGATAGGGAGACATATTGAGTGGTGTCTTGTAGGTGGTTCTGTACGCCCATATAAAACTGTAGTTTTTTATCAACATTTCTACGTAAGAGTTTCTCTCATTGCGTAAAACATATTTTTCTGATTAAAATGGTATATTCGCATGCATTCATACGCATTTATTTGACCCACATGCGAAGTCATTCTCATTACGTGATTTTTTTATCATAGGAGCACTAATCAGGCAATTGTGATGGAATGCGGGCCCACAATCAACTTCCAGAACCTAGGATAAAATCTCAAGAGCCAACAGGCTGAGGATGAGGAGATATAGGCCAAAGACGGGAAGAGCCAGATAAGTCGAAAGAATCGAGGGACGACCAAGAGAGAAGGAGAGACAAGCCCTCAAAGAAGAGACTAAGGAGATTAAAGCTTATAAACCAACACAAGGCGAGTGCTTGCTCAGTTGGTGAAGCATGCAGAAGACCAAGTTAAAGACCAGGGTTCAAGACCCTATGCTAGCATTTTTCTCCCTATATTTTTCTGTAATAATTTCTCTCTCCTCTTTCTAAACCCCCATTCTCTCTCTCCCATCAAATCTCATTGGTCCGATCCTCTCACCCTTTGAAGTCACTCGATCCGACGACCTATCTTGGCCGATCTCCATCATTTAGTCATCCATCCAATCATTATCATCCGCTTACCATCCGATCTCTTCGATCGTCATCCATCTCACCATCTCTTAAAATCCAAAGGCCCTAATTTGCGCGAACTAATCCCAAGTGCGGATGATATCCGACATGAATCCCTATACAAGAATTACCATTTTTGCAAGAATTAAATCCAAAAAGGTACAAATTTTGTTAGAATTAGGGTTTCAGTAACCAACGACGTGAAAAAAACCTAGTTTCAACAATCATCAATCCTATTGAGGTCGATCCAATCGGAGTTGCACCATCTACCTCTTCAATGGTATGCTTCTCTCTAATTCATCTCTCTAACCTTCCTACCTTCTTTCTCTTTCTTCTTTTCCTCTCTACCTTTACATGCTTTTTAGGGTAATATTTTAATGATTTTCTAGATTAATTTGGTTTAATGTTATTTTTGTTGTAAAGCATTTGAACAAGCATTGTAAGCATTTGTTTTTAGTTTAATGAACAAGTTTTAAATTCAAGTTTAAGTTGTTTTCATTTATTTTATGTTTTTCATTCTCGTTTCTCTTATGCTTTTTCATTCTAATAGTTTTATCAACAATCTCAAGCATATTTTAAATCAACCTCCACCATTCTCACCCTTCCATTTATTCTGAGTATTTTTCTGATTATTCTTGTTTCTTATTGTGTTAACTAATCCCGAGTGTGGACGATATCCGACATGAGCCACTATGCAAGTATGCTTATTTGCAAATTAAGTGAACCGATTCGGAGAATTTACAAATATTGTTGAAAACTAGAGTTTTTGTAACCAACGTCGCAGAAAAATCTTACTTTCAAATGGCATCGTTGCCGCTCGGTTGACGGGATTGCAAACAGACGAACAAGAATTCGAAAAGCTGTTTAATCTTCAAGATCCGATCCAAATCAGAAACTTTCCATTTTATTTTTCACATTTTCCACTTATTATTTTAATGCCTCGGACGGCCGAGTGCAAAATTATAATAACTTAGGGATTCATTTTCTCTCTTTTTAGAATAACTGCTAGATAATTTATTAATTAAAAAATACAAAAAATATTAGGGTCAAATTTCAATTCTGCTATTTCTAGTTAGATCACCATTGGTTATTTGATTCATAAGGTTTCCAACTCTGGGTAATTCAAAAGTAGATATTTTCGAACCCTAATTCGAGAATAGCTAAAGTTGAATTTCAAACCCTAATTGGACCTAATTCACAATACCTACCCTAAATCATTGCGTGTTTCTTGAAACCCCAAAGGCGGTATACCTTCTCTACCATACCATACCATAGACCATTGTGGACTAACGTGATTGCGGATTGCGATTATCAAGTGAGTAGGGAGCGAAAGCTCAAAGAGGTGGAGTCGGGCCCAAGCCCATTTGGATACCCCTCCTTATCTCACGGAGGAGACCCCTTGCGTAGCCAATGGGTAGGTAAGTTTCTACACCTTGCCTTGAGTGCGATTGTGATCATTGTGCAAACACTGTGCTGATTGTTTATTTGCTTTTGCAACACTTATCGAAATTACTTAGTTTGGCCATAATAAAATACATAAAGAGCAAACCCAGCTCTAACTTAAAATTGGTGGGATTTCGTCATTCCAGCTTTTGTGCAACCATAGCCAAGAATTAAAATCAATCAAGAAGTGGAACCCAATTAGATCGGTGTTCGAGGAAAACTCTACATAAAGCGACCCCTTCAAAGGTCAAATCGATTAAGTACATGAGTACGGGTCCCTGTTATCTAGCACACCCATAGGTCCGTACTACTCAAGTATACTAAGCTTGTAAGTGGCCTCCTTGATTGTCTGTCGGATTAGCTTAGTGTCTAATTAGGAACACGAACCAACCCTAGCTCCTCTTCTGGGAAAACTCATCTTCACGCTTGACAAATCCGGTTAGTTTGGGGCGTACTTAAGTCAACCGATGTGCCACACGTCTGCCTAGGCTTCAGATTATCTTGCAGTCAACTTGAGTTAGTACTAGCGGATTTGCTTTGAAGAGTGTATACTGGTGAGAACCTACAGAGTAAAAAGTTGGTCCGGCGGGTAATTGAAGATAAACCAGTGGTCTGCGCATTGTCATAATCTACACTATCCCTACACTAACAAGATAATTCATAATACTATCTTGATTGTTTAGGTTAAGATTATCTGTTGCTCTGTGTGCATCATCTAGGCTCATTCAGTTTCATAACCTCTTGCCGACTCTAGGGGCTTTCTTTTTAAGCATATGCCCATTTGGATTTGATCCATCCCGAGACTGATTCGATCTGAGAGTCAGTCTATCGCACCGGTATCTATCACCTAATCTATCTCCCCCCTCTAAGAGACTCACATCTCTCTGATGGTTGCTGAACGACCTCTATTCGAGACCTACCACAATTTCTTTGAAGTTCTAGGCGATAACTCCGACCACTGGTATACCAATCCTGAGTGTCATCATGACACTCCAGTTTCACACACTTCCATGGGACATGAAGCACAGGGCGATCCAGTGCTAAAATTCCTACTTAAGGATTTGAAAAAATCAGTTTCCGCCCTTGATGTTCCGGTCCAGAAGCCTGTTTATCACTCCAAATCTGTGGGATATTTCCCTCATGTCCAGGAAGAGGTCTGTAATTTTAGTACATATGAACCTCCACTGTAGACCTCCTACAATAACACGTATTATCCAAACAATGGAAGTCACAATAACTTTGAATGGGAACAACAGTCTTTTCCAAAGCAGCAACTGCAACAGGATCGATATCAATCTGGGTTTCACCAACCCTGTGGACAATATGATGGGCAGTACTCAAATCGTAGTACGAGCCAAATCCACAGACTGAATATTTTGGCCAACAGTGGACCCCGCAAGAATTTCAGATTCAGCAAATAGTCTCAAACTCAGATCCTTCATATAACTTTCATACTCAGTCGGACTACATTCAAGAGTTGGCACCTCAGCTTCCTTTAGCTGAATCGCCACAGTCTACTACTAAACCTAGTCTAGAAGAACTCCTCTCTCAATATATCATCCAACAACAGCACTCCATGGAGAGCTTGGAACACCGTCTAGGTGAGTTAGAATCTGAGAGAGAGGAAGTTAACTTCACTAGCCAACCTATGGCTTATCTAGAGGGGAATACCATGGCCACAGTCCATAATGAGGAGTCGCACAACTGGACCCAGTACCATACTTTACAAGAGGAAATTGAGGTTGCTACACAATGGATCAAACAACAATATTGATGAGTCAGAGTCTCCATCTTCGGTGTCCTTCAAAGCATCAACTTCTGAACCTGGCTTAGAGGAATCATCTACCCTGATGATTCATTGTCTACACTTGAAGATGACAATCCAGGCACTGAGCACTGTCTAGATAGTGCCATCCCAGTTGTCCTGGCACCACCATTTCTCACCATCGCTGATGCACACATCGGGTGTAGGGATGATGACATGTCGACGACATTTGACAATCTCAAAGCAGAGGTTATCATTTTTGAACATCCAACATACGTCGATATTGTCGATACACCATGTGCCGTTGAGAGTCTACTTTCAGACTCTCCCATGGAAAAATTATCCCAGTGTCAAGAACACTTTGAGCCTGACTTCATCTCCGAGTCAGACAATTTTGGTATTACTAATCTGCAAAAGTCTGTTCCATTCAGATACATTCCCGCTAGACTCAATGAGTCTGCGGCTCTGCTAACCATGGTCAGAGGACTCACTACTACTCTCCTCTCAGTTTTTACTGAGAAGCTTCTCTCCATCCCCACTGAACTAAATGTTTTTGCGGGTCTGTTCAGAGCACTTACTGTACTTCTCTCAGTTTACACTAAGAAAGACCTGTTCTACACAGATATATCTAGACAAGGGATATGATAATAGTCTCTATTCCACCATTGGAATCGAAAGACTGCAGATTCACTCAGTCTCTATGAGTTTTAACCTGGTTGGGGGTACTTGATATACCCCCGTCATGTCTGGCTAAAGACGTAAAACTTAGCACTATCAGAAAGGCAATTCCAGTATTCCTAGAGTACATGAGTCTCATGCATTTGTTATTACTGTGATATCTCTGGACATGCAGGTACATTCATTCTTCCTATAATCAGGTACCACACACTATCGAGTTTATGCCGACTTGGTAACATCCTCCCTGAACCTTTGCATCATCATACTGATTTTCCATCATTTTATGTCCCGGTCATGAGCACCGAGGATGGTGCCGTGTTTAAGTTGGGGGTGGGTTACCAAAATCATGTTTTGCTTTTGAAATATATATATATATATATATATATATATATATATATATAGAGAGAGAGAGAGAGAGATAGAGAAATCTTGTGTTTTTGGGTGTGATTTCATGTGATTTTCGAAAATGCCCTGACTTGATGAGTAAAAAGTTTCTGGAAAGTCTATTTATTGAAAATGATGTCTATTTTGAAAAATCACTTATTAGCTCTTCATTCAGTTTGAAGGCAAACATTACTACAGTGGATTGAAAAATCTTTGATAACTCAGATTCAACTAAAATGTTCACATATCAACGTCAGAATTATCCAAAGTTTAGATTATCTAGAGATCCAAGAAGAACAATTGTGAAGACCTAACCCAGTGAGCTTTTGAGCTTTTCATTATTTCTGAGGGTTATAAAAGTATTCTGAGTCACAAGATGACTCACAATTCTTCTAGTCCCCAAATATTTCCATTGAGTGATCTCATTAATTTTTGCTTTGGTCATGGAACTCAGAACGACTTAAAATTCAGATTATTACATAAAGAACCTTCTCTATATCCATTCGAGACATCAAAGATGAAAGTACAAACCCTAGAAAATGATTTAGGCCATCTTTTTAACCAATTAGACTTTTTAGCTTCCCTAACATATATACCATTAGAAACCATTTTTGAGCCTGTTAATGAAAACCTTTTTCTTGTTAAACCCATTAACCTATAACCCAATCCAGTTATGAAGTATGACTCGCGACCCTACTTCAGAGAAGGATAGAGAAATAATTGATATGGGTGTACCATGAAAAGAAAAGTCAAGAAAAATTGAAGAAAAAGACAAGTGGTTCAAATTGAAAAGAATATATGAAAAGAAAGTATAGAAAAGAGTTGAAAACAAAATTAAGCAGTCTTAGAAATATCAAGAAAAAGAGAAAAATAAAAGAAAACAAAACAAAACAAATGGTTCGAGCTGAAAAGAAACATGATCCGAAAGAAAGAAAGAAAGAAAGGAAAAAGAATCTGAAAAAGAATTTTGAACAATATCCAAAAAGATAAAAATTGGAAAAAGAAAAGAAGAAAAGTCAAGAAAATACTATACTTGAGAAAAGTTACAAAGAATAGTGAGATACCCTCTCAGAATATTTGAATACCAGAATATCCTTCTTTTCTGAACTTATCCTAAGCCTCAATACAACCTATGCAAGTCCTATTTGATTCTAGATTTGTACCATCCTCAAGTGTAAAGAATGGAGAAAAAAAAATTATAGAGTTTGATTCGACGTTCTTAAGTGATATGACATTCCAATCATGAGATCTTCTTAAATCTTCTTATACCCTCCATTCAAGAACTATATATGTGAGACGTTTGCCAGTTTTTATATTCATCTCCTCACATATAATTTGAGAGAAAAGTATAAAACCATTTCTGAGTGATTCACTTTTGAGTGGTATAAAGTGAGGATTGAGGTTGAGGCATAGAGTCTCTAAGAAGATCCAGATATCTCTACTATCAGATAAGGATGATGTTGAACACATACACACACACTGAGTCTGGGTAATCTTTTATTTTAAGGTCCATTTGTAGAAGTGTTGCATTTTGCTGATTAGTTCTAATTTATAAATGATTTCTTCCATCCTTAAAATAATCTGACAAAACGGAGTTTTTTCTGAGTAATGCAAATAAGTTTTCTAGCATGTTATGCCTAGACCTCTTTCGCTCACTTATTGTGCAATAATTGCCAAGGATTGGCAATATGCTAATTGGGGGTTGTGATATTCGCTCAAAAGTGCTTATTTTAAGCCATTATCCTTATAGCGATGTCGCATTCTCCTACGTAAAACTTGGCTTTTCATCGACTTTTCTACATAAGAGTTTCTTCCATTGCATAGAACGCATTCTTTAGACGAAATCGACTATTTGCATGAAGTAAACGCATTTTAGATAGTCCAGTATCAATCTGTTTTAGTTGAATCTCATTACGTACTTTTTCACTTGCAGGAAACCCTATCGAGCGATTCTCGAAGACTGACGGGCCCACTATCAACCACAAAAGACTTCTATCAAAGCTTAAAGAGCTAGCAGGCTAGGATAAAAAGATAGAAGACATGTACGGGCAAAGCTAGAGGATTGTAGAGCCGGAACAAAGACTAAGGGAAAAACTACGGGACCACGTCCAGACAGAAAGTATCACTAACTGAAAAGTTAAACGAAACAAAGGTTACCTACGCAGCACCGTTGCAAATACATCATCCAACCTTAGCCAATGCCCACTGCCGATGTGTCCACGTCCTCTGAGTCAACGCCACGAATCCACGCGCGCCCTTCCAGCCAATAAGCCTTATCCGCTTGTTCAGTTTGATACACCCCAAACCTACTGATATTCGCTTAAAAGTGCTTATTTTAAGCCATTATCCTTTAGCGTTATCACACTCTCCTACATTAAACTTTGCTATTTATCTACTTTTCTATGTCAATCTCTTTCATTGCGTAGAACACACTTTTCTGGACGAAATGGTATATTTGCATGCATTAAACGCATTTCTGACAGTCTAGATATGAAGCCGTTTTGATTAAATCTCATTACGCGCTTTTCGTTATTGCAGGAAATCGGATCGGGCTATTCTCGAGACTTGCGGACCCACGATCAACCATAGAAGCCTAATATCAAAGCTTAAAAGAGCCATCAGGCTATGACTAGAAGATACAGGCCAAGTACAGGTCAAGTCAGAGGATCAAAGAGCCAGATAAAGATTCAAGAGAGAGGCAAAGTTGAAGACTAAGAGACGGGCCAAAGTGATTAAAAACTGCACCAAAGGACATAAATTGACGGCTTACGTGATTGGTGAAGCCGACTGAAGATTACATTGAAGATCAGGGTTCAAGACCCTCCGCCAGCTCTTTTGTATTTATTTTGTATCATTTTCTCTCTCCTCTCTCTTCCATCTCTCTAACTGCCCACATCTCACCACCCGATCATCCATTTGACTATCCGATCATCCGTTCTAACCTTCCAATCTCCATCATCTAACCTCCGATCTCATCTCCTCTAGCTCTATTCCATCTCCCATAGCTTTTCCACCATTAGATCCTCCATCGGACCATTAGATCATCCATCGGACCGTTAGATCTCTTTAGATCTAACAGTTTGCCAATATCGGGTCCGACTCCCTCATCACGCATTATCTTAGTGACCCATTGGTTCACCTATCCTTAGGTCCATTGTCTTGTTGGCCCATTGGCCGACATGTGGCATGCTCAGTAATTGCCCAAAAGTCTACTATCCTATGGCCTATCCATTAGCGGGCCACGGTCTATCCATAACCCATGGCCAAGTGGCCCACAAGCAAATTGGGAGCCCAATGCCTCAACTAACCTAAGCCCAACTCAAGTCCATATGAACGTGAGAGAATCGGTCATCCTTGACCATTTCTCTCTCTTCATTCCACAATTCTCCCATCTTTTCCCTTATCCCTCTGTCTCTCCTAGTCATTCTAACTAATTCCACGATTCCCCTCTCACTCTAACAACTAGAAAACCCCCTCTCTTTCTCTCAATAAAAAGAAACGTCTTCTTCTCCTTCGTGAAAACCTGTGTGCAACTCGGATGGCTCCTTCATCTTTCTTCCTTTGTAGCAGGCGTTCTTCTCCATCCAACGTATCCTCTCTTTTCTCAACAATGGCAGTTGCTGCCACAACGTTGCTGAAACGTTCACTAATCTGTGGGTGCGTCTGCAACTCCCTGAAGTGCAGCATCGGTGATCCACATCGTCTCCAGCAATATGTTGATCTGAAACCCAGCCAGCAAAGCATCCATCTCATGGTGCTTCTTCCACCTACAGTCGGGATTTCCTCTCAAGAACACGGTCTGCACACACTTGCAGACTGTCTTATCCAGCCAATGGCCTCCTTCCTCCACCAACACCAGCTGAAGAAGCACCTACAGGTGCTCTTTTCAGGATCCTCACCCATCTACAGCCTTGTTCATCCTCTAGAGCACGATCACAGTTCTTGCTGCCCGAACTTGCAGGCCACGATTTGAAACGGCTTGCAGGCCGTCCTTTTCTTCTCAAGGTACCACCGTTTTTCACATCTGTGCACGCCTCTAGAAACCAGCAACCTTGTTGGACCTGCAGACGTGCACGCCATCTCCACCAAGTCACGTCCAACCTCTCCATCTCCCTTTTCTTCCCACCGTTTTGGCTCCTCTTCAGCCACCAGCAACACTTGCTCCCTCTTGGCCGTGACCCTCCGTCGAGATCTCCCAACCACCTTCACGTACATCCAAGTTGTAGGTCTTGCAACCAAGCCTCCACGGTGCATGCCCAAAGCGCCACCATCTTCAGGCGCTACAATAGACCACCAACAGACCACCGTTTCAGTGGCTAATCTTCCTCCCCCTCTCCGAAATGCATCCTCTCCTCCATGCTGTTGGTGCGGCACCTCTGTTCCTCCCCATCTCCTTCTTCCATCAACGTTGGAGTTGCAAGTTTGCAACTCCGGACAAAACCAGCAACACCACCGACCATCTCCTCCACCTGTTGCTGGACCATCACACCACCTGCACCCTCTGCATCCAAGTCCAGCAATGGTCACCGTTCTCCCCACTTCCACCATCTTTGCTTGAAGCCCGTGACAAGGCTTCACTCACAAATCACCACCACGACCTCCTCCTGGGTCATCTTCTCCGCTCTATGCATGCACGAACCAGCAAGATTGTTGGCCGTTTTCCTCTCTTGAGGACCAGCAACCCCTCCTCGTTCAAAGCTTTGCTGGCCACTATGTTCTCCGTGCATCTTTCTTGGGCTACTCCTCACTCGCCACACCAGCCTGTTAATGGTCTGTAGACCAGCGATCAGACCTCATTCTCTCCATTGCAGACCTCCTCCAAGCCAGGCGGTCCTCTTCCCTGCCTCTCCTTGGCAAACACCACCACCTGCTAGCAGTGCATCCTTCTACCGGTCTTCTTCCTCACTTACACCCGATCGGTGTTGCTTCAAATCACCACTTGGCTAGTTCTACTTCAACGGTCTTAATCTTTCTTGGCCAACCACCACGTCTCCTTGCTGCTTGTGTGTGAGAGCACCAGCCAACACACCTCTCATTCTCCACTTGCTACTCCATAGTGGACCACATGTGAACCACCAATGCCATCTTTATGTGCCCTTCCTTCATGGCCGACCCACATGGGCCATTACCATAGACACATTTGGCCGAATCGGACCACTCCTCGGGCTCCTCTTCGCATGCATGGCCGTACTCTTCTCTAGTGTGACACCATGGCCGACCTCATGCCTCTTCTTGATCCCATCCTTTTCTTCGGTAAGTTTGCAAGGTAACACTTTCTCTCTTTGAACTTTTATCTTGCTTATTTTCTCTCTCTAGAATTAGGTTTCTCTCTCTAAACTTAGTTCTTCCTTCCTCACTTTCTCTCTCTTCTTCTACTTTCTCTCTCTAGATCTCCTCTCTAAATAACATGGAAGGGACGTGACATCCCTAATTCCATGTTCTCTCACTTTCTCTCTCTAGGATTTCTCTTCTCTCTCTAAAAATCTTAGTTTCTCTCTCTACATTGTACTTTCTCTCTCTAGATGACATGGAAGGGACGTGACATCCCTAATCCCATGTTCTCTCTCTAAATCTATTTTCTCTCTCTAGATCCTCTCACTACATTCTCAGGCCGATCGCCTATTCACTTGGCCGACTCCTTTCGGCGAGTGAAAAGGTGAGCTTTTTAGGGCACGTTATAGTACATTAGCCAATTCACATCTACCTTGTCGGCCGGTAAGATCCGATGTGGATTCCATGACTGAGCAGCATTCCATGAAATTTGGACGATCCTCTTCTTGATCGGTAGCGCCCTTAGCTCCAAAGGTCATGGGATGCTTCTCTGTCAAAACCCTTCTCTACGATTGAAGCATTCATCGGAGTCTTGGACGATCCTCTTCTTGATCGGTAGCGCCCTTAGCTCTGAGATTTCAATGGACGTTTCTTTCCCTTACCCCTTCTCTCGATTGAGCAGCATTCCATGAAATTTGGACGGTCCTCTTCTTGATCGGTAGCGCCCTTAGCTCCAAAGGTCATGGGATGCTTCTCTGTCAAAACCCTTCTCCACGATTGAAGCATTCATCGAAGTCTTGGACGATCCTCTTCTTGATCGGTAGCGCCCTTAGCTCTGAGATTTCAATGGACGTGTCTTTCTCTTACATCTTCATCTCTCAATCCTTTACACGCTTTCTTTATTTCTGTTATTTTGATTAATGTACGCACTCTTTGATGATTAATGAAGTTGTTTTTGATATTTTGGTGTTCTGAATCTCAAATGAATGTTGTTTTTAAATCGACTCGCCCTTCTCATCTCTTCCACCATTCTCATTTCTCTCTTTATATTATTTGTCAGTTTTAATTCCTTATTGTGCTAACTAACACCGAGTGCGGATCGACATCCGACACATACTGCTATACAAGTTACATTTTGCAGATAATTGGATTTTACAAATATTATTGGAGTTAGGGTTTCCGAATTGACGACACGGAAAAACCCTTCTTTCACCTACCTTCGACCGGCTCCTCCGATCTTAATTCTCAACACTCCCACCTTTGCAGAAGGTGAAGGATTCAGTACACCCTGAACCCCAAGTTGCTCAAAAGGTGTTTGAGTCACACTGGTATTCTCAGGCTTACTAGGTTAAGTATAGAATTGGAAAACCTAGGCTGAGTGAAAATCAACCTCTTGGCTTTGATCAAGAAAAGAACAAGCTCACAAGATGTGAATGAAAATAAGCTTCTTGCTCTTCGAAATGGACACTCTACTAAATATAGCATTTGCTTCTCTCTCTTGAAAATTGAGTCACTCTGTGTCTCTATGTGTATATAGAGAAGGCATAGAAGGGGAATATTTATAGAATACGAAGACCCTGAGTCGTGTGGAACGTGGGATAATGGAACCATGAATTTTGGATCTGATAAAACCGATTCTGTTCAAAGTCCAATCGATTGGGCCATGTCCAATTGATTGGGGACAAGCATCTAATCGATTGGGCTCAATAAGTTTTCTATTCCGAAGGCACCAATCGATTGCACAGGGTTCTCTAATCGATTTGACATTTATAACTTTCTGTCTCGAAGGCTCTAATCGATTAATCAGAGTCTCCAATCGATTTGACATTTATAACTTTCTGTCCCGAAGACTCCAATCGATTAATTAGAGTCTCTAATCGATTTGACATTTATAATTTTCTGTCCCGAATGCTCCAATCGATTAATCATAGTTTCCAATCGATTGGGCTCAATTATGTTTTTGCCTCGTAGTGTCCAATCGATTACATAGTGTCTCCAATCGATTGGGCTATGTCCAATCGATTGGAGACACATGTCCAATCGATTGGGGACACATGGACTTTCCCACTAGAAAATAAAATTGACTTTGACTCCGGTCTATCCAATGACTAAGTCTGACCATTATATTTTATTCATTTTAATCAACTCCTATGGCCACTAAGTCACATTCCTTCTTAATCAAGCGTACACGATTGTTAACTGACAAATCAACAGTTACTCAGATGACTCCTGTCGTCAACCGTCTGATTCTTGCTGTCTCTGTCTTTTAGTCTTTACATAGTTGGCGAAGTAAGCGTACCACGACATCTTCACGCTACACTAGTGCTCGTAGGAAGGGTTACAAGAATGTTTTTATGTCAAATGGAATCTTCGCCAAATTGAATATGAAAATATTTCTTACAATCTCCCTCTTTGGCAATTCTGTGACAAAAAATATTTAATCTTAAAGAAGGTAAAAAATAGAAAATACAATCCACCCTCTTACATGATTCACTCACTATCTCACACTCTCTTGGAGATAATCGAACAGATATAGTGTAATGGCATTTTGATCTGTTCCCTGCACATTCTACCAACAATACATACCCTGTAATATCATCGGCAATTAATAATTCATATAAAATGCAGTGAGTATAATTATGCACATCACAAGTAGAGAAATTGAAAATATTAATAAAACATTTTTCTCCCCCTATCTCATGCATCAACTTATTTTTACCGTTATATCTCCCCATGTTTTGTCACAAATTGACAAAGGTAATAATAAGCAAATAATAAGCATGTAGTGAAGATTATCATGATAAACAAGTGCAATATATATACATCAATAACCAATAAATTTACATTAGTCAAACAAATTATAGTAGATCTTGAAGCATAAACTGAACTTTGGAGACTTATGACTGGAATATGAATTGGTTGGGATAAAATTTTAGAAAGCAAATAAAAAATTTTATTGAAACATATTTGATTAATACTGACAAAGATTACCATGAAATATAGAACTTGTGAAGGTTAAATTTTCAACTAGAGCAAGATATGTATATAGAGATTCTAATTTGTCAGTTTAATAAAAAATACTTAGTCAAAGAAAGTAATAAAATCATTGCTCTTAAAAACCAGTATAATGTACAATGTTGAAATCATAATCGATACCAGATAGGATAATTAATGTCAGTAATATTCCAGATATCGAATTCTAGAAATTTCGGAGGTATCCTGTATCCAGATATGAAATCCTCATTAGAGCTATTAAGGGTTCTCACATACGCTCATGTATATGGGTATTTGCTGATGGATAATAATTTTTTTAGCAAATTAGCTATCTTTTACACCCTTATTATTCACTTTGAATATAGGTAGCTTTCACTCTCCATGTAGGTAGCCCTTTTCTGCAGCAAATGAGAATCAGATTTCAATTTCGAATAGGGCCATACAGACGGCATACACTCTAACTTGAATGGAGGTAGCTGTTTTCTTAATATAATAACTCTCATTGGGAAGCCAACAGTCGACTATAGTGCAGTTTCGAAATCAACTGAAGGTAGGAACACTACTAATTTGAAGTCATATCTAGTAGAGGTTTATTCCTCATTCCTAGAATAAGATCTAGCAATAATACTGAAATCATATCTATCCATGAAGAAAAATCAATCAGTGTGTAGTGTGTGAAATCCATGATTGCAAGAGATAATTTTAATCATTGACACAGACAAGGTATAAATGAATAATCATTACAAACACAAAAAATATATATATCTCACCATGTTATAATTTTGGTGAACTCAAAAACAAGTCTATAATTAGATTATTCTAAATCAGTTATAATCAAACAGATTATTATGAAAGCAAAAAAAATACAAACTACAAAATCAATCAATCAAGCTAATACCGATAGATTTACGAAGAAATTCGAATCTAACGACATCAAGAGGTTTTGTAAAAATATCCACTAATTGATTTTCAGTTGCAACGTGCTCCAAAGTGATAATTTTTTCTTCAACAAGATCTCTTACAAAATGATGACGAATGTCAATATGTTTAGTTCTAGAGTGTTGAACAGGATTTTTGGATATATTTATTACACTAGTATTATCACAATATATAGTCATCAATCCTTGATTGATCTTATAGTAAGTCAACATCTGCTTCATCCGTAGCAGTTGAGTACAACAGCTCCCAGCTGCAATATACTCGGCTTCAGCAATAGATAGAGAAATACAGTTCTGTTTCTTATTTTGCCAACTAACTAGGCTGTTCCAAACATAAAAATACCCACCACTGGTGCTTTTTCTATCATCAACATTTCCAGCCTAGTCAACATCAGAATATCCTGCAAGTTCTACAGTAGTATCAAAAGAATACCAGAGACCATATCCCACAGTTCCACTAACATATCTGATAATACGTTTGATTACAAGAATATGAGATTCTTTGGGATTAGCTTGAAATCTAGTACATGCACCCACACTAAAGGAAATATCAGGTCGGCTAGCAGTGAGATAGAGTAAACTTCCTATCATGCTTCTGTATAAGGTCTGGTCAACATCCTTTTCTTCAATGTCTTTGCTCAGCTTTGTAGTAGTAATCATGGGAGTACGATGGTGTTTAGTTGATTCCATACCAAATTTCTTAACTAAGTCTTTGCTATATTTGGATTGAGAAATAAAAATTCCATCATCCAACTGTTTTACTTGAAGACCTAGAAAATAACTCAACTCACCAACCATGCTCATTTCAAATTCTTTTTTCATTTGTTCTGAAAACATGTGAACATGATCAACAGATGTGGACCCAAAAACTATATCATCAACATAGATTTGAGCAATCACATAAATTCCCTAAATGGTTTTAACAAATAAGGTCTTGTCCACTTCTCCTCTGATGAAACCTTGATGAAGCAGAAAAGAGGTCAATCTTTCATACCAAGCCCTGGAGGCTTGTTTTAAACCATACAATGCCTTTTTGAGACGATAAACTTGATTAGGAAATTTTAGATCCTCAAACCCTTTGGGTTGTTCCACATAAACTTTTTCTTGAAGAACACCATTCAAGAAGGCACTCTTGACATCCATCTGAAAAAATTTAAATTTAAGATGACAAGCAACAACAAGTAGTATACGAATGGATTCCAATCTAGCAAAAGGAGCAAAAGTTTCAACAAAATCAATGCCTTCAATTTGAGTATAGCCTTGAGCTACAAGTCTGGCTTTGTTTCTGACAATTGTTCCATTTTCATCTGATTTATTTTTGAAAATCCATTTTGTGCCTATAACATTTGTATCTTTAGGTCCGGGCACTAAATACCAAACATCATTTCTAGTAAATTGACTTAGTTCCTCTTGCATGGCACTAATCCAATTTTCATCAGTAAGATCTTTAGAAATATGTTTTTGTTTAATCTGAGAAGTATAACACACAAAATTAACAAAATTTTCAATATGTCTTTTAGTTTGAACTCTACTCCCTGCCTCATCAATGATGTCAACACTAGAGTGATTTTTCTTAACCCACAAGGGTGGAGATTTATCAGCAGAAGAATCACTAGAAGATGAACTAACATGAATGTCATCAATACTTTGACAAATATCATCACAGTTGTCATCTTGAGAGGAATTTTCTTCAGTATTCAAATCATCAATAACCACATTAATAGACTCCATTATCATTTTAGTTCTTTGATTGAGAACCCGATAAGCTCTACTATTAGTGGAATATCCCAAAAAAATTCTTTCATCTCCTCTTTTGTCAAATTTTCTCAAAGATTCTCTATCTCTAAGAATATAGCATTTGCTCCCAAAAACCTTAAAATATTTGACATTAGGTTTTTTACTCGACCAGATTTCATAAGGAGTATTCAAAGTTCCTAGTCTCAAATAAACTCTATTGAGAGTATAGTAAGCAGTGTTCACTACTTCTGCCCATAGATTTTGAGGCAAGTTTTTGCTGTGAAGCATTACCTGGGCCATTTCCTGAATCACCCTATTTTTTTTCCACCATTCTATTTTTCTGTGATGTAATGGGTGCAGAAAATTCATGCTTAATGCCAATGGCATCACAATACTCAGTGAGACGATAATCTTCAAATTCTCCTCCATGATCAGTACGAATCCTAACTATACTATAGCCTTTTTCATTCTAAATTTTTTGGCATATCTTTTTTCATTCTTCAAAAGCATCTGATTTCTCTCTTAAAAAAGCAATCCAAGTCAATCTAGAGTAATCATCTACCATGACCAGAATGTATCTTTTACCTCCCAAACTTTCAGTCCTCATTGGACCCATAAGATCCATGTGAATCAGATCAAGCACTTTTGAGGTAGCATAATAATTTTCCTTTTTGTGTGAGCTTTTTATTTGTTTACCAATTTGGTAAGCTCCACCAATAGTGCCTGTAGGTTTTCCCAATTTGGGCACATCTCTCACTAATTTTTTATTAGTGATTTTAACTAGGTCATTTTGATTCATGTGACCTAGTCTTTGGTGTCATAAGTCAAAATCATTTAATTTAGCAGAATTACAGATGATCTTAGGATTTCTACCAATGATATAACAGTTTTCAAAGGTTCTTGAACTTCTCATAACACATTTGCCAGATTTATCAATAACATCACATCCTTGGCTAGTGAATTTAACTGTATGATTATTATCACAAATTTGACTTATGCTAAGAAGATTGGCTTTAAGTCCCTCAACACAGAGAACATTATCAAGCATGGGAATACCTGGAGCTTGAATACTTCCCCGACCAATGACTTTGGCCATACTTCCATCTCCAAAAGTAATACTACCATCCTTATGATCTTCAATATGACAAAACATTAACTTGTCTCCAGTCATGTGTCTAGAACAACCACTGTCCAGATACCATTTATTGTTTTCCAAAGCTTTGAAAGCAGAATGAATCATAAGATATTTTTTATCATCTTTTCTCACCCAAATGGTCTTAAATTTTGAAGGTTTTGCCATTTGGGAATAAATGAATTGTTCATTCTTTTGTCGTTTCTAGACCATTGATTCTTAGCAACATGACTATCAAACAAAGTTTTTCTTAATTCAAAAATTTTAGAAATTTCTCTCTTTAGTTCATTAGATTTCATGTATAACCCACTTAGCCTAGAACTATGATGACTTACCAATTCAATTTGTTTGAACTTTGTTGTCATACATTTTCCTGTAGGATACGTGGGTTTCACATTATTCTTATGAGAACAAAGATGAGAATTAAAATTCTTGAATTTAGCAGTATCATTCTTGTTTGTCAAATGATTTTTCAAGGACTTTTGAAATTCTTTTTCCAAAACATTATTTTTCATTAGAAGCAATTTCTTTTCTTCTTCCCACTGTCTCCTTTCATCAATGAGTTCAATATTTGCTAGTTCTAATGACACATTTTTACAATCCAATTTCTCCATTTGTAAAAATAGATATTTATTTTCTTTAGTCAATCTTAGACTGTCTAAATATAATTTTTCATAAGCTATATTTAAATAGTCTTCGGACAATGGAGTTCTGGATGTATTTTCACCTTCTCTTTGTATTTTGTTAAATTAATGAAAATGGACTGGTTTCTCAGGAATCTAAATTCAAGTGATTAAACCTTAATTAGAAATACCTACTCTGATACCAATTGAAATTCCACCGGTCTGTTTTCTTTGACTTAATATACCCAGAAGGGGGGTTGATTCGGTATTTAAATATTAATTACCTATATTGTTTTACTGGTCTATGGTATGGGGATAAAATCTCATGCCTTGGTTGTTTAAAAAAAATTATTACAACCGACTCAAATCAAATATACCTCCGTAGTATATTATCTTTTTGTCGTTTGATCTAATCAAGATATAATGTGGAACACAGACAAACAATTACACAAGACAAGAGATTTTTACGTGGTAACCTTAGCTAAGGAAAAACCACGGGACCACGTCTAGACGAAAAGTATTACTAATTAAAAAGTTAAACGAAACAAAGGTTACCTATGCAGCACCATTGCAAATACAGCATCCAACCTTAGCCAAGGCCCACTGCCGATGCGTCCACGTCCTCTGAGTCAATGCCACAAATCCACGCGCGCCCTTCCAGCCAAGAAGCCTTATCCACTTGTTCAGTTTGGTACACCCCAAACCTACCTTCGACCAGCTCCTCCGATCTTAATTCTCAACACTCCCGCCTTTGCAGAAGGTGAAGGATTTAGTACACCCTGAACCCCAAGTTGCTCAAAAGTGTTTGAGTCACACTGGTACTCTCAGGCTTACTAGGTTAAGTATAGAATTGGAAAACCTAGGCTGAGTGAAAATCAACCTCTTGGCTTTGATCAAGAAGAGAACAAGCTCACAAGATGTAATGAAAATAAGCTTCTTGCTCTTCGAAATGGACACTCTACTAAATATAGCATTTGCTTCTCTCTCTTAAAAATTGAGTCACTCTGTGTCTCTATGTGTATATAGAGAAGGCATAGAAGAGGTATATTTATAGAATACCAAGACCATGAGTCGTGTGGAACATGGGATAATGGAACCATAAATTTTGGATCTGATAAAACCGATTCTGTTTAAAGTCCAATCGATTGTACATTTGCTCCAATCGATTGGGCCATATCCAATCGATTGGGGACAAGTGTCCAATCGATTGGGCTTAATAAGTTTTCTGTTCCGAAGGCACCAATCGATTGCACATGGTTCTCCAATCAATTTGACATTTATAACTTTCTATCTCGAAGGCTCTAATCGATTAATCAGAGTCTCCAATCGATTTGACATTTATAACTTTTTGTCCCGAAGACTCCAATCGATTAATCAGAGTCTCCAATCGATTGGGCTCAATTATATTTCTGCCTCGTAGTGTCCAATTGATTGGGGCCACATGTCCAATCGATTAGACTTTCCCACTAGTCAATAAAATTGACTTTGACTCGGGTCTGTCCAATGACTAAGTCTGACAATTATATTTTGTTCATTTTAATCAACTCCTATGGCTACTAAGTTACATACCTTCCTAATCGAGCGTACACAATTGTTAACTGACAAATCGACAGTTACTCAGATGACTCTTATCGTCAACCGTCTGATTCTTGCTGTCTTTGTCTTTTAATCTTCACGTAGTTGGCGAAGTAAGCGTACCACAACATCTTCACGCTATACTAGTGCTCGTAGGAACAGTTACAAGAATGTTTTTATGTCAAACGAAATCTTTGCCAAATTGAATATGAAAATATTCCTTACATTACTTGATCCTTTTTTGCATTGTGTGATCAATAATTTTTTAATCCATATAGAATTCTCAGAGGAATTAAAAATTGTCCTTTCACCCCCCTCTAGGACTTAACTTCGTAATTAAAAGAGAATTTCACAACTAACACAAGACAAAGGCTTGATTAGTTGGAAAAGCTAGCAAAAGACCAAGTCAAAGACCAGGGTTCAAGACCCTCTACTTTCATTTTTCTTCTAATTATCTTATTTTCTCTCTCCTCTCACCATCATTCTATCCTACGGCCAGTATTATCCCATACTTTGGCCGATCATCACTCTCTAACATTCCCTCTATTTAGAATCCTTGGCCAATCATCACCACCCATCTCTCACTAATATCTTCACCATCCGATCAACCACTCGCTCATCCATCTGATCAACCACTAAATTTCACCATCATACTCATTCACCATGCGATCGCCACACGATCTACAAGATAAACGGTTGTTCACTATAAGGTTGAAAAGTCTCGGTTGTCAAATCCCAAGAATACTTAATTCTTCGGTAATATATATATATCGTTGTGCCTCGAATCTCCTGAAGACTGAAGTGTCAAAGATCAAGTGGACTTCGACAAAACAAATCAAAGAAGGATTAAAGTTGAAGAAAAATCAACCTAAGTGTTCAAGATCAACTGAAGACAAAGTCAAGATTATCAAGCTCAACTGAGGACAAAGTCAAGTGATCAAGCTCAACTGAAGACAAAGTCAAAAGCTCAAGTACGTTCTCACTCAACGAACGTTCAACTATGAAGAAACTCGTGTTGCGGTTACTTACGCAAATCTGAGGGTAAAACCGCACATTGCCGACGGATATTGATTTACCCTAGATGGTTCAGTATTAGTTAGGAATTGTGTGTGTGTTGAGAAGAGAAATTCTAAAAACTTTGGTAGTGTTTGGTTATGGACAAATTGGTCTGGCTAACTGGCCACAAGGGTCTAGTCGACCCTAACTCTTGGGTTCAGAATTTTGGTATGAAAACCTGAGTGGGCGACCGACTAAAGGCTCGGTCGACCCTGCCCATTTCGGATCTCGTTTGACAAAATCTCTTATGCGATTATAAATGTATTTTTGCCTTTCAAACGGCTATATTCAGTACGGTTCTATTGATGGGAGGCCTGCTTATAAATAAGAGCCCTCTCCTTTCATTAGAATCAACCCAATCAAGAGATCTCTATACTACATTCATTGATTATCATTCTTTAAGTCCAGAGATCTGAAATTTGTGAGAGCTTCACTAGAGCAAAGCTGAGTATTCGTTGTGAAAGCACTAAGTGTTTGGAAGAGTCTATTTGGTATTATTATTCTGCAAGAATCTTCTTCCAAGAAGAGGATTACTCTTGGCAAAGTGTCTCTTGGGCGAATTCTTCTCCAAAGGATTTTCCATTCGATCATACTCATCGAGAGGTAAGTGTTTCTATGATTCAATACCTTTTTGATAGAATTCAAAATTTATGAACACTGTGTATTTCGTGATTGGTGGATGAGTGAGGACTCATCTAACTGAGTTGTAGATTGTAGATCCATGAGAAAAGAATTTCTCTAAATAGACTACTGGCCTAGGCTGACTCTCTAAGTGAGCCAGAAGCGATTCTCATTAGATTGAGACTAAGTGTAATCTTAATTGGTTGATTATTTATTTTGATTGAAAATGTTGTAATGCATGATTGAAATAATATAATACTACTCGTGGTGAGTATTGGACAGTGGACGTAGGTGCGGAGTCACCGAACTACTATAAATCTTAGTCTCATGTGATTGTGAATGTTTGCATATTTGTTTCTTAGGTTTTTCTATATCTATGTTCTGTGGATGATTCATTTTTTAATTGCTTGATCCTTTTTCGCCTTGTGTGATCAATAATTTTTTAATCCATAAAGATTTTACAGAGAATTAAAAATTGTCCTATTCACCCCCCTCTAGGACTTAACTTGGTAATTAAAATAGAATTTCAAAGGTAATTTTAGCATGCATGGGTGGTGTATCCATCAAGGGCCCACCAAAATGGATGGTCTAGATCACAAATGCATTAGAAATGTTAATTTTTCAAAACATAAAGACTTTCTTTCGGGTTTAAAAAGATTTTGGAAAGATATAATTGGTTTTGATTTTTAAAAGAAATTTTCTTTCATAAAAAGAATGTTTACTTTTATGTAAGAGAGTTGACATGTGGTTTTAGAAACTCACAAGCTTGAAACAAGTTAAAAATATTTTCTTTATCAGAAAAGTCCAAAACTTTGAAGAAAAAAGAAATTTCTTACAAAAAAATAATTTTGTCTCTGAAGAAACTTTCCAAAAAGCAATAAAAGGTGATCTTAAAATTACAAAGATAGTTTTTGGAATAAAAACATTTCTAAAAAAAGATGGATGGGCATTAACCCACAAATGGCACTCTCTCCCTATAAAAGACCACTTATGGCTCATTCCCCTTAGGTTCCCCCCCTCTAATTCTCATCTCTTTCTTATTTTCTCCCCTGGCACAAAAGAAAAAAAAGGTAAAATAAAAAAAAATTAATAAAATCGACGTCTTTGCCTTCCCTTCTCCATCGAACGGCTCCATCATCTTCTTCTCGATACAAGTCTAAGAACAATGGTTTGCTCTCTTCTTCTCCTTCTCTATCTCTTTCTCTATCCAATCTCTTCTTTTATTGCTTTCTAGTTAAGTTTTTATTTGCTTTATTTATTTAAACATTTTTAATTCAAGCATTGTAAATTATAGTTTTTTTTAATAAATGAAGTTTACTTTGGCATTTTATTTTCTGTTATTACATATTTATTTTCTTTTTTTAATGTTGTAAGTAATTCTCCTCCTATAAAAAATGTTTTAAAAATTATTTTCCACCATTCTCATCTCTCCACCATTTCATTGTTTGCTTTCTTTAATGTTACTTCTCTAACTCGAGTGCGGATTCGACATCCGACATGCCACTATACAAGTCTGCATTTTTGCAGACTTTTAAGTGAACCGGATCATTAAAAATGTGTTGAGCCAAGGGTTTTCGTCCAACGACCAGAAAAACCTTGTTTCAATTGACCCGTCTAGTTCTGACTCTGCTGGTACTGTTCTTGTTGGTATTGCCTATTGGGTTGATTAAACCAGGAGGATATGTGCCTTGCACAGGTCTTTGCTGTGGAGTAGACTGTTGCTTCTAGGAGAAGTTAGGATGATTCCTCGTATCTGGATGGTATGTTTGGCTATACGAGTTTTGGGTAGGTGGTTTAAAAGTGTTAAACACACAAAGCTCTTCCTGGAGTGGATGTTCACATCTTCATTCAAAGGACAATTTTCTGTAGTGTGGGAGGGCTGCAGACAGGGATTACAAGGCTCCATTAGGTTCTCGTGACCCACATTCATGACTAGGCTAGATTGGTGAGTAGGTTTTTGTACATACTCAGCTAGGGCAGAGACTGACTTGGTCAGCTCTTGATTAAGGGATCTAAGCTCAGTGTCCACATTTGCTTCATGTCCCATAATGGTCCGATGGACTGGAGTCGCTCGACTAAATTCATTGTCAGTCGTCCAATGTTTAAAATTTTCACTTAATTCTTCTTGGAATTTGTACGCTTCAGTTGGAGTATTATGCATGAACTTCCCTTGGCACATTGACTCTACCATAGTGCGGGACTCGTTAGTAAGTCCCTTGTAGAATATGTGAAATAGACTACCTTTGTCAATACTATGGTGGGGACACTTGGTCAGATAGTCCTGGAATCTTTCCCAAGTTTCATAAAATTTCTCATCGGACTTCTATCGGAAGTCTTGAATGAATTGTTTCATCTGATTAGTTCGAGTCATGAGGTATAATTTGGACATGAATCTTTCTACAAGCTCTTTCCAACTTGAGATAGAATTTGCATGAAGAGAGTAGAGCCAGTCCGAGGCTCTATCCTTTAAAGAGAAAGGAAATAACTCTCAGTCTAACATTGTCATCATCAAGATTCTGATTCTTGAAGAACAGGATGACATGTTGAAACTCCCTGATATGAGAGTACAGGTCTTCTCTAGGAAGACCTCTAAAAGTGGGCAGCATTTGTATAGTCTGCGGCCTAATCTCGAACTGCACCGACGTAGTAGGTGGAAGAACGATGCATGATGGCGGATTAGCCGAGATCAGCGCATATGTCTCGATGAGGGGACATTCGTCTGCCATGACAATGAAGGTTGTTTCTCATGGAGAAGAGGGAGGAGATAGAGAAGGTAAAGACTCTACTGTAATAGAATGATTCTCAGATCGAATCAATCTACGATTGGATCTAGTCCAAACGGGCATATGCTGAAAAGCAAGCCCTAGAATTGGCAAAAGTTTGAAGACTACGAAAACCTAATGAGCCAAGATGATGCACACAGAGCAACAGATAATCCTCCTTTTAAACAATCGGGATCTTTTATGAATTATCTTGTTAGTGTAGGGATAGTGTAGATTATGACAGTGGGCAGACCACTGGTTTATCTTCTATTACTCGCCAGACTAACTTTTCACTCTGGTGGGTGATGAAATCCCACCTGTTTCAAGGTAGAGTTGGGTTTGTACGGCCAATCCATGTAGTTCCGATAATGATTGTGAAATCAAATAAACAATCGACACAGTATTTGCACAATGATCAATATCGCACTCAAGGCGAGGTGTAGAAACTTACCTGCTCGTTGGTAACGCACGGGGTCTCCTCCGTGAGATAGGGAGGGGTATCCAAAAAGGGTTTGGGCCCGACTCCTCCTCTTTGAGCTTTCGCTCCCTACTCACTTGGTAATCACAATTTGCTATCACGTTAGTCCACAATGGTCTATGGTATGGATTTAGAAGGTATAACGCCTTAGATTTCAAGAAGCACGCAATTTGTTTTGGGTAGGTATTGTGAATTAGTTCCAATTAAGGTTTGAAATTCAAATTTAGAAATTCCCGAATTAGGGTTCGAAAATATCTACTTTTGAATTACTCGAGTTAAAAACCTTCCACTATTTCAAACTTTTGAAATCTCAGTTAAATTGGTTATTCCCCAAATTAATGAATTTTGTTGAAAATGGACTCTATCCAATTTTAGAGGTATCCAACTTAAAGTCTCTGGATCTAGAAACTCTAAGGATTGAATGTTCTAAAAAGAGAAATGCTTAGATTTTCAAAATTCAAAATTTGAAAAATACTCCAAAATGAAACAAATAACCAATATAGTGATCTAATTAGAAATAGCAGAATTGAAATCTAACCCTAATATTTTTTTTCAAATTCGGTTTTCATGCTCCCATTATCCCATCACTTGCATGACCTTGGGTTTCTAAACTCTTATAAATAAAGTCCCTCTTGAGCTTTATCAAACACACAACTACAGACAACAAGAGAGAGTTTATAAAGAAGAGTTGTCCCAGTCGAAAAGCAAAAGTCTTGGTTTCTATTTTCATTCTTGAAAGACTTTCTCTTCCTTTTTTATCAAAGCTTAGAGCTTGATCTTCCCTCTGCTTAGGTTTTCCAACTAGTATTCTAACTTAGTAAGCTAGAGAGTATCTCGTGTGTCTCAACACTACTGGAGCAACTTTGGGGTTCAGGGTGTATTGAATCCTTCGTCTTTGGTAGCGACTGTTGTGTGAGAATTAAGATCGGAGTGTACTGATCTATGGTAGATTTGGAAAGTACCAAACTGAATAAGCGACAAAGGCTTCGTGATTGGGAGGGCAGCGCGTGTGATTTGTAACGTAGAGCCAGAGGACATGGATGTACCGGCATTAGACCTTGGCTAAAGTTGGAAGTTGTATTTGAAACAGTGCTGAATAGGTAACTTCTGTAACTCGAAACTTCTTAGTTAGTGATACTTTCTGTCTAGACGTGGTCCCGTTGATTTTCTTTAGCTAAGGTTTCTATGTAAAAACTCGCATGTGTTATGGTTGTGATTGATTGTTATATTCCGCACATTTGTTAGATTAATCCAAACGACAAAGAGACAATATATCATAGAGATATATTCGATCTAAGTCGATTGTGATAATCATCATTTGATCAATCAACTGTTTAGGATTGTGGCATGTGATTTAGTTTACCTCTACCAGACCAGTAAACTTGTTAGGTTAAAAAAAATTTAATACCTAGTCAACCCCCCTTCTAGGTATTCGAAATAAAGAGAACAGACTAAATTTCATACGGGACAGAATTTCCCAAAGGACTAATCGATTTGACCCTGAGTACAATCGATTGGACTTAGAAGAAGTTGACAAAATTCAGATCCTGCTTTCGTGGTCCCCTTCCCCCATCACTAGTTCGACCTAGGGCTTCAATTCTCTTATAAGTAAAGCCTCCATTGTGCTTTATCATACACACAACAGATGACAACAATAGTGAGGTATTGAATTTAAGATGCATAGAGCTAAAGAGAGTTGTCCCATTCGAAGAACAAAACCTCAATTAACCATTCTACTCCTGTGAAAGGTTTTCTCTTTTTTTATTATTATAGCCTAGTGTTTGATTCTTACTTATGCCTAGGTTACTAACTAGAAACCTAACCTAGTAAGCTAGAGAGTATCACGGGTGACTCAACACCATTTGAGCAACGTACAGGGTTCAGGGTATGCTGAATGATTCACCATCGATAGTGAACGGTAAGTGTAAATTAAGATCGGTGTTTACTGATTGACGGTAGGTTTGGGGTGTACTAAACTGAACAAGCGAAAAAGGCTTTGTGATTGGAAGGGTGCTCGTGTGACTCATTACGTGGAGCTAGAGGAGATAGACAGGCTTTGGCTAAGGTTATATGCTGTATGAAACGGTACTGCGTAGGTAACTTTCGTAACTCAACTTTCTAGTTAGTAATACTTTCCGTCTGGATGTGGTCCCATGGTTTTTCCTTGGCTAAGGTTTCCACGTAAAAATCTCATGTGCTATATATGTTGATTAATTGTATTCTACCCTATTACTAGATTCTTTCATTATGCAAACAAGAAACAATATATCACGGAGATATATTCGATCTTAGTCAGTTGAGCTAATCACTTATTAATCAATCAACATTTTAGGTTTGCTTTAATTAAATTAGGTTATTAGTTTAAATCAGAGAATTTTTAATACCTAATCAACCCCCTTATAGGTATCTAAGTAATATTGTGATACAAGAATTTTCAATGGGATGTATTGAACAATGATTTACGACTTATTTGAATAAATTTTAAGTTCAGATTAAGGCACGCGTGTATTTTAGTACTTTTGCAATTATTTTTCAGTTCAAATTTATTGTGTACCCTTTACTGTTTTTGGCATATCTTGGGTTGTGCTCAATATTTTTGAGCACTTCTAAAGCCCACTGATTTCTAACTCATGTGTTCCTATACATATCAAAATTCAAAAAGAAATACTTCCCACAAAATCCGTTGTCCTTTGTCGAAGTTACTGTTCAAAAATTAGAATTTTTCTATTTTCTGATAAAAACCCTATTGTTGACCTTTTTTAAAACCTCTAAAGAATTAGTTTTTGGCCAAAACATGAAAAACTTGAATCTTTAAGTTAGCTTTCAGAAACAATTGGAATCACCTATTTTTTATTAGTATATTAGGAGTTATGGGTGTTTCATTAGACACTATTTTTTCTATAGAAAATTCTGCAGATTTCAGTAATTAAACTTCAAGATTGTACGTAGCTCCAAAAATTTCTTCTGTAAGACCCCCTAGTTTTCTTTAGGACATAGAAAATCCTCTTAGCTTTCCAGATTGGGGTTGTATGCCGAAATCAAATAATCTTATAGAAAGTTATGACCTTGACACTGATAGGGTGTTGAACAAATTTTTAAAATCCAAAACCTTCCCACAAACTTTGATTGAATTTCTAAAAAAGTCTGCCTTCCTAAATCCTATTTTAAGAAAATGACTAGATATAAATTGAGTATTCTTTCCATGGATAGATAGTAGGTTTTCTAACTCTAAATAACGAACCCTGTGGAAAATCAACAAGATAGACATGTCGTCAAATTTTCTGATTTTCTAAAAGTAACCTAGTTTTCTGAAATTAGCTTTTATCAGTCAATCCAATTTTCGATCTTTAACCTGGATCCTGATGTTGGTCATATGGTATAATTTAGTGTGGACATGGATACATTAGGGTTATTTTGGAACATCTAAAATTGTTTGAGAGAATAGAGACCATATCTCAATTCTATATACTTTATTTCCTTAACCTCACCCTGTGTCCTTGGGCCTTTATGGCGGGCTTCAGTTCGGATTAATCGTGTTGGGAGTTGGGTCCGGTAGATCAGAGTTCAGAGCATGATAGGGTCTTATCAATGTTTAGATAATCTGGTGAAATCAAATAAAGTCATTGGCATGCAAACATGGAGTGTCTACAAGAGGCTTGAGTTTCCTTGAACTAGTCCTATCTTCCTCTTTTCTTTTTAATAATCCCATCATTAGAACTTGAGTTTTATCAGGACCATCAAACATTTCGGACCTATGCACGACAGTCACCCAGGGATGATAGCAACACTGCTTAAAAAAGGGGAAAAAAAAAAGTCCACCCTAGGTAGGTTGCATATGGTAATGTTCTGCTTTTTGTTTCTTTTTGTCCAGTCTCTCTCTCCTTTCATTGTTCCCCCTCTCATTCTCCAATGACTCCTCTCCATTGAGCGGTGGATTCCATTCAAGAACTGGTGGATTCCAGTTCCCCTACACTTGTGCAAGATCATACCTATCGTCCTATGTCACTTGTGCAAACATATTTTTATTTGGTGTCTAGACGAGAAAAAAAAAAGTTTCCAACAGAGAATAATCCTCAGAGAAACACACCCAGGGAAAAACTATTAGATTAGCATCTGGACAAGATTAACTAATTCTGGTAGGAGTGATAGAGGAGATGAGTGACTGGCGGTGGAGTTGGTTATCTTTTGTCTATTTATTAAGTGACGCCGAAGATACTTTTACCCTTTTAGTTATACAGAAATCCAGATATATATATATATATTTTTCATCTTCCACACCAGTGGTTTAACAGTCATACACTCAATTATATCATTACATGATTTAATGCACGCATAATGTTGTGCCATTATTTAACATTAAATAGAAATTAGCTACCCCTGAAAGCCTTTAAGCAGTGTTGATTTGGGAGATGTATACTGCAGACATCTCCAATCATCAACCTTGCAATAGGTGACGAGTACTTCCTCTTTCAGGCCTTCCAATGAACAATTCTGTCTCCACCTCAGAAATTTGACTACTTTGACTGTAGGGCGCAATTTCTCCTGGTTCCGTTGATTGTTGCTGTGGTTGCATCCCACACTGAAATCAACATATAAAAAATCTATAAATAACTGTTGTTTGACAAAATCAGCAGGTGGTATCGTAAAGTGTACGGAAGTTCATACTTTTGCACTCATTCATCATCTGATCAATGAGCACTCCTCAACCTAGCCGAGAAACGACCCAATTAAAACTATCTGTTAATGGACTTCTGTTTGTTAGTACGTTGATCAGGTTCTTGGGATCATTCAGTCAGATCGATTACTGGTCTAGGAGATATCCAGAATATCGTCCAATCTAACCTCACAAAAAACTCGATTCATGAATACCAGAACAAGATTCATAGGAACTTAAAATTGCAAGATAAGAAGTCACCTTCTCGCACAGCATTGCTTTCTCCTCGTTTAGAGTTCTCTCCTGAATTTATAAAACAGATGTTAGCATCCCAGAAGTAGTAAAGCGACAGATAGGTTTACCTGGTGCTCTTCCAAAGCAACATGGGTGTGTTCATTTCAAACATTCTGTGATAAAGTTTACCTGTTCTTTTAGTTGCTCAATCTGTCCCATAAATAACTGAGTCTGGAGTAACAATAAGTGTGTTAATTGTCAGTTTGTATAGGTATCTTATACATATTTATTTAATACTTAGTGAGATTTCATGTTTGTATGATTTATGATGTACCTTTCTAGCCCGGATGCTGCTTAAGCTTTGCTCCAACTGGACCTCCATCTGCTGTAGTTCTTCTATAGAACATGAACCCAAACCTTCTCCCAAGTACCTCCTGAGGAAACCAAAGTGCAAAGTTCAGAACCACTTAAAATAAGATTGTGATATAAAATACAAATGGCAAATAGTAGTTTAGGTGCGAAAGTTTCAAACTAGTCATACCGATTAGAAACTTCGAGAATCTCAATCTTCTTTGCCATGCTTGCAGCTTCGTACTTCAAATGCTGCTTGTGGAATTAATTATTATGAGAAACCAGAAACAGAGAATCAGAATGGGAAACAAATTTCTTTATTCATTTTCGTTATGCAAACATGTCGGTGGTTAATCTTTAGCGGGTGAAGATAGATTTCAAACCCAGGTCGTGGTATCAACAATCACAAACCTTACCAACTTAACAAGCTGGCACCTTTAAAATTTTTGGTGTTGTCACCACGTAAGCCTAATTTTAACAAGATTAGTAACTTAAAGGTTAAGGCGGCTTTTGAACCCAGGTCTATGGTATCAACACTCACAAACTTAACCAACCTAGCAAGTTGGCACCTTCTAAAAAAATTTCGTGTTGGCACCAGGTAAGCCTGTAGAAATTCAAACATTTATTGTTTCCACTGCACTCGGATATCTTAAGAATTTATTTCTTTCGAACTAAGTAGGCATAATGAGCAGAAAGCTTAATGAAGAATGGAAGGAAAATGTTTTTGGAGAAGTAAAAAGGACTAAAATATGGTAGTATTTATTTTAGGCATCCTATCCTTCAAAATTTAAATACAAATCGATTTTCTTCTCATTATGTAACTGGATCTCTGCATATCCACTTCACTATGCGCCACCAATAATGTACTGGTTTACCAAAGGAATAGGATGCAACACCCTATGGGTGATTTTGATAACCACCTAAGTGGGGAGAGTTCTGAAAGAATTTGAAAAGATTCGGATACCTCAAAACTCCCATAAGATTCAAGCCCATGGTTAATCTACGATAATCTAAATATTTAAGAAAATTGAGTAAATCTACAGGAAAATTGGATGATTCAATCAATGAAACAAAATTTGAAACAAGCTTTTATGTTAAAGCTTACATCATTTTATGGCTAATGCAATGCATGATATTCCAAAGCGATGTAATTTAATGGAGGACACAAAAGAGAAGTCTTTCTCCAGTAGATAACGTTAAGTGTCTATCTCAGGCAAAATATCAAGAATTTCACTGCTTAAAGAATATCAATTGCATTGCAACATTCAGTCCATCTTCATCATGGGCCCTCCAAAGAGACCACCCCTGCAGAGCATATGCTTATCATCATCTGATCTTTGTATACTAGTAGGTTGTCAATTGAACAGTTGGTCTTGCACCTACAAATGCAGTCATGCACTGAGCATGGGTACCTAAAGTGTCCTCAAAAAGAATAAACGGCGCTTATATTGGATGGATGAAATCCAGAGACAGAGTAGGCGCTCTGTTCTCAGTCAATGTACTGGATATGGCAATTAAATACAGCAGTACTTGTACGGTCATATCTGTTGTAGTTTCAAAATCTCATTCATTTTGTTCCTTAATCATATTGCTTAAAGTGTCACAGGTTCTCATATCACATGTTGCTTAAGAAAAATTTCTATTGAAGAACTATATCGCACAAAAAGATTGAACATTCCAAAATTATGTACAAGAAGATCACTGTAACCATCCATTTTGTCTTAATAATCTGATAGATGGCCCTTAGAAAAGAATTCATTTAAAAAGAGAGAAAGGTGACCTGACCTGCATATTTTCCATTGTTTTGTTGTTGAGTTGTACATCTTTCGCATACTTTTTATAGCGTTCTATCGTCTTTTGCATGCTGAAGCATCCCAAAATACAGCAGGAAATAATCAATGCATATTATTTTTAGTGTAAACTAAGCATAAGCATTGCAAACGTTTCATAAATCAAACAATCACTGAAAATGCAAATAAGACTAAAGGTAATTTTAGATCAGCATCTACAAGTCCAAAATGAAATGAGCTTGTGGGATTGATCCCATATTACAAGCCCAAAAAGAAAAGAATACATAGAAAACTTAAATATTTTCTCCAATTGCTCTGCTGCTCTATTTTGTATAAAGCAATACAGGTTGCTTCAATGATCGGTACACTAATTAATTAGACTTTCCATCATAATTGCTGGGTTTCTTACATAAACTGACCTATCATAGGAATCAAGTTTCGGAAACAAATGTGGCCTAGTTGCCTAAAAGTTGTGAAATGAGTGGGGAACATGTTGGACTCTATGGGAATATGTCCGCGAAACGTGCCATAAATGTTTTGAAAATACATGGGAAAGTTATTTTCAATGGAATTTACATTCTATCACTTGTTTTCCTTCACATTTCTGGGTGGAGCGAGAGATTCATCCAAAACTAAAAAGAAAAACAGAGAAGAAATTGGAGATGAAAATGGAGATAATTGATGGTCAATAGAAATGGTGAGATCATGCTCCGATTAAATGTTGCAGGGAACAAGGTTTGATTGTAGCTTTCTCACAGAGCTCCCAGCAGAAGGATATTGGAAGTGTGGTCAGAGTTCTAAGCTTGACACTCATGATAGACAAATAACTGTATCAAAGGGAAAATTGAAGCTCTTCTCTTACAAGAGATAATTTTTCTAACAAGATAAAAAATGGCCTCCCAACTCATAGAGGGATTTATAGGTCTTAATCTCATTGGTTGATTACCATTGGATCCCTCCTTAAATCCTTACCCTTCATTAAAAAGGAGCTAAAATAACCTTATTACAAAAGATAAATTTCCAAAATGTCCATAACAAACCCCCAAAATATGCCATTTTTCTTTCTTCTTAAGGTCCCCTATTCATCTTTGAGCTATGTTAGGATTTGGACAGGAGGGATCCCTGGGTCTATACCATTTCCTACCTTCTTTCCCTGACAATTCTCATACATATCCCATTTCCCACATCAGGTAAAATTTTAGGAGTCATTTTCCGGTTCTGTATCACGTATCATTTTCTTCACCCATTTCCCTATATGGCAACTATAGTTCCCCTAGTGAACAAGAAAATGTATGGAAAAACACATTTGGAAACCACATTTTCTAACATTTTCAAAAGCAAGTAATCACATCCTTAGGAAAAAAAATATTCAGCATGACATAAAATTAGTTCATACTTAAAGCAAGATTACCTTTGCCCCTTACAATTATATATACCCATATGTACCACTAAAACTGGATCAGAGCAAAATTTTATGCCCATTGTAAGCCTATCAGACTAAGTATTAATTATTTGAATTTAACTGTTTCATATCATGTAAGTGTTTACACTCAAATTTGACATGTGCTAGTCATACTGGTCAAGAAAATAACCACGAAAGAGATAATGTACAGTTGTTCTTAGGTGTCTATGAGTAAGGGAACTGATTCTGCCAAGTGTCATGGTATTATTACATGATTGTGTAATGGTTAAACACACCCGTCTGATATGAAAGATATTAATGGCTGAATTTCAAAGCAATCGAGTGAGGTGAATGAGACTAGTCTCGATATGGTTATGAACAGGTGTCAAAGGATTGGAATCAACTTACATTCCAGACAAGAACAATCAATATAAAGGAAATCTTGATAGATATATGAGATTAGTCAATGAGAATCCTTATGGGGAGGTTGGCTTCAATTCCTTCCAGTAAGAATGATAGCTAACCTATTTAGGGGAAGGAGATTTTTGATAAAAGGAGAATTTGTTAGCTGTCAGAGTATACTCAGGTTGGCCTAGCAGGAACCAGTGCCATCCAGTTTTCAAAACTTTTGGTCAATCCTATGCCAAATGGGGTGTTACAAAAACGTGCTAACACAATAAGTTTTACATTGTTATCAAAAAGTTCTTGACTTGGGCTGCATTTGGCTAAGCTTAAAATAAGCTACATGTCAGCTTATAGCCTATTGGAAAGCATTTTTTCCGGGTTTTTGCTTTATTAGCCAGGTTAAGGAGAAGCTGTTGAAATCGGCTTATTGCTCATTGCTTTAACTTATGCACCTAGCACTCTTTGGTTGTGTTTGTGTAAGCTGAACCTGAGCCTATAGCTTCTAGTTATGGGTTAAGCATTGGGTTTAGGTAATAAAGGATGAATTGGTCATTTAAAAAAGTTTATGAAACGATTAGAAGGATATTTTTGTCATTTAAGAAGTTCTATTAAAGGTTTAGTTGTCATTTAGAATTTGTATTGAAGGAATAGAGGGGCATTTTAGGTATTAAAGAGTTTCACTTGAGTTTTAGAATCTATTTCCCGCATAAGCTATAAGCTATAAGCCGAATTTCAATGGCTTCTGCTTAACCAGGAAAAATTGGCTTAAAATCCGGATAAATTTTTCTGTTCCAGTGACTGGCGAATTCACACTTCTTCAAGTTCAGCCTCGTGCTTCAAGGCAGGCATCCGAAACAGATCTGGGACTTTCATTAGCTTTAAACAGCTATAAGCTGACTTTTAACTTATTTAACCTTAACCAGACGCAGCCTTAGACAAAACTAATAAGGGTGTACAATATATTGATTTACTATTGGCCGATTTGTGGTTACTTAGGTGAGCTAGAGACACGGGTTTTGCATCCAATCAAACCCAGACCCTGGTGCCAAATTCAGTCCAAACTCAATGTTGAGAGTTAATGTCGATTGCTGTCCAGCCACCTCCAAGATTGATGATCAGAGGATTGCTTACTAGGGTATATGATTCCTCCTGCCTAAGGTCTAGGTATTAACTCTTAGAATCAACTAGTGGAAATAAACTATGCGACTTGTGTGAATGAGAAATAAAAAATTAAGTGATCCAAACAAAATAAGGCTAATTTCGATTTTAAAATTGAAAGTAGATACCTTTATACTGATCAATCCAGTGCACATTGGAAGCAAAAAACTGAGAAATATAGATCAACTAAATAAGATCACAAAAAATGAAACTCGATAATGTGTTCTAGTGACAGGGAAGAGGGAACATAAACAAGAACTTGTTGCAGATCAAATCAAATGACATGAGTAGAGCAAATAAATTGTGAAGGCACTAACAGTGTGATAGTGATTTGTTTGAGAGATCCCACATAATTGACGAAACAAGAAGAGTAGGTGAATGATAAGCAAGTATGACGGTAGAGTTGAAGTTGACGATGGTGGAAAATCTTGACTATGGTAGAATGTAGAGATTTGACATGTGTGTGAAGAGACCAGTTTGAAGTTTAACAGCCCAGGTCACATTTGTTCGGTTTAACTGATAGTTGAAATGGTTTTGATGACTGACAGTGGTTTTATAATAAACTTTTTTGGGTCAATGTTTACCACGAATGATTTTGGAACTGCCTCACTGATCTACTATTTGAACTGAACAGTCCCATCAGATTTTCAAAGCACTAGGTTGACCTTATTCAACCATGGGCTGAGCATAACTTAAACGAAAAGGACTCAATGACCCAGTCTTGGCCCCTAGATGCGACCAAGTGATTTGTTGAATATAGCATAATTCAGTCCTCGGCAAAGCCCAGGTTTTCAAGCTCTCAGACATGGGAAAAGGTGGGGAAAAAAAACAAGTCTAGCCACAAACAAACATTCAAGGAACCACCAGATATAAGCAAATATAAAACAATCGTTAGGAGATAATTGCTACATTTGTAATGGTGATCATTGAGTTAAGGATTGTGTTCAAAACAAGCTCTGAATACAATCCAAGCTCAAGAAAAAGAGAAACCCAAGATTGGGGCACTGAGCTTCTTAATGAGATAAGGCCAAGTATGCGAGGTCCTTAAAACGAGAATTGATGAATGTAAATTTCCATATCAATGGAAACCCATAAAGGTTGTAGCAGATACATATGTCACCCAGAACTTTATAACTAAGGAGGAACCTAGGGTTTGGGCCTCAACTCACCAAGGACACTAGCAAGATGAAGGCAGTGAACTCAGAGGCAGACACTTCTATGGCCTATACAAGGAACTAAAATTTGAATTTGGAGGATGGAAAAGCCCCACAAGCCTCTCCATCATACCCCTAGATGACTTTGAAGATATTTAGGGCGTGGCGTTCCTAACCACAGCAAAGGCGATAACATGCCCTTGGTGTGGCATGTATCATGGATGAAAATTTCTTGTTCATGATCCCCATAAGATGTGTAGCGAAAGTGAAGGCTGAGATCATATTTTCCTTATAATTGGCGAGGGCCTACCAGCCTTAATTAATGAAGAAAATGGGAAGACATGCGAAAACATCCCCAAGAGATAAAGACAATCCTAGAAGAGCACAAGTATGTTTTGTCTTCTGAGTTTTCTTAAGAAACCTCCGAAGGAGTTTGATCATCAAATCAAGCATGTGCTAGGAGCTAATACGACAGCTTTAGCACTAGGCATAGAAGAAAGAAGGAAGCAAGTCAATCAGCTATTGCATGCAATATACATCCAACCCTATGGTGTCATATCAAGCCTTGTGTGCTGTTTCAAAAGAAGCGTATTGTTTCAAAAGAAACACGGTGACAGCCTTCATTTACGCATTGAATATTGGTTCCTAGAGAAGATGATCATAGAGAACAAGTACTTTATCCTACTCATTGAAGACTTGCTTGACCTGCAAGGGGGAACTGAACACTTCTCAAACTAGGACTCGAGGTCAATGTAATAGAAAGTTTGGATTGCCATGAAAGCTAAGCCAAAAACCATGTATTGACAAGGTATGGAGCTTTTCAATTTTTAGTAATGCACTCCGGCTTAAATAATGGACGGGCTACATTTTGCACTCTTATGACTGAACTCTTCCACCTATTTGAATCACTTCATGGTGGTTTATTTGATGATAAAATAGTAACTCTAAGAAGTTGGAGGAACAAATTGAGAATCATCTTTGAGGTACATAGAGAGAATGCAATATATGAAAATAGGACAAATGTTTCATTGTCATTAGGGCATTTGATTGCAGGAGGAAAATTTTAATATGTATGACGAGAAAGCGAAAATCATCAAAAGGTAAGAGCTCCTACCAAGGTGGCTGAACTGATGAGGTTCTTTTTTTAAAACGGAGAAACTATTATCAATGATTTACTAATTGATTTTCTGTGCAGATCCACTAAACTCTTGAATGTATGAAACGGATGGAAGAGTGCCAACCGCATTTGATGACTTCACGGAGGCATTAATGGATGAAATAGTTATAAGATTTCCTAATCATACTAAGACCTTCGAAATGTATATAGATAGTAAATGGCCCGTGCCCACGGCACTCTCCAACAAAAGAGTTTGTAAAAAGTGGGTGCCTTCGGCACTCAAACTGTATAACGGACTGGGGCGTTTCCGTGTTTTTCATTATAACAGCTGTTATAACGGATTGTAATGCAACAGAGGGAGAAATGGGAAAATAACAGAAATAACAAAAAATAAGAGTGTTGAAATTCAAATTTTGAATAAATTGAGGTCAAATGAGGCGAATTGAGTGGCTGAAATCTAACTGTCCACATTAGATCGATGGATTTGATCTCAACCACTCTTTATCTAACTGTCCACATTAGATGGATGGATAAGACAAGAGAATACAACTGAGTTGTCTTGTTATATGCATGGTTGGCCCGTGCCCGTGGCACTTTCTGACAAAAGTGTTTGTCAAAATTGGGTGGGAGTTAATCTCAGCCATCAAAATGAAGCATAGTAGATCTCAACCACTCATTATTGAAGCCATATAAGATAAGATGGGGTATAAGAAAACCAGTCATTTGTTATCTTGATAGTGGGTGGCCTGTGCCCTCGGCACTCCCCGTCAAAGCATTTGCCAAAATCAGGTGTGAGTGGCTGAGATACACCGTCCATTTGCGGGATAAGATCTCGGGCCTTCTTTGTTGAAACAGATAAGAGGGGGTATAAGTGGGGAGACAACTTCCCTGTTTTGTTATATAGATACCTCATATTTCATCATTGGGAGGTTTTGTTTAGGCAAGAGTGGTATCCCATTGTCTATAGAAATTGCATTTCAATGACACCTACAATTCAATACAAGGAGATGACAACATTATACATTGCCAGAGGATATTGGGATGCTACCCATTGGGCTCAAGCCTCATGGTAAAGATAGATAATTTGGCCACAAGTTATTTTCAGATCTGAAAGAAGCTGAACCCCAAAAAATACTTGATGGGAAGACTTCTTGGCCAATTTGACATAGTGATGAAGTATAAACCTACAAGGACAAATTATTTCATAGACACACTAATTCAGAAGGTAGAGTCAGCCAGTCTAAAGCTGGTGGAGGTGGCAACCTGAGCAAACAAAGCAATACAATACATGATTACATAAGGAAAGGATTAGAGAAAGATCCTATTGCTAAGAACCTTATGTTACTATCCCCTAGGCGATTCTAGTCCAGGAGGGTAAGACATGGAGGTCTTGGATTAGGGATGGACTGGAGATATATAGACTTTATGAGCTTTAATGGGGAAATTTGAGGAAATAACTTTAAAAAGGAATACCATGACATCTGGTGGGCAGGTTATCTTGGGCAACATCGGAAGTTGACCCTCCTTAAATCATTTCTTGTATGCCACCAAAATAAGGTGGAAAAAGAAGCATGGAGGACTATTAGAGCCCTTACATGTTCTAGAGAGACCGTGAGGGAGTATCGCAGTGAACTTTATATGAGCCTTGCCAAACGTTGGGGAGTTATGCTCTATTTTAATTAGTCTTTATAGTAACCCGTGTTTATACCACAACTGATTGTAAAACAGAAGAGGAACAAGATTATTTGTTAAGAATGTGGTGAAATATTGAGGAATCCCTAACCACATCATAAGTGATTGGGACCCCAGGTACATAGAGTTAATTTGGACAGAAGTGTTCAAATTATCAGGTTCTAAGTAATAAGTCTTTACAAGTTCTCATCCATGAACCTATTAGACAACCGCGGAGAATTTGTGATGAGATACACCAATGATGATATGGTGCATCTCACACAGTTTATTATATATTCTCTTATAGAACTAATGGACCAATAGACCGGAATAATGTGCTTCAGAGGAATATCACAAGCTCTTTGTGAATGCAAATTAGAGATATTAAGTAGACCTCCTTGATGAAGCCTGATTCTGTTATAACTTACAGAGAAGTTGTGAATAAATTCATAACCGTTTTGAGGTAGCTCCAGGAAACAATCATTGGCACCACAGATGATAGTAAATGCTGCACAAGGTAAAGTCTTGCAACATATTGGTTTGCCAAAGATTGGCAAGAAATGAGTAATATTGCTAAGGCTTGTCTTGATAAGGCTGTTTAGTAGATGAAACTACAGGAAGATTAAGCTTCAGCTGCCAAGATGAGGATCCATCTTGTTTCTAAGGCTTGTCTTGATAAGGCTGTTTAGTAGATGAAACTACAGGAAGATTAAGCTTCAGCTGCCAAGATGAGGATCCATCTTGTTTTTTATGCAAATTTGTCTCCAACTATACCACAAGTATATGGGTGACCTGATGCAAGAACTATCAAAATGGACACCAAACCTCTGACAGGGAGGCAGGATACATATTTTCCGATTAAAGGATAAGTTGACATGGAAACTTGGCCTAGATGAAGAACAAGATAAGTTGGAAATGTGCTTTCACATAAGGAAGGCACGACAAGGACATCAGTCAACCAAGTGAGGGAAGATTGTCACAAACACCTTCAAACTATTATTGTATATGAAAGAATAAACAAAAATTTATAGAAACTTCTAGAAGTTTGTTGAAGTAAAAAATCTCTAAAATATTCCTAAGTTCTAAAGAAATTAATCAAGTTTAGAGAAAGTAGGAGGAGAATGGAATGTCACACACCATGGAGAGATAACAGCCCATATTGTCTTTCTCTCTTTGACGTGCTGAGAATGTGGAGAGAATGAAATCTTTTTACTAAGGCTATTTTCATAAGATAAGTCTCTAAAATCTATGAGGATATATGAGAAATGGAAATCTAATGAGGTGGAAGCTACTGACATGGTAAGGGAATCTTGTGACTAGGACATCCTAGTCCCAGGTCCTTGAGAGATGGTGGACGGTCCATGAGAGGTGGTGGTGATGCACAGTGTATAACCGTATGAAGTATAATAATTAACATATTAGAGAATACATAATAAAGTGTGTGAGATGCATCATATCATTATTGGTGTATCTCATCACAGATTCTCCTTAGTTGTCAAGATTTGGAAGATAGAGATAAACAAGATCTAAAGATGGAAACAAATCTAACAGATGTAATCTAAGATATTATCCTAATCTTCCAAATCTTGACAACCACAGAGAATCTATGATGAGATACACCAATGATGATATGGTGCATATTATGTATTCTCTAATAATCACAGATTCTCTAATATAACGTACACCTCCGCAAGCTATAAGTTGGGAGATAACAGATGCGTATAGCTTGTCTCCCACACAATAAGAGTAACGCAGGGAAAATCCTTAGTGAAGATGGTGGCAAGCTGAAGATGACTTGTGATGAACTGAACACGGATAGAACCAACAAGTATATTTCTCAAATGAAGTGGTAGTCCAACTTGATGTGTTTGAAATAGGCATGAAACATGGGATTTGGAACACATGTAAATAGTACTCTGATTGATACAGAAAAGAAGAGACAGTTCAAATAAATGAAATGAAATGAAAAGATAGAGCTCAACAAGTATAGCAAGAGACCGGTACTCAGCTTTAGCACTATATTGAGACACTATAGGTTTTTTTCTTAGCACTCCAAGATCACGAGCATATTTGGATAGAGAAAAATTTGTCTAGAGTAGGAGTAACTTCAATCTTGAGTAAGTCGTGACATGGACCTAGGTCTTTATAACAAAATTGCAGCCAAGGCAAGAGATGAAGTCCATTAATGGTCAGCGGCTGTCGCTAAAACTGTAGTGATTACCAGCAAAGGGGAGCTCCCAATGGGAATAGTATCCTCGACATATAGCAGTAGTAGTAGGATTCTAGAGGATCGTCTGTAGATCAAACGAGAGCATTCAACTTTACTTCATATAAAACCTACATGCATAAGAAAGGAGCTAAACCTTTCGAACCATGCTCTGGGAGCCTTTTTTAAACCATACAAGGCCTTATGAAGGTAACACAAATGTTGAGGTCGTGACACGTCTTTGCAACGAGGGGTTTGCTCCAATAGTACTTTCCTTACCCTTATACCCAAGAAGCAGGGAGTCGTTGACATCGCTGACTTCAGACCCATCAGCCTTGTTGGTAGCTTCTACAAGGTTCTCTCCAAAGTCTTGGCTTCCAAAATTAGAGAGGTGCTCTCCGGGATTATCTCACCTTCGCAAGGGGCCTTTGTCTATGGGAGACAGATTTTGAATGAGGTTTTGATAGCCAATGAATGCATAGACGAGAGGCAGATATTGGGTAACCCTGGTCTCGTATGCAAAATTGACTTACAGAAGGCCTACGTTTGTTGGGACTTCTTGGACTATCTCCTTGAGAGAATGGGTTTTGGCCGAGTGTGAAGGACTTGGATCAGGAAGTATATCTCTTCGGCGTCATTCTCTATCCTTATCAACGGCTCCCCCACTGGTTTCTTTCGGAGTTCTAGAGGCTTGAGGCAAGGAGACCTCCTATCCCCTTTCCTTTTCATCATAGTAGCAGAAACCTTGAGTAGAATGTTATCCCAAGCCACTTCGCTCAGGCTATTGAAGGGTTTTGGTATTGGTTCTTCAGGTCTTACTATACCTCCAGTTTGTGGATGATACCCTTATTTTCGTAGAGGCCTACAGGGAGCAATGTTGTGTTCTGAATGGGCTCCTAGTGTGCTTTGAGGTGGTTTCGGGTCTCAAAGTCAACTTCAGTAAGAGTAAGGTTTTTCCTATGGGCGAAATAGAGGATATAGCCAACTTGGCTTCCACAATGGGGGTCTCTGTTACGGCTCTTCCGACCTCCTATCTTGGCCTCCCTCTTGGTGCTCCTTATAGATCGAAAGTGATGTGGGACCCAGTTATTGAAAGATGCAAAAGGAGACTTGCTGTTTGGAAGGCCAAATACTTATCGAAAGGTGGTAAGCTGGTCTTGATCAAGAGTACTCTGGCTAATCTTCCTACCTATTTCCTCTCTTTGTTTTCGATGCCTATGGTTGTGATTAAGAGGTTGGAGAAGATGATACACCGCTTTTTATGGTTCGGTAGAGAGGAAGGAACTGGTTATCCATTGGTGAATTGAAGACTTGTTTGCTCCCCTAAGAAAGTTGGAGGGCTCGGGGTCAAAAACCTGAAACACATGAACATTGCCTTGCTCGGGAAATGGTTATGGAGATTTGCAAAGGAGATTGATAGTCTATGGAGGAAGGTGGTGGCAGCGAGGCATGGAGAGGAACCTCTGGCATATGCCAGTCGTAAGGTCAGGATCCCATACGGATGTGGAGTTTGGAAAGGAATCCACAATACTACAGACAGTTTCTTGGCGGGAATCAGATTTGTAGTGAGCAAGGGTGACAGGGTGAGATTTTGGACCGACATCTGGTGTGGTGACAAGGCTCTCAGAGAAGAGTACCTCCAGATATATGGGATCTCAGAGTTGAAAGAGAACACCATTCACTACGCCTTGGTGGAGGGTGATAACGGCATCTCTTGGAATCTTAGATTGAGGCGCAACATTAACGACTGGGAGATACCGGCTCTAGCAGCGCTTCTTCAGGAGCTAGAGGGAGTTGTCATGATCAGTTCCAGAGAGGATGATATTAGGCAAATCGGCAATCCTAGCGGCTTGTTCTCTGTCCGATCGCTCTATGAGATGGTATCAAAGGGCAGGTCAATGGAAACAGCTTCCTCATTTGCCTGGAGCCGTAGTGACTTCCCCATGGCCAAGGTTTGGGGATCGAAATTGCCATCGAAAGTGGCTTTTTTCGTTTGGTGTGCCTCCCTTGAGAAGATTCTCACCATGGATAATCTTATAAAAATACAATGGATCACTGCTAACTTTTGTAGTATGTGCAAAGAGGCTGGGGAATCTCTCAACCATCTTCTTCTGCATTGCCGCATCGCTCGGATGGTTTGGGGCCTCTTCTTTAGAGAATTCGGTATCTGTTGGACTCTCCCGGCATCTATCTTGCATACCATCAGGACTTGGTCTTGTCGTGCTTTCCCCCCATGTGGGAGTAGGCTTTGGTCCCTCCTGCCCTTCGTAGTACGGTGAGGGCTATGGAACGAGCGCAATAACAAAATTTTTAACGACAAGGAGGCATCAGTTCTTGACATCGTCATTAATATTAAAGGCCTCCTCTATTTCTGGTCTAAGATGATTGAAGAATGTAAAGGGTTGAAGTTTGAGGATTTTCTCTTTAGATGGGAGTCGATTATTAGTAGGGGCTGCTAGTTTTCTTGCTTTTTCTCTTCACTCCTTGGGAGGCCTTCTCAACCTCCCTTGCTTCTTGTACTTCACCTTTCTTTCTTTAATACTATCTTTTACCTCATCAAAAAAAAAAAAAAGAATTCTTCATGTCCAATTGGTGAACCTCCCAGCCAATCATTAAAGCAAGACGAATGGTTGCAGGTTTCATAACCAAGCTCAATGTCTCATCAAAATCAATACCTAGAAGTTGAGTGTACCCTTTGGCGACTAAGCTGAACTTTTATAGCTCAACAAATCCATTTGAGAACAACTTTGTCTTAAAATCCATTTATACCCAACAAGTCCTATCCCTAATTGACGAGGAACTAGAGTTTATGTTCAGTTCTGATGAAGAGCCTGGAACTCATCCATGGCCAGCTTCTAGGGCTGCAACTTGGGCGGGTTGGGTCGGGTTGGAGGTCAACCCTAGCCCAACCCAACCTTAAAGGCTGTCAACCCTAACCCAACCCAACCCAAGGTCGAGCCTACATTTTCCAACCCTATAGGGTTGGGTCGGGTTGATCGGGTTGGTCAATTTTTTAATTTTTTTATTGGTTGGAAATATTGTTGAATTTTTTCATATTAAAATAATTTATCAGTCAATACAATAGCCGTTGTGCTAACCATTAAATAATAGCAGAACTTCATTTCCAAAGCTCGTGAAAGAAAACATGATATTTTCATAATAACGGAAAAGTTCATTAACTCAAATGCTTGATAAAAGTCACTAAAGAAATAACAAAAAATAATCGTTAGAGAAAAATACGATATTTTCACTATCAACCGATCACAAAAAATGCCAAAATGTAGTTTCAATGACATTTGGTAATATCACACAAAGATTGTAGTTACTAAGGACAAACATCCATGGGTTTCTGCATTTGCCAAAATGTAGTATGGATATTTGTCGGTAATACTAATGGGTCAAGATTGGGGTACAACAATTTCATACAACATTTTTTACAACAAAAATTGGGCTCAGCCAATTTATAAATTAGAAGTATTGAAATGAGATGATTTTTGGCAAGGATGGTCTCTATAATGAGGAGATCATCCTCACAAAAATTCAAATCAATCTAATATTCATAGACTGGTTTACAAGTTGAAGAATTATGGATCGTTTATTTTTATCGTTAACTTGAAAACCACATTTGATGGGGTTAGAAATTTCAGAATAAGCTGATTTTTTGCAGGGGTGATATGATGAGGAGATCATCCTCACCAAAAGTCAGCTATTGATTCATCTTCCATGTGGGTACATCAAAATTGTTGTATGAAATTGTTGTCCCCTTATCCTGACCCAAACCTGACCCTTAGTTTTGGGTCAAGATAAGGGGACAACATTTGTAAGTCGGGCTTGGGTTGGGTCGGGTTGGGCCAAGCCTCAACCCTAACCCAACCCAATTTGATTGGGTTACCAAAAATCTAGCCCAAGCCCAACCCAAGTTCTAAAAGGGCTAACCCAACCCAACCCTAATGTCGGGTTCAACCCGTCGGGCTCGGGTTGAGCCTGCCCAAGTTGCAGCCCTACCAGCTTCTAGTGAGGATATTGAACAACCATCTTAAATCCCCAGGGTTCTTTTGTGATATCAAGTGCAACAAAAAACCTCTTGTGTGGTTTAGATAAAAGATGGAGATCATGAGGTGCAATCGGACGGCGAGTGTTAGTGAGAGTCGATTTTTGAGACCGTTTTCTAGATTTCAACCTCATCACCACTGGGTCAACATTAGATGATGTTAAAGGGTGAGATGGAGTCTACGTGAAGGGTAACTCGATCACTATTTATCCACTAGGAATATCAAGTGATGGAGATATCTCCCGAGGAACTTGATTCCACTAGAGAATGGAGGATCAAGTTCCAAGGGTGAAGACATGGAGATGTCCTGGGACAATGAGATCTTCTTACTTTCAAAGGAACCAAGATGGTGTGGACACGTGAGGGATGTCCTTATATGGGTTATAGGCATCACTCAAATCATCATGTGTATCAAATGCACTCATCACGATCAGAAGGGAAGGAATAGTATCATCAAACATAGTACTGGACCCACGTAGCAATCATATTAGATGGATATGTCAGCAAAATATCCAAGTCATCATCCAAATCAAAGAAAGAAACCAATTCTTCTAGATTATTGCCATGAGATGAATCTCTAAGATAAGGAAAGGTAGTTTCATAAAAAAAAACACATGTCTAGAGATATCGATCCGTCTAGTGGAGGGATTGAGACACTGAAACCCCTTGTGAACTGCATTGAAATCGATGATGACACACAAATGGCTCCTTGAAACGAATTTGTGAGGAGAATAATCACACAAATGGGAAGGCAGAAACAATCAAAAGTACAAATTAATGAAAAATTAGAAGACTTACAAAATTGGATTGAGTAAGAAGAGACTTGCTGAAGTGCAGCTAGAGGAAGCTAATTGATGAGATAAAAAGTAGTGGAAAATTCATCAACCTAGAGTTTGGCAGGACCAGGACTGTGAAAAGGAAGGGTAAAGTCAATCTCTATAACATGGCGATGTTTGCGCTCTGCACGTCCATTTTGTGCTTGTGTGTGGAGACATGAGACACATTTGAGAATTCCACAATTATCAAGATGAAGTAGGAATTCCATTTTTCAGAACTCTTGACCTCCAATACATTGAAAAACTTTGATTTTTGATTGAGTTGATTTTCAACGAGTTTTTGGAAACGAATAAAGATAGAAAATCAATTTTAGTTCTTTAGTATAGAACCATGTGTACATGCTCTAATCATAAATAAATATTATGTAATACTTAAAATCGAAAAATAGAGGAAATGGGTGAAGGTCTTCAAACATCAACATGATTCATTGATAACGGTTCATTACATGTCTTTTCATTGAGCATGAAAGGTAAAATGTTGGACATACCCAACTAATAGCTAGTACATAGAGAAGAACTGGATACATAATTAGAAGACTCGGTAATATTTTTTTTTCAAATTCAAAAAAATTGATCACTCTAATAGACGGATGACCTAATCAGGTGAGCCGTATATCTTGAGATGCCTTGATTGAGGATGAATATATGGATAAAAACATCGGTTTAAGTTGGTCAAGAGTGTACAATCCAACTTCCTAATTTTGGTCCCCAACACCTTCTCAGTTCCGCGATCTTTGATCGCAAACTAGACGAAGAAAATTCAAAGAGAGTTATCATCTTGTGTGAATTTATTGATAGAAAAAAGATCTCTTGAATATCAGAACGAAATGGAACTAGCATGAGAAATAGTATGAAAGGAGGTGTTACCTGTTAAGATTTGATATGAGCCCTAATACTATTGTGACCTAGTAAAGCAACCTAAGTTGTGAGTCATATGAAGCGAGGCCCCACTATCTTCGTAGCATTATGCATCCGAAGTGTTATTAATAGTCATTGATGCAACAGCCTCAAGTATGGGAGAGGACTGGAAGGCCCAATTTAGGTGATTGTAACAATCTAGAGCTTTATGTCCAAATTCTCCACATATTTGGAAGAATGTTTTTGTGAGAAACTTCTAGGAGATGATGCAGGACTGCCAAACACCGCTTGAGGGTGACTGAATTCTAGAAGTTCCTTGAGGGGAGCTAGAGGAATTACTATTATTCCCAAACTTGTGTCCCCTATAAATTTTTTTGATTCTATTGGAGTATTGTTCGAGAGGGTGTTGAAGTGAAAACCTCCCCCACTTTGATTATTTCTACTAGAATGTTTACCTCCTTGTGCCACAGAGGTAGTGTCATGTTAAGGTACAACAAGAGCGAAGGTTAGAATCAAATTTTCCCGGCTCAAGAAAGAGAGACCGACCTTCTTGGAAGATGAAAATGTCACATACATGTGGAATTTTGACTCGAGGCTTTTGAGAAGCCAGAACACCTAGTCATCATCAAGAATAGGGATTCCAATAGGAGCAATAGTGCAACAGACAACACAAAATTTGCTTTCATGTTCAAATCTGGATGAGGTGCCCCCCTTTAAGGAGTTGTAATTTTGTATGGAGCTTGAGTTCCCTTGTCTTGGATCTATGAGAATTGATTTCCTCAAGTTTGTCTAGATTTAATGAGCATGTGTTACATTGAGCACACATGCCAATGCTTCCCCAAAGCGTGTGACTATGAGCACACTGCTCACAAGTTGATCCGTATACTTTCCTAGTATTGAAATTCAAGGTTCAGTGCAGTAGTTTCATTGTCGAGTGTGATGATGGGAAAGGGGGAGGAGATTGACCCATCGACATGGTCAAGAAGATTTTGGCTACGAAGAAGTGACAAAACCTATTTGCGCCACGAGATAATTTGCAGAGTTTAACTTAATTGAGACAAGATTTGATATAGAAGAAAGGAATAAACAAGGATTGAAGGTAGAGGAAGAGATTATCTAATTTGCCATTAAAAAGAGAACAAAAGAGAAAAAAAAGGAAGAAAATATGATGGGCTTTACCATGCAGGATCTATCTCCGAGATAAGCATGTGAATTAATGTTACTTTGATACCATAATCAAGTTTAGAGACAGTAGAAGAAGACAAACATGAGTGAGACATCACACGCTATAGAGAGAAAGGGATGGATGTTGGGAAGAAAGAACAATAAACAATCTAAAGGAAAAAAGATGAATCACCCACAACGCAGATTTACGTGCTTCCCACTAGATTGAGGTATGTCCACGGATCCGCACCGATTCCAATATGCTCTGAGGCAAGAAAAGAAATCCCAACACAATGGATACTCGTATCTGATCAATTGAGGTATATATAACCCAAGACGAAACTAGGGTTTCCGTATCTCTATGTAAAAGTACAAAAATGCCTGAAAGCTGAGTTGCGGTGTCATGCCTTCATGTACAGTTTAGCACCATCAGGCTCCACATAACATAAGAATCTCCCACTTCGAGACTTACCATGAACATTTCCACTGAGCTTTAGTCTCTTTTCATTTGTCCCTTTTTGCCACAATTCCAACAACTACCATCTCCTTTTTTGAATGAGGTTCTGGATTTGCCCCTTCTCGATTTTGATCGACCATAGCTATTGCCTCCTATGTACGCCTTCTTCCTCTTTCTTCAACACTCAGGGCATTCCTTGATGTTTCACCCGAAGAACTTAAGGTTTTCTGCAAGCTTCCTAGCTTAGGATTACGCCTACGACATCATCGTACTTCAGCATTCTTGTTCTTGAAGAGTTGCTCACTACCATCACAAAATTGTTCCAACAGGCTAGTAACCACGATAAAATAAGAAGAGCCTTGATTACATCATCGAAGCTGATGCTGACGGATTCCACTAAGCCGTAAGCATGTTGAATTCATTGAGATGTGTAGCCACACTTCCATCATTGGCCACTTTCGTATTGAACAATCTCTTCATCAGAAAAATCTTATTTGAAGCAGAGGGTTTTCTGTACATCCTTGAGAGAGCAATCATCAAAGTTTCTGTCGTCTTATCCTTAGAGATATTAAATGCTATAGATACAACACGACTCAGCCGCATTGTACCTAGGGCTTTCTTGTCCGGTATGTCCCACTCGGCATTTTTCATCCTCTCATGCTTTTTCATTTTTCCTCTAAAAGGAAGATAGAGATCCTTCTGATAGAGGTAGTCATCCATCTGCATCTTCTAGAATTTGAAGTTTGAACCATCGAACTTCTCTATCCTCACTTTTCCTTATTCCGCCATCGATCTTGCTCAAACCCAATGCTCTAATACCAGTTATTGGGAAGAAAGAAGAATAAACAATCTAAAGAACAAAGATGCAATCACCCACAACACAAAGATTTACGTGGTTTCCTCTAGATTGAGGTACTTCCACGAATCCACACCAATATCATTATGCTCCGAGGCAACGAAAGAAATACACAATACAATGGATACTCGTCTCTGATCAACCAAGGTATATATAACCCTAAGACGAAACTAGGGTTTTCGTATCTCTCTGTAAAAGTATGAAAATGCCCTTAAGGGAAAAAGACTGGTATTAGAGCTCAACGCGAAGCTAGGCTGCAGTGTCGTGCCTTCATGTATAGTACTTTAGAACCATCAGGCTCCACATAACATTACAATGTGGGCATCACCAAGGTTTAAAATATCGTTCCATTTCATTATTTTGGTAAACTGATGGAACAAAATGTATCAATCAAGATGGAAGCATTCCATGTGAACCATTGAGTAGGAATGGAATTGGGAAGGAGAAAGTGAGGTCCCAACTGAGTAGAAATTCTTTAGAATAAACATTATCAATGAACAACTTTTTTGAGTTGATACATCTCACGCAGACCTTTGAAATGATCGTCTTTAATAGTTGAGTTTCAATAGTTGCTATATTTGAGATAGTTCTATTTTTTCAGTCCATACGTGATAAACAGATGCACAAAAAGGCCCTTGTTTGGTTGAGGCGCTTTCTCCGTCATCCAATTCAACTCAAATTGTCATTCATCTAACTCATTTTGATTGTTGAAGTTAATTGGATGGAGGAATAAATGAAATAGAGAATCTACATTGGAAGATGGGTTGCTATATATTTTCTTCAGAGTTATTACAGAAACAACATTTCAAATTTGATAATTGTCTAATATGAACAACCTAATCTTGAGTAATAAGCTTATTTTGTTGCAAGCCAAGCAATGAAGACATGTCTTGGAATCACAAACTTGTCTCCCATATAACTTTAAGCCATGATATCTTGGCAGATCTAACACCAACGCACTCCCATCATATTCAGTAAAGAAAGAACCATTTGGACTTGGTTTCCAAATGACCCTTAGCATTTCAATATAGGGAGGAAGAAGCGAGACATCATCCCAAAGTCCTAATTCTAATTTTCACCTGATTTGATTTTTTTCAGGTAAGAACTATGCCATCTCATACACAATCTCCTCCCATCTAAATACCAAATCCTCGAATTATGTTCCATTGAACTCCTTCAAGATAGATGACCAATGATATAGTAGAACTTTAATCTTCAAGATGATGGATTCAATAACAACCTTGTCTTTAAAGATGCAATAATATCTCTCTTTCCAAATGATCGAACAAGTAGCAAAGGGAAGCATCCTCCATAATATATAGCCACAATAGGAGAAGGAATTCGAAAATCAACCATGAAAGGGCTCAGAACACTCCAACGAATCGTCTAGCAAATATCGAATATATAAACAAAATACTCCACAGCCCATGGGAGAACTGATAATGAAGAAGTAGATGGTTGACTTGTTTAGTGTTGGATTTACAAATGAAGAATATATTGGGAATAATATTTCCCCTACTAATTGAGTGATGATAGGGCAATCTTACAATGCATCGCTATTGAAAAAAGTGCTACCTTGGAAGGGCTGGAGGTTTTCCACACCAAACTATAAAAAAATTGGAGTTTTACAAAGTAGATATCACAGAATAGAAAAACTTAACAAAAAGGCACCCTTAGAATTGCACATCTTCTAGATCCTAAATTCCTCCAAAGAGGGAGATATCTACTCCCCTCTGAGTCGACTTTCATGTGTCATCTCAAGCCTAATTCGATGTGGTATTAGTTTGTCCTCTCAAGCTACACAATCCTTAACTATGGCCTACTAGAGTCAGCTAGAGCATAGAAATATCCCCATACCAATTGTCCCCCCAAAACCTTACTTTATCATCCTTCCTAATCTTGAAGTGAATTCTTTCTTTAAAGACATTAAGTTTTTGAAATGCCCTTCCACACACCCACGATGTAAGAACAAGAAACAAGATTTCCATCCTACTCAAAACTTCTAATACCGTACTTAATATTAATAACCTCCTCCATAGGCTATCCATCCAAACCTCCACAAGCATATCCCAAGAGAGCTACATTTTTGTCTTTGAAATGAAATCCCCAAGGCCACCACCATCTTTTGGCAAATAGACCTTCCAATGTACTAGGTGGTATAGATGAGCATCTCCATCCCTTTAAGTTCTTTTACCAATTTTTCCAATCTGTTGACTATATTAATTGCGATTGAGAAAAAGAGACAAAGTGGATGAGAAGACTAAACAATGTGCTCTTAATATGAGTAACTTTGCCCCTTTTAAATAGATAACCAATTTTTTAAGAAGCAAGTCTAGTTTGGAATCTTTAATGAATGGATCCCATGTATATTTAGAAAGTGTAACTTGCACCAAAAGGACGTCCAAGGTACTTTACAGGGAACTGGCTCACTTCACAACCTAAGTTTCTTGCCAGATTCCTCAAATTAAACACATCGCCCATGACGGACGCCTCCCTTTTAGATAATTTGAGGTGTAAACCAAACACTACCTTAAAACACCGAAGAAGGCATCTCAAAAGTAGCAACTAACCCTGCAGAGCATCTATGAAAAACACTGTGTCATCCATAAATTGCAAGTTCGAAATTATAGGGCCAAGCACTATGGGGAATGGTAGCAACTTTCTTCCTCTTCTTCTCTTTCCCTATGGTTATTTTCTAAAATTCTAGTACTCATAATTATGTTTCAAATATCTTACATGTTTTTTTATTAGAGTATGAAAATCATGTATGACGAAGAGTACTTATGCTAGTTTTCATTTAAAAGGCATGTTTGTATTACGATCATTTTGCATGGTTTTAGAAAGATAACTTGTATCCCATGATTTTGGTTTTTATGCATATTCAATGGATTTGTTCATGCATCCCTTCATGTATATTTCTTGCTATGTTGTGTCTCTTCATTGCCTTGATATTGATGTACGATGCATGGGCTAACAGTTTTGTGAGGGTTCGGTACTTTGTGTCATCTGACTCCTTGGATGCTCCCTCGAATCCCAGTAGCATGCCTATAGAGCAAAGGGACTTGTGGACTCCAATGGTGAACGTGGTGGAATTTTGATAGCTTGGCCCGCTGTGTAGAAAGCAAGCCTCGTGGTACCTTGCTATGCATGATTACACTTGTTTTGCAATAGCAATATGATTAGAACATTTGGCGTTACCACAGTTGGTACCATAACATCATGTCCTAGGTCCAATATTGCAACTAGCACTTTTATGAGATCCTAGCCAAGATGAACATGAGGGAGACAAAATTTTATATGGTTATGACTCTCATGTCATATGTAATTTTTCTTTTTCTTTTAGGTATATGTTTAATTTATTTATGGTTACCGAAGTCCTAGATAGCATGTGACAAATGTATTGATCTTCATTTCTACACTCAATACTATTGTTTATGGTACTTTGATAACTTATGTGTCTTTTATGGTTGTAATATAATTTCTTAAAATTTTAAGGAATAATTTTTATATTTCTACAAAAATAACTATATTTCTACACTTGTCAATTTCTATTTCTAAGCTGACTCGTCATCCTCATCATCATCATCATAAGCCTTTCCCAATGGTATGGGGTCTGCTGCATGAATCATATTCCTCCATTCAATGGATAAGGTTTCATGGTATGATTTGGCAAAAGTGTTACACCGGCTGCCAAAATATAAATTTTAAACATTTGCCCATCATATTGATTTTTGGCATTGTACTACTATTGTTGAGGAAATTTAATAATTTGCACGTGGGTTGTCCTAGTCTTTAGTGAGTTTGTTTACCTAGTCCTAGGAGTTTGTTTTTAACTAGGATAGTGCCTATTTTCATGTTGCTTTCAGTTATGTATTAGCCTATTTATAGGCTGTTTGTTTATCAATGAAAAGTAGAAGAAGTTTATCCTCTGCTTCCTACTGTTATTGTGCAAAACATTTTATTAGTTTCTTGTTCTTATCAACTATGAGGTGTGACCCATTAAATGTTGGTTTTCAATCCTTTGTATGCGAGCTACATGTTCACATATTGTGCTTAAGGATGAAGGATCAGAGAGAGAGAGAGAGAGAGAGAGAGGAGAATGACTTTGAAATAATGTGAAGTTGGTAATGCCACATAAACTCATCTATGTTGATGAACAAGTTATTATTTATACCATTGCCTTAAGTTCTATTGAATAAATTTAAATTATTCATAAACATGAGAGTAAAAAAATTAAAAAAGATCCATTTTCTCATTAATCCTTATCCATCATCATAAATTTTTGACGTACTAAATTGTTTTTATTGATCAACATAATAAATTATAAATATCTAAATTAAGATTTGCTTCCATATAGTCAATGTGTAATATACTATATGCTAAACCATTATTTGTTATTGCTATGGCTATCCATGATTTAGAGTTGAGGGGATGATTCTCGATTCATATCCACAGACCCACAATTGTCTTCAGATCACTTGCCAACCATGAACAAGCCTTGGAGACTACCATTCATTGTAAACCTAAACATGATCTTTGCCTTATGGGATTATTACATTCTTTGAGGTGAGTTCAATTATAAACATTATCGTTGTGAGAATATGCCATTCATGTTCATCCAACCATCATCATAAAGAAAAAGAGAATATATAGACAATTTTACGTGGTTCACTGCCACCAACTTGGTAGGTATATCCATGGGCTCTTTAGAGTTAATCCACCATTCATAAGTCATTTTACGATCCAACACAGGGAAAGATGGACCTTTGGTGGTAATTTATCCATTTAATGGATCATAATTCATGGTATGATTTGGCAAACATTTTACACCGTCTGACGAACATATTGATTTTGGGCCTTGTACTACTGTTAGGTGCGACCCATTAAATGTTGGTTTTCAACTGCACATTGCTATGCATGAACACCCTCTAACTCACTCATGCCCCCATTTGTTGGTACTCCAAATACCCTATGTATCCTGGCTGTTTCCCTCCCCTCATCAACTACACATTGCATATAGTAGGAACTAAGAGGTCCATAATGGATCTTAACCAAATCTATTGTGAATAGGTATGACATAACTTCAAGCTCCCTATCCATATGCCTAGATCATGTGCCTTGGTTGTTGCATGATACTCATATTTGTAGTATGATGAGGAGGAGCTACCAATACCCTACATTAAAATTATCAAACACAAAATATGTACAATCTTTACTCATATAATAAAGATTATTACCTAATATATTCACACATCTTAATATATTTTTCTAGTTTATTTTAAATTTTTATGTATGAACTATGAATATTATTAAAGATTATATGTACCTGTAGCTTGCTTAAAACACATCGTATATGCACGTATTTGCCACACTTAAGGGTTTCTTAATCTTTTTTAATTTTTTATTTTAATTGAAACTTAATTTTTAATTATAAAATAAATCTATAAAGAGATAGTTAAACTCTCAGATCTAATTTATTCTAATCATCAAATACTACATGTAATTTACATGTCCTCTCTAATAGTAAATGGTAATAATTGTTAAATCTCTATAATCCATAAATATTTAAAAGCAAATTAATCCGACCAAGTCATAGATTAGAATGAAGTTGCACAATATATAATTAATTCAGAAACGATTATTGAAGTTTATGGTGAAAACAATAGAAATTGGTGATCTCTAATTATTCTATATTTTCACCCTAAGAACACTATGTGTTGATAAATCTAGTGTAAATGCATAATAGATCTATAGATCTCAATCTCTAATGAATGTATCTCTCTTAGACCCTAATTCTATCAAATATCCACAAAGAAAACAAATTTTATGATAGGATCAATAACTTTATCCTACGAAGGACCCAAAATTTGGTTTTGATCTTCTCTGTTGATCAAAGTAACAAGTTTTTCACATAAAATTCAAAATGGAGGTATCTTTTGATGTTGGTACGGCTCATAATCAAAATATTTTGGTCATTTTTTTTAAATTTGTAGAATTTAATAACGTGATGATGGATGAATCTAACCATGCAATACTACTTCATTCTTATAGATGGTGAATTTTTTTGATATAAAGCTCCAAATAGGTCTGCAACAAATAGTTAGTGGGGGGGGGGAATTCTATATGCATGATGTGACTATGCCACATGGCACATTTTGTTAATATGCTTATGATAGTCATCCAAATGTCTAGCCATTATATTTAAGTGTATTTTCATGTTGGGCTTCATGAGAAAGCACTAGGAGCCCATGGATGAATGCATTGGCATCAAGACCCATGATAAAAAATAATGCTCAAATCCAATGACTAGGGATCACAAATCAAGCTGATTTTCAGTGTTTAGGTTCACTAAGTATGTCCCAAACATTCATGGGCCACTTGCCACCAAACTACACCATCTATAGAGAAGATTCCATATGCTTCAAGCACCGTATATATACATATATCACATATGTCAATGTGCTAATTGTTGACATTTTTGTTGAGTCAATTTAATGAATTATCCTTTAATCTTACTTACATAGATGATGATTTTTTATTTATTTGGGATATAAATCATAAACAACCATTTATACTAGTTCTATAGCTACTTGAAATGCATGTACATTGTGTTATTGTTTGAGGTTGTCACCAATATGTTAAAGATTGAGAGAGAGAGATAGGGAGAGAAGGAGAGATTAGGGTTTGAGAGAGAATGGGGAGATTCAAGTGAATATTCAATTTCCCATAAGTAATATTTATAAGTAGGAGAAACCCCTTCTACAAGTAAAGGAGAAATCGTGTGGGTCAAGTGGGGGCCCACCACTTAATCCACTAACATGAAATAAAGAGATTGTGGGTTAAGTGGGTGGGCCCATCACTTAACCTATAAGCAATAGAGAATAAACCCCACAGGGGGGTAGTGGAACGTAGCCCACTAAGAACACCCCCACGTGGGTGTACATAGAATCCAACACTCCCCCTCAAGCTGGTGCGAAGATATCTATCATGCCCAGCTTAGCTATCAATGTATTCAGGATTGACTTGTTGACTCCCTTAGTAAGTATATAGGCAACCTGCTCATGAGTCCTTACATAGGGTGTACAAATTAATCCCTGTTGAAGCTTCTCCTTGATGAAGTGCCTATCAACCTCGATGTGTTTAGTCCTGTCATGCTGAACTGGGTTGTGAGTGATGCTAATGGCCGCTTTGTTGTCGCAATAGAGGCTCATTGGGTCTGTCACCTTGACTCCCAGTTCTGCTAACATGATCTTCAACCACAAGAACTCACACACTCCATGTGCCATGGAGCATAACTCTGCCTCTGCACTAGATCGGGGGACAACTGGTTGTTTCCTGCTCCTCCAAGACACTAAGTTGCCTCCAACAAAGGTACAATAACCTGATGTAGACCGTCTATTGCTCACTGCACCTGCCTAATCTAAATCACCGTATGCCTCCACCCTGAGGTGGCCATGAACTCCAAATAATATGCCTCGACCTGGTGACCACTTGAAATACCAAAGAACTTTGTGTGCAGCCTCAAGATGTGATGACCGAGGTGAATGCATGAATCAGTTAATGACGCTTACTGCATAAGCAATGTCAGGCCATGTATGGACAAGATATATCAATCTACCAACCAATCGCTAAAATTAGGCAGGATCACCTAGAAGTGTACCATCTTCAGAATTCAGGTGATGGTTCTGATCAATAGGAGTATCTGCTAGTTGCGAACCCAAATACCCAGTCTCACTCAGTAAGTCTAGGACATACTTTCTCTGTGAAATGAAGATGCCTTTCGATGACTTGGCAACCTCAATCCCTAGAAAGTATCTCAATGGTCCTAGATCTTTCGTCTCAAACTCAGACAACAATAAGGCCTTGAGCCTTGTGATCTCTGTCGGGTCACTCCCCGTAATGACTATGTCATCCACATATACGATCAATGCAGTGATACTAGTCTATAGATGCATCACAAACAGAGTGTGATCTGCCCGACTCTGTGTGTAGCCTACCTTTCTCACTGCATTGTTGAACCGTTCAAACCAAGTTCGAGGAGATTGCTTCAACCCATATGAAGCTTTCTTCAGTCTGCACACCCTGTCATCACTTCCAGCAAGCTTCAACCCTGGTGGCACTTTCATGTAAACTTCCTCTATTAGGTCCCCATGTAGAAAAGCATTCTTTACATCCAGCTGATGTAAAGGCCATGACTTGTTTGTAGCCAAGGACAGTAGAACCCTGATTGAGTTCATCTTGGCTACATGTGCAAATGTCTCCTGGTAATCTATCCCATAGGTTTGGGTGAACCCCTTGCCAACTAGCCGAGCTTTGTACCTATCAATGGAACCATCTACCTTGTGCTTCATGGTAAAGACCCACTTGCACCCCACTGGTTTCTTCCCCTTGGGTAAAGAAATAAGATCCCATGTCTTATTTTTTTCAAGAGCATGCATTTCGTCTATCATAGCCCCTTTCCACTTTGGGTGACTAAGTGCATCTGCAATGGTAAATGGTAAGGAAACAAACGAAACAGTGCTAACAAATGTCTGATAAGATGGAGACAATAACTGGTAAGAAACGAAGTGAGAGATAGGGTGCTCGGTGCAAGTGCACACACCCTTACAAAGTACAATGGGTAGATCCTCCTCTGGAGTAGGAGTTTCTGAGGATTCATGAACTAAAACAGGGGTAGAAACAATACCTGGATCTGGATCCAAGGGTAGACTGGCAGGCACAGAATTAGTGACTTGTCCTTTCTTCCTGGATCTGGCATGAACTCGCATATCCGCCGCTGTAGTAGTAGAAGTGTCATTGTCAATAGTAGGCACAGGAGTGGAGATGGGTACAAGAACTGGCATGGAGATAGGGCTCTCGTCCACAATATCACACTCCCCCTGAAGAGAGACCCTACTGCCAAAGAACGGAACGTGCTCAGCAAAGGTGACGTCCAAAGATGTGAAAAGTCGACCCGAACCCGGATGATAGCATTTGTATCCCTTCTGAGTAGAAGGGTACCCCAGGAAAATACATCTCAAGGCCAGTGCATCAAGTTTGTCACGAGAGTGACGATGAACATGCACATAGCATACACACCCAAAGACTTTGGGAGGAACAATGAAGGCTGGACTATCGGGACACAGGACAGACAAAGGGGTCTGAAAGTTAAGAATGCGAGAGGGCATGCGATTAATGAGATATGTGGCAAAAAGGATGGATTCAGACCAAAAAGATTTTGGAACCTGCATCCCAAGACGAAGGGCACGCTCAACCTCGAGAAGGTGACGATTTTTTCTTTCAACTTTCCCATTTTGTTGGGGAGTCGACGGATAAGAAGTTTGATGTACAATGCCATGAGAGGCAAAGTAATCTCTAAGGCTCCTGTCTAGGTACTCACCCCCATTATCAGATCAGAGAATTTTGAGTGGCGTACTGAACTAAGTGGTGACCATCTTATGGAAGGTCTGAAAAATGGAAGAAACCTCATCTTCGACTTCATAAGATATACCCAGGTAGAGCCACTGAAATCATCAACAAATGTAACAAAATATCAGAATCCAAATAAAGACATCACTAGGGTAGGACCCCACACATCAGAATGCACAATATTGAAAGAAATAGTACTTTTATTTTCACTAAGAGTTCACAAGTTTCACAGTGGAACAGAACATCGCAAAGAGAAGAGAAAGCAATAAAGACACGCTTTAAAACTAACATGGGTACATGACCAAGCCGGTTATGCCAAAGCAATAACTGGTCTTTATTGACTCGACTATTGCTACCGACGCTGGACTGATGTGCTGAAGAAGAAACTGAGCTATCTAGGAGGTACAAGCCACCTTCCTCACATCCACTGCCAATCGTCCGCCTCAACTCCAGATCCTGAAACACACAGTGAGAAGGAAAAAAGGTTACACTGCAATTAAGATTCTTGGTAAGGCTACTGATAGATAAAAGATTAGTTGTAAACTGAGGAACATGTAGTACCGATGACAAGGTTAGTGCTGAAGAGGCATGAACATTGCCCTTCCTGAAAACAAAGGAAAGGTGCCATCAGCTATCCTAACCTTGTCAAGACCAGAACAAATAGAATAATTGGAGAAAACTGAAGACATACCAGTTATATGATCTGAGGCCCTTGAATCGATGATCCATGAGGGACTAGAAGGAACATTGGAAACAGAGAAAGCAGATCCAGTACTTGTTTGGGCATAGGTGGAGGTAGAAGTGGAGACTTGCCCATTGAGCTGGGCCATCATACGACGAAGTCGCTCAAGGTCACTGGGAGAAAAAGAGTCCATATCCCCAGTGGTAGGAGGTGCTGAGGGTGCAGTGTCCTGAGCCACAGAAAGTGCTGTAGGAGGCTCCTGTCTCACTGAAGATCACTGATGTGGATTTGGGCCCAGACTCGGTGGGCGCCCATGCAGCTCCCAACAAGTGTCCTTCACATGGCCTAGACGGCTGCAGTGATCACACTTGGGACGTCTTTTGTCATCATTGATCTTCTTTTGAAAGGATTTCTGACCCTTCTGAGATGCAGAGGCAAGGGCAAATCGATCATGAGTATCACTACCACTGCATAGCAGCATGGTAGTGCGACGACTATCTTCTTCCTGAATGTAGGCATAGACCTGTGCCAATGAAGTAAGGGGAGGAGATCTGCCAAGTATCTGAACATGGGCAGCCTCGAAGCTAGGATGAAGACCCGAAAGGAACTGGAATATCTGGGACTGCTCAACCATAGCACAGAAAGACTTCACATCCGCAGCACAAACCGGGGTGTAGTCTTGATAATGATCGATCTCTTCCCATTTGCTTCGGAGAGAAGCATAATAGGTACCAAGCTTGAGCTCCCCCTGTCGGAGACAAGCAATCTCTTGCTCTAACTCATAGAGCTTTGCAAAGTTGCCAACCTAGGAATAGGTTTCGGTAACAGAATCCCAGATTTCCCTCGCTGTAAGAAGGAACATGAATCCCCTGCTGATCTGGGGTTGCATCGAATGGAGAAGCCAAGACATCACCGTAAGGTTCTCCATAACCCATTTTCGGTAGAATTTGTTTGTGGTGGCAAGTTGGACTGTCTTTCCTGTGAGGTACTCACTGTAGCCACATCCCCCGATGTACATGAGTGCCGATGTCTTCCACTTGAGTTAGTTGGTCCCATCAAACTTGACCGTAGTGATGCATAATTGGGGTTGTGGTCTCCATGAGAACTATGAGACGGAGTGTTATCTTCAACTGATGAAACCTCTGATGAACTCATCATAGTAGAAGGCCCAGAAATAACCAACTGATGAACAGAAGGTCTGCGGAACTTAAACCAAGGTTCGGGGGGTTCCTAGGAGCACTTTGGGAGGTGCGGCTAGGGTAGAAGTGCCCGGGGAACCTTGGTTTCCAAAAAGTAGAAAACCCAAAAAAGGCAAAATCGGATCCGGGCCAAAAACTTGGGGGATTTTTAAAATTGGAGATCCGACAGTCAAAAAAATCCCAAACCAAGCTCTATAGATCCCAGATAATCAATAGGGAGTTGCGGTTAGGGTAGAGAGCCCAAACAACGTGCGAATCTCGAGGTAGAAAAAACCCAAAATCTGAACCAGGGAACTGATTTTTTGAACCGGAGATCCGACGATCAGAAATTTGTCAAACATGACTCTGTAGATCCCAGAGGGTAGAGAACCCAAGCAGTGCACGAATCTCAAGAAAATAAAAAAAAAACCCAAAATCTGAGCTGGGAATCAAATTTTTGGAACCGGAGATCCGATGATCCAAAAATTCTGAAATAAGTTTCTGTCGAACCTTACTGGCCCTATGAGAGGGGCGGTTTGGGTAGAGAGCCCAAAAATGACATGAATCTCGAGGAAAATCAAAACCCAAAAAACTTCGATATACGTGTTCTCTGAAAAAATTGATAAAAATCCTGAAGAACGGGGATAGAGTGGATCTCTGACAACTGATAGCAGGCAATGCACTAGGAATGATAGATCTCTGGTTCCTTTGCTTCAGAAAAGATCCAAGAACTTCGCAGGAGGACCCTCTACGATTTGCTCAAAACTTGCCCGGACTTCGGATGCCCACATATAAGATCTTCATGGAAACTCTAGGGGACAATGATTTAGGCCCTAGAGTAACCATGATCTGATACCATGTTGTTGTTTGAGGTTGTCACCAATATGCTAAAGATTGAGAGAGAGGGATAATGGAGGTTAGGGAGAAAATGAGAGATTAGGGTTTGAGAGAGAATATTCAATCTCTCATAAGTAGTATTTATAAGTAGGGGAAACCCCTTTTACAAGTAAAGGAGAAATCATGTGGGTCAAGTGGGGGCCCACCACTTAATCTACTAACATGAAATAAAGAGATTGTGGGTTAAGTGGGTAGGCCCATCACTTAATCCATAAGCAATAGAGAATAAACCCCATGTGGGGTAGTGGAATGTAGCCCACTAAGAACACCCCCAAATGGATGTAGATAGAATCCAACACATTGAAGGGTTATACTTTTGTTACATTTTGATATATTTCGAATTGTTTCGTGAAAAACATTCGATTTCTGAGGGAAAGATCATATGTATTGTTCATTTAGGCCAAAATCTTGGTGAACGGTGAATTTTGGTCAAATGTTTTTATTAAAGCTCCCAAACCCAAAATTTATTTAACTCTAAGTTGATTCTCCTAGGCTATATATTTAATAAATGGCAAGTCTAATTCAATTTATTTGTGGAATAACTTGTAAGAGCGGATTAGAACTAAAATATAGGGTTTTGTATTTTGTTTCAAGGTACGACATAATCCTTCAAGAAAAATATTTTTATAATTTTATAGAAAAGGGTCTAGAGGTATGCATCGGATATACAAATGGATGATACATTTGCACTAGTTTTGTGTGCGCGTTGAAGGATCATTTTTGGATGATTTTCATCCTAAATTTCCATGGTTGTGCATGAGCAGACGATATGTCGTATAGCTTTGCCCAATTTATGACATGGCCGAGTATAACTTTTTCAAAAAAATACTATTTTTCAATTTATTTAAATATTATAGAAATTTTGTAAATATAAAAACCTATTAGTAGATTGGACATTTAATGTTCAATCATTAGGAGAAATTAGTTGATGGCCTAACTTTCTGTTTTAGTAGTATTTTGTAATTAACAAAGTATATTTTTTTTTTGATAAGTATTAATTAACAAAGTATATTTTTATTAAAGGTAAAACAAATAGTGGATCCTTAGTATATCAAATCAATGCACAAACATGTAATCATTTATAATCTATGACCAGAGATCACAAATTAGGTGATTTTCAGGGTTTAGGTTCACTAAGTATGTACCAAACATTCATAGGCCACTTGCCACCAAACTACATCATCTATAGAGAAGCTTCATATGCTTCAAGCACATGATCCTTTTCCCCTTATATATACACATATATCACATATGTCAATGTGCTAATTGTTGACATTTTTGTTGAGTCAATTTTATGAATTATGCTTTAATCTTATATAGATGATAATTTAATTTTTATACGGGATATAAATCGTAATCAACCATTTGTACTAGTTCTATAGCTACTTGATATGCATGTACATTGAAGCGTTATACTTCGATTGGTTTAGTGAAAAATATTCAATTTTTAGGGGAAAGATCAGATGCATTGTTCATTTTGACCAAAATTTTGTTGAACATTAAATTTTGGTCAAAAGTTTTTATTGAGGCTCCCAAACCCATAATTTATTTAGCTCTAAGTTGATTCTCAATTATTAATGAATGGAAAGTCTAATTCAATTTATTGGTGGAAAAACTTGTTAGAGCGAATTAGAACTGAAATATAGGGTTTTGTAATTTCTCAAGGTAATGACATAATCATTCAAGAAAAATACTTTTTGTAAATGTTTATAGAAAAATGGTCTAGAGGTGTACCTGTGTACATGCATCAGATATACATGTCCACAATACATTTGCACTAGTTCTGTGTACACGTTCAAAGATTTGTTTTTGGACGATTTTTATCCTAAATTTCCATGGTTGTGCATCAGCGGACGATGTGTTTTATAGCTTTGCCCAATTTATGACATGGCTGAGTAAATTTTTTTTCCGCAAAAATACTATTTTTCAATTTATTTAAAAATTATAAAAATTTCGTACATATAAAAACCTATTAGTAGATTGGACATTTAATGCTCAATCATTAGTAGAAATGATTTGATGGCGTAACTTCTGTTTTAGTTGTATTTTGTAATTAATGAAGTGTATTTTTATTGAAGGTGAAACAAATAGGGGACCCTGCATCAAATCAATGCACAAACATGTAATCATTTATAATCTAATGATTTAAATTATTATTATTTTATTTATAAAAATAAAACATAAAGATGTGTAATGAGGTAGTTAATAGTCTGCATTATTTAAGAAAATATTTAACATATTTATATATACATTAGGGTAGTTCACATGTTGTCTAATGCATTAATGCTTATGTCGATTTTGACTGTTTTGTCTTGTTCAAATAGATTTTTCGTGAAGGGTAAATTATCACTTTCTCGCACAGGATCCTAGTCATTAGAGGCAAGTAGAAGTTTTCATATAACTATTGTGGGATGGTAAATGGCAGCAGATGGGTGATATGTTAATGCAGCACCTAGCTAGTGGTTTTCCTAACATTGCACTTATATAGTATATCTGAAGGATTTGAAACTGTAGATGCAAAGGCTTTTTGGAAGAGATAGTTGCTGATAAATAGGAGAAAAGTTGAATTGCGAGTGACTTTAGGACATGATGGAGCAGTGGTGACAACATGCTGATATAGTTCAGCTCGTGGACAGTGAGATTTTAATGGTGCCACCAATTGTGTCACAGCACAATAAATGGCGTATCATAGAGTTATTGTTTGGAATTCTCCTAGTGATTAGTAGGATAAGAATGAAGGAGGAGATTGCAGGCCACCAAACAGATTTTTGATATTCTATTAAGTACCAAGTGGTATTTTTTTAAGTATTGGCATATCAAGTTCTAGTAGGAGTGTCCATCCACTCAGGTTTTTCTAATGTACAGTGCATAAAGTAACCCATAGCCCTTGCATAAGAAATGTCGTTGATCGATCGACATCCACACTAGTGAGACAATGCAAAATAAATGAGGTCAAAGGATTCATAGCATGGGAATATTACAAAGAACTTAGTATGGGATGTTAGATATATTTTCAAACTATATACAAAAGTTGCGTTTTTCTCCTCATGTGCTTTGTTCTTTTTCCTTGTAAAAGAGTGTGTAAGTTTAGTGCCACATTGGAAAGGGAAAGAAAATAAATGTAGTCTTTATAAAGTAGAAAGCTCTCCCATACATGTGTAATTAAGAGACATCTAAAGAGGAAAGATTGTGTGTGGTGTGAAGCACCACCATAATGCAAATACAGAGTATTCGTGTAGCATTCATATTGTGCATAATCCAAACTCAACCACCAGTGGTCAAATGGGTTTTAGTGTATCGTGAAGGCGATCTCTCAAGACCCTTTGTGCATTCATGATCTTCGATCGAGAGGGGAGAAATATTGATCTTCTCAAGTTGAAAACTATTGATCATCATCAACAAACTTTCTTTTTTCCTTTATTGTCATTCTTTAATGTTAGTGTTAACATAAATACACAATTATTTTACAACAAATTTTGACGATATCCTCTGTTTAAGAATGGAGTCAACTTCAATTGATCCAATCAAAGTTATGAACCAAGATCTAGTCGCCTAGATTGTATTGATGGATGCTATTGTCATGGACCTACTTGTAATATCTTATATTCTACAGGGGGCCCTTGTAATATTGTAAAACTTCACTTAATATATATATTGGGTGAAATCGTGTAGGCTATTCTAAGCTCTACAGGATTTCTCCTCTTCCCCCAATTCTCTTCTCCTCTCCTCTCTTCCATCTCTAACCCTAATCTCTTATTCTGGTTACGATCCAAGATTACAACATGGTATCAGAGCATGGTTATGTAACCATGGCTCAATCCTAGAGGTCTGAAGAACCCTAGGGATTGCGAAATTCGATGCGAAGGGCTTTCCAAAGAAGGAGATCATCTCCCATGGATAGCTGTAGGCTTTAGAAGAGTCTGAAACCCTAGCCGCCCACTTCAAAAGGTTGGAGAAGTTCTCCTAGGCCTAGCCGCCCACTCCAGAAGCCTGGAGAAGAGCCACCAAGACTAGCCGCCCCTTCCAAAAGGTCAGAAAAGATCCTCTGGACCTAGCCGTAGGTCTCAGAGGAGTCCAGGCCTACAGATCACTACGGTGAAACTCGACGGGACCAACTACCTCGCATGGTCTCAATCTGCCAAGATGTACATCACCGGACGAGGCAAAGCCGGCTATATCACTGGACGCGTCACTGCACCTGATTCCTCCGATGCTGCGTTTGAGAAGTGGGAAGCGGAAAACTCGATGGTCATGTCATGGCTGCTTCACTCCATGCATCCATCGATCAGCACAGGCTTCCTCTTTCTCCCGACTGCCAAGGATATATGGGACACTGAATCTCAGACCTACTCCCAAGATGGGAATTTTGCTAGGATGTATGAACTTCAGCAGGAGATAGCACATCGGAAGCAAGACGATCTTCCTTTGGGATCATACTACGCTGCGTTACGCAGCAAGTGGGAAGAGGTAGATCACTACCAGACCTACACCCCTGCATGTACCAAGGATGCTACGGAGTTCCAGAAGATGATTGTGTGCAGACACATATTCGAGTTTCTTAGCGGCTTGAACCAGAGCTATGAGCAGGTTCGAGCCAACATCTTAGGCAGAGATCCACCGCCGTCGACCATTACACAGGTCTACTCCTACATCCAGAGTGAGGATAGTAGGAGGAGAGCTATGAGCTCTAAGACAAATGCCGATGTTCCTTAATCTGAGAAGTCTGCCTTGGCCACTCAGAAATTGAGCAAACCCACATCCAAGAAGGATGGGGATCTTGATGATCGTGATTGACTCAGATGTGATCACTGTGGCAAGCGTCGCCACACTCAGGAGACCTGCTGGAGTCTTCATGGTCGTCCCGCACAGTTCTTTGGGGGGAAGCAAGGCTCCTCAAACAAGCCCTCTGGTAGCAAACATGGAACCTCAGCCGCTCATGCCACTAGTCAAGATTCCTCTGATGTGACCCCTTTCTCTGGGCAGTCCAACACCTTCTCTAGTATGGACATTGACAGGCTTTGACAATTACTTACTCAGCTTGATGGCCCTTCCCCACCTACATCATCCTTTGCTCAGACAGGTACATCCCATTCAGCCCACCATGTGTCTACGGCACCCATTGGTCCTTCCTGGATCATTGATTCTGGTGCCTCCGGTCATATGACTGGTATGCCATCCCTTTTCTCCACCTATAATATCCGCTCGGGTAAGGACAAGGTCCGTGTGGCCGATGGCACCTTCTCCTCTATCTCAGGGAAGGGCACTATCTTTGCCACACCCACTTTGTCTTTATCCTCTGTACTTCATGTTCCTAAATTCACCACTAACCTGCTTTTTGTTAGCCATCTTACTAAGAGCCTAAACTGCAATGTTACCTTTTTTCCTACTCACTGTGTTTTTCAGGACTTGGAGACGAGGCAGATGATTGGCAGTGGTTGTGAGGATGGTGGATTGTACCTGCTCGATAGCGAGCCGACTTCATATTCTGTTGCACATCAGTCTAGTGCCAATGTCAGTAGTTCTAGCATTAATAAAGACCTGTTAATGCGATGGCATAACAGGCTAGGTCATTTACGCTTTCAGTCATGAAGAGTCTGTTACCTCAGTTTGCGTCTATTCCTTTTTTTGAGTTCAACTGTGAAACTTGTGTACTTGCAAAACAATGTCGGGTGTCTTTTTCGACCAGTAATAAAAAAAGTACGTTTCCTTTACAGCTTGTGCACTCTGATGTTTAGGGACCCAATCCCACCACTTCTATCTTTGGTTTTTGCTACTTTGTGGTTTTTGTAGATGACTACAGTCGTTACACGTGGATCTACCTTATGAAATCAAAAAATGAGGTGCATACTATCTTTCAGACCTTCCATAAAATGGTGTGCAATTAATTGGGCACCACCCTAAAAGTCTTACGCACTGACAATGGGGGGGAATACATGTACAGTGGCCTTGCCTCCTACTTTGAAGAGCATGGAATTCTTCATCAGACTTCATGTGCCAATACACCTCAACAAAATGGGACCGCTAAGCGAAAGCATCGCCATGTCCTGGAGGTTGCTAGGGCACTTCTTCTTGGTACTCGGGTACCCAAGGGTTATTGGGCTAACGCTGTGTTGACGGCATCCTACTTGATAAATTGGATGCCCTCTCGTGTCTTGGGGTCAAAGTCTCCCCTTTCACTCATGTTTCCTTCCTGTCCTGTGTTCTCCATTCCACCTAAGGTCTTTGGTTGTGTTTGCTATGTTCACGCCCATCACAAGAGGGACAAGTTAGATCCAAAAGCCGTTCGATGTGTGTTCCTTGGCTATTCATCCGCTCAGAAGGGATATCGGTGTTTCCATCCCTCTACCCGTCATTGGTTTGTTTCTCTAGATGTTACCTTTTTTGAGAGTCATCCCTTCTTCTCAGTTGATCGAACTTCTCTTCAGGGGAAGCTTGGGAGTATTGACGAGAGTCCGATACCTCCACAGGGGGAGATTCCTCAACCAGTACCCCTTGATTTGCCTGATGAGTCTCCTGTACCCTTGTCCTTATCTCCTACTGACACTGTGCCACAGGATCCGCAACTGAAGACATATGCCAGACGACGTCAAAAAGAGAAATAGTCCACCATCCAAGCTCACTGCTAGGAAATCCAACTCGATCCAGGTAATCGTGTCCTCAGTGTTCCTCATGATGATATGTCTGTTGCTCCTTCTACTATCCTACTCATAGACATTGATGTACCTATTGCTCATCGGAAGGGTGTTCAGAACTGTGTTACCAAGCACCCTATCTCTCACTTTGTTTCCTATCAACAGCTCTCACCATCCTATAGGGCATTTGCTACTTCCCTATCCAGTGTCGCTCTGCCATCCGGTGTCTCAGATGCCCTCAGCCAGCCTCAGTGGAAAGCAGCCATGCTAGAGGAGATGACAGCTCTAGAAAAGAATGGTACTTGGGATTTGGTTCCATTGCCTAGAGGAAAGAAACCCGTGGGGTACAAGTGGGTATATACAGTGAAATACAAAGCAGATGGAAGCATCGACAGGTACAAGGCCCGTCTCGTTGCAAAAGGGTACACACAGACTTATGGGATTGACTACCAGGAGACGTTTGCTCCAGTAGCCAAGATGAACTCAGTTCGAGTTCTGTTATCTCTTGCAGCAAATTTTTCTTGGCCCCTCCACCAGTTGGATTTCAAGAATGCCTTCCTCCATGGTGATTTAGAGGAAGAGTTCTACATGACAGGTCCTCCGGGGTTCAGTCCGACTGGGAGTAAGGAACTTGTGTGCAGACTGAAGAAAGCCTTGTATGGGCTTAAACAGTCACCAAGGGCTTGGTTTGAGAGGTTCAGTTCTACAGTCAAGAAGATTGGCTACTCGCAGAGTCAGGCGGACCACACTCTCTTCATTAAGAGAAGTCAAGGTCGTCTTACTGCTCTTATTGTATATGTGGATGATATCGTGGTCACAAGAGATGACCCAGATGAGGTTTGCAGATTGAAAAAATACCTCGGCATAGAGTTCGAAATCAAGGATCTAGGAACCTTGAGATACTTTCTAGGCATTGAGGTTGCTAGGTCAAAGCAGGGTGTGTTTATCTCACAGAGAAAGTATGTACTTCATCTCCTTCGAGAGTCAGGAAACTTGGGAGCTAAACCAGCCGATACACCTATAGAGCAGCAACATTGGCTGAATCCTGTTGATGGGGATCCCATTGCTGATGCAGGCCAGTTCCAGAGACTTGTTGGGTGTCTCATCTACCTTTCGCTGACACGACCAGATATTGCATACGCAGTCAGTGTCATCAGTCAGTTCATGCATGCCCATCGCTCTCCACATCTTGAGGCAGCACACCGAGTGTTACGCTATCTTAAGGGGGCTCCAAGGAAGGATCTCCTGTTTAGTACGAATGGACACCTAGAGTTGAAGCTTATACAGATGCTGATTGGGCAGGTTCAGTCACTGACAGACGTTCCACATCAGGGTACTGCATGTATGTGGGAGGTAATCTGGTGTCTTGGCGCAGCAAGAAGCAACCAGTTGTCGCCTGCTCCAGTGCCGAAGCAGAGTACCGTTCTATGGCTCATGGTGTATGTGAGCTTCTATGGTTGAAGACTATGCTCAGTGAGCTCGGATATCCTGTCAAAGGGTCTATGCAACTGTATTGTGACAATAAAGCAGCCATCAGCATTGCTCATAATCCAGTTCAACATGATAGGACAAAGCACATTGAGGTAAACCGTCACTTCATCAAAGAGAAACTTGGTCAGGGACTTATTTGCACACCGTATGTCCATACTACTGATCAAGTTGCAGATGTGTTAACTAAAGGTGTTACTAAAGGGATCTTAGAGCACCTGTTATCCAAGCTGGGCATGATAGATATCTTCGCACCAGCTTGAGGGGGAGTGTTGTCAAGGACCTACTTGTAATATCTTATATTCTACAGGGGGCCCTTGTAATATTGTAAAACTTTACTTAATATATATATTGGGTGAAATCGTGTAGGCTATTCTAAGGTCTACACAATTTCTCCTCTTTCCCTAATTCTCTTCTCCTCTCCTCTCTTCCATCTCTAACCCTAATCTCTTATTCTGGTTACGATCCAAGATTACAACAGATGCAACTTCACTCAATGCCAATAGAAAGTCCTCTTTTTCATTACCACTTTGAAATTGGCTTTCATACTAGGTGATGACATTGAAATTATACTGAAAGCAAGTTCAAATGATATTGAAACATTTTTGTAAAAGCAATGAAAACATAAATAAGATGATTTCCTATGCAAAGGACATGTACTCAATGCTCTCTCCAACTCTATATATGATGCATATCAGACGGTGGAAGTGGCTAAGGAACTTTGGACTACTTTGGAAAACAAGTAAAAGATCGAAGTGGCAAGTAACCAAAATTTTTTAATTAGTAATTATATAGATTTTAAGATGACCAATGACAAACCTGTTTTGCACAAGTGCATAGACTTCAACTCATTATATGTGATCTTAAAATCACCTAAATTGACCTTCTAGAAAATTTCTAAATAAGGGTTATCATTGCAAAATTACCCTCATCTTGGAATGAATACAAGAAGAAGCTTAAATTGAAGAGCATAATCATACATTATAATCACTACAATGCCACCCTCATATTGTGAAAGATTCTTGAAACCGTGATAAGAAGGAGGAGCAATTGAAAAGAATCCTTAAGCCTAACATGGTAGAGAATGAAAAATCCAAGGAAATTAAATTTAAGCATAAGAGTGACAAATCCTTTAAGAAGAAACTTAACTTTAAAAATAAGAATAAGAAGAAGGGAAATTGCTACTTCTATAGCAAACCTGGTCATTATGATTGTGATTAATTGTCGCTGTCAAAAGAAACTTAAACATAAAGCAAACATGACCAAAGAAGAAAATCTCATTATAAGGGTGTCCGAAGCAAATGGTGTTGGATTAGGGAGTGGATGGTGGCTTCACACAAGAGAAACCATACATATCTGTAGAGATTGTAGCCTCAACAGGACTTTTGAGTCAACAATTACAGAAATGAAGTGACAATGAGAAACAACATTTGCACTAAAGTCATTGGAAAATGCACCGTAGAACTCAAATTTACATAAGGGAAAATGCTTACTTCAGTCCAAGTACTATATGTACCTGATACAAGTAAGAATCTTTTGTGGCACCTTTTCAATAAAAGAGGCTTTAAGAATCATTGGACATGGATATTCTTGTTACGTGATGATTAAGTTGAATCTAATGAATGAAATCTCTTCTATTTATATTGTTGACTCTATTTCTTTATGACATGGTAGATTTGTAATAACTCAGATTTTTCTAAAACCTAATTGGTGTGAACCTTAGCATAGGCTCGTGTTTGTAGCAATCAAATTCTTTTCGTTTGAAGAGCATTTTAATAACTATACAACCTAGGGTTAACTTAGTAATTTCACTTCCTAAAATACATGAAACAAACTGGTTAGGTCAACTTAATATCCCTAGAGATCCTATATCCGTATTTGTAGGATTTTTGGATAATTTTTTCTTGAAATGGCTTTTTTATAATTAAGATTTACTTTGAGTTGTCCAACTTATTTTCACTCACCTTGTGTTTATTTGATCATTTGTATATGGTAAGATATTATCGGTGACTTTCTAGAGATTTTCGAAAAAATCTCATGTTAGGGGTATCCTTGTCTTTTATATAGAGGATAATTTAAACCATTTTCAGTGTTTGGGACATAACTTTTACCCTGATGTCAAAATTTTGATCTATTTCATGTTTTGGAATCCTTGGATTATTTGGGAAAAATCTTCATCTAATGAAAAATTTATAATTTCACTATTTTGGGCTTCAAATTTGAGTAATTAAGTACACGAGAATAATTAATTTAATAAATATTTAAAGTTTGGTGGGCCTTGGGGGGGCCATATTTGGAGACTGTTTTGATGCCCATATTAATGTATTAATTTCTGAGTTTATTTAATTAATTACCACATAAGCTTTAGATTAATTAATTAATTAGGTATCTTAAACATGAAGTATACTTGTCTTAATTATTTAATAATGGAATTAAACTAAAATCCTATTTAATCACTTGTCTAACCATCCCCACACTTTTATTTAATTTTTTTTAAGCCAAGCTCCATTCTCTCCCATGACCGTACATTCCATTAATTCCCTTGTTTTGTTTTCCTTCTTTCTTTGTTTTGTTAAAAAAACCTATTCGGACTTTGGTTTTACTCCAAATCCAATTAGGACTTATTAAACCCTAACCATATTTACCCTCTAGAGCTGATCCTCCCATCATAGCTATGTCATTTTTTTAGCATAAAATCTCCCCCAATATTGCAGATGTACTCCATCACTTTTGGCCCTTAATTGTTCTTGAATCTCCCCTCAAAAACCTAGTCGTCCCCTTCTCTTTTACCATTTAACCTTCACATAAACCTTTGAAAAATCCAGCACCTTGTCCTATTTTAGGCTCAAAACGTGGGCCTCTATAGGGGTTGTAAATCCCTTTAGTTTTATCCATTGAAGAAGAGAAATTTGAAGGAGAAAAAGGAAGAAATAAATCTCCATATTGTTTTGTACATGTATTAATATCGGACTAGTTTTTCTTTATATGTGGATTCATCGATTTAGATTATCGATGAATGTTTTAGTTATCTTATTTTCTTTGGTTTTAGAAAATTTGTGGTTTTCAACTTGTTATCTTTGATTTATCCGCTTCATCCCCCATGACTATATGGGTGGGTGGAGTGTGCCTACTGAGCCTTTTGGCACTAAGATTTTTAAAGATTTGGATGATAGGACTCTTGAATAGATCGCGTGAGGTTTCGGTGGAGATGTTTTCGTTTCATTTCATGTGATGTAATTCTATTTTTGAGACTTGTATTAGACATTTGAGAATGATTCAATATGTAATAAGCATTACTTTGAATAGTGGTTTAATTGAGTTAATGAATATGGAATTATAGATGAGTTGCTAGTTTTTACATATGTATGTATGCTCATGTATTTTTATTTTAATCTCTTTAAACCATGTTGCTTTATAGGGGCACCCCTTAATTCAAGGAAAAAGGCTATATGTTGCAAATAGGTCTTCTCTTTGAAGTTCAAGCCAAATGGCTCCATTGATAATTAAGTACAAAACCCGTCTTGTGGCAAAGGGATTAACCCAAGTCTATGAAATTCAAAGATCAACTAAATTATAGACCTAGAGAAGGATGAATGGTTAGATCAACAACAATCTACACTTAAAAATAGATGTAAAAACCTAACAAGCCAATCTCACCAACAAATATCGAATCCAAATTGAATCAATTAATAAAAGGTCTAATATATTGATTACTATATCAGATCAGATTGCTTGATTAATTCTATCAATTAATAACCACAATTCAACATGGCACACAAAAATATTTTTACGTGGAAACCCAAACGGGAAAAATGACCTAATCCAGGTAATCGTGCACTATGAGAAGTTGGAGTATTAACAAAGTTACCCAACATGACACTATTGAACACTGAACAGACTCTACTCCCTAGACTTCTTTAGTTGATGTCATCTGCATCGTTTGAATCTGTACGCTATTCTCCAACCGGCGCCTTCTCTACACAATCAACACAATAAGATCCGTACTGGATCTCACACCAGACTCAAGTGAATGGGCAAGGATAGGATATGGGTTAGAGGTTGATCACACAAGCATCCTCCTACTAATTTAATCACAATGGGGGAGGATGAATTCCATCTCTAAGTCTCCAAGCTAGAAGAGAAATTTAAAGCAAGGAGTCTCATAAGCTCAAAAAGGCTTAGAGAGTTTTTAAGGCTTGAGGCAAGCGAAATTCATGCCAAAAGCCTTCCTTATATAGTAAAAGAAACCATACTAGGAATATTACAAAATACAAGGTAGTTACGACACAAAATGAAGTTAGTTATGCGAATCTGTGTAACTCAGCTTGTCTGATTAGGTAATCGGATCGATCTGATCGATTACCAACTATCCTATAGAAAGATCTGATCGATCTGATCTAAAGATTGAGAAATAAAATCTCTGTCAATTCGATCCAATTGAAATATCTGATAGATCTAATCTAAAGACTGAGAAATAAATTCTCTATCAATTGATCCGACTGAAAGATCCTATCAATCCAATTTGGGCCTAAGAAATCCTTCTCTGACACTTCGATCAATTGATCCGATGAGGGACATATTTATTTTTAAAGCTCTTTGATTGAGATTTTGTAATGTCATTTTGAATCTCTCTTCACGCCCTTTTCATTTCCTCTCCTGTATTGCCAATTTTTAACCTAATATAGCCATATTTCCTCATATTCTCTTCAGATTTGCATCATTACTCTTGTTTATGCATTTTCCCACAACTTTTGAGATTAGTATCTTGGTTCTCCGTATGACGGTGGTAGGTGGAGCTAGTGGAGCCTATGATCCTCTGAAGCCTCCTCTAAGCAAGGATACCGCATTCTGTGGCAGCAAAGGGGAGGACATTGATGAGGATTCACACCCTATTCGAGGCCTTCACACAAGGATGGAGCCCGATCCTTTGGAGAACATGTACCAAAACATGGATTGCAAAGCTATATTTTATCTTTACATCTCTCATCGTTCTATCTTGTAAAGAGGCATATTCATGTCACGCCCTGAATCCAGATACCTAGATACGACCCGAAAATCCGTGGATCGACCCGTACCCGAACCCAGAGGTGATCCAAAATAAAGATCAACCCAATAAGAATAAAGTAAATATTGTTGAAATTAATTTATAATGAGTATCAACCATTATCTAATGAAAGAGAAACAAAATCTTAAAGAAAAACAAGTATAGGATGGATCAAGCACACTTACCTCAAGGTTTCTTGAACTTTAATAAAAATCAAAAGTTCTTTTAAATTTGAAAGTCGTCGAATCGTCCTCTCCTTGGAGTATGTTCTTCTAATCGGAGTCTCCGTCAATTCTCCCTTCTTGCTCGAGTGCGATCGGTGCCGGATGAAGGTTTAATGGAACTTGCTCTATTCTTTAATGGAGTTGGGTTTTTGAAAGCTTCCAAAGCTTTAGGATTTTCATAAATAGGTTTAGGGAAGGATTAGGATTTCTATTTTGTTGAAATTAGTAACTATCAAAGGGATGACTTTTTCAACCCTCAAAAACTCTTATTTTATACTACTAATGGGTTAGAAATGGGCCCAAGGCCCATATACAACAACTATGCTTCATTGAAGAATATTATTAAGCCTAAAAGGCTTTTATATTAGCCATACGGGCCCACCCAATAATTATAACACAATTAATTATTAATTAATTCAATCAAATTATATTATATAATTTAAAAGTTCATACAATAAGGTATTGACACATGGCACACACATAAATCACATAAAAATAGTCTAAATATACAAAAATCACAAAAAAGTTCAAAGCCCCAGAAAAGTATCAAGATGACCTCGGAATGACCCAAAAAGTGATTCGCGGGTCCCACACTCCTAATAAATAAATAAAATATAATTAAATATTATTTTTAAAAATTATGCTAATGGTAGGAAGTTCAAAAATTATAAAAATACTATTTTGGTCAAAATCTCCCAAAATCTTCGACTAGAGTTTGTATGTCTCAGAAAAGCTTCCAAATTTCACAGGTAAGTTGGTAAGGATAAAATAGGAATATTTTTGGAGTCTCGGGCCCACAAAATAATTTTTTTATAAAAGTTCTAGAATGTTAACTGGGGAAAGAAAAAGTCCCCTGCAAGTTATGGTTCATTATTTTTAGCAAGAATTTAGCCCTAAAGAGCAAGTTTCAAAAATAGCAAGTTTTTCAAAGTTGTCAGAATGAAACCAAACTAAATACACATACTAAAGCATGAAATTAAACAATAAAAACAATAATAAAAGTATGAAAAAGTTTTAGGTTTTCATTATTAGGTGAATTTACCGTAATACCCTAGAATGAAAGTTCAGGGTATTACAATTCATGTCAAAGATTTTCCCCATTGCTAATTGGTTCGATACCTGCAAGTGGCTTCCCATCCTCAGTCTTCAGGGTGAAGCTTATCCGAGGTTGGTTTGTCTTTTCTATACAAATTTCTTTGATGTGGAAGCCTCGAGTAGTTCTTCACTTGTTGTGAACAAGGAGTTCTCTATAACTCCTGAATCCATAGCTCAAATTCTAAGAATCCCTCTACTCCCAAATTTCCCTATGGTCCTAAGAATCCTCATCCTCCTAATGATGAAGTTACCCAACTGCTTTGTGGGAAGAAATTCCTTTGTTTTGCTGAGACAAACCGAAACATTACAATACAATCTTATACAATCCAAAAAATAGACAAAAATATGATTTCATGATTTAGAATGTTTTGTAATGTTTCGGAATTGTTTTAAAAATTTCACTTTTTTACCATTTTTTCAATGTTTCGTGAATGTTCATTTCATTTTGGAGTTTGTCTCGAATTTTCACTTGATGGAGACATTCCTCTAAAATGAAATTTTAAACCTTGCATTTGTAATACCCCAAACTTTCAACTAGGGGTATTATGGTGATTTGACCCTCATGGGATAATTTTGACAGTTTGAACTTACTTTCATCCTTAGATATCCTATATTAAGTCATGTGTCAAGTTTGGTAGGATTCTGACAACTTTAAAAAACTTGTTACTTTTGAAACTCACTTTTAGGGCTAATTTTCTACTAAAAATAATGAACAATAACTCACAGGGGATTTTTCTGGACACTAGATGATATACTTGATCTAATAAGATAATAAAAATATTTTGACCCCGGGTCCCGAAAACTTTCCAAAAATAACTTACACGTCTTATCTTAGGGTTGGAAACCCATCTCTCGAATTTCGGGTCATTCCAATGTCATCTTGACATTTTTCTAGGACTTTGAATATTTTTGTGAATTTTGTGTACTTAAATTATTTCATGTGATTTATGTGTGTGTGACATTTATCAATACCTTGTTGTATGAACTTTTAAATTATAAAATATAGTTTATTTGAATTAATATATGATTGTTGTATATTATTATATAGTATTGGACCATATGTATTATATACATTAAATCACCATCTTTTTAGGGAATATGGCATAATTATAATTAATAAGTATTTGAATTGTTAATATAAGTAATTGCATAAATTATTGAGCTATAATTGGCCTTTTTGATTTAAGAATAACCTTAAATGAGGCCCAATGGATACATATGGGTATTGGGCCCATTTTTAACCCATTAGTAACTTAAAATATGAGCTTTTGATGATTGAGAAAGTCATCCATTTGAAAGTTATGAATTTCACCTAGAATAGAAACCCTAAAGATCACTTCCTAAACCTACTTAAGAAAGCCTTAAAGCTTGTGAGCTTTCACAAACCCTAAACCATCACTCCCATATTTCTTCATAAAAAATCTCTCATTCTTTTTCATCTTTCTCTTCCTCTTCCACTATTGAAGAACATCCATTAAACCTCAATTAAAGAACCTTTTCAATCCTTAGAACACCCTCATCCCACCATAAAAAAAGATATCAAAACCTAGTATTCAAACCCTCTCATCAACCTCTTCAACGTAGTTGAAAATCAACGGCATCAGAGAACTTAAAGAAAACGTGGAGCTCCCCTTCCACAATTATTTCAAGCTTCACAATACGAATCTATTGTCTATTTAAAAGGAAGGTAACCCCTACTGTGCATATCTTTGTTTACATATTTTGTCTGCTTTAAGCATGTTCATTAAGGTTAAAAAAAATGGTTAAATTATTACTTTGAATTACTCACATGTGCTTTTATTTCTTTTTATCTTAATATTATATCGTTCTTTTCTTGCAACCCCATTCTTATATATTATCTTTGATTTGGAGAGAAGGATATTGATGAAAAATGTGCCATGACCATGTACTAATGGAAACTATCTGATCGGCCATGAGAACACCTCTAGGTGGAAATGTTTTTGCCCTTATCTTTGATTTGGAGAGAAGGATATTGATGAAAAATGTGCCATGACCATGTACTAATGGAAACTATCTGATCGGCCATGAGAACACCTCTAGGTGGAAATGTTTTTGCCCTTAGCCCTCTTCTCGTATTAGTTATTTTGACATTTGATTAACACTATGCTTATCATGGTCGTTGGGGGTTCATTTGAGAGGAAGTTTATTATTTTTATCGTTAAGCAAGAAGGGCTAGAAAACCCTAGGGTGAAATACCCCAAACAATCCTACAAATGAGCTATACAGCTACTCCCAGCGAGGGAAGGAGATGGAAACCCATTAGTGGTTGAGTTATTGGGATGTGATGTCATCACATTTTGCATACCTTGTAGACTATTCGTTATATATTGATTGTTATATCTTGCTTATCACATGCTCTATTCTATCCTTGCTTCCTATGATTATGTTTAGTTAACATTATATGTGGATTAAGAGTGCCACGGGGTTACCCGTTGCACTACTGAGTCCGTTGGACTCACGATCTTTTGTGACACCGCACAGATGAGTTGGGCTTTAACCCGATGGATGACTCCTCGTGGGAAGTACCCGACGATGAGGAGTACGAGGATGGTATTTATGGCGAGCCTTTGGAGGCATCAGAGGAGTTCTAGTCCTTTAAACGCCTTCTTGATGTGAATTAGTTATCCTTGATTTTGATTTCGGGCTTGTTCTGGCCTATCTTTGGGAACTTGTCCCTTTTATCTTATGGATGATGCTTAGTTATTTTTATTCGATAAACATAATGATCTGATATTATATTGTTTATATGATGATAGTAGATTAGTGGTTAATAATAGAAAATCGACCATTAATGGATCTATACCGAGTTTTGGACTCGAGAGACTAAAAGCACTAGAAATACCATATGAGATAGAACTATAATTTCTAACCTGTAACATATTTTCGATAAGGTAAATGACAGAATTTGTGATTGTCACAAAAGGACGTTTCGAAGGTCTGTCAGTTAGCTTTCTAGTAATATAAAATGTTTTCATAGATTCTTTTTGCACAAAAAGTTATGGCCAAAACACTGATTGTAGTATGAACCAATCTATTCTGAACTTGAGCCAAATAGACCTAGTTTTGACCCTTTATATGGCATCTTTGAGCTCTGACCTCAATACTAGAGTTGTAGCCACTTATAGGGCTATCCAATGGGCTTTGGATCAGCCAAGTTAGACATCGAACGAAGAAATGGCGGCCATTTTACTGCAGTGCTGTGTGGGTGCACTATAAGGACGGGAAAAATGGGAGGAAAATTTATTTTCTCTGTTTGACCTAATTTTTGGTTTGAGACTTCTTTATATATAGTGGGTTAATGCATATAGTTTAAAAATGAAAAATAATTAAGTAAATATTTTTTTCATAATTAATTCTATAATTTATTCTTGGGTCTAATTTCCAAAATTTGTTTAATCACTTAATGGATTGTGGTATAGATTGACTTGTTTGAGGATGGATCTTAGTGGTTTAGAGTTACACTTGAACCATTAGGATACATTCATAGATCACCTCTAGGTTCAGGTATGAGGTTGACCCATACCTGGATTTGGGGCGTGACAGCATTCATCCTCGGAAACACACTATAGACATTACCATTGATCGAGCATACCTCCTTTATCTTATTGCTTCTAGGTCTTCCTTCGATCTCCCTACTTTCAGCTTCCATAAGATCTATTTCGTGGGTCGAATGAACGTCAACAACACTACATTACCTTTTGGCATCATCCTTGATTCTGGCAGCTGGTGTAAAGTTAGCTGCTCATGACATTCCTGAACGACAGATGATCAGGATTGACTTTAAGTCTATGAGCTAGAGTGAGGGCCAACTGAAGAAGAGCCAATCATCAGCTCATTCTTTTGAGTCTTTATATGCTCCAACATAGGATCCTACTGTTGTGTATACACCTCTAGTCCCAGATGCACCATCTCCTTCCTCCACCCCTATACCTCTAGGTATCTAGGCCCTACTTGAGTAGACGATGGCTCAAGCGATAGCTTTCCAAGCTAAGGTCCGTCAGGCCATTATGAGGCAGGAGGCCTTTTAGACTAAGATTCATCAAGAGCTGACTATCCTGCGAGAGTTGTGCACCGAGGCTTATGAGTAAGACTCAGAGTGACCTGATGGGAATTCTGCTCCTGGTGGTGATGGACAATAGTTTTTAGGTTGTTTGTGTTGTTTTTTGTTATTCAAGATGTTTTGTGTGAGTTAACTAATGTGTTAGTTGTTCTTTTTGTATATCTCAAATAAACTCATATCTCTATACTATTGTACATACTCTTTTTGTTTATAGTGGATATCTTTCGGTTCATTATGTGCACATGGTTGACTCTATCTCATCCCTCTTATCTTTACTACTTACATTTCTATCTCTCACTTGCTATACCCTTTGTCCTTTAGTGACAAAAAGTAGAAGAGTTTTGGGCATAGAGGGAGAGCATTGTGCATGTTTCTCTATTGTTTTGTGATTTAGTCTAGGGATCTCAGTTGTAGGGGGGTTGGAGTTCACTTGACCTCACTATCACTTCACCACTTTGTAAAGAGTAATTCCATATTCTAGTTTGGCGAAGATTCCGTGTGACACAAAACATTCTTGTAACCGTTCCTCGAGCACCAGTGTAGGGTCGAGGATGCCGTGGTACGCGTACTTCACCCACTACGTGAAGACTAAAAGACAGAGACAACAAGAATCAGACGGTTGATGAACTGCCCATTTGTTCGTTAAAGATCGTGTGCGCTCATCTAGGAAGGTAAGTGACTTACTGGTCATAGGAATGGGTTTTAAATGAATGAAATATAATGGTCAAACTTAGTCAGAGGACAGACTCGAGTCTAGTCAAGATTTTGACTATAGAGGTATGTCCAATCGATTGGATCTTCCTGATCAATCGATTGGACCCTATTGAATATAAACTGTTTCAAAGTCTGATCGATTGGACTTTCCTGATCAATCTACTGGACTCTATGGACAGAACTCATTCTGAGTCCGATAGATTGGATCTTCCTGATCAATCGATTGGACACTACGAAACAGAAACTTTAAAGAGTCTGATCAATTGGACCCTTGGTACAATTGTTTGGATTTACGAAGGAAAAATCCATCCATACTGGCCCAATCGATTGGACTGTGTGCAAATAGGTCTTTTCAGATCTGAAATTCTAGGTTCCACATTCTCCACCTCTCTTATGACTCAGGGTTACGAAACTCTATAAATTAACCCTTCTCTAGACTTACATATTACATATTAACACTTAAAAAAGAGTTTTATTTATTAAGAGTTGTCCATTCGAAGAAGAAAAGTTCAAAGCTTCATTACTATTTCTTGAGAGCTTTTCTCTTCTCTTTGATCATCGCTTAGTGCTTGATCTTCATTCAGCTTAGGCTTCCCACTTAAAATCTTAAACCTAGCAAGTCTGAGAGTACCAATGCGTCTCAACACTATTTGAGCTACTTGGGGTTCAGGGTATACTGAATCCTTCACCTTCAGTATAGACTAAAGTGTTGAGAATTAAGATCAAGGAGTACTGATCGAAGGTAGGTTTTGGGAGTACCAAATTGAACAAGCAGACAAGGCTTTTTGATTAGGATGGCACGTTTGGAATCGTAGCATTGATTTAGAGGACGTGGACGCATCGATAGTGGGCCTTGGCTATGGTTGGAAGCTGCATTTGCAACGGTGCTGCATAGGTAACTTCTGCTTCGTTTAACTTTCCAGCTAGTGATACTTTTCGTCTGGACGTGGTTCTGTGGTTTTCCTTGGCTACGATTTCCACGCAAAAACTTTTTGTCTTGTGGATGTTTAATTGTTGTTCTGCTAATTGTATTGATTAAATCAAACGATGAAAAGACAATAATATACCATGGAGGTATATTCGATCTGAATTGGTTGAGATAATCCTTTTACCAATCAACTAAGGCATGCGAGTTTATCACCTCACCTTGACCAGTAAACTTGTGATAGGTTAGATTAATTTTTGAATACCTAATCACCCCCCCCTCTAGGTATTCTTATGTAAAAGAGAACGGACCGGTTATTTCACACTTGCGTGAGCATTCTCTTGCACATTTACTTTAGTTATGCATTTACTTGGTTAAATTACACTAGGAATGCTAAGTGTTGTGCAGGAATACAGGTAAAGCATTGACAGAAGCATCAAAGAGATCTCGAATCATTGTGTCATTGTTTTTTTTATTATCAGTGAGGAATTGAAGTCAAGTCTTAGTGGTTGTATTGATTTTTATTCCTTATGTGATTTTTTTACAGAATTGCCAAAGAGAGAGATTGTAAAATCCATGTATCTTGTCCTTATATTTGTTTGGCAAATTCTATTGATCTAAGTCATATGATGTTTAATTGAGTTATATTGAGCCCTTGTGGTGTCAGTTATGTCACGTGAAGCCGGTCGTGAAGATTGAAGACCTTGAGAAAGCTTCTCCGACTCACACCTTAGGATGGTAAGTGACCAAGAGACCATTTCAACTTTTAGAAGGTTAAATTTTAGATCAAAAAATAGTTCCTAAACAATCCCTAGACCTTGCAAGGAGTTTTTTGTTCAAAAAGTCTTATTTCAAGAAGATTTGTACAATTCTGTACAAATTGGATCGATCTGATTTGCTCTGGAAAGAGTACAAATTGCTAATCAGATTGATCAGATTGAATTGGCAGAGAAATTATTTCTCTGTCTGAAATCAAGATTGATCTGTTCTTTCAACCAGATTGAATTGGTAGAGAATTTATTACTCTGTCTTTAGATCGAATTGTTTAAATCTTTCTATTGCATCATTGGTAGTCGATCGGATTGATCTGATAGCCAATATAGATCGATCCGAGTTACACAGATTCACATTAACACAAATTTTGTGTGTAAAGACAAGCCTTCAAACCTCTCTAGTCTCTTTGAGCTTGTGAGCCTCCTTACTTCAAAATTCTCTTCTAGCTTGGAGACTTAGAGATGGAATTGGTCACACTTGAAATTGTGAGTGGAAAAAATAGTGCAGACTACCGACCAAGCGAGGAGACTTAACCTTGGTATGAGATCCTTCCGATGAGATCGACTTCGTCAGCTGTGAACCTTCCTCACTTGATATTTGGTCGAAGATAGTTCAACCATCTGGAATCGAATCTAGTTGGACCATAATAGAATTATTTTGGATACAGTTCTCTGTTTCCTCCTAAGTAGCAAAGAGCATGTTGAAGTCACTACCGAAGCACTGAGTTTTCAAGGGTTTCGAGATGTGAAATTCTCTAGCGATTGTAGCTCGCAGGGAGATGGATTTATCCATCTTCAAAGATATTTCTTTTTATAATCCCAAAGCCATGGAAAGGGAGAGGGACCCAGTGGTGGACCCCCTAAGGCAGCACCCTAAAACCCCATTCTCGTATGCGGACATAGCAAAGAAAAGAGTAGCACCCCAACTGGATCTCATGGATCTTCCCATTCTTGGGAAAAGAAGCAATTTCCCCTCCATTAAAGTACCCTCGCAGCTTACAATAAGGGTTTAGAGTTTTGTAAATTATGCCTAATTGGGAGGCTTAGTTTTTCGGAGGTTGATCTAGACACGGAGAAAGCACAAGTCGCATCTCTATGGCACACTAAGGGAGAATGTAAAATCATTCCCTTGGGGAAAGGTTACTTCACCATTAAGCTTGACAACGAAGACGATTTAAAGAAGATCTGGACAGGAGGTTCGTGGGTGATAGAGAAGCAAATGTTGAGGCTCTACCAGTCGACTCCCAACTTCAACCCTGCAACCCAGCGCAACAGTCATGCTCTGATATGGGTTCATTTTCCAGGGCTCCCCAAAGAGTTCTGGGAAACTCAAATACTGTTGTCGATGAGGCAAGCTTTGGGCACTCCAATGTAGGTTGAGGTGAAGACCATTAACAGGGAGGTAGGTTTTCACGCAGTGTCCTTGTAGAAATTGAATTATAATTAAAGATCCCTGATAGTCGAAGTCAAGGACTTCGATTTCTGGCAAATAGTGGTGTTGGGAAAGATTCCCAAATACTGCAACCATTGCAAGATGGTAGGCCATATAGTCACTAATTGCAGAGCAATCTAAGGGGTGCTTGGTAAAGCCACAGACCAGAACACCTCTGGTGCTTGTGGAAATGCCTCTGAGACAGGAGCAATACCCAATGCTGCCACTAACAAGGGAAGAAGGAGAAGAAACGGAAAAAACAAGAACAAACAAAAGAATGTGATCTCTGAAAATAACACAGGGGAGGAGATACAACCTAAGCCTTCCTCATTGGAGCAAAGTAAGGACAACCCTTTCTGTAAAGAATATTTTCATATTCTAGTTTGGCAAAGATTCCGTGTGACATAAAACATTCATGTAACCTTACCTACGAGCACCAGTGTAGTGTGAAGATGTCGTGGTGCGCATACTTCGTCGACTACGTGAAGACTAAAAGACAAAGACAGCAAGGATCAGACGCTTGATGACAGGAGTCATTTGAGTAACTGCCCATTTGTCGATTATAGATCATGTACGCTCACTTAAGAAGGTAAGTGACTTAGTGGCCATAGGAATAGGTTTTAAAATGAATAAAATATAATGGTCAAACCTAGTAATGGACAGACTCGAGTTTAAGTCAGGATTATTGACTTCTGGGAAAGTCCGATTGATTGGACTATTTAGGCCAATCGATTAGACAAAGCCCAATCGATTGAAGACATAGTTTAAAGTTTCGGCCGAAACCAAAACGTTTCTCCCGAAATGTTTCGGTTGCCGATACAAGAAACAGGTTTGTATCGGAAAACTGAAAGTTTCGGCTCAGTTTCGGTAGTTTCGGACCAAAACCACCGAAACTACCGAAACTGTGACTGAAACTACCGAAATTCTTTCATTTGGTTTCACCAAGTTTCGGACCGAAACTACCGAAACTATGACCGAAACTACCAAAACTCTTTCATTATGGTTTCACTAAGTTTCGGACCGAAACCACCGAAACTGCTGAAACGTTTCGGTTTCGCCCGCGACCGAAACCGAAACGAAACCAACGACTTTGAACCATGATTGAAGACCTCTCTAAAATCGATTGGAGCTAACGGTATAGAAACTTATTTAAGTCCAATGGATTGGACTTACGAAGGAAAAACCCATCCATACAAGACCAATGGATTGGACCCAGAGTATAATTTACTAGACTTCAAATAGATTGAGTCCTTTTCATATCCGAAATTCTAGTCTCTACTGATCCCACTTTCTAAAAGACTCTGGGCTACGAATTTTATAAATATAGCTCCTCTCTGGCTTTACAAAATAAACTTATACACTTTAGAATTCAGAGAAGAAAGTTTTATTTATCAAGAGTGTCCATTCGAAAAGCAAAAAGCCTTTAGTTCTCATAAATATCTTGTGAGCTTTTTCTCTTCTAGATCAAAGCCAAAAGCTTGATCTCTTACTCAGCTTAGGTCTTCCAGATAGATACTTGATCTAGTAGCCTGAGAGTACCAGTGCGTCTCAATACTGTTTGAGCGACTTAGGGTTCAGGGTGTACTGAATCCTTCACCTTCAGCAAAGGCTGGAGCATTGAGAATTAAGATTCGAGTGGCTGATCAAAGGTAGGTTTGGGGAGTACCAAACTGAACAAGCGGGCAAGACTTCTTGGCTGAGAGGGCGCGCATGGATTCGTAGCGTTGATTCAGAGGACACGGATGCATCGGTAGTAGGCCTTGGCTAAGGTTGGAAGCTGCATTTGCAACAATGCTGCATAGGTAACCTTTGTTTCGTTTAACTTTCCAGTTAGTGATACTTTCCGTCTGGATGTGGTCCCGTGGTTTTCCTTGGCTAAGGTTTCCACACTAAAAACTCTTTGTCTTGTGAACGTTTGATTGTTGTTCCGCTAAATCTTTTGATTAGATCAAACAATGAAAAGACAATATACCACAGATGTATATTTGATTTGAGTCGGTTGTGATAATCTTTTTATCAATCAACCAAGGCATGCGAGTTTATCACCTTACCTTGACCAGTAAACTTGTGATAGGTTAGATTAATTTTTAAATAACCTAATCACTCATCCCTTCTAGGTATTTTTGATTAAAGAGAATGGACCTGTTATTTTTCAGTTGGTATCAGAGCTAGTTATTCTATAAAAGGTTTAATCACCTGAATTTTGATTCTTGCAAAACCAGTTCATTCTATTCATTTATAAAGTTGCCGAAAGAAGGGTTCACTGTGAATAGTCATAGTGACTCAGACAGTGAAGATCAAGGTGATCTTTATACTGCTTATCAAACTATTTTTAGACAACTTGAAGAAGAGAAAGCTAGCCTCCAAGACAAAGTTAAATTTCTTGAATCTGATTATCAGAAATGTTTGGAGAAGAAGAAGTTACTTGAACTTGATTTAGTTTAACTGAAAAAGGACTTGTTGTATATTTCTCAAAGCACAGAAAAATTAAATGAGATTCTAAGTATGGGACAAAGATATGGAGACAAACGGGGACTTGGATATGTTGATAATGTTAATACCCTATCATCTTTAGGAACTAAATTTGTAAAAACCAAAGTTCCTCCCACACCACTAGTTGATCAACCTAGACCCACACCAGTGATGGATGCACCTGTTTGTAATTACTGTAGGGGTAAAGGTCACCTGAGTAAGAAGTATCTCAAAAAGATGAGAGATACCATGGTTGCTCCCAAGAGAAAATCATATGGGAACCAAGGAGATCTACTCTATAAAATGACAATCTTGAATCAAAAGTCGGATGCCTTGAGTATAGAGATTGCAAACTTTATGAACTCAAGGGCACCAAAACTCAAAGAGCTCAGAAGAAGAGGACAAATAAAAAGAGAAATGTCAATCCTCCATCACGTCTATACAAATGGCGAAAAAAAAGAACCCACCTGAAAGGTATAAGATCATATGGGTGAGAAAGGAAGGACCGATAAATCTAGATTCTATTTGGAATGAATTCTTTATGAAGTCTAATGGCACTTGTCCCATTGATTGAATAAATGCAATTCTTTACACTTCTCTATTTTATGATTGTATATCTTTTGTGAGTTGGGTGTGTAGTTTTATTTTAGGATTTTATTTTCTTCATAGTTTTCTATTTGTTTTAGATCTTTGCTTATTTGCATTGTTTTGAGTTCAGCTATTCAAAAACAAAAATTGAAAATTGAAAAATCAAAAATTATTTTGTGTCTTGTTTAGGATTTTGTTTTAGAGTTGTGCTTTGCATAATTATTCTTAATATGATGGGCATTGACTCTAGAAAATTCTAGAACCAGGACTTGACACAAGGTAAATTGAGACTAGATTATTGTAGAAAATTTTAGAAAATTTAGAAGATTAGACTATTTTACTAATTCTTAGTTAGTAAAATGTTCATAAGTTTTAACTTGTTCTTCACATGCACACTGACTGACACTGGTTGGGACTGGATTTGATAGAGGCAATAAATCTGGTACTTTATGAGAATCAGGAATAAACTACTACTTTTCATGACCTCAAATTAGTTGTGTTCCTACTTTCAATTGATTTCAAAATTGCAATATAATCGACTGTTGGCCTCCCTATGTGATAGTTCTCCATGGAAAGAGCTACCTCAAGAGGATGTGGTAAAATCTATATGGCCCCGATATATATAAAAGTTTGATTACATAATACTGCAGAGGATACCATACCGACCGAGTGTGAAAGCTATCATACCGACCTAGTATCAAAAAATGAGAACTTAAAAATTGAAATTCTGGTAAAACAAGTGAGTAAAAAATAGTCATGTTCGCTACAAAAGTAATGTGAAATCACAATGGCAGATACACTTGAAAATAAAGAGTTAAACGAGAATCTATTAGCTCTAATGAGGATTTCATTATGGGTTACAAGATACCTCTAGATTTTGAGTAAAGTATTTAGATTTTTACTAATATCTATCTTGTACCATAGGATGTGGAAAGTCAGATCATAGTACACCCAAGTGAAAGAAATTAAAAATTCAACTAAAGTGAACTAGTTTGATTGACTAGCTCTGATGAATGGCCTAGATTGACTGTATTTTAACTATTCAAGATTAAACTGAGTAGTTAAGTGCCTAGGTTTGATATTTGTTAGTGCCTATCACATTGAAACTCATTATGCATTGCATTTAACTTGACTTTTCATGGATTTTAGCATACATCAGATTTGACCATTTTATTCGAATTAATCTGGATTGATCTGATTTGAGTTCTGTGAGTTGTAAATATTTTCAGAGATAATTTAAAAATTTTAAATTCATTTGAAAAAGATTTATGATTGGTTAGATGGTTTCACCAAAATTTAAACCATCGATGTATTTAGACTATGCGTCGTGCTTATATTTTAGTCTTTATACTTCTTATCATGTTGCACTGATGCACTTGTGTTTCATGATAATTATTATGCATGCTATTTATCTGTTTATTTTATATATCTTTGTCATTCTATGATAAAAAGGAAGAGAGAAAAATCATATGAGGTAAACTAGTAGTTGCATCAGATAGGGGAGAGACATTTAGGAGTAAAATTGCACATTATTTTACCTATATATCTACATGTGATATGCATAATTAACTCACTGTAATGCTTAATTGTTTTATATATTTCTGTCGATGATATTACATGGTACATTTTGATGGCAGAATGTGCAAGGAACAGATCAAAACATTTATTATATTATCTGTTTGTTATCTTCGAGAGATTGTGAGATAGTAAGTGAATCATGTAAGAGGGTTGGATTATATTTCTGTATTTTTGTTTACCTTCTATATGATTAAATATTTTTTTTTGTCACAGAATTGTCAAAGGGGGAGATTGTAAAGAAAATTTTCATATTCTAGTTTGGCAAAGATTCGTGTCACATAAAACATTCATGTAACCTTACCTACGAGCACCAGTGTAGTTTGAAGATGTCGTGGTGCGCATACTTCGCCGACTACGTGAAGACTATAAGACAAAGACAGCAAGGATCAGACATTTGACTACATGAATCATCTGAGTAATTGCCCATTTGTTGGTTATAGATCGTGTATGCTCACTTAGGAAGGTAAGTGACTTAGTGGCCATAGGAATATGCTTTAAAATGAATAAAATATAATAGTTGAACTTAGTAATGAACAGACCCGAGTCTAAGTCAAGATTATTAACTTCTAGGAAAGTCTGATCGATTGGACTATTTAGGCCAATCGATTGGACAAAGCCCAATCTCCAAAATCGATTGGACAAAGCCCAATCTCCAAAATCGATTGGACTCTACGAGACAACTTAATTGAAGCCCAATCGACTGGAGACCTCTAAGAAATTGATTGGAGCTTACGGGACAGAAACTTACTTAAGTCTAATCGATTGGACTGTGTATACTTGTAGGTATTTAAATCACCTTACCTTGACCAGTAAACTTGTGATAAGTTAGATTAATTTTTAAATAACCTAATCACTCCTCCCTTCTAGGTATTTCTGATTAAAGAGAACGAACCGGTTATTTTTCACTTTGCCTATTCGTGAGAACCTCTGCACTCATGAAGAGCAAATGCCAGACCCTCTAGTTAGGACAGAGATTGTAGCAGGGGTGCTCAGCCCGAACAAACCCTATTCTACTATTGGAGAAGGCCCTGAAAGAAGATCTACTCCACAACATGAGGAAGCCAGAGACAATGAGGAAACTCAGACTAGCAAGGAGGACAGTATATCAGTCCGTTGAAAAATTCCAATTCCTTTGATATGCTGTCTGTAGGGGAAGTGGGTCCTGAAACCCAATTTAAAGATAAATCCCCATCTCCCAGCAATGTGGTTGCTAAAAAGGAAACAGATTTTATCCTGAGCCGCAGGAAATGGAGAGAGGAAGAAATGAGAACACGGGGGAACAAAGCGACACAGAGCAAACCCAGCATTCTACGAATGATGAACCGACAGCCTTGGAAGAAGGAGAATCGATTCAGGCAGGCATCTGGTCTACCGAGACTCGAAGGAAATATAAGAAACTAAGTATTGTTCTAGACAAGCCTGTAACTCGGGTCAGAACCAAAGGAGCAAAAACTGGATGAAGGTCCTCTCTGGAATGCAAGGGGGGTGAGCAAAAATAGGACCATAGCTCATCTCAAAGGCCTTGCTAAGGAATACGGTCCTCATATCATATGTTAGCCGAGCCGATGGTTAAACCGTGTGCTAGGGCTATTAAAAGGTTGAGTCTCTTATACTATTGTCACACCATCATCCACAACGATGCTAAGGAAAGGTTAGGCAACCTTTGGGTCGTTTGGAGGAAGACGATATGAGGTGCATTGGTGGCTAGCTCGGAGCAGCACATTGTTGGAGTTTATGTAATACACCCACGTGGGTGTCTCAAGTGGGCTGCGTCCCACTTCTCACGTGGGGCCTTTTTTGGGTTTTCACTATTCACGTGAATAGTGTCACATGAATAGTATCACATGAATAGTAACATGTGAATAGTGTTCTCCTTTGTAGGGTTTCTCCCCATCATATATATATATATATATATATATATATATACAGTGAGTGTGGGAGAATGATTTCATTCTCTCCTCTTCCCACAACTTCTCTCTTTAACCCTAATCTCCTTCTCCACCTTCCGCCTCCATTACACTTTTTCCCTCTTCTATCTACAACCTTCATCTACTGGTTACAACCTTATTTACAACATGGGGGCCGTGGCTACAGTGAGTATCTGACAGGTGCTACGAAAGAACCAGATCCGGAGGACAAATCTCATCGGATTTAGGTTATGGAGAACCTGACTATCATGTCCTGGCTTCTTCACTCGATGCAAACCCAGATCAGCAAAGGGTTTATGTTCCTACCAACGGCGAAAGATGTTTGGGATGTCGTATCTCAGACATACTCCCAGGTGGGCAATTTCGCCAAGCTCTATGAACTAGAACAAGAGATATCTTGTCTTCATCAGGGGGAGATGAAGCTTGGTACATATTATGCTTCCCTTCGAAGCAAATGGGAGGAGATCGATCACTACCAGAGTTACTCCCCAAAGTGCGCAGATGACATCAAGTCCTTCAAGGTGATGGTTGAACGTTCCCGGATCTTCCAGTTTCTCTCCAGCTAGCCTTCATCTGAGCTTTGAGGGAGCTTGTGTTCAGATCCTTGGTAGGGATCCTGCTCCTACCTCTCTAGCACAGGTCTATGGTTACATTCAGGGGGAGGACAGCCGCCGCTCTGCCATGCAACTTCGCAGTGGGAGTGATACTCAGGACCGCTCTGCCCTGGCTGCTACCAATCAGAAGGGCCAGACATCCAGTCCGAAGGAGTCTGGAGACCGACCCAGACCCAAGTGTGATCACTGCGGTCGCATGGGTCATATCCAGGCCACTTGCTGAAAGCTCCATGGACGTCCCCCAGGACAGGCTCCGACTTCTTGTCAGCGTCAATCAGCAAAACAGGGACCTCCCTCAGTGCACTCAGTCACACAGGACACTGCACCACCAATGTCTACCTCCTCTGGGGACACAGACTCGTTCTCTCCTGCAGATCTTGAGCGACTTCGCCGCATGATGGCCCAACTCAATAGCCAGGCATCCACTTCCACGTCTGCATTTGCTCACACAGGTACTAGGACTACTTTTTTCGCCTCTACTATACCTTCCAGCCCTTCTTGGATCATTGATTCAGGGGCGTCTGATCACATGACTGGTATGTCCTCCGTTTTCTATAGTTATGGTATTTGCTCTAGTCGTGACAAAGTTCGAATAGCTGATGGCACCTATTCCTCTATCTCTGGAAAAGGGGATGTTCATGCCACACCAGCTCTCTCTTTGTCTTCTGTTTTGCATGTTCCGCAATTCACCGCTAATTTACTATCCGTCAGTAGTCTTACCAAAAGTCTTAACTGCAGTATAACATTTTTTCCTTCTCACTGTGTGTTTCAGGATCTAGAGTCGAGGCGGACGATTGGCAATGGACGTGAGGATGGTGGCTTATACATCCTAGATTCTTCGATTTCTGCATTTGCACACCAGTCTAGCATCACTACTAGTAGTAGAGTCAATAAAGACCAGTTAATGCTTTGGCATAACCGGCTAGGTCATGTACCCATGTCAGTCTTAAAGCATGTCTTTCCTGCTTTCTCTTCTGTTTCTGCAGTTCCGTTTCATTGTGAAACATGTGAACTGGCCAAACATTGTCGTTCTATTTTTCCCATTAGTGAGAATAAAAGTACTACTCTTTTTTCTATTGTGCATTCTGATGTGTGGGGTCCCGCGCCTGTGACTTCTTTATTTGGATATCGGTACTTTGTTACATTTGTAGATGACTTTAGTGGTTGTACCTGGGTGTAACTTATGCGAACCAAAGATGCTGTATTCTCCATTTTCCAAGAGTTCCATAAGATGGTTACCACTCAGTTCCATACTCCTATCTCTCCTGGTTCCTGACCGCCCAACTTTTGTTGTTCCTCCAAAGGTCTGTGGGTGTGTTTGTTATGTCCATATTCATCGTTCTTCGAGGGACAAGTTAGATCTGCGGGCCTTAAAGTGCATCTTCTTGGGGTACCCCTCTAATAAAAAAGGGTACAAATGTTATCATCCTGCAACCCGTCGTCGCTTCATCTCTATGGATGTCACATTCGCCGAGTCCATCCCCTTCTTTGGTGAGCAGACCTCTCTTCAGGGGGAGCATGATGTTGCAGAAGAGAGTGTCCCCAGCCCTCTGCCTGTCTCTATTCCTATGCCGAGACCTCAGTCTAGTGACAATGACACTTCCACTACTGCAGCTGATGTGCGTGTATATGTCAGAACCAAGAAGAAAGGACAAGCCACTGTCCCTCCGCCTACATCTGCAAGTCTCCCCTCGGATCCAGTTCCAGGTATTGCTTCTGTCCCTGCCTCAGTTCCTATTTCTGTTCTTGACCCACATGCATCTCCTACTTCTGACGATCATATGAGCACTGATATTGACCTCCCTATTGCACTTCGGAAGGGTGTACGTACTTGTACGGAACACCCTATCTCACATTTTGTCTCGTATCAGTCTCTGTCTCCGTCATATCAGAATTTTGTCAGTATTGCCTCCTCTGTTTCTTTGCCTTCCAGTGTTGCAGACGCACTTAGTCACCCAAAGTGGAAAGAAGCCATGATGGATGAAATGCAAGCTCTTGAGAAGAACAAAACATGGGAACTTGTTCAACTACCCAGAGGAAAGAAACCTGTGGGGTGTAAATGGGTCTTTACAGTGAAACATAAAGCTGACGGGTCAATCGAACGATACAAGGCACGACTCGTAGCCAAGGGATTCACTCAGACATATGGGATAGACTATCAGGAGACTTTTGCACCTGTGGCCAAGATGAACTCAGTCAGAGTTCTTCTATCCTTAGCTGCCAACTTGTCCTGGCCATTGCATCAACTAGATGTGAAGAATGCCTTTCTGCATGGAGATTTGACAGAAGAGGTGTACATGAAACTACCACCTGGGTTGACACTTCCTGGAAGTGACGACAAGGTGTGCAAGTTAAGGAAAGCCCTATATGGGCTAAAGCAATCTCCAAGGGCATGGTTCAAGCGGTTTAGCAGTGCGATCAGACCAGTGGGCTACAAGCAGAGTTAGGCCGATCACACGTTGTTTGTGAAGCACCAGCAGACTAGTACCACGGCACTGATCGTCTATGTTGATGACGTTGTCATCACTGGGAATGATCCTAAAGAGATAAAGCAGCTGAAGACATTCTTGTACTCAGAGTTTGAGACAAAGGATTTGGGGCCACTGAAATACTTCTTGGGAATTGAAGTTGCTCGGTCTCAGAAGGGCATCTTCATCTCTCAACGAAAGTATGTATTAGACCTTCTGGATGAGACTGGGTATTTGGGAACTCGACCAGCAGAGACTCCAATTGATCAGAACCATCAGTTGAATTCTGAGGAGGGTGACACCCTTGAGGATGTCGCTATGTTTCAGCGATTGGTTGGCAGACTGATCTACTTGGCACACACCCGTCCAGATATTGCTTACGCTGTTAGTGTTATCAGTTAGTTTATGCATACACCACAGTCATCACATCTTGAGGCAGTTCACCAAATTCTTCGGTACCTCAAGGGCTCTCCAGGTCGTGGAATACTGTTTGGGCGATATGGACACTTTAGAGTGGAAGCATATACTGACGCAGATTGGGCAGGTTCAGTTACTGATCGTCGGTCTACGTCAGGATACTGTACCCTTGTTGGAGGAAATCTTGTCTCTTGGCGAAGCAAGAAACAGCCAGTTGTAGCTCGATCCAGTGCAGAGGCAGAATTTCACTTTATGGCACATGGTGTGTGCGAACTCCTTTGGTTGAGGACCATGCTTGAGGAACTGGGACTCCAGGTGACAGAGCCGATGAGCCTCTATTGTGACAACAAAGCTGCCATCAGCATTGCTCACAACCCAGTCCAGCATGATAGGACCAAGCATATTGAAGTTGATCATCACTTCATCAAAGAGAAACTTCAACAAAAATTGATTTGTACTCCGTATGTGAGAACACAGGAACAGGTTGCCGACATACTCACAAAGGGGGTGAACAAGTCTATTCTTCATACCTTGACTGGCAAGCTGGGCATGATGGATATCTTCGCACCAGCTTGAGGGGGAGTGTTGGAGTTTATGTAATACACCCACGTGGGTGTCTCAAGTGGGCTGCGTCCCACTTCCCACGTGGGGCCTTTTTTGGGTTTTCACTATTCACGTGAATAGTGTCGCATGAATAGTGTCACCTGAATAGTAACACGTGAATAGTGTTCTCCTTTGTAGGGTTTCTCCCCATCATATATATATATATATATATACAGTGAGTGTGGGAGAATGAATTAACAATTCATTCTCTCCTCTTCCCACAACTTCTCTCTTTAACCCTAATCTCCTTCTCTACCTTCTGCTTCCATTACACTTTTTTCCCTCTTCTATCTACAACCTTCATCTACTGGTTACAACCTTATTTACAATACACATCACTATCAAATTCCTTAACAACAAAATTTCTTTTGTTCATGCTAATTGCCTGAGAAAGGTAAGAGCTAATTTGTGGACAGATTTGGGTAGAATGCATGCCAAAGAGCCGTAGCTGGTTATTGGGGATTTCAATGCCAACATCAGATCGGAGGAGAAAAAAGGAGGCAGAATGGCTCATCTCGTAGCCATGCAGGAGTTCCAATCCATGGTAGATATATGTGGGTTGATTGAAAGTGCAGCGACAGGTCTCAAATTCACATGGTGCAACAAACAACAAGGCAACCGTCATATTATGAGCAAGATTGACAGGGTTTTCTTCAATGAAGCCTGGTGCAAGGACTTCCCAGGATGGAGCTATAGAGTCTTGCCTAGGATTTCTTCTGATCATTCTCCTTTGGCTGGTTGGAGTGTGAACATTCCTCACCCCGACAATGCTCCATTCAGATTCAACAAAGCCTGGGTGTATCATGAGTCTTTCATGGAGACCGTGAAAAGCAACTGGGAAATGGACATGCTAGGGCCTCCCTTGATCAAAATCATCAACACGCTTAAGAGACTTAAAGGAGACTTGAAACACTGGAATAGGGACACCTTTTGGCAATGTGGAGAAAGATCTTCAAATATTAAGGGATACTTTGGCTATTAGCATGGAGTCACTTGAAGCCGATGTATTCAATGATAATCTGGCCAGGGAAGTGGAGGTCAAAGAACAACAGATGATTCAGGCTACTATGATACATGAAGTCTTTTGGAAACAAAAGAGTAGAATCAAGTGGCTGGAAGTAGGGTATAGAAATACGAGGTACTTCCATTCCATCTGCAAAGTTTGAAATAGCAAAGCTTTGATCAAAGAAATTTAAAGGGAGGAAAATATGGTTATCAATGACCAGGCAGAGATCAAGAACTACATAGCTGATTTTTTCAAGAAGAAGTTCCAAGCCATTTCAGTCCAAAGGGATGAGGAGCTGATAAGATTCAGGAGATCGACAACGCTAGGCTCACGGAGATCCCCTCCAATGACCAAATCAAAGAAGCCATATTTAGCCTAAAAGCTGATAGTGCACCAGGTCCGGATGGATTACAAGGTAGGTTTCATCAAGCGTGTTGGTCTATTATTGAAGAGGATGTGTATGTGGCCATTAGGAACTTCTTCCAAGTTTCCTACCTTCTCGGAGGCATGAACTCCAATTTTATTGTGCTGATTCCTAAGGAAACCAATGCCAGCAAATTAAATCAGTTTCGCCCTATTTGTCTCGGTAACTTCATATTCAAAGCTATTACCAAGATCAAGGCTACTCGTCTCCATGGTCTGATGGGGGATATTGTATCCAAAGAGCAAAGCAGATTTATCCTTGGAAGAAGCATCCAATCCTATATTGGCCTGGTGTCAGAAAAGGCCAATGAGATGAAGAACAAAAGAAGGGGCGGCAATGTTGGCATAAAGGTGGACATATCTCTAGCTTATGATACCATAAGTTGGGATTTCCTCAATCAAATTCTTATCAAATTTGGCTTCTCCGACAAATGGCGTAGATGGGTTAACACTATCCTCAGCAGTGCACAGATTTCCATTCTCATCAATGGGGGTCCTCGTGGTTGTTTCCCAATGGGTCGGGGCCTTCGTCAAGGAGACCCCCTATCCCCTCTTCTTTTCGCTCTTGCCGAAGATACGCTAAGCATAGGCATCAATTATTTTAGAGAGCAAGGTCTATCTAAGCCCATGATACCTAACCCGTATGCTCCTTCTCATCTTTTATTTGCAGACGACATTTTCATCTTCTCTAATTGAGGAAAGAAAAGCTTACAGTGGTTAGTGGAATTGCTTTACAGATACCAAGCGACAGCAGGACAAAATAAAAACTAAAGCAAAAGTAAATTGTTTATGGGACACATTGGCTCATCCCGAACCCATACCATAGAGGCGCTCTTTGGAATGAAGGTGGGCAAATTTCCAGACAAGTACCTAGGAGTACCTCTAATCCAAGGTAGACCTACTAAAGCAGTCTTTCATACTTTACAGGAGAACATAAAGTGGAGAGCTAATAGTTGGTCAGGCAAACTTCTCTCCTTCCAAGGCATAGTGGTGTTGGCTAGATCTGTGATGAATAGCATTCCCATTTTCAACATGTCGATCTACAAATAGCCGGTTGCAGTCAACAAGGATTGTGAAAGAAGCATTTGAAACTTCATTTGGATTGGGGACACTTCTACGAGGAAGGTGGTGACTGTCAAATGGGAGAAGCGATGCAAACCCATAGAGGAAGGTGGGCTAAATCTTAGACGGTTCAAAGATATTAACTTGGCATTATTGATGAAACTGTTATCAGATGCATATTCTATACATAGATGCATATTTTATATGTATTGGGTTGCTATGTAAATACCCCTTGATGTGAGGGGTATGTCTTTTTCTTATTTCCTTTTATCAATAAGATTTATGGAGTCATTGTGAACTAAGCACAATAGACATCCTTTCTCTCTCTCATCTCTCATCTCTACTGTCTATTCTCTTCTCCAAACCTAACCTTAACCCTAATTCCTCTAATTCAACTTGGTATCAGAGCCATCCGGCGCTGAGGCTTGCGGAGCACATTTGGGGACAAACTAAGGACAATCTGACGTCTGCCGATGTCATCTGACCGTACGACTGACATCATCAGCCATATGGACATGGAAATTGAGGTTGGCTAAAAACCTCACCACTTGATACAGGATTTTTTCCCTATTTTTCTACCATTTTTTGGGAATTTTTTGGATCCATTTGGGGTAGTTTCTGATCATTCTCTTGAGTTTTTTTTCGAAAAAATCAGTTTGTGAACCAGTCGGTTTTTCGGGACCTAAATGCCTTTTTTAGGGGGACTTGTTGCTTCGATCTAGTCCCCTCCAACCTAATCAACATGTGGATACCCTACTCGAAGGGTTTCATCAGATTTGAGGACTGTAGGGACTTCTTCCCCTACTAGTTACCGTCGGCACCATTAATAGCCTATTTAAGCATTCAGTTAGATCTCAATCTTTCCTCTTTCGATCTCAAATCTTGCCTGCATTCTTTCTAGTGGCTCTAGGATGTTTTTGATTATCCATAAGGAGCTATTCGCTGCCATTAGTCCTTCTATGATGCTTATTTGAGGCCTTTTTTGGTGTTGCTTGATCACCGGCACTACTCAAGGGTGTTATTTCCCTTTGGATTACCTTCTTTTTTGGGTATTAGGGTTCTTTGGTGGATATCCTTGGTCTATTTGTTCTTTGAGGCTTCATCAAATGGGTTTATGTCCTTTGCTCTGGTTGTTTACGCTCTTTCTGGCCATCTATTGATCTTCGGTGTGGTTGTTAGTGTTCTTTTTTGGCTATAGTTTTTCATGGCAGATCCTACACCTCTTGTGGTTACTCCGCCCTCCTTGGTTTCTCCTTCAGCGACAGAAGTGAGCACAGAAACTCCCTCCATTGGTACTGGAGGCCCTATGGTGCATCACTTGGCATATGAGAACCCCAGTTTACAGATCACCTCTGTGAAGTTAGATGGCAAGAACTACTTATGTTGGGCCCAGGCTGCACGGTTGTCCATCGGGGGCCGCAGAAAACTTGGTCATACTACGAGGGATACAGTTGAGCCTCCCAAGACTAATCCTTTGTATAGATAATGGGAGACAAATGACCTTACTGTTATGTCATGGCTGCTCAACTCTATGGAGCCGGACATCAGCCAAAGTTTCTTGTTTATGCGGACAACTCGAGAGGTTTGGGAGATTACACAGAAGACCTTCTTAGAACAGCGGAATGCTGGAAGGGCTTTTCAGTTGCGGCAGGGTATTTCTCACTTTAGACAGGGGAAGAAATCCCTTTCTCAGTACTACACCGCTCTTCGCACCATATGGCAGGAGCTCAATCATTACTATTCTAATCAGCCTCTTCATCCATAAGAGATAGCTCCCTACCAGCCGTATATGGAGAATGGTCGTATTTTTGATTTCCTTGTTGGGTCGAATCCATCTTATGAGCTTGCTCCTGTTTAGACCTTGAGCAGCAGAATGGATCTTCCCTCTCTCAGCGAAGTGTATGCATATCTTCAGAGTGAAGAGAGTCGCTGGATTTCCCTCTAGGATGAGCATCCAGTTTCTGAGCAATCAGCCCTCGCCAGTTCCTCTACTCCTCCTCCCCTTCAGCATCAGCAGTTTCAGAGGGGTTGCTCTTCTCAGCCTTCTCCTACGGCTACGTCTTATGTTCCTACTAGTTCGACTTCAGGGAAGTCTTCTTCGAGGGAAAGGCCCAAGTGTGATTATTGTGGTAAGCTGGGGCATATGAGAGATAGGTGCTGGAAGCTCCATGGTCGCCCTAGCTAGCCAGCATCCTCGGGAGCCCATACTGCTCGGTCGGATGCTCATGTGACTTTTCAGGATTCACAGCCTAGTCCTTTGGTCACTCATGCTGGTATTTCTACTGCTGAGATTGTTGTTCTCAGACGATTGCTGAGTCAGCTAGACGGTCCTTCTGCCACCCCTTCGACCTCCTTTTCCCAGTTAGGTAACAGTAGACCTGCCCATCATGTGTCCATATCCTCTCCTAGTTCTCCTTAGATCATTGATTCAGGGCTTCAGAACACATGACGGGCATGTCTTCCCTTTTTTCCACATACTCTATTTGTTCTGGTAGGGATAAGGTTAAAACTGTAGATGGCACCTTATCTTTTATCTCTGGGAAAGGAAATATCCTTCCTTCCCCTCATTTATATTTATCCTCTGTTTTGCATGTTCCTACTTTTACCTCTAACCTGCTGTCTGTGAGCTCCCTTACCCGTCAGCTAAACTGTAGTGTGATTTTTTTTCCTTCCTCATGTGTCTTTCAAGACCTGGAAACGAGGAGGACGATTGGCATTAGACATGAAGCTGATGGCCTCTATCTTCTGGATGTATCTCTGAGCCCATAGCACTGTAGTCTCATAGTAGTCTTAGTAGTAGTTTATCTTCTGTTCTTGGCATGCCCGTCTGGGGCATGTCTCTTTTCAGTACTTCAAACACTTATTTCCTACTTTGTTTAGTTCTGTTTCTTTTTCTGAGTTACACTATGAGACATGTGAGCTCTCCAAACATTGTAGATCCACTTATCCATCTAGAGGTAATAAAAGCTCCAGTTCTTTTTGTAATACCCTGAACCTTTGGTCAAGGGTATTAGTGTAAATAGTCATTATGAAGGTAACTTAGTCAATGCGATAATGCTGACAATTCATTTTTTCTATTACACCGGATGGTTGGCATTTAACGAAACTTGCAGAACTTAGACGAGAACTTTTATATCATGTCACGTAGGAAATTCTCAAACACTTGACATGCACAAACGACCAATTGCATGCCTACACTGATACACACATGAATGTCAGATCACCCTGGAAAACCACTTATGAACTCGATATATTAGTAGCATAATGAACTCTAAGACGTGGGACCCACAAATGACCTTAATACACTTATATTAACTACATTTTAATAATCCATAATTGGTAGACCACAGTGAGCAATTGAACACTCGCGTAGACAATTCGGACATTAAGTACTCACCTACAATAATTTGGATATTTGAGGACAATTTTGTAAAATGAACGATAACGCACTATCTAAGGCTTAATTGGTACATTAAGGATATAAATAAGATGATAGGCTATGAACCTAAGGAGTAACTACAACATAATACACCTCTCATGTACCATAGTTAATATACATTAACCTTACCTTGCCTAAATGGCACATTTGCAATTATTAAGAAAATGGGACACTTTGTTTAATTAAAATACTTTATATGTTGGACACATATGATACATGGAACAAAAGGATAAAGACAAATCTTAACTAGTAAAATAATTCACCTTGTGGTGGACGTGTACACCCCCATGGGCAGCACGTCCATGCATTCTTCCTTATGGTAACACCTAACAACTTGAGAAAGAAAAAAATGGAAATATTATTTTAAAATTCTAAACAAAAGAAAAATGAATAATTACATACAAATAAAATCAGAAATATGGAGGTTCCTTCCATAAAATAACACATTTTCTGGGTTTGGGAAGTGTGCCTTCCATGGGCAACACGTCCACACTTTTACAATCGGTGGGAGGACCTTCTAAATTCCCTAATGGATACTAGTGACTCAACTAGGCAACAATTACAAACAGAGTTTTATAAGAATGAATAAAATAAAATAAAATAATAAAATAAAAGGAGCAATTCCTTGGGATTTCCCTAGTAGTGAAAGATCCCATGAGGGTAAGATAATATAGAGACCATCAACTTTAGGAAACTTTAAGGTCCATTCACCTTTCTTACCCCATCTCTGCAAAACCGTTGGATTGGTGGGGTCACTTGGTCACAACATCCAGAATAATGGACTTACCTTAGAATCTTAGAATCACACCTAGCATACCACGTCCTTACCTTGGGGGAGTTCTCATATCTTCTCTCTTGCTGCCACCTAGATTATACCACTAAGAATTTTCCAACATTAGAAAGCTTGCAATAGTAAGAAAGTTGTTATTGGAGCACGTTTAGGCAACATGCGTACTCACTCAATAAGGTAAAATAACTCTACACCTTCCACTTTCCAACACTTCCGAACCTTTGGATTTCATGCATAGAAACATTGTGAACTTTTCCATCTTTGACCTATGGGGTCAATGCCTATATGGTAACTTGTCTAGGGTAAAAGTCCCACTTAGGGAAACCGTTTTCCTCAACCCTACTAATAATATTGAGGGATCAAATCTCTAAGGAGGGATAATAAAATTCTAAAATCGTGAGGGCACTACCATTACACAAAATTCTAAGAACGTGGAGCTCTATCAATATCTCCATGAGGGATAATCATGAGCCAAACCCACATGCTCCATCGATGTGGTTACGTTACGGTAGGAAGAGGTTTCGAATATTCATATTTGAACTGGAATTATTTTGCATAGCATGCTAGCATACGTTAGAAGTGTTTCCAATATTGCAAAATAAGTAGGGCTCAGTGCCCTTGGGTGAAAAACCCTAATCCCCTACAGAGGAGCTCTCGGCCGAGCTACTCCCGACGTGGGAAGGAGAAGGAGACCCAGATATGGGTTGCGCTTATTTTTGCATGCATTGTATTTTGCAAACTGGGATGATTAGGAATAACCATAATTGTGATTGAATGCCTAATTTATGTTTACTTGAAATACAATTCTATGATGATGACATGATTTGATAATAAAGTAATAGATTATGACCTTAGCTTGAATGGAGTACGGTGGATTTTCTATTGAGCGTTAGCTCACGGCGTAAGCCGACCCCTTTAGGTTTTGTAGATGATGATGTGGGCACGGACATGGGCAAGTGGGAGAATGTCAATGATATGGAGGCGGCGGCGGAGACACTAGATGGCGTTGAAGGAATTATGGGTTGATCTTAGACATTGTTGGACTACGGTTATAGGGTTATATCTATGCATTGAAACTAATGATATTGATGTAATAAGTTAGACGTGGGGATGGCCACTTTGAATTGATTGGGTGTTGATTCATTCGTGATGATACGCCGTTAACGCTTATTTAGAACTTGGAACCTTTTCGAACTGGGTATGAACTAATTGATGCTCGATATTCTTAGAATGTTATTATTATATGCTTTGTAAGTTCCGGTAGAAATTTCAGGAAGATTTAATGAGAAATGGCACATAAAATATTGGCCCAAAGCGATAAAATTGCCAAAACTTAAAGTGGACAGATTCTGTATTGCTGACTTGCAGCGCCTTTTTCATTAGGAAGATGGTAGAACCGGACCTTCGAGAGAATAGATTAATCGAAGCTTGTTCCGTCAGCTTTCCGAACGTATAAAGTTCGTTATGAGATTCAATGTGTACTGTCCTAGGAGGCCAAAACACTATACCTATTTCGACTTTAGACCACTAAACAGTAGAATCTGACTTTAGACCGAACTAAAACAAGGATGCTCCTTCTGTTAAATTTCCAGAAATGTAAAGTGCGTTAGGTGATTCAAACTGTGCTATCTTCGGTAGCCAAATCATTGAACCTATGTCAAACCAGTCTGGTTGACAACTAAACAGTAGAATCTGACTTTAGACTGAACTAAAACAATGATGCTCCTTCTGTTAGATTTCCAGAAATGTAAAGTGCGTTAGGTGATTCAAACTGTGCTGTCTTCGGTAGCCAAATCATTGAACCTATGTCAAACCAGTCTGGTTGACCACTAAACAGTAGAATCTGACTTTAGACCGAACTAAAACAATGATGCTCCTTCTGTTAGATTTCCAGAAATGTAAAGTGCATTAGGTGATTCAAACTGTGCTGTCTTCGATAGCCACATCATTGAACCTATGTCAAACTAGTCTGGTTTTATTTTCAGACCTAAGACACCTTTTTCACATAGTAATTTATAGAATCTGACCTTGGACAAAATAGGAAAGTCGGAGCTTATTGAATTAGCTTTCCGACAATATAAAGTATGTCAGTAGATTCAATCAGGACTGATCTACATGGTTAATTTACTGTGAATAGGTCTGGTTCAACTGAGTCACTAGACTTGGAAAAAATCCACTAATACCCCGATCTTACCAAATTGGGATGTACCGTGTGACCCATTAATATTTGAACTCATCTATACCCATGATTAATAGGGTAATTTGATAGACTACTTTTATTGAAATTATTATTAATGGTTCCGCTTAGTTGATAACGTGTGTTATAGTTAATGCCTTAATGGGCTTAAAGGGTAAATACAGTTGACTGGTTCATTCATTAGATTGGATTGGCTTTAAAGACAATCTTATTCTTATGTCAGGGTTTGGGTATGGGTTAACAATGGATAATTGGGTTGGATCCAGGTGCCCGGATTCGAGGGGTGACACTTTTGATATTGTGCATTCTGATGTGTGGGGTCCTTCCCCTGTTATCTCTATTTTTGGCTTCCGCTACTTTGTTATTTTTGTTGATGACCATACACGGTGTACCTGGGTATCTCATGAAAACCAAAGATGAAGTTCATTCCATCTTAAAAGGTTGTCATAAGATGATCCACACAAAGTATGGCACCTCCATCAAGGTTGTTCAATCTGACCAAGGTGGAGAGTACATGTTTGGAGGTCTCCAGCAGTACTTTTTTGATCATGGGGTTTGCCATCAGAATTCTTGCAGCTACACCCCTCAGCAGAATGGTGTGGCTGAACGCAAAATATGTCATCTGACAGAGGTCGCTCGATCTCTTTTGATTGGTGCCCATGTCCCAAGCTCCTATTGGTCCGATGCTGTTTTGACCGCTGCTTACCTGATTAACCGGATGCCTTCAGGTGCTCTCAACTTCTAGTCTCCGGTCCAGGTTCTTGCTCCTAGCTTGTCTTTATTCCCTATCACCCCTTGTATTTTTGGGTGTGTCTGTTTGTTCACATTCTGGGTCCACATCGAAACAAGTTGGATCCTAAAGCTCCTAAGTATGTCTTCCTTAGTTACTCTTCTTATCACAAGGGGTACAAGTGTTATCATCCCTGGACAGGCAATAAATATGTTTCCATGGATGTCACCTTTCGCGAGGAGACATTCTTTTTCTCCCCTACCTCTCTTCAGGCGGAGATACGTAGTGAAGAGAGGTCTGATCTTTGTCCTCTTCTTACTATATCTATGACTCCTCCATTCCCGTTGGTTGTCGAGCAGCCTACTCAGCCTATTATGGTGTCTAATAGTGCTCCCGAAGCACAAGGGGAGCTTCAGGTCAATCACAGAAGAGGAAAGGCCATTGCTGATCCAGTACTAGTGGTTCTATCCTTGGATCTAGGTAACATATCTTCCATCTCTGTTCCTGTCATTTATTCTTCCACTGATGCGTGTGCTCTTGATCTCCCCATTGCTTTACGGAAGGGTACTCGTAGTTGTACTCAACACCCCTTGAGCAACTTTGTCTTCTACGATGCCTTATCTCCTTCCTACAAGACGTTTATTACTTCTATGGACACTATTCCTATTCCCACTTCTGTGGCAGAAGGATTGGCACATCCCAGATGGAAAACCACTATGGTCGAGGATATGTGTGCCTTAGACAAAAATAAGATATGGAAGCTTGTTGATTTGCCAAGAGGAAGAAGCCAGTTGGGTGCAGATGGGTATACACAGTTAAGTATCAGGCAGATGGGTCAATTCAGAAGTACAAGGCTAGATTGGTAATAAAGGGGATACTCAGAGCTATGGGATTGACTATGTGGAGACCTTTGCACCTGTGGCAAAGATGAATTCCATCAGGGTGTTGTTGTCTTTAGCAGCAAACCAAGCATGGCCTTTGCATCAGCTGGATGTAAAGAATGCTTTCCTTCATGGTGATCTACATGAAGAAGTCTATATGGTACCTCCATCAGGATTTAGCTCCCCAGGGGATGGCAGCAAGGTGTGTCGACTGAGAGAAGCCCTCTATGGGCTTAAGAAGTCTCCCCGAGCTTGGTCTGAGAGGTTCACTCTAGCAGTGAAGAAGCTGGGGTATACTCAAAGCCAAGCTGATCACACCCTATTTGTGAAGCATCTAGGGAAGAGCATTATTGCCCTCATCGTTTATGTTGATGACATCATTCTAATAGGGAATGATGCAGAAGAAGTGACCAAGCTAAAGAACCATCTGGCAAGGGAATTTGAGACTAAGGATCTGGGGCTTCTCAAGTACTTTCTCGGCATAGAGGTTGCAAGATCCAGTCAAGGGATCTTCATCTCACAACGAAAGTACGTCCTAGACCTATTATAGAACTCTGGCAAGCTGGGAGCTAAGCTAGTTGAGACTCCCATAGAGCAGAACCACCAGTTGGCCGACTTGAGTAGTACGCCTTTATCTGATGTGGGGGGTTTTCAAAGACTGGTTGGGAGGTTGATCTATCTCTCTTTGACTCGACCAGACATTGCCTATGCGGTCAGCGTTATCAGCCAGTACATGCATTCTCCTAAGGAGATCCATTCAGAGGCAGCACACAGGATTCTGAGATATCTCAAGTCTGCCCTGGCAGAGGCCTTCTCTTCCAGAAGAATGACCACATGAGAGTTGAGTCATATATTGATGCAGACTGGGCAGGTGCCAAGGATGATAGGAGATCGACTTCAGGCTATTGCACCTTTGTTGGGGGCAATCTAATTGCTTGGAGGAACAAGATGCAACCTGTTGTTGTCAGATCCAGTGCAAAGGCAGAATTCAGGAGAATGGCCCATGGCTTGTGCGAGATGTTCTCATTGAAGATGTTGGTTGCTGAGTTTGGTTTTCCAGTCATGGGGTCGGTGAGCTTGTATTGCGACAACAAGGCTGCTATCAGTATTGCTCATAACCCGGTACAGCATGATCGGGCTAAGCACATTGAAGTGGATCGTCACTTCATAAGGGAGAAGATTGTATCTGGAGAAGTCTGCACTCCATTTGTGAAGACTGATGAGCAAGTAGTGGATGTCTTCACTAAAATAGTTCCCAGTTGGCAGCTTCACAGATGTTTATGAAAGTTCGGCATGCAGGATGTCTATGCACCAACTTAAGGGAGAGTGTTATGAGATGCGTATTCTATACCTAGATGCGTATTTTATATGTATTGGGTTGCTATGTAAATACCCCTTGATGTGAGTGGTATACTTGTCTTTTTCTTATTCCCTTTTATAAATAAGATTTATGGAGTCATTGTGAACTAAGCACAATAGACATCCTTTCTCTCTCTCCTCTCTACTCTCTATTCTCTCTTCTCCGAACCTAACCCTAACCCTAATTCCTCTAATTCAACTGAAACTAGGCTGGTCCTTCCTCAATGAATCTAATGAACTTGGTCGTTTCCTAAAAGCTAAGTATATTAGTAAATTTGGAGATATGGTAAGATATCACAAAAATTCATCCATTTGGCCCGACATCAAATGGCTATTAAATGCGTGGATCCCAACCTTGGATGGCTTGTTGTTAATGGCAAAAGCATTGACCTATGGAAGGAAAACTAGGGAGGAATTGGAACCATTTGGGATAATCTAGAGATCGATCAAGGTTGCTTGAAGCTGTGCCACTCAAAGCTCTCTGCCATTATTTCAGATGGTAGATGAATTCTTTCTCAGCACATTAGCCTTCTTTTGCAGTTGGTGGGCATTCGGTCCATGCCGATTCCGACCACCCACATGCCGAATCAAAGAATCTGGAAACCTAACGTTTCAAGAATTTTCTGTGAAATCTGGTCATGAAACGGTTAGAGCCAAAGGAAGTAATTTGGTGGGAATCTTGGGTTTGGAAGTCCTCAAATCATCCGTGAGTCTCAGCCAACAGTTGGAAATTAATCCACGGATGAGTAGCTACAGATATCATCCTCAAAAGGAAGGGTTTCTCCATGGCACCAAGATGTTATTTGTGCCACAAAGAAGAAGAATTGTTAGATCATTTGCTATGGGTCTGTAATGAGACTTGGCAGATGTGGACTTGGCTAGCTGGCATGTTCAGATCTAAAGAGATCTTCAGCTCTTTCAAGGTAGCTCTATCCTGGAGAAATCATCTCAGTCCGATTTTATAGGATCTATGGTGTGCAGCAATTCTTAACACTGCCATTGCCATTTGGCATAACAGGAAGGGCATCATCTTTGAAGATATCATAGTTGATTGGGAGAGCAACAAAAGAAGAATTTTGAAAGCCGTAAAGGAAGCTGGTAATCTATCTTGCAAGCATATGTTCAACTCCATCTATGATCTTTCAATCATTTCGATGCAAGGAGTTGGTTGTAAATCAAACAAAGCTCCTAAGATCAGGGAATGTGCTTGGCAGACACCATTACAGGATTACATTAAGTTGAATTGTGACAGGGACTCCAAAGGTAACCTCGATCAAAGAGACCTTGGTGTTATTTTCCGAGATCATCGGGGAGATTTCAAGGGGGCCTATTGCAAAGGGTTGGGAATCACCTCCAATTACATAGCCGAATGTTAAGCTATAGTTGAAGGTCTGGAATGGGCAGTCATCAAAGGGTGGAGAAAGGTTTGGATAGAAACCGATTAGAAGGCTGCTGCTATTGCCTTTGGGATGTGTGAAGTCCCCTGGAGTATGAGACCCCGATGGGAGGTTGCGATTAGAAATACTAATCACTACTTCATCACGACCACTTGGCGGGAAGTGAACTTTTCAGCGGACAAATTTCCTAATCAGGGTGCTAACTTAGAAAAAGAAGACTCTGAGTTTTTGTTGAGAGACCTCCATTTCTTTCTAAAATGGAGGATCCTCATCTTAAGTATTACAAATTTGAGTGATTCCTCTTTTCTTTTTGTCTCCACCTTAGGTTTGAGGGCTTTTTTCTTTGGGGTACCAACCTAGTTGGGATGCCGTAGGAGAGGGTGTTCTGCCTCTGTGCGTTCTATATAGTTTTCATTTTTTCTCTTCAATATACTTTACATTCAGCAAAAAAAATACAGATGGAATTCATCATCCCCCATTGAGATTAAATCCTTGTAAGGATGAACTGTTGCTTGTGTGATCAACCACTAACCCATATCCTATCCTTGCCCATTCACTTGAGTGTGATGTGAGATTTGGTATGAATACTATTGTGTTGATTGTGTGGAGAAGGCACCGGTGGGAGACTACCGCATAGATTTAAATGACATAGATGACATCAATTGAAGACGTCTAGGCAGTAGAGTCAATTTAGTGGTCAATAGTGTCATGTTGGGTAACTTTATTAATCCCCCAACTTCTCAGAGTGCACGATTACACCTAGAGTAGGTCCTATGGTTTTTTTTTGTTTGGGTTTCCACGAAAAAATTGTGTGCCCTGTTGAATTATGGTTATTCCATCAATCAAACAATCCGATCTAATTTCTTAATGAATATATCAGACCGTGGAATATTTGATTCAATTCGTATTTGTATTTGTTGGTGAGATTGGCTTGTTATGGTTTCGGATCTATTTTTAAGTGTAGACCGTTGTTGATCCTACCTATTCACCCCTTCTAGGTCTATAATTCAATAATCTTGGAATTTCACTCTATGCGATTACTTAGACAGATATGTTTGTCCCTATTGCCAAGAACAAATCCCTTCATGTTTTGACATCCTTGGTTGCCATTCGTAAATAGCATTTTCATAAATTATATGTTAAGAATGCATACTTCCATGGCAATCTGTACGATGTCTATATTTCTTGTAAAACCCCAAAATACCTTTAATTAATGTATAATATTCTTAGCCCGTAAGTAATTCACTTGATTTCTAAGAAAATGGGCCCAAGTTTGAGGCCCAAGCACTTCCACCAAGTTAACATTAATAAGATTTTTTTTTTAAAGAAAACCCAAATTCCACCACCACCATACAACCCATCTCATTCCTCTCATCTTTCCTTTTCCAACTAAGATACTTATTCACTTTCCTAACTATACCTTTTGTCGTTTTCATACTAGAAAAGTGAAACCCAACCTATATATGTAGATAGCCATCATAAATCTCTACTGTCATCACCTGTGAAACCTCTTTTTCTTAAAGTAATCTTCTCTCTCCTTTTGGTATGTCATTTTCTTTATTCATCTCTTACTTTTGATTAGTTCTTGATTAGATTTTATTCATCTCTCTTATGAGAGCCTACATAGGTGCATGACTAGTTATTCCACTTTTATTTTAGTTTATTAATAAATGCGTAAATTTTTATTGGGATATACAAGCTCATGGCTGTACCCACCCTTATAATTAAATTCTTTATTTTTTTATCAACAACAAAACTTTCAATTACCTTTTGAATTTTTCATTATTTTATTCATATCCCTTTTAAAAAGCAAAGTCTACAGTTTTTTTTAAAATCAAAGCTGATGATTCCATAACCGTACCTTTTTTCACTTTTATTATTTCTTTTCGTTTACTTACAGTCCCATTAAAAATTGATTTCTTTATTATTTTTCTTTCATGTTGGAAAACCAAATCCATTAATGACCGTACCTTCATCCCTTGTTTTTCTCTTTGTATCATTTCTTTTCTTTTATTATATTAAGAATTTCATTATATTCCATCTTCAACAAGATTATTTATTTTTAGAAGCTCTTTTCTCTAAATTCATTTCTAACACCTTTCGAGTTTGATTTTATTATTTTATTTCTTCTTTCTCTCCCTTAAGTATTTTAATTATTTTTCCATTCTTTTGAAACCTAATAGGATTATTCTTCTTAAAACCCCATTAGGATTATTTAAACTCTTATCCAATTTTTTTAAAATTCTTACACTAGTTTTCATTAAAAGATACACTAAAAATGGGCTTAACCATTATAGTATTTTTACATGCATAAGTGCAACCCACAACATAACTCAAGAGACCATATTTTTGTAAATAGTAACCAACCAATGTTAACATTTATCTAACTTAGATAGTGGGCCTAATTGAAGGCCCAATACAATTGGGATTAGATCTACGTGAAGGAGATAAAAGAAATAATTATAATTAATTGGATAGCGAGCTCAGGTAGGAATTTCTCCCGATCTTACTTCTATGGATGCTTGTAAATTATTATATTATTAAAAGTATGTGTTTAAAATAGAAAATTTGATTTTAATTTATTTTACAAAGCATGTATATTGATCTTTATGCATCTTCATTGATTTATCTGCACGTGTTGAGACATGATTTTCCTTTGGATATTATTCTGGAGCTTATTCCGTTGAGTTTATGGTTTTTATTTGATTAGTATTATTTTGAGGGTTCAACTTGATCTGCTGAGATCTTGATCCTATTGATGCTTTCTCAAGTCCTGAGAGCGTGCCTAAAGAGCAACGGGGACATTTTGTTCCCAATGGTGAAATACTTGAGACATCTCTAGATCTTTTTAGTGGAATTATGGCATGATTTGCAACAAAGCCACGTGTTTGGCCCAATCATACATTCTCATTTATATTGGCTCATTGGGGTTTCGGGATTTACCCGACAAGTCTGATTATCTGATCACCGATATCATTGATGTATATTTTGATCATTGCTTGGTTTTATCATAGTTTTCGCTCATCCCCATACAAGTATGGGCGGTGGAGCAAACCTACTGGACACGTTATGCTCATGCCTATTTTAACAGTTTGCAGATATACTAAATGGACCAATGGCTCAGTGATAGTAGCTGAAGGAGTTTAGCTTGTTAATTGCTTTCCTAGAGATCATGTTTAGATTTATTCAGTCATTGGAATTCTTAGTTTTTCTCAGTAGGTTCTTATTTCGTATTCAGAATGTAATCGGATACAGATTTCAGATTTACATTGATGAAATTTATATTGAGATTGGTTTATTTGACTTGTGTGGTAACTTAGATACATGCTCACCATTTTATTTATATTATTTTAACTCACACCTCATGCCTCAGCCTCGGATATCGAATTCTATCCATACTCATCTTGGTCGAGTCATGGGTCTCGGATTCGGGTCGCGACATTTTCTTTTTCTAAGCTTTACTTAAGGGAAGTGTGGCAAAGTGAGTGAGTTGAAGGTCTTTTATGGGCTTAAGCAATCTCATCATGCCTAGTTTCAACAAAGTTGTCACTGCATTTGGATTTACTCATTGTCAGGTCGATCACTCAGTATTCGTTCGTCATGCCATGGGATATTTATTTTGCTTGTCAATGTTGATGACATTGTTGTCATGGGTGATGACTATGCAACTATTAACCACCTTAAGGTACACTTTCTACAAGAATTTGATATAAAAAAACTTAGGGCTCTTATGGTACCTCCTTGGCATAGAGGTAGCTAGATCACATAGACGCATATTTTAGTTTTAGAGAAAGTATCCTCTCAATCTTCTCCAAGATATTGATACTCTTGAGACAAGGCTACGTGATACTCACATTGAAGCCAAACAAAGCTTTTGGTTGATGATGGTGATTTGCAACTTCATCCTAGGGCCTATCAGTAGCTTATTGGTCACCTCATCTATTTGAGTATTGGTAGGCATGATCTGTCCTAGTCAATGCTTACACTGATTGTGGTCGTCCATATACATTGAGAAGACATTTTCATATTTCAAGATACTCGAATTCAGATAGGATGGGTGATCAAAGATCTACATCTAGGTATTATACACTTGTTGGAGGAAATTTGGTGACCTGGAGTAAAAAAGCAACTTGTAATGGCTTGCTCTAGCACATAGGCTAAGTATAAAGCCATGGCCTAAACCTCTTGTGAGTTCGTGGCTTTGAAATTTTCTTCACAAGCTAAAAATTGTGATTCCTATCCCTATGAAAATGCACTTTGATAATCAAGTAGTTATTCATATCACAGCTAATCCAGTCTTTCGTGAGTAGACCAAGCACATGGAGTTTGATTATTACTACATTTGAGAAAAGGTTACTTCTGGTGAAATTGTGACTCATTGCATTAAACCTTTACATTAGTTTGCTTCACCAAAGCCTTGTTTAAACCTGTTCATTCAACTAATGTGTTCAAGTTATGCATGTATGATATTCATACTCTAGCTTGATGGGAGTATAAAAGGATGTAAGGATCCAATAGGTATTTTTATTTGTACTTGGGTTATTAGGCACATGCCATATGTTGAGGGTAATTTTGTATTACTTGATTCCATGGCCCATGAAGGGAATTCATGTAATCTCACTTATAATAAAAAATCATCAAGACTACAATGATAACTTACTCTCTCTATTTTCTCCCCTGTTTCTTCTTTTTTATTTACCAAATTTTCAACTCTGCGTGCACCGATAATGGACAATTTTCAATTTGTCAAATGTATCAGTATGTCAAGGAAACACTACATTAGTTGTATCATGATAGTTTACCTTGTCTGACTGCCTTCTGTGATGCTAATTGGGCTAGGTGTCCTCACACCGGCCAATCTACCTTTGACTTTGCTATTTTCTTTGGATAGAACACATCTCTTGGAGTACTATGAAAACGTGTCTCAGTTCAATTCTGAAGTCAAATACAAAATTTATATGTGTTCCAATCTTATTTTTCATGCTCGTTCGAAGCACATGGAGTTGAATTAGCATTTCATCCGAGACAAGTTCTTGTTGGTTCCATCCATGTTTAGTTTGTCCCGAGACATCTTCAGCTTGTCGACAACTTAACTAAGGCTCTTTCACTTGTTAGTATTATTGGAATTCATGACAAGCTTCATGTTCATTATAATGTGATGTATCACTTATACAAGGATATTTATGAACCATATGCCATTACGTCTCATGGATCATCCAAATCACAAGCCTTTTCCATGTCATCAGTTGCCACCTCAACATATCTTCTTCTCTTATATCTTCCAAGAGATTCGTTAAAAAATGGAAATGCTTTTAATGAAAATATCTCACTTCTCTAAATTAGAAAGAGATTCTCGCTAGAAGTCAAAGAAGGAAAAAGTCACTATTACCGGAGTTATTCTCATATATGGAAAAAGATAGAAGCAAACTTCTTCTTGTTGAGTGATTAGTCTAGGCAATATTTCCCTATGACTTTGTAAAATTTACTCTATGTTTTCCTCTCTTTCTATTGTTTGTTCAACAAGTATTATTTAAAAGCATTCTTTTCTTTATGCAAGGTTAGCAAGTATGCAACCCTCAGAGACCAACTATTGTGTGTGTTGCCCTAGCCTCTCTCTCTCTCTCTCTCTCTCTCTCTCTCCATTCTTTAGTGTGCACATTCCAGATGGTATTCTGTTTGCATGTTCTCTAATCTTCTCCTGCTCTCTAATCTTATTAGGCCTTTTAAGTTTCTGCTCACATAGGAAAGTTGAAGATAAATTTTCCTTGGTTTTATTGTCACATTAATAGATAAAACGTCGGAAATTAATGTTTTGGAAGAACTAGATAACATACATGGCTTATGAGATATCTCTTAGTATATTAGAGAGGATTAAAATGTGATCAAGTTCTCATATGAAAAATAGAAGTAGTAAATCACCAGAAGCATGAGAGATTTTACTGATTTTGGGGATTTAAATTAATTAATGGGTTCTCCCTTAGTTGCATGTGTTTAATGTGGACCAATAACCAAGGCATCTCTGCGCGTATGTTACGATAACTTACTTCAACTAGTTGGAAATCCCATTTCATCAACATGCCTCGAGAGGCAATCCCAAGGATAACATAGGATTACACCCTTATCGCTTTATTGTGGAGGTACAAATAGCCATCCCCACCTTCAAATTTCAAAACTTATGGTCACAAGTACCCAACATCGTCAAAGTTGTGGCATCCTTGTGTGAGTCCTCCTATTTGAAGGAAAGGTAGGATTATTATTTTTTTCATTAAGGATGTGTTGGGAATGTGGATCAAAATATAAGCAGCCTCCTTGAAAAGATAGCTTCTCTTCATAGCGAGGAGGAACTCATGTCATTATCTTTTAAACACCAAAGAGGAAGGTTGTAGCTAGCAAGAGTTCCTCTAGCTATATCTAGAGGAGATTGGTTAGCAAAAAAAGCTCGATTTAAATGTCTTAAGGAGGAGAACATTAAGTTCTTCCATTGTTGTTAGGCCAAATGACTTTCCGCTTGCTTATTACAAGAGACGTATAAAGATTATTAGAGGGTTATAATATTTCTTAAAGTGTTAGATTAAGTACTTAGATTGGAGCTCTAACCGCACCTTTATTACTCTTATTCCTTAATGAGGTGGAATGAATCACTTAATGATTTTTGTCCAATAAGCTTTGTATGTAGCATCTATAAAATAATTGCTCGTAGCATTAGAATCAAGAACGAGCTATTAAAACTTAATAAAACTTTACTAAATGATAAAACAAACATGAAAAATATGTTGTAGGCAACCTATGGAAATGATTGAAATGTTATGGATATTTATATTAAAACTTTAATAAATGATAAAATGATCGTTAAAATCCACTCATAAGCTATAAAACTATAATAAACAACCATATTGAGTGTCAAAATGAAGATCCAAATCATTCTATTACACACCGATGTCGTATTTGCAAGCCTGACAATAAAAAATAGCTATAATTAGACATGGAAATAATCATAATCATAGAATTCTAGTTAACTTCTGATGCATGTGTAGAGAAGATGGGGAATTAGTCGACCATCTTATGTTGCACTGTAAGATTGCACGGGAAGTGTGGGGCTCTTTCTTTGCTTCTTTCGGGATTTGCTAGGTCATCCCTGAGACAGTTTTAGATACTTTGCATAGGATCTTCGAGAACAAGGAGGCGTCTTTCTCTAGTTTAGTTCTTTCCATTAAGGCCTTTCTTTTCTTATGGTCCAAGGCTTTTGATGACTGCAGAGGACTCATTTTCGAAGATTTGGTTTTCAGATGGGAGTCTGTTATGACTAGGGGCTATTAGTGGTTCTGTTAGGAGGTCTCCTCGACCTCCTTCTGCTGTGTAATTCCTCTTTTTTTGTCTTTTAATACATCTTTTACCTTACCAAAAAAAATAATCATAATCATGTCATAGCGACTACGTACATCATAAATATGTTGAATACTTGATTATATGGTACAAACTATTAAGTATATACAAATAATTATATGTTTTCTATTTTGAATATATAAATAAAATAATAATAATAATTCTAACGAATTAAAGCATGACAATTATATTTACATGCTAACATTTTTTGAGTAAATCCTATATGTAAACATTTTTTGATGTAGTAAAACTACCTTAACCTTTTTCTAGTATTTTAAAATAGTATTTCTAAATTAATTTATTTATAAAAATAGTATAAATAACTAATTATATATCATTTCCACTAATGGACAATATTATAAATAATTTACAAGTTTATCAATAAATAATTTATAGTATTTGTTAAATTTTAGTAATATTGAAAATAACTAATAAACTAAAGGAATTTCTGTTGAAGTTTAGTAGTCACCAAAATATTGTTATCATATTTGTCCTCATTTTTCATTCATTGTTATTTCTCTATTTTATTATCCTTAGTTGCTAATTTCTATTTTATTTGGTTTAAGTTATTAGGCCTACATGTATTTCATAATAACATACATAACAAAGTTAGGGAAAATGATCCCAACTCTTTTGCTCCAATTCGTCTCTTTTATACTCTCACACATCTAGGGTTTGTATTGTAATTAGTATCAAAGCAGGAGATTCCAGTAGGTTCGGGGGTTCGAGTCCCCCCAAAACCCTATGAGGTCTGCCCCAAGGATGTTGCAACCCTCGGAGAGCTGATCTAGGGTTGCCGCATCTCCTAGAAACCCTAAGGTTTCTCTCCGGGTTGTGTTCAAGTCTCTATCTACCTGTTACAACCCATGTCATGGCTTGCAATGGTTTCCAAAACATTCCCTACGCCTTATTAGGGTTTTATGCCCCTCTTGGATGTAGTCTGATTTGTGCAAGTATGCACAAATCGAATCGAATCAATCCGATCCAACGATCTAATTGATTCTGACAAGAATCAGAATCAAATTGATTCGATGAATAATCTAATCGATAGGCATAAAATTTATGTTGATCAGAGATCAATGGATCGATAAGAGTTTTGATTCGATCGATACATATCTTATGTGGATGGATCCGATCGATAGCTGGATTGATTCGATGACCGTAGATTCACAAAATCAAAATGGTTACTTGCCGCAATCGACTAAGATTTGGGGATATCCTTTTGGGTGACCACTCCTACTATATAAAGGATATTTTTGCACGAAAAACCCTAAGGCTTGAGAAGCTAAAGAAGCCTCAAGAAGATGCCTTAGACTCCAAAAGAGATATTTCCATGCTTCTTCCCTTCTCTAAGTATCTTTGAGCTTATTGAGTTCAAAGTTTTAGATCTACGCAAAGATTGGAGTCTTATTGAAGGAATTCATCTTCCCTCATTGAATTCTTATATTCTTGACAAGGAATTTGCTTTAGCTTGACCAACCACAATCCGATTCACCTATACCTTCATTTTCTTAAAGATTGAGTGTGAGTTGTGATCCATAGGGATGGATCATGCACAACCAAAGGACTGAGATTCAGGACATTAGATGAAGATTCAGAAGGACTTTAGTTTGTTCAGTAAGTAATGGGTCGCATTGGGTAAGTTTGTCTGATCCATTAACTTTCCACAGTGTACTTTCTTCACCTGGACTATGTCCCGTGGTTTTTTGCCCCTAGAGATCGGTTTTCACATAAAAAAGTCGGTGTTATTTTTATTGCTATGTGGTTTGAATGTTTAACGAATTAGATCAAGCAATCGAGAATTCCATATATCTAGTGATATATGTGATGATGGATTGATTGATTCAATCCTCCTGGCATTGGTTGGTGAGATCGATGTGGGTAGATCAAACCAATTTTTGAATTGACTATTAAAGTTTATTCAAACCATTCACCCCATCCTCTAGGTCTGTAGACGAGAAGGTTCTTGGTACCGCTCTTTCAGTTATCACTAGCAACTATCTTATAGATATCCAAAAATTGAAGACTATCCTTAGTCAACGTATCAAAGTCAAGGATCTCGACCATCTCAATTACTTTTTTGGGCAAGGTCCAAGCAAGGTATTTTTATTTCACAACTCAAGTATGTGTTAGATTTACTTCAAGAGATAGGTAAACTTGGAGCAAGCTAGTTGACACTCCTATTGATCCCAATCAGAGATTGAGTGACAATGATGGCGAGCCTTTAGTGGATATCCCTCGATTTTAGCCTTAGTGGGAAAACTCATCTACTTGTCTCTCCTGGGATAGGACATTGCGTATGCAGTGAGTGTCATCAGTCATTTTATGCAAGTCCGCTAGACATACCTTGATACTATTGTAAGAGTTCTCCTTTATCTGAAAGGATGCCTGGGGAAGGGTTTACTTTTTTGAGAACAATGCCATATGCGTGTGGAGGCATAGATTGATGATGATTGGGCATGATCAATTCATGATAAATGCTCCACTTTAAGATACAACATCATGGTGGGTGGTAACCTGGTCACTTGGCAAAAAAAAAAAGCAGTCCATTGTTGCTCGTTCATGTGCTGAAGCTGAGTTGCAAGTGATGGACCCTAATATATGTGAGGTGTTTTGGTTACTGTTATTATCTATGAGCTAGGATGCCTTCCACCAACCCCAATGTCCTTGTACTATGATAACAAGGCAGCGATCAACTAAGGTATTCTAGATTGCTAAATGGGTGGGAGTGTAGCAATTTACCCTCTGCGAGCTCGGGAGAAGACGGGAGGCGGAGTTGGTGCTCTTTAACGATGATTGTGTTCGGCTTATCTCTTTGTGGGTAGAGGCAGCTGACACATCCATTAGGGGAGTCTTTTGGAGGAAGAGAACGTCACAGGGACGAACTCTCATAGGAGACATTCTTCGCAACCGTGAGGGAGCAGCCTTCAGACTGGTTGAATTCACCGCGGTGGGGAGGAACAAGCAACACTTCAGCCCTTTGGACCGCAGCGGAGCCAGGGGGAGAAAATTAGCGTGAGTGCTGTCGCAGGAGGTGGGTAACACACACTTGCAGCATCATGATATACCAAAGCAAACCAGTACTGAATGGTCCTATCCCCTTTTCTCGAATGTTGAAGGTAAGGTCGTAGTAGTTTCCTCTACCCCTTAGTTGGCTACGTGGTACTCCAGATCGGAAGGGGGAGTCTACGAAGGTTGGAGCAAAGAGATAGTCTGCTGGGGACTACCCAAGAGTTTCTATGGGAAGACGTACAGCTAGCCTTGCAAGGTCTTGCAGGCGTGGACTATCTGTCGACTCTCAGACCTTTGGATTCTAAGCACAGGGTGTTTCTCGCACAGTCAATGGAGACGGTTCTTCATATATGTGGTCTGGTTTCGATAACCGTGGGTGATAGTAAGGTGATCTTCTCTAGATGGACTCCAGACTTTAACAAGGTAGAATCATCTCCCCCAAGTGGCCCTTCTTGGATTTCTCTGCAAGGTCTTCCCTTCCATCTTTGGAAGACTAATTTTCTCAAGTCGATCGGCAATTAACTGGGAGGTTTCTTGGAGGTCGAGAAGAGAACGATAGAGCTCTTAGATCTAGATAGAGCTTACATTTGTGTGAAAGCAGGGGAGCTGGATATTCCACGATCCATTTCTATCCGAGATTGAGGTAGTATTTTGAAGGTGATCATCTTGATTACCACCTCTATCCCGCATTGTGGAGTAGTAGCAGACCCCAATCTGGAGGCGGGGATAGAGGTTTCGAGCGAAGACACAGTTGGTCGACAGGATTTCCCGTCGGAGCAACTCGTAGTGACAGCTCATCAGGAGTCTTTCCGACAACCCGAGGCACATGTTAACACCAGCCCTCTCAAGGCGCATGATAGCGCAGTCTTCAGCGTCGAACTCAGGCCTGATGTACGAATCGTGGACAGGTGTAAGGCATCCATGGGATCTCCTGTGAGGAGGAGAGGACGTACAAGACACCGGCTAGGGACAAGCCGCTTTCAAATGAAGAAAAAAGCGGGCTCGCAGGGTGAGGCATGCTAGGAGATGCCGTAGAAATCAAGGCGACGTGTCGATGTGGGGCCCTCTTGAGACGCCTTTCATGCACACCTCGAATTTGGAGGCCCAGGAGATAGTGGGCGGGGCCGTGGGCCTACCAAATCTAGCCCTAGTTGAGATAGGAGCCTAGATCTTGGTTCGAGCAGAGTCAGCCCATGGCCCGGACGATATATCAGACAGGTGGTACCTATCCTCTTCCTTTTCTGGCTTCCAAGCTCCTTCTACCCTCAACATTCTGAGAGGGATCGAATCTTTCCTATCTATACATAGCCACAAGGTGGACCATTCTTTAGTAGAGGAAGATACTGGAGCTCAGATGGCAAAGCAGAGGCTGAAGAAAAGATCCCCTGAACTACCAACCCTTTCAGTTGACTTGCACCGTGCCGAGGATGAGCCCAATGGGGTGGAGTGCTGGTGTTGACCCATTTCAGCCATTTTTAGTAGCTTGTTCAGAGATCTCCGCATCGATAAGGGGAAGCAGTCTACGGGCTCCTCGTTTCAGGATCCTGTGCCCATTGATGCTATAGATCCCGAGGTAGTAAGTATTAACGACATTATCTTGGAGGGGTCGACCCATGAATCGAACACTAGCTTGCAGGAACATGATGGGTCTTGTTTCAGGGAGTTCTAGGCAGAGCGGAGCTCCGACTTTGATTCTGACGGGCTTCATTAGGATCAATGGAGACACTGCTAGGGCTTTTTGCAATGGAGTGGAGGTGATGTTCTCTCTCAACCCTGCACATACTGCAGGAGATATAGAGGTAGGGCAGTAGAGGTTCTTATTAATTATATGACTGGAGACCAGAGATGCTCCTAGCCAGTCAAGGAGATTGTCAAGTCAGACCGTCGTGGGATTCCTGTCCTAGTCTTAGTGGACAGGGGTGGAGATGCGGATAGCCGTCAAGCTAACGAATCTTCTTACATTACGCCAGTGGTACTGGACAAGCTAAGGCTTGAGGTTAGGGAAGCAGAGAACAGTCAGGGTGCATTGGGCTCAATAGAGTTAGCATCAGGGGCGAATTGGTCCCCCAAAATGAGGAGGGAATTTTAAAGGTTAGGGCTTGGAGTGGAAGGGGCAGAGAGGCTATTGGGAGCTAGAACCCATAGGGGAGGCAGAGTGGGTAGCCCTTGATTCTCTTTCACGGTGGGCAGGCGGGCTCTTGTTTGTGTTCTTATGCAGCATCCTAAAATCTTATCTTGGAATGTTAGGGGTTTGCGAGACGATTCTAAGAGGGCTTTAGTCAAGTGCACTATCAGAGATAGCAGGGCTAACATAGTGCTTCTTCAAGAAATGAAGTTTGAATGTTTCCAGACTGGTTTTGTGGCTAATCTCTGGGGTAGAAAGGATTGTGGTGCGCTCTTCCCTCTTTAAGGATGTTAGGCGGCATTTTAGCCATCTAGGACCCAGAGACGATTGAAGTGATGGAGGACCTGGTCGGGGCCTTCTCAATCTCCGTGGCTTGTCGTTCGAAAGCTGACTACTTTCACTGGGTTCTCACCTCTGTTTATGGCCCTAATGACAGAAGGCAATGAACCCAAAATTCTGGGAGGAACTTCAGGATATTGTAGGGTTCTGGGATCTACCCTGGTGTATAGGGGGAGACTTTAACATCACCTGCTTTGCTGAAGAGAGAAAGGGAGGAGGAAGATGGAATAAAAGCATCCAGGATTTTGGGGAGTTTATCTAGAGTTTCGAGCTAGTGGACTTGTCATTACATGGGGGAGATTTCACATGGTTGAACAATCAACATCGGCCTACTTTGTGTAGACTGGACAGGTTCCTGATTTTGAGCTCATGGGAGGAGCACTTCCCTTCGGTATTGCAGTGTACATAGCCTAGACCCACATCGGATCATGTGCCTATCCTTTTAGACTTGGGAGGGATTCCATCCAGGCCCAAGCCTTTCAAATTTGAGAACATGTGGCTGACGGAGGAAAACTTTATGGACATGGTTAAAGGATGGTGGAGCGCCTTCAATATCCATGGGAGACCGGGTCCTGTGCTCCGCAAGAGACTGAAAGCTCTCAAAGGCAAGCTAATTCAGTGGAACAAAGAGGTGCTGGGTCGCATAGATGTCAAGATGACAGCCATCTTGACAGAGATTACCGTTTTAGACAGGAAAGAAGAGTCAGAGGAGGTATCTGAGGATGGGATATGCAGGAGGTCTAACCTAAAAGCTAGATACCAGTCCTTCTCCAGGATTGAAGAGGTTAGCTGGCGTTAGAAATCCAGAGTTTGTTGGCTCAAGGAAGGGGATGGCAATACGAGGTTCTTCCACCGCATGGCCAACGCTTGGCGTAGGAACAACTACATCACTAAGGTGGAGATCAATGGGGAGTGTCTGGAGGATGAGAATCGATCAGGACGGGTGTGGTGGAGTTTTATTCTAAACTTTACTCGGAGACTGATCGTGGTAGACTAGAATTGGATAGTTTGGAGTTCAATCAGATTTCGCAGGCCCAAGCCTCTTGGTTGGAGAGACTCCTGGGGGAGGAAGAGGTCCTTACAGCCATTAAAGCTTTGGAGGGAGACAAGGCCCCAGGCCCGGATGGGTTCTCCATTGCCTTCTTTAGGCACTGCTGGGAGATAGTTAAGGGTGACTTCATGGCGGCCATTGAGGAATTTCAGTAGGACAACTTTCTCGATCTATATTCTAACAACACTTTCATTGTCCTCATTCCTAAGACTCAAGGAGCGGTCAACATATCTGACTTCAGGCCCATCAGTCTGGTGGGAAGCTTTTACAAGGTACTGGCTAAAGTATTCAGGGGGTGATATCTCCATCCCAGGGAGCTTTTGTCCATGGGAGGCAAATCCTGGATGGAGTGCTCGTAGCTAACGAGTGTATTAATGGGTGGATTAAAGCTAAGGAACCAAGTATTGTTTGTAAAATTGATTTAGTGAAAGCTTACGACCATGTTTGCTGGGAGTTCCTGGACTATCTTTTGCAGAGAATGGGATTTGGATCGACTTGGAGGAGATGGATCAATCTTTGCATTTCTACGGCTTCTTTCTCGATCCTTGTCAACGGCTCACCCACTGGGTATTTCAGAAGCTCCAGAGGCTTGAGACAGGGGGACCCTCTCTCTTTGTTTCTTTTCAACATTGTTGCAGGGGCTCTTGGCAGAATGATAGATAGGGTAGTAGCTATGAGTCTTATGACTGGTTTTCAGAGTGGGGCTTTGGGTCCTAATATTTCTCATCTCCAGATTGCTGATGATACTTTAGTACTACTGGGGGCCGAGAAGGATCAATGTAGATCTCTGAAAGGGATCTTGGTGTGCTTTGAAGTAGTCTCCGGGCTTAAAGTGAATTTCAGTAAGAGCAAGCTATTCAAGGTCGGGGAGGTAGATAAGGTTGGGGACCTTGCTCCCATTCTAGGTGTCCCTGTCGAGTCCCTCCCAACCACATATCTTGGTTTACCACTTGGAGCGCCATCCAGATCTACTTCTTTGTGGAACCCGGTTATCGAAAGGTGCGAGAAAAGACTGGCGACTTGGAAGACCAGATATCTTTCCAAAGGAGGTAGACTGTGTCACCAAGAGCACCCTGTCAAACCTTCCCATTTATTACTTATCCCTCTTCTCCATGCCCTCTAGCGTACTTAAAAGATTGGAGATCTTTTTTCGCAGGTTTTTGTGGCATGGAAAGGTAAAAGGGAATGGCTACCACTTGGTGAATTGAAAACTCATTTGCTCGCCTAAGGATTTGGGAGGTTTAGGCATAAAGAATCTTAAGATAATGAATCAAGCCCTTATGGGGAAATGGCTTTGGCGCTTCACGCAGGAGAAGGATAGCCTTTGGAGGAGGGTGATTGTGGCTAGAAATGGATGCGAGCCATTTGATTGGTTTAGTAGACAGATAGTATCTTCTTATAGGTGCAGAGCCTGAAAGGGATTTTGAAGTTACTTCCTCATTTCCTTACCTGTATTAGCTTCAAGGTAGGGGTTGGTGATAGCATTAGATTCTGGAGCGACGTCTGGAGCGGAGATAGGGCCCTCATGGTGGATTTCCCTCAACTTTTCTCTCTTTCCGACAACAAAAATGGCACGGTGCAGGAGATGAGGGTGGGGGAGGGGAATGCCTCAGCTTGGGACTTGGGATTCAGACATAATTTAAATGATTGGGAGATCCCAAGCTTGGCCACCCTTCTCCTTAGGTTGGAGGGAATGACCTTTGACAGCTCTAGACCAGACACCATTCTCTGGAAAGGGACTCTTGATGGTTGGTTTACGGTGCATTCTTTTTATGAGTTCTTTGACAGGTCCTTGAGAAGCAGTGCAACTGATTCATCACCCCTATGGAGCCTTCCCTTCCCAAAGGCGAGGATTTGGGGTTCCAAGGTTCCATCGAAAGTGGCCTTCTTCATCTAGTATGCCTCGTTGGAAAGGATTCTCACCATGGACAACCTTATCAAGAGGAATTGGATTACAGCAAATTACTGCTTTCGGTAAACCATTTGCTGTTGCATTACAAGGCTACCTGGGAGATCTGGTCTCTCTTCTTCGCCTCTTTCGGGATCTGTTGGGTTCTTTCAGGAGATGTTATCGACACGCTGAGAAGCTGGACGACCAACATCTTTCCTCCTTGTGGCCGCCACCTATGGAGCTCTCTACCCTTTGCGGTCTGGTGGGGTATTTGGAAGGAGAGGAATGAAAGAGTTTTTGAAGGGAAAGAGGCATCCATCAGCGATATCATTCTTTCCATCAAGGCACTTCTCTTCTTTTGGTCTAAGCTTTTTGAAGAATGCAATGGTCTGTCCTTCGAAGATCTGGTGTTCAGATGGGAAGCTATTTGCCGAGTGGTGGTCTCCCCGACCTCCTTCCTTGGCTTTCCTCATGTTTCTGCCTCTTTTCTAATAAAGTTTTCGCCTTATAAAAAAAAATAAAAATCAACACCTAATTGATCGTCACTTATTCATAAAGGATAAAGTCACCTCCGATGTGATATGCACCACCTTTGTTCATATATCTCAATAGTTGGTTGATGTTCTCACCAAGGAACTCAACAGAGTCACTTTTGATTCTGTCATTGGCAAGTTGGGCATATGTGATATTTTTGTATCAGTTTGAGGGGGAGTGTTATTCTATTTGTCCTTATTTGTTATTTCTCTATTTTATTGTCCTTAGGTGTTATTTTCTATCTTATTCGGTTCAAGTTATTGGGCCACATAATAATATAAATAACAAAGTTGGGAAAATCGATCCCCACTCTCTCTCCCATTCTTCGCTTCTCTTTCTTTCATTCTTCTATTCTCTCACACATCTAGGGTTTGTATTTTAACTAATATTTCCATTGAATCCTTGCAATTCTGTAATTAAATTTTGATTGAAGTAACGTTATTGTTCATCAAAATATTTCATGAAATGGGTAACGATTTCACAAAATTGTTTACAAATATATACAAATTTAACCTATAATAAATCTTTGAGTCAATTTCCCTTAAAACCAAAATATAGTGTGAGATATTTTAAGACATGATTGAAATATAATGTTATGCAAGGGGAAGCAAATCCTAAATGAGTTATTAATAGCCAATAAATGTTTGTATTCTATACTCCTCTCATGAAAGTTGGAAATCCTTTTTAAAGTTGATATGGAAAAGGACTACAACCATGTGAGTTGGGTTTTCTTGCATTATTCGTTTAGAAGGATGGTATTCGAACTGAAATGGAAAAAATAGAATTATATGTATTTTTATAGATTTTTTTACATTATGTTTAATGGGTTTCCAACTACTTAATTTAGAAGTTCAAGAGGCTTAAGACAAGGAGATCCTTTATCCCATTTCCTTTTTGTTGTAGCTACGACAACTTTAATTACACAAAAAAATAGGAGGAATTTTATAAGGTTTTTTTGTGGGACAAAATGTCCCAAACATTTTTCATTTGCAATACACTATAAATTTGAAGATTTATGATTATAAATTAAGGTAATTGAGATGTGTGATGTGTCTATATAGGTTTTGATGTGGGTCGGGCTTACACATCAATCTTTCAATGAGTGAGGTTTTGGGAGTTGATGACGTAGATGATATAGGGGAGCTAGCCAATAGTTTGAGTTGCATGGTGGGATGCCTCTACATTATGTACCTTAGTCTCCCTTCTGGTGCAAATTACAAATTCAAGCTCAAAGGTAAAGTGAAACTCACCTTAGTTTGAAAGAACACTAGCATCTTAGAAAAATTACCCACTCTCGACTGATGATAAGGTATCTATAATTAAGAAAACTATCCTTAGTCCCTATTCACTTTTTGTCTCTAGTCAACATTCCAATGCACAGTTTTAAGAGATTGGAGAAATTAGTATGGATTCCAATGGAATAGAGTAGAAAATTCTTTATAAGTACAAGTTAATGGATTAAAAGATACCAAAGTGGCAGAAGGGCTTGGCCTAAACCTTATAGGAATATGAACAAGGTTTAAAGTATCGTTTTATCTTGTTGTTTCAGTAGGCAAGCGGAATGAGATGTATCGACTGAAATGAAACGAAACAGAACGAGGCAGTGCAAAAAATAACATGTCTTCATAAAATTAAACCATTTTCTAATGTTTAATCAGGCTACAAACTTGCTTTTTAGCATTTGTGTTATAAAAGACATATATATCATGAAAATAAGCTTTAAAAGGAATAGAGTACAATGGGAATGGTCGCGTTGGGTAACCTTGTTTCGATCCTTTCACCTAGACTAGGTCCCATGGTTTTTCTTGTCATGGATTTACATATAACAAATCCCACGTGATTTTATTACTTTGTGGGTTGATTGTATTTTAGGTTTATCAAGCAATTAAGCCTCATATATTACCCAATATATGAGATTATGGATTGGTTTGAGTCCCAGGCTTCTGCCAGTCAGATTGGCTGCATTGTTTGAGTAGTTGTTCAAATTAATTTTGTAATTATAAATTGTCGTTGATTAGACCTATTCACCCCCCTCTAGGTCGGTCTATAGTTCCATAGATCATAGTAAAGGTGTTATCCCCCATTTTCAGATTGGTATCAGCATAGGTTTACTTGTTTGGATCTTACGATCTGAGTGTGAAATCTACAATTCTTGATCTACACCTACTGGAAGGCACGCATGAGAGCCTTTCTCAAGTTTATTGATGAAAAAGTGTGGATTTCTAAGGTTAAAGGCTAGACACCTCCGATGACGTCCATCGTTGATAATATCAAGGTTCCTAAAAATAACTCTGAATGGTCTAGAGAGGAATTTGAGCAATGTTGCTGGAAGAGCAAAGGGCTCAATGCCATCTTTAATGCAATTTTGAAAAAAATGTTCTGAAGAGTATCTACAAGCTAAATTGCAAAAGAGGTATGGGACATTTTGGAAATTACTTACAAGGGTACATCTACCGTGAAGATTTCTAAACTCCAGATGCTCACCTCCAGATTCGAGACCATTACTATGGATGAGAATGAAAGCTTCTTTGAATTTTATTGAAAATTAAGCGACATTGTCAATTCCTCCTTCAATCTTGTAGAAAGAATCCCAGAGTCAAAGGTTGTTGGGAAAATGTTGAGGTCTCTACTATAGAAGTTAAGACACAGACTACAACTATTGAGGAGAGAATAATGATGCGCTCAGAGTAGATGAGTTTGTCCGATATCTTGAGAGATTTGAACTTAGTCTAGCTTAGTCCAAAAGGAACAAGGTCATAGGTCTTAAGGCCTGTAGGGAAGAGGAATTTTCTGAAGAAGAGGACATAGAAGGAAATTGGGATATAGCCTTGCTTACAAAGAAGTTTAGGAAATTTCTCCAGTCCAAAAAGGGGAAGTTTTTTAGACCCGAAAAGAGCTTTGAGTAAGTTCAAAACATTTGATAACAGATGCGAAGATATCTATCATGCCTAACTTGGATAACAGGTGCTCTAAGATCCCTTTAATAACAGCTTTAGTTAACACATCAACAACTTGATCAGCGGTATGGACATATAGTGTGCAAATAGGTCCCTGACCGAGCTTCTCTTTAATGAAGTGATGGTTTACCTCAATGTGCTTTGTCCGGTCGTGTTGAACTAGATTGTGAGCAATACTGATGGCTGCTTTATTGTCACAATACAGTTGCATAGACCCTTTGACAGGATATCCGAGCTCACTGAGCATCGTCTTCAACCATTGAAGCTCACATACACCATGAGCCATAGAATGGTACTATGCTTCAGCATTGGAGTGGGTGACAACTTGTTGCTTCTTACTGCGCCAAGACACCAGATTACCTCCCACATATGTGCAGGACCCCGATTTGGAACGCCTGTCGGTGACTGAACATGCCCAGTCAGCATCTGTGTAAGTTTCAACTCGCAGGTGTCCATTCTTACTAAACAGGAGACCCTTCCCTAGAGCCCCCTTGAGATAGCATAACACTCGGTATGCTGCCTCAAGATGTGGAGAGCGAGGGACATTCATGAACTAACTGCGTATGCAATATCTGGTCATTTCAGCGAAAGGTAGATGAGATTCCCAACAAGTCTTTGGAACTTGCCTGTATCAGCAATGGGATCCCCATCAACAAAATTTAGCCGATGTTGCTGCTTTATAGGCGTATCAGCTAGTTTAGCTCCCAAGTTTCCTGACTCTTGAAAGAGATCAAGTACATACTTTCCCTGTGAGATGAACACACCCTACTTTGACCTAGCAACCTCAATGCCCAGAAAGTATCTCAAGGTTCCCAGATCCTTGATTTCGAATTCTGTGCTGATGTATTTTTTCAATCTGCAAACTTCATCTAGGTCATCTCCCGTGACCACGATATCATCCACATACACAATAAGACTAGTAAGACGGCCTTGAGTTCTCTTAATGGAAAGAGTGGGGTCCGCCTGACTCTGCGAGTAGCCAAGCTTCTTGACTGATGAACTAAACCTCCCGAACCAAGCCCTGGGTAACTGTTTAAGCCCATACAAGGCTTCTTTAGTCTGCACACAAGTTCTTTACTCCTAGTTGGACTGAACCCCGAAGGACCTGTCATGTAGACCTCTTCCTCTAGATCACCATGAAGGAAGGCATTCTTGACATCTAACTGGTGGAGGGGCCAAGAAAAATTTGCCACGAGAGATAACAGAACTCGAACTGAGATCATCTTGGCCACAGGAGCAAACGTCTCCTGGTAGTCAATCCCATAAGTCTGTGTGTACCCTTTTGCAATGAGACATGCCTTGTACCTGTCGATGCTTCCATCTGCTTTGTATTTCACTGTATATACCCACTTGCACCCCACGGGTTTCTTTCCTCTAGGCAATGGAACTAGATCCCAAGTACCATTCTTTTCCAGAGCTATCATCTCTTCTAGCATGGCTACTTTCCACTGAGGCTGGCTGAGGGCATCTGAGACTCTGGATGACAGAGCAATATTGGATAGGGAAGTAGCAAATGCCCCGTAGTGTGGTGAGAGCTGCTGGTAGAAAACAAAGTGAGAGATAGGGTGCTTGGTAACACAGTTCCGAACACCCTTCCTATGAGCAATAGGTACATCGATGTCTATGGGAAGGATAATAGAAGGAGCAACAGAAATATTGTCACGAGGATCACTGAGGACACGATTACCTGGATCGAGTTGGATTTCTGGGCAGTAAGCTTGGATGGTGGACTATTTATCTTTTTGATGTTGTCTGGTATATGTCTTCAACTGCGGATCCTGTGGCACGGTGTCAGTAGGAGATGAGGACAAGGGCACATGAGACTCATGAGGAGGCAAATCAAGGTACTGGTTGAGGAATCTCCCCCATGGAGTTATTGGACTCTCGTCAATACTCCCAAGCTTCCCTTGAAGAGAAGGCCAATCAATCAATTGAGAAGAAGGGAAGACTCTCAAAGAAGGTAATATCTAGAGAAACAAACTGACGATGGGTAGACTGATGGAAATACTGATATCCCTTCTGAGTGGTCGAATAGCCAAGGAACACACATCGAACGGCTTTTGGATCTAACTTGTCCTTCTTGTGATGGGAGTGAACATAACAAACACAACGAAAGACCTTAGGTGGAATGGAGAACACAGGACAAGAAGAAAACATGTGTGAAAGGGGAGACTTCGACCCCAAGACACAGGAGGGCATCCGATTGATCAAGTAGGATGCCATCAACACAACATCAACCCACCCTTGGGTACTCAAGTACTAAGAAGAAATGCCCGAGCAACATCCAGGACATGGCGATGCTTTCGCTTAGTGGTCCCATATTATTGAGGTATATCCTCATATGAAGTCTGATGAAGAATTCCATGCTCCTCAAGGTAGAAAGGAAGGCCACTATACATGTATTCCCCCCTATTGTTAATGCGTAGGAATTTTAGGGTGGTGCCTAATTGATTGCACACCATTTTATGGAAGGTCTGAAAGATAGTATGCACATCATTTTTTGATTTCATAAGGTAGATCCAAGTGTAACAACTGTAGTCATCCACAAAAACCACAAAGTAGCAAAAACCAAAAATAGAAGTGGTGGGATTGGGTCCCCAAACATCAGAGTGCACAAGCTGTAAAAGAAACATACTTTTACTATTACTAGTCGAAAAGACACCTGACATTGTTTTGCAAGTACACAAGTTTCACAGTTGAACTCAAAAATAGAATAGACGCAAACTGAGGTAATAGGCTCTTCATGATTGAAAGTGGTAAATGACCTAGTCTGTTATGCCATCGCATTAACAAGTCTTTATTGATGCTGAACTACTGACACTGACACTGAACTGATATGCAATAGAATATGAAGTCAGCTGGCTATCGCGCAGGTACAATCCACCATCCTCAGGACCACTGCCAATCATCCACCTTGTCTCCAAGTCCTGAAAAACACAGTGAGTTGGAAAAAAGGTAACACTGTAGTTTAGGCTACTAGTAAGATGGCTAACAGAAAATAAGTTTTGGTAAATTTAGGAACATGAAGTACAGAGGATAAATACAAATTAGGTGTGGCAGAGATAGTGCCCTTCCCTGAGATAGAGGAGAAGGTGCCATCGGCCATACGAACCTTGTCCTTACCCAAGCAGATATTATAGGTGGAGAAAAGGGATGGCATACCAGTATATGATCAGAGGCACCATAATCAATGATCCAGGAAGGACCAATGGGTGCCGTAGACACATGGTCAACTTAATGAGATGTACCTGTCTGAGCAAAGGATGATCTAAGTAGGGAAGGACCATCAAACTGAGTAACTGTCGAAGTCTGTCAATGTCCATGCTAGAGAAGGTATTGGATTGCCCAAAAGAAGGGGTCACATCAGAAGAATCCTGACTGGTGGCATGAGCGGCTGAGGTTCCCTATTTGGTACTAGAGGGCTTCAAGTAGGAGCCTTGCTTCCCCCAAGAGAACTGTGCAGGACGACCATAAAGACTCCGGCAGGTCTCCCGAGTGGGTAGCGCTTGACACAGTGATCACATCTGAGTCGATCACGATCATCAAGATCCCCATCCTTATTGGATGTGGGTTTGTTCCATTTCTGAGTGGCCAAGGCAGACTTCTCAGATAAAGGAACATCAGCATCTGTCTTAGATCTCATGACTCTTCTCCTGCTATCCTCTCTTTGGATGTAGGAGTAGACCTGTGCAAGGGTCGACGACGGTGGATCTCTGCCCAAGATGTTGGTTCGAATCTACTCATAGCTCTAGTTCAAGCCGCCAAGAAACTTGAATATGCGACCGCGCACAATCATCTTCCGAAACTCCGTAGCATCATTGGTACATGCAGGGGTGTATGTCTGGTAGTGATCTACTTCTTCCAACTTACGCAGCGTAGTATCATCCCAAAGGAAGATCGCCTTGCTTTAGATGTACTATCTCATTCTAAAGTTCATACATCTTAGCAAAATTCCCATCCTGAGAGTAGGTCTGAGATGCAGCATCCCATATATACTTGGCAGTCAAGAGAAAGAGGAAGCATGTGCTGATCGATGGATGCATGAAGTGAAGCAACCATGACATGACCATAGAGTTTTCATCTTCCCACTTCTCAAATGTGGCATCGAAGGAATCAGGTGCAGTGATGCGTCTAGTGATATAGCCGACTTTGCCTCGTCCGGTGATGTACATCTTGGTAGATTGAAACCATGCAAGGTAGTTGGTCCCATCGAGTTTCACTACAGTGATCTGTAGGCCTGGGCTGTGATCACCATGACTCCCCAGTAGGGGTGTCAATTTTACCCGTTTAACCCGAACCGAATCGGAACCAGAACCGAAAATACTAGTTCCAGTACCACATATTTGGGAACCGATTAAAAAGGAACGGAAACCTGAACTGAACCAAAAATAATGGTTCCGGTTCGGGTAGTCTAATATGGAACCGAAACTGATAGGAACCGGAACTGAACCGATAAGAACCAGAACCAATATATAAATATAGTGTAAAAATTCTCATATTATCAAGATTAGACCCAATATACCTGGACCCGGACCGGAACTGACATGAAATACATAATCGGTTCCAGTTCCGGATCCATTACTTTGAGAACCAGAACCGTTAAGGAACCGAACCGATAAGAACCGGAACCATTTGTTCCCGTTCTGGCCACCTTAGGAACCGAACCGGAACCGACCCGTTGACACCCCTACTCCCCAGACTAGGTGGGGTAATAATGACCTCTGAGTTGGCAGAGGACGACTCCTCAAATGTACTCTTGATAGTAGATAAGACCTTTATGAGGAATATGGCAATTTGGACTGATAAGAAGTCACCCGAATTGCTGTTAGAGAGGTGCAAATCACCCTATTTTTATTTTTAAAGCCTCCTGCTTGCATTGCTCGCAGTATTCAGACCTTTTTGGAACAACTCCTTTATCGATTTTCTATTGGAGAAAAACCCACTCACAGGAAACTTGTGAATAGTTTCAGAGACCTAAAAAAGTTCCTGGATAGGTGCGGTAGCACCTGGGAGAGGTTCTGGGCTCCTCTAAGACCTGCGGCTAGGTCTAGAGGGTCTTCTCTAGGGCTGGCAATGGATCAGATCAAACCCGAGATCCGATCCAAAAATTTTGGGTCTGGAACCTTATTTTTACTTATCGGATCGGCACTGGATCCAAAATTCTAGATCCGATCTCTTATCAAATCGATACCGAATGGACCCTATACCGATCCGATATTGACCCAATATATATATACACATGCTCTCAAGGTGAGTTTGCTATCCCCTCTTTTACACTTTCTTTTATTTCCTTTTGTGTATTTGTTTCTAGGGTTTTTCTTCTCCAATTGTTGGACATGGAGGCTGCAGGTTGAATACAGATATGCTTCGTTAGTGTACTGGGAGATCAAGGGAGTTTGGGCTCGTGACTGTCACTAACGAACAGGCGATGAAGTACGCCATCGAAGGGATGAATGGACCGAACATTGATGGGCATAGCATCACCATCAACGAGGTCTAGAATAGGTAAAGTAGTGGGGCCATGGGGGAGGATTTTGTGATGACATTTACAATGGTGGTGGTAGTAGCGGCGGCATTTACAATGGTGGTGGTGGTGGATACGGTGGTGGACGCCATGATAGAAGAGGAAGTGGTGGTGGTGGCCATGAACGCAGTTTTGACGGAGACGGTGGTGGTGGATCTTGCTACTCCAACGATGACAGTGCTTCTGGTGGAATGTGCACCGAAGGAACTAGGGTTTGGGGGGGGGGGTTTAGGTTTTCTGGGTTTTGATGTTTTTTTTGGGGGGTATGTATGCAATATCAGATCGGATCGGATTGGACCCGAAACCGATCTAATCATATCGGATCAGTTTCGGAACTCAATTTTATTGATCCGATTAGGTCCAGATCTAGTCCGTATCAATTGGATTTCTTATCGAATCGGTACCAAATCTATACCAATCCGATTTGAACCCAATCCATTGCCAGCCCTAGTCGTCTCTGATCTTCTGGAAGGGGCGGCTAGGTCCAAAGGGTCTTCTTTGACCTTCTGGAAGGGGCGGCTAGGCTTGGTGGCTCTTCTCCATCCTTCTAAAGTGGGCGGCTATGCCTGGTAGCTCTTGTCCAAGCTTCGGGAGTGGGCAGCTAGGCTTGAGAGCACTTCTCCAACCTTTTGGAGTGGGTGGCTAGGGTTTCAGACTCTTTTGAAGCATGTGGCTATCCATGGGAGATGATCTCCCTCTTTGGAAAGCCCTTCACATTGAATTCCACAATCCCAAAGGTTCTTCAGACCTCTGGGATTGAGCCATGGTAACATAACCATGCTCTGATACCATGTTGTAATCTTGGATCGTTACCAGGATAAGAGATTAGGGTTAGAGAGATGGAAGAGCGGAGAAGAGAAGAGAATTGGAGGAAGATGAAAAATCATGTAGAGCTTAGAATAGCCTACACGATTTCATCCAATATATATATTAAGTGAAGTTTTACAATATTACAAGGCCCCTTGTAGAATATAAGATATTGCAAGTAGCTCCCTGACAACAGGATGATCTGAGGTGTCTCACGAGCAACAATAGTGAGCACATACTTGATAACAATGTGTGGTACCTAGATAGTGGTTGTTCAGGTTACATGACAAATGACAAGAACAAATTTAGCCTATTAAAATACTTCCAAAAGTCTAGAAAGGTGACTCACGGGGATGGTAGCCTTGGTCAGATCTTAGGAAAAGGAACCATTGGGACCAATGGTATTCCCCAGTTGTAAAATGTGTTCTATCTTAAGGGGATGAGATCAAATCTATTTAGCATCAATCAAATTTTGACCATCGAAACATCTTATATTTCCCTTAGTGAGTATGTGATGTGTTTGATGAGTTTGGTAGGACTCTGATGTGCGAAGATGGACTCATAACAACTATTATACAATTACTAAAAGTCCACCTATTAACAGCAATGGACAACTTTGAGTGAGATATTAACTCGTATGCTTCCCAAACATAGTGCTTCTCCTTCCATGCCCTTTTCTTGATTGTTATGTATTGATTGTTGGGCATGTACTGTATTTGAGTAGTTTTTGCTTTGTTTGCATTTTGGTTTATAGTTTCTGATTCTGTTTATAGGTTTGCTCTTTTGCATCTAGTTTCAGTGTTTCTAGATTGTTTCTTTGTCTGGCTTTGTTTTTTATTGTTCTTGCACATAGACATGTATTCTCATGTCTTAAAAAGAATTAAAAGAAAAGGCTTTGAATGTCTCTTTATGAAGTTCTTGATTCTACATTGCATTATCATGTCTTTTCAACTTGATTGTATAGACTCTATACTAGTTCATCTGGACATAGGACACCTGTTGAGGACATTTTTGTTCCCTCATCAGTTGGTTGGTTGGAGTTTGGGGATGGGTTGTATGGGGGTTGTGAGTGATGGGGATGTAAAAGGAGATTTTGATGTAGCTTTTTTGAAATGTAGTATTGGAGGTTTAGAGAATAGTAATAAATGTAAACATGGACTAATGTGCTATAAGGTTAATCATGTTAATGCAAGGCTATTGGATATAATAGAAGCGTAATCCCCCCAAGTCATCCAAGTCTTTCAATGGCATGAGGGTCTATTGACGTCTCTCTTCTTTAGGAATCTCTACTATTTTCCTACCCTAAATGGAATCTGGAAGACCACCTAAGGTAGGCTTGCACCCTTGTTCATGGTCCTCTTCTCATGGACTGGTTGACATTAGTATTGTCATTATTGTATGGAGCTTTATGTAAGAGGACTAGAATAAGAATGGTGATTCATTGACCTTTATCCATTAAGATTCTCCTGATTTATCTTGATCAAATGCTTAAAGTATGAAGAGTCTTCAACTGATTCTCAAAAATGGAAAGGGTTTACAAGATTCTCGAAAATGGTTGTCCAACTCTAATCAAATTTTGACAAAGTAAGGGCATGGGCAAATATGAAGAGAATCGATCCTGAAATTGTCCCCATGTCCATCTATTTGTAGAATTTAGGGGAGGGGGCGTGCACATATCGCATGCTCTCCATTTGTGTACATTACAAACTCATAAATTACATAAATATACAATAAAATGGCCAAAAGTAATACCATACGGTTGTGTATGGTACAGTGCTACACAACTGTATGTGAATAGTTTGGGCAGATTTTGCAAGAATCTCATGGAAAATGGAATTTTGTGTTTCTGTTATTTTCTCCATATAGCTAAAATTCTTTAAAAAGTAGGGTTGTATAGTTGTGTAAACCACCATTCTACACAACCATATTTCATTAGTTTAGGCAGATCCTACGCGCATCTTGAGAAAAATGCATTTTTTTCTTTTTGCCATTTTCTTCATCATAAGTCCACATCTTCAAAAAGTAAGGCCTTACGGTTGTGTAGACCATCATTCTACACAACTGTATGTAGTTTGATTCCCAGGATCTGCTCTCAAGGGTTGAACAAATGGCCATGATCACTTTTGGTTTCCTACATTGATATTTGGGTCCATCTACTAAATGAGAATCTGAGCACATACGATTGTGTAGTTTGTAGTTTGACAAACTACACAATCGTATGTCAATAGGTTTTTGGGCTTGGTGCATGATCGGGTCGATCTAGACTGTTGATTTCTCTTGATCTATGCCTTACCTGACGAATTTGATCACATACGGTTGTGAGGCTCTGAATTCCTCACAATTGTATCCTATTGGTTATGTTAATCTGGTCTCTATTCAAGCTGATTTGTGCCATTGATTCTCCACCATTGATTTCTTCTGATCCACAACTCCAATGATGTTTCTGAGGACATACGGTTGTGGCATTTGTGATTCCTCACAACCACACGTCATTGCATTCCCTGGTCTAATCCGTGATCAAAAGATCCAATGGTCCAAATCCTCCCAAACTTTATCTGTTGATTTCTCGAGCAATCTCTCAAATTCTACAGATCTATAGACATAGAGTTGTAGGGTTTGACATTCCCTATAACCATGGTTCAAAATTTTGGAATGTTTCATAAGAAAACCAAAATGTTTCGTATTTTTCATTTTGTTTCGTTTCGTAATGTTTCGGAATGTTTCGGTTTGTTTTGCCGAGACAATCCGAAACAATCCAAAAAATAAAAATATATGATTTCATGATTTTGAAATATTTCGAAATGTTTCGTAATGTTTTGTAATGTTTCGTAATGATTCGGGAATGTTTCGATAATTTTATTTTTTCACCATTTTTTCAATGTTTCGTGAATGTTTCCTTTCGTTTCGGAGTTTGTCTCGGTTTTGACCGAGACATTACTCCGAAACGAAATTTTAAACCTTGCCTATAACTGTGAGTTGATATCTTTATCAGGCCTATCAGGACCCTTGATTTTAAGATATTGATCAAGCTTTGTTTTATTCTAATTGAGAGCTCAACTCTGAAATCTAACCATATACGATTGTGAGGTTTTGGATTCGTCACTATTGTATGTCTTTTATTTTCATGATTGGATCCATCTTTTGGATATCAAGACCATTCATTTCTAGCCATTGATTCTTTCAAGATTTGATGATTTTGATGACATATGATTGTGGATTTTGACATTTTGCACAATTGTATGTGGTTACTTTTTCTAATTTGTCACTTTATTAGATTATCCGATAGCTTAGATCTATCCACCTTGACCTACTGATTCCTTCGGATATGTGCAACTACTATGAAATCTAAGGACGTACAGTTGTAGGGTTTTACATCCCTCACAACTGTATGTCATTAGTTTTGACCAATGCTACCTTCTTTTGATAAAAATGAGGCTTTCCTCTATCTTTAGTTTCTGCCCCTTGGTAAAATTACTTTGACATTGACTGAATTGGTCTCAGTTGCGTCCCTTGGTTGTAATTTTGAGTTGGGCCACATTTCATCGCTAACAACACCTCATTTGAATGAGTATATCAAATTGAGCTAAATTCCATGCATTTCAATGGTATAATCTCATTCATTACTCTATACTTAATGGTTGGTTCATAAAGTTAAACTTTGAAGAGTTTCGCATGCACCACTGACCTTCACTTAGCTGGACCAGGTTAACCTTTCTAAGATTTGACCCAGTGGTATCATGGGAATCTAGGGTGACATGAGCCTAGCTCAGATATTTGAGCAGGGCCAAGCCTCGTGCCGAGTAAGAGAACTCGTGTCGACCCAAAGCCTCTGGAGAATACTTTCCGTTCAATGGAAAACAAATCTAGGTTCAACTGGAATTTCTCCTTTCCTTCCATTATTATGTACCGTGAAGTACTTTCTAAAGTTTTTTCCTGATTACCACCTTGCAACTTGGTTCTGTACTCAAGAGTGGCTTCATATTTTGGTTATTTAGGAGGGTGTTACTCATCCTAGATTATTGGTTAAACTCTTTTACGCAAATTGCTTTGATTATAATTCCACAATAATTTCTACCGTTGTCATGAACGATGTGTTTTCTATTACCCCTGATTCCATTTCCAAAATCATTTGGATAACTTGTACTCACACTTGATATTCATTTTCGTTTGCTTAGACCAATAAGTGTTCTTCTCGGAATACAATTACTAATCTCCTTTGTAGGAGGATTATTGCCTTACTCTTCTGATTTGTGACCTCACCCATGAAATCAAGTTCCTCAACCTGATTGTTTCCTACAACATCAATCCTAGGAAACACATTGCTGATATTACTTTAGAGCAATCCCTTCTTCTCTATCTTATTGCATCCGGTGCCCCCTTCGACCTCCCTACATACATATTTCATCAGATCTACTAAACAAGAAAGGTGAATGTCAAGATCATCGCCTTGCCCTTCAGAGTCATCATTTCAAGGTTGATTCAAGTAATAGGAGTCTAAATCGAGGCTCATGAGACTATTGAGAGCCAAATGTGGAGGATTGACATGTTTCCTGTCAATAAGAGTGTGAACCAGTTGAGGAAGACACCAGTTCAAGTAGTAGCAGAGGACTCTGACGACACCGATCACAAGCTCGAGGCCCAGACTGTTCAGTTTCTTCAACCGCATCTTCAACACACACACCTCTGGCATTCAGGCCCTACTTGAGTAGATTTTGGATCAATAGACAGCATTCAGGCTGAGGTGCACCATATTGCTGAGAGGCTAGATGCCTTTCAGGTAGAGGTTAGCAACGAGTTTGCGACTATGAAGGAGCTGTGTGTAAAAACTTTTGAGGCTAACACTGAGAGACCTTCTGATGCTCCTGCTTCTGGTGGTGGTGGACAGAGTTAGCTTCTAATCTTATGTTTGTTTTGTTTGTGTATTTGGCTAAGGATTTTGTGTGTGAGTTATCTATATTTTGTTTGTTTCATGATGTATTTTTGTTTTAAATAAACTCACATCTTCACCATTGTAGTTTTGTTTGTTTATAGTCGATATTCCTTATAGCACATGGTTGTGCTTCTTTCTATCAGTTCTCTTTTATCTCTCTTTTGCTCTCATTTGTGCTCAGTTTTACTACCATTTATGTATTTTGCATGTATTGGTTCCTACCTTTGTCATTTTTGATAAAAATAGGGAGAGACATGAACATGTGGCATTAGAACATGGGCATGTGGCATGTGCATAACATTGGCCTACATGCATGGGGAGAGCTTTTGATGAGCATTTGCCTTGCATTTTATTCATCATATATGCATCATAGGGGGAGAAGTCATAGGAAGAGAGGCATTAGCTTATATGCTTTTGCATTGGGGGAGTGCCATGTCTTGAGAGAAAGAATGTGCATTGTCTCCATGAGAGAGATATATCTCTGTAGCTCTATGCCTTACACGAGTATTCTTACTAGCTACATTGCGGAATGTAATGCAATTGTGGAAGGGGCAGCAAAGGCGTTACAACTTGGGTGGCTGAATGTTTGGGTTGAATCTGATTCAGAGTCAGCAATTAAAGCTTTCAAGGAAGATGAGGTTCCGTGGCTGGTTCGTGCCAAATGGGACTCAATCTAAATGCATTTTGACAACATATTTTTCTCCTCGATTTGGCGTGAAGCCAATTTCAGTGCGGACCGCTACTCTAAATTTGGAGCTAGCCTTCTATCTGGTTTATTTCAGTGGTGGGATGATCGTCCACCTTTCCTTTTAGTGGCCGAGGATCCATTTCAAATCTATTACAGATTCAATGACCGACCTTGGCCACCTTTTCCTTTTTTTCTCTTTTTTCTTGCTCGTTCTCGTTTGTTCTCCTTCTGGAGGCTGTAACCTTCTGTTCCCTTTTCAATATATTTTCACTTAGCGAAAAAAAACTATGCCTTACACGAGTTATATCTGTTCACTTACACGAATTATAAGATCGCAGGTGAAGTAGTGTCAAGCTTCAAAGATATCTTGAGTGGTTTTGAGTCCCTGTAATCGTGAAAGAAATGTTAGTCAATTTTGTGGTTGTACGATCTTTTATTTCTTACTTTGGTTTTGTTATAGAATGCCAAAGGGGAGATTGTAGAGTCCATGTATCATGTACTTTTGTGTTTTGGCAAATTCCATTGACATGGTTTAGGTGTGTCGCTCTGAGCTCTTGTGAGTGTCTGTGTCGTATGAAGCCAGCTTGACTAAAAATCTTGAGAAAGCTTCGTTGACTCATACCTTAGGATGTAAGTGACCTAGAGACCATTGAAACCTTTAAGAGATTAATTAATAGTTAAATAATGCTTTCCAAACATTACTTAAGAGTTAGATGGGTATTCGTGCAATTCCAAACTGATTTCAGACTAATCTATGCAATACTGCACAAATCGGACCGATCTGATTTCCATATCGGATTGACCTGACCATGAGTCGAAATTAGATTAATCCTGGAATCAATTCGACCGATTGGGTAGAAATTTTGGTTTTTTCTTGACCAAATTGGATCGATCTGAGAATCAATCCAATCGAGATATCAGGTTATGCATGAATTTCTCAAATCTCATGACAAGGTTATGGAATAATATAGATCCCAAGATTAGTGTTAATTTAACGTTCTTGAATATTGCAAGGAGATATGGGAATATGTTGGAAAGATGTACTATGGTGAGAATAACATTACAAGGTTATATAAATTTGTTGAGGAATACTTTAACTTGCAACAGAGTAATAAGACACTTATGGTCCACTATGCATATTTTTAGAATATCAGAAATGAGTTGAATGTGTATCAACCTCTTACCTCCGATTTAGAACAGTAGCGGAAGTAGCATGAAGATTTTGATGTTGATCAATATTTTCTAGGCTTAAGAAGGAATATGAGGCAGTTAGTGATCAAATTTTAGGTAGTGAGCTTCCTATTATAACTGAAGTATTTGCTCATCTTTAACGGGCCTTTTTGCTTGATTCTGGTGGGTATGTTGCTAACAACTCAGCCTTGGTTGCTTACAATGGTGCTGGTCGGGGTGGTCATGGTGGTAGACGAGATGGTAGTAGTCATGGTGGTGGTAGATGACCTTGTTTTCTGTATAAACGTACCCAAAAAGGATATCGATGTTATGACATTGTTTTTTGTAAAAACCTTGTTTGTCCAGATGTTACATTCTTTGAAGTTTAGTTCTTTTATAATAAGTGTCCTTTGGTTGAGTTTGAGTCTCCACCTCTTCCTCTTACTGTTGAGGTTAAGTAGTTCTTCTTTGTTAGATGCGAAGGTTTCAATGGATCCACCACTTCACACGTATGTATGCTCTATGTATGATGTTTTGTTGAGAAGTGCTCACCCAATCAATTGTACACTTTGAGCAATCAATTGGACTTTTCAGAGTTTCTACACAATCGATTGGACTAGCAGGTTGAATCGATTGGACTGATGAATGATTGTTTCCATTTTGGGTTTTCTCCTTTGAGAAACCCTAGTTCGTCTTTAGGGGATATATATATGCCCTATCTCTCTGTATGAGTGTGTGAGAAACAATAGAGTGCCTATGAGAGGTTGTACTAAAGATTGAGAAAACAATCTTGTATCCGATCATCATTGCCTGTGGACGTAGGTTTCGACCAAACCACGTAAAATCTTGTGTTCTTTGTTTGCTTTATATAATTTCTCTATTTGTGGCATGTGTTTATTGGCGGCCGTTGTTTGTCCTTCGAGGCTCACTTGGGGTTTTCCACAACAAACTTGTATCAATGATCAAGGAGTCGAAAGGGATGGCGCCAAACATACGAAGGTGTCGAACGCCAAGTTCGAGGTGGAGAAATTTGATGTGAATAACAATTTTGGATTATGGCAAGTCCAAGTTAGGGACGTTTTAATCCAGCAGGGTCTGTACAGAGAGTTGAAAGGTCGGGAGGATAATCCTGATGGCACAGATAATGATTGAGAGGAGTTTGACCTAAAAGCCTATAGTACAATTCAGTTGTGCTTGGAGAAGGAGATCACGTACAATGTTATGCACGAGAAATCCACGGTGACGCTTTGATCAAAGCTTGAAAGCCTCTACATAAAGAAGTCTCTCACCAGTAAATTGTACCTTAAGAAGTAGCTATATGCATTGACCATGAAGGAAGATACGACTATGAACGAACATCTAAATGATTTTAATAAAATTTTGTCAGATTTATTAAACATAGATGTTAAATTAGAAGATGAAGATAAAGCCCTAATTCTTCTGAATTCTCTACAGGAAAGATACCATTGAATTGACAGATGTTACAACGGCTCTTCTTCCTAAAGAATAGGTAGAAGACCCTTGGTAATAGTTCTCAGGCAAAAGGCCTGATTGTTAGGGGAAGATCAGAAGATAAGAAGTCTGAAAAAGGTTGATCCATATCGAAATCTAAACCCAGTAAAGATGTTGAATGTTATTTCTGTCACAAGAAGGGGCACTTTAAGAAGGATTGTCCTAACCTCAAGGCAAAGGAGGAAAAGAAAAATAAAACCTCCAATGCTGCGAGTGTTGTTGAGGAAACTTCAGAAGATGAGGAAAATACATTGGTATAAACAGATCAGAAGCGTCTTGCAAGCGATGACTGGATTCTTGACTTTGGTTGTTCCTATCACATGTGTCCCAATAGGGAGTTATTCACCCATATAGGACAGTAAATGGTGGAACAATTTTGATGGATAATGATATGGCCTGCAAAACAGTTGGGATGAGGACAATAAAGCTCAAGATGCATGATGGGATCGTGAGAACGTTGACTGAGGTTAGGCATATTATTGGCTTGAAGAATAAACTGATATCCTTAGGAACCTTAAATTCCAATGGCTACAAGATAGCAGCGCAAGGTGTAGTCTTAAAGGTGGTAAGGGGTGCTCTAGTTGTGATGAAAGGAATGAAGGTTGGAAACCTGTATGCTCTTTCTGGTACTATAGTTACAGGCAAGGCAACAACAACATCAGATGATGAGTCCTCTACACGCTTGTGGCACATGCGTTTAGGCCATAAGAGTGAAAAGAGGACTTACAGAGTTAAGCAAGCAGGGTGTGCTTGGGGGTGTGAAGATAGGCAAACTAGACTTTTGTGAGCATTTTGTGTTTGGGAAACAATGCCAGGTGAAGTTCAGCACAGAAGAGTAGAATTTTAGGGTTTCGGGAAGAGAGGAGAAGAAGAGAGGAAAAAAAGAAGGGAAAGCGTTGGAGAGTAAAATCTACCAACGTCTCATAATATTATTTATATTACTAGGTCAAAACAATTACACCCACATTAATATATCCGCCCACCATATATCTTATATTATATTCTCCCTCATACTGACAACACTCCCCCTCAAGTTGGTGCATGAATATTGATCATGCCTAACTTGTCCAAACATGCCCGAAATTGAGCAACCACAACACCTTTGGTGAGAACATCAGCCACTTATTCTGACGTAGGCACGAATGGTGTACAGATTACTCCCGAAGTAACTTTCTCGCGAATGAAATGTCTATCCACTTCAATGTGCTTTGTTCTATCATGTTGCACGGGATTATGTGCAATGCTTATGGCCACCTTGTTGTCACAATATAATGACATAGATCCTTCAATCGGGAAACCTAGCTCCCTAAGTAAAATTTTGAGCCATAGTAGCTCACATAGACCATGGGCCATAGATCGGAATTCGGCTTCTGCACTTGACCGAGCTCCCACTTGCTGCTTCTTGCACCTCCAGGTTACTAGATTGCCTCCCACAAATGTGCAATGGCCTGAAGTAGACCGTCTATCATCTTGGGCACCAGCCCAATCTGCATCAGTAAAGCCTTCAACCCTCGTATGCCCATGACGACGAAATAAGAATCCCTTCCCTGGGGATGACTTCAAGTATCTCAAGATACGGTTAGTAGCTTCCAAGTGCGGTTTGCGAGGCGCGTGCATGTACTGGCTCACCACACTCACAGCATATGCAATATCCGATCGTGTGTGAGCTAGGTAGATGAGGCGTCCCATGAGTCTTTGAAAGCTACCCACATCCTCAAGGAGTTCTTCTGATTGACCATCTAGCTGATGTTTTGCTTCAATCGGGGAATCAACAGGTCGTGCCCCCAACATGCTTGTATCCTGAAGTAAATCCAATACATATTTCCTCTGGCATATGTATATTCCCTCATTCGATCTTGCAACCTCAATGCCCAAGAAGTACTTTAAGGTGCCTAGATCCTTAATTTCAAATTCAGCTGCCAAGAATCTCTTAAGTCTGGAAATTTCTGTTGCACAGTTCCCTGTGACAATAATGTCGTCCACATACACAATTAGGATAGTCGTAGTCCCCCTACTCGTCTGATAAAGAGTGTGTGATCTGCCTGACCCTCGGTGTATCCTAATTGTTTAACTGCTCCGCTGAATCTTTCAAACCATGCTCTTGGTGACTGTTTCAAACCATACAGAGTTTTCTTCAACTTACATACTCTCTGCATGTCATCAGACACCCGGAACCCCAGAGGGGGGAGCATGTAAACCTCTTCCTTCAAGTCACCATGGAGGAATGCATTCTTAACATCGAGCTGTAGTAGTGGCCAAGACTGACTTGCTGCGAGTGAGAGAATAACCCGAATAGAGTTTAGTTTGGCTACAAGAGCGAATGTCTCCTTGTAGTCAATACCATATGTCTGAGAATAGCCCTTAGCCACCAACCGTGCCTTGTATCTATCCACAGATCCATCTGGTTTGCATTTCACTATATAGACCCACTTACATCCAACCGGCTTCTTGCCCTGTGGTAACCGAACCAGTTCCCATGTGTTATTTTTTTCCAGTGCGTTCATTTCCTCAACCATCGCCTCCTTCCATCTGGGTTGTGCTAGAGCCTCTATGACAGAAGAAAGAAGAGTAACAGAGGACAGGGAGGTAACAAAAGATTTGAAGGATGGTGATAAGTTATCATAGGAAACAAAATTAGCAATAGGGTGTTGAGTACAGGATCTCTTCCCTTTCGAAGAGCAATAGGAAGATCAGAACTACTATCACATAAAGAAGGGGAAACCAAAGGGGAACTAAATGAGGAATTACCTAGATCCAGTGAGGAGGAGTCTTGACCTTGACATTTAGGAATGGTCTTTGTCTCCCTTACTCTACGACGAGTATAGACTTGCAGCACCCCGTGCTTGCTAGTGTCTTTGTCATGCATAATAGTATCAATAACTAGATCATCTAATGTCACGGGCAAAGCAGGGGTCACATGCCGTTCCTCACACCAACTACTCTCCCCCTGAGGATCGGTAGGGCTAGCAGCAGAAAAAAAGGAGCCAATTCCAGAAAAGTGACATCCATAGTAACAAACCTCCTTCGTGTGGGAGGATGATAGCATTTATACCCCTTCGAGCTTGAGGAGTACCCTAGGAACACACATTTAAGTGCTTTAGGGTCCAACTTTGTCCGATGAGGGCCAAGGATATGGACGTAACAAACACAGCCAAAGATTTTCGGAGGAATCGCAAATGGAGGACTAGAGGGACGAAGGAACTAAAAAGGAGTGTGGAACTGAAGAGACCGAGACGGCATACGGTTGATGAGGAAGGCAGCAAGAAGCACAGCATCAGACCAATAAGTTTTGGGAACATTGTACCACAAAAGGAGAGAACGAACCACTTCCAGTAGATGTCAATTTTTTCTTTCGGCCACCCCATTTTGTTGTGGGGTGAACACACATGAATTTTGATGCTCAATACCATGCTTTGCCAAGTACAACTTCAACCCCCCATACATGTACTCCCCCCCTTGATCAGATCGGAGAACTTTTATACACTTTCCAAACTGGGTAAGGATTAGTTTGTGGAAGTTCTGGGAAGATAGAAAATACTTCATCTTTAGATTTCATAACAAATATCCATGTGCACATAAAGAAATCATCCACAAATGAGACAAAGTAGCGATAACCAAAAATGGAAGTAACCGGGGACGGGCCCTAAACATTAGAATGAATCAAATCAAAAATAGCATTACTTTTATTACCCCATGGTGGGAAAACAGAACGAGTGTGCTTGGACAGAGCACACACTTCACAATGAAGTTCAGACAGCGATACAGACTGAAACAATGCAGGAAATAAGAGACGTAAATATGAAAAAGACACATGACCAAGACGAGCATGCCAAGATAGTAGCTGCTCCTTATTGTAACTATTATTATGACTACGAGACTGCGACGCTACTGGAACTGTGGGAGACGCATCCAGGAGATAGAGACCATTCACTTCATGTCCAGTGCCAATCGTCCTCCTCGTGACCAAGTCCTGAAACACATAATGAGAAGGAAAGAAAGTGACACAATAATTCAGAGTTTTTGTGAGAGAGCTAACAGAAAGAAGGTTAGTATCAAACTTGGGAACATGAAGGACAGAGGATAAAGAAATCTCGGATGTGGCTGACACGACCTTTCCCAGAGACAGAGGAAAGGGTGCCATCTGCGATGCGGACTTTATCAGCCCCAGAACCCACAGAATAGGAAGAAAATAAGGTAGACATACCCGTCATATGCTCTGAAGCCCCCGAATCAATAATCCAGGGTGAGGAAGAAGTAGAGGCGAAAACATGATGGGCAGAACTGATGGTACCTGACTGGGCAAATGCCGAAGTGGCCGAAAGTCCATCCAAGTGGGCCATAAAGTGCCATATATTCTCGAGCTCCTCTCGAGAAATAGTAACTGGTGATGTGTCCGAGGAAGGGGATGGATCTGTAGGAGTATCCATAGCAACGCCGTGGGTAGTGGGAGGTGCGCATGACGACAACAGGGACGACTGCGGGGGTCTTCCAACAATATTCCAACATTTTTCTTTACTATGGCCCTTCTTGCCACACCCCTCACACATATGAAGACTCCAGCAGTTATCTTGACTGTGGCCTTTCTTGCCACAATGAGCACAAGTAGGTGGAGGACCTTTAGGGCAATGCTGTGGTGGTTTCTGTGATGATGAGACTGCAGCCAGGGCAGACTTTTCATGTTTGGGAAGAGGAGACATGACATCTCTACGACTTTCTTCACTTTGAACATAGGCATATACTTGGTTAAGCGAGGGTAAATCATCTTTACTGAGCAACTGGACACGAGCTAACTCGAAATCAGCATTCAAGCCAGCAAGGAACTCATATATCCTGTTCTGATCCACCAACGTACGATATGCCTTACCATCCGTGGTACAGGCAGGGGTAAAAACTTGATAATAATCAAGTTCTTCCCACATGCTACGAAGCTTAGCAAAATACTCGGCCAAAGGCAAGTTCCCTTGAAGAAGAGTGGCAATACTCTGGCGCAACTGATACACACGAGCAACATTCTTTTGCTGGGAATAGGTCTGAGATGCAGAGTCCTAGATCTCCTTTGCAGTAGTATGAAATAGGAATCCTCGACTAATGTGGGGCTCCATAGAGTTAAGAAGCCACGACATAACAGTCAAATTGCCCGATTCCCATTTCTCAAACTCGGAGTCATCCTCTTTAGGGGCCACTAGACGGCCAGTAAGATATCCTTATTTTCCACGGCCACCAATAAACATCTTGGCAGCCCTAGACCATTCTAAATAATTTTTTCCAGCCAGCTTCATAGTGGTGATCTGCAACACAGGGTTTTCATATGGAGTAGGGGCTGAAACTGGAGGGCCAGTAGGCCTGAAGACCACATCTGAGGCTCCAGATTCATCTGACGTTGGCATAGCTGCAACACAAACAACAAATAACAAGCAAATAATAGAAAAAAACCACCCAATAAGTAGCTACCACGATTTGAGACAAACCGGAGGCACGATGGAGATCAAAACGAGTCAAACGACTCAAGCCATGCTAACTAAGAGATCACGGAGTGATGGGATCATCCCAAAGTTCCAACAAAACATCCAAGAAAGGATTAAAGGCATAAGGGAGCCAACCAACAGGGATTGTGGGTGTTCGTGATGCCCAATAAGGGCAAAAAAGTCACCGACGGTAATAATAGGGGGGAGAAATCGATCCCCCAGCCTTAATACTCCACCAAACTTAAAATAAATGGCATAGGCCTATAGGTAATAATGGGGGGGACCAAAACGAAGCAGCAATCAAAGCCAAGAAGCTTCGAAAGAGGTCGCAAATCACCACGAACTGAAACGAGCTTGTTTTTCAATATTTTCAAATATCGGCCATAACATGCTCAAAAAAGGTCCAAAAAATTCCCAAAAAATCACCAAAACTCTTAAAAAAATGTCATCTACTGGAAGGTGAAGGTTTTGGAGATCTTGAGCACCCTATTCGTACAGCTGATGACGTCAGCCGTACAGTTCAATGATGTCAGCGATGACGTCAGCAATGATGATCACCCCTTGAAGGTCTGAGGCGTGAGGAGATTCACCCCTGAAGTTTTGTACAGATTCAATTCGTTATGCTCTGATACCAAGAATAATTTTAGGGTTTCGGGAAGAGAGGAGAAGAAGAGAGGAAAAGAAGAAGAGAAAGCGTTGGAGAGTAAAATCTACCAACGTCCCACAATATTATTTATATTACTAGGTTAAAACAATTACACCCACATTAATATCTCCACCCACCATATATCTTATATTATATTACCAACGTCCCACAATATTATTTATATTACTAGGTCAAAACAATGACACCAACATTAATATCTCCACCCACCATATATCTTATATTATATTCTCCCTCATACTGACAACAAGAAGTGCATTACATGAAAGGTACTTTGGATCATAGTTAGCAATTCGGCATATGGAAAAGATTCGAAATGAGAAAATTTTGAGCTTAATTCGATTTTGGGATATAAAAATTCGGTCAAAAATTTGGGCATTGTTGAAATGTTATATTAGTTTAGCCTTGAAAGCCTGAATTTTACCAATTTTTTCATTTTATGCAGCCATTTAATACGTTTTTATTTTAAAAAAATGCAAAATTCGTGTATTAAACGTGAATAATACGTGTTTCATTCGTATAATATCAAAATTCATGATTTTTTCTGATGCTTTTTATTTTATATGGCCGTATTAAACGGTTCCTAAAAAATTAAAAAAATTTGGTTATTAAACGCAAATAATACGTGAATTTACTAACTAGGCTTTGGATTATAGCCATTCGGATGTTTTGGGTCCCTTAAAGGGGGATCCAGGTACTTTGTCTCATTTATAGATGACTTCTCCAGAGAGGTATGGGTGTATACCTTAAACACCAAGGATAGGTGTTTGAAACTTTCAAACAGTAGAAAGCCATGGTTGAGATGCAGACAAGGAAGAAGATCAAGCGCTTAAGAACAGATATTGGGGGCGAGTACAAGTATGAGCCATTCTTGAAATTTGGCAAGGATGAGGGGATAGTTTGGCACTTTACAGTGGCAGGCACTCCACAACAAAATGGAGTGATAGGAAGGATGAACTGAACTCTACTTGAGAAAGCTAGATGCATGTTATCCAATGCTAGGTTGGGTAGAGAATTTTGTGCAGAGGTGTCAGTATTGGATGCTTTCTAGTTAACAAATCATTGTTTACAGCTATCGAGATGAAAACTCCTAAAGAGGTATGGTCTGGTAAACCAGTTGATTATTCTTTATTGCGTGTTTTTGGATTTCTAGCTTATTTTCATGTTATAAAAAGTAAAATCGATCCAAGGGCAAAGAAGAGTTTATTTTATGGGATATGGTCAAGGCGTTAAAGTTTATAAACTTTGGTGCCGTGAATTACAGAAAGTTGTAGTAAGCAGAGATGTTACCTTTAATGAGTCTGTTATGCTAAAACCTAGAAAACAGAGCTTGGGTTAGGAGGATACAAGCATATGTGATAGTGTTCAGGTGGAGCTAGAAGCTCTAGATTTCTCAGATGTAGAGGAATGGATTCCAGTGGATGATATGGTTGGGCAGCAGCACCAACAACAACAACAGTCTTTAGCAAAGGGGAGGTCCAAAAGAATTACCAAGGCACCAATCAGATATGGCTTTGAATACATGGTTGCATATGCATTGAATATTGAGGGAAATGAACCATCTACTTTCAAGGAAGCCCTTTGAGACTGTTAGTGCAGAGTTGAAGATAGTAATGGTAGATGAGATGGAGTCTCTCCACAAGAACCATAAGTGGAAACTTGTGGGATTATCTAAGGGTAAAAAGGAGATTGGGTGCACATGGATGTACAAGCTAAAGACCGGTACTCATAAATAGGTGGAGATATATTCAAGGCACGGTTGGTAGCCAAGGGCTATGCGCAAAGGGAAGGTGCAGATTACAATGAAGTATTCTCTCTAGTTGTGAAACACACTTCGATTCGTGTACTATTGGCCTTAGTGGCATCTCGTGACTTAGAGTTCGAGCAACTCGATGTTTAGACAATGTTCCTTCGTGGAGATTTGGAAGAGGACATCTATATGCAGCAACCTGAGGGGTACAAGGTAGCTGGAAATGAAGATTATGTCTGCAAGCTGAAGAAATCTCTATATGGCCTTAAGCAGTAGCGAAGGCAGTGGTACAAGAGATTTGATACGTTTATAATACAACAAGGGTATACCAAGAGTGACTATGATCATCGTGTTTATTTAAAAAAGCTTCAGGATGGGTCACTTTTGTATCTATCACTTTTATGTTTATGATATGCTCATTGCTGCAAAGAGAATGTCAGGAGTTTGAGATGAAAGAATTAGGTCCAACGAAGAGAATTTTGGTGTAGAGATTGATAGGGACAGACAAAAGGGCAGATTGTGTTTGACACAGTGGAAGTAATTTAAAAGGTGCTTGATAGATTCGAGATGGGAAACTGCAAGGCAGTTAGTACCCCATTGGCTACACTTCACTTTCGGCATTAGAATCTCCTAGTACAGAGGATGAGAAAGACTATATGTCTAGAGTCCCCTATACGAGTGCAGTTGGCAGTTTGATGTACGCCATGGTTTGCACTCGGCCAGACATTGCTCACGCAATCAGTATGGTTAGCAGGTATATGTCTAATTGAGGGAAAGACCACTGGTAGGCAGTGAAATGGTTATTGAGGTACTTGAAGGGTACTATGGATGTAGGACTTGTTTTTCAGAGGGATAGAGATTCTAAAAATCATGTTGTTAGGTACATTAATTGCAATTATGCAGGTGACTTGGATAAGTGCAGGTCCATGACGGGGTATGTGTTAACTATGGCCTGTGTGTTAGAGTTTATATAATACACCCACGTTGGTGTCTCAAGTGGGCTGCGTCCCACTTCCCATGTGGGGCCATTTTTGGGTTTTCACTATTCACATGAATAGTGTCGCGTGAAGTGTTCTCCTTTGTAGGGTTTCTCCCCATCATATATATATATATATACAGTGTGTGAGAGAGAATGAATTAACAATTCATTCTCTCCTCTTCCCTCAACTTCTCTCTCTAACCTAATCTCCTTCTCCACCTTCCGCCTCCATTATACTTTTTTCCCTCTTTTATCTACAACCTTCATCTACTGGTTACAAGCTTATTTACAATATGGTATCAGAGCATGGTAGCTCTAGGGCATGTGTCTTTGTCCCCTAGAGACTCCATTCCGATCTAAGACGGTTATGTGAGCATCCGGAGCTGAGGAGAACTTTTGAGAAAATCGCAGAGATCATTCCTGCGCTATCCGGGGATTAATCCTGAGGCAAAACACCAGAGACTCTTATTTTCTAGTTAATTTTTGTCCTCAGCCGCATCAGAGATCCAATTTGTCTTCTTCTCAAACTTCTCCAGCGTTTTTCCGGCCAACACATTTTTTGAGGATTTTTGGTTTTTAGATTTTTGTGATATTCGTGCAACAGCAGGCCCCTCTGACCTTCCCACCCTCTTCAGTATTGCTCATGGAACAGTTCGAAACTTGATTCGATGAATTCTGACCGTCGGAACCCTAGTTTCCAAAAATCACCCGGATCCCCGGGCTACTTTTTATGTTTTGATTTTCTTTCAAAATCAGACCTCTCTGGGACCTCCTGTCCTAGGTGAACCACTCATTGGGCCTTTAGGGATCCTCTAGACCTCGCTTCGATTTTCTGGGAGCTTCATGTACACTACCTGCTATTTTTGGTGGTCCTGCTCCAATGAGTTCCCCCGAGGCCACATCTGTGATTTCTAGCTCTTCCTCTGAGGATCGTCCTATGACTCATGGCTCTCATGGAGATCACAACCCTCAGCTCTGCATCACCACTGTGAAGCTCAATTGCACAAACTTCCTGGAATGGAAGACTTCCGCTCTCATGTACATTGGGGGCCATGGCTATAGTGAGTATCTGATAGGTGCTACTAAAGAACCAAATCCAAAGGACAAATCTCATCGGATTTGGGTTATGGAGAACCTGACTGTCATGTTCTGACTTCTTTACTCGATGCAAACCCAGATTAGCAAAGGGTTTATGTTCCTACCAACGGCCAAAGATGTTTGGGATGCCATATCTCAGACATACTCCCATGTGGGAAATTTCGCCAAGCTCTATGAACTAGAACAAGAGATATCTTGTCTTCGTCAGGGGGAGATGAAGCTTGGTACATATTATGCTTCTCTTTGAAGCAAATGGGAGGAGATTGATCACTACCAGAGCTACTCCCCCAAGTGCGCAGATGATGTCAAGTCCTTCAAGGCGATGGTTGTACGTTCCCGGATCTTCCAGTTTCTCTCCGACCTTCATCCGAGCTTTGAGGGAGCTTGTGTTCAGATCCTTGGTAGGGATCCTGCTCCTACCTCTCTAGCACAGGTCTATGGTTACATTCAGGGGGAGAACAGTCGCCGCTCTGCCATGCAACTCCGCAGTGGGAGTGATACTGAAGACCGCTCTGCCCTAGCTACTACCAATCAGAAGGGCCAGACATCCAATCCGAAGGAGTCTAGATACCAACCCAGACCCAAGTGTGATCACTACGGTCGCATGGGCCATATCTAGGCCACTTGTTAGAAGCTCCATGGACGTCCCCTAGGACAGGGCCCGACTTTCCGTCAGCGTCAATCAGCAAAACAAGGACCTCACTCAGCGCACTCAGTCACATAGGACACTGCACCACCAGTGTCTACCTCCTCTGGGGACACAGACTCATTCTCTCCTACAGATCTTGAGCGACTTTGCCGCATGATGGCCCAACTCAATGACCAAGCCTCCACTTCCACGTCTACATTTGCTCACACAGGTACTAGGACTTCTTTTTCTGCCTCTACTGTACCTTCTAGCCCTTCTTTGATCATTGATTCTGGAGCGTCTGATCACATGACTGGTATGTCCTCCATTTTCTCTAGTTATGGTATTTGCTCTGGTCGCGACAAAGTTCGGATAGCTGATGGCACCTATTCCTCTATCTCTGGAAAAAGGGATGTTCATGCCACACCAGCTCTCTCTTTTTCTTCTATTTTGTATGTTCCGCAATTCACCGCTAATTTACTATCTGTCAGTAGTCTTACCAAAAGTCTTAACTACAGTGTAACATTTTTTCCTTCTCACTATGTGTTTCAGGATCTGGAGTCGAGGCAGACGATTGGCAGTGGATGTGAGGACGGTGGCTTATACATCCTAGATTCTTCGGTTTCTACATCTGCACACCGTCTAGCATCAGTAGTAGTAGTAGAGTCAATAAAGACCAGTTAATGCTTTGGCATAATCGGCTAGGTCATGTACCCGTGTCAGTCTTAAAGCATGCCTTTCCTACTTTCTCTTCTGTTTCCGCAGTTCCCTTTCATTGTGAAACATGTGAACCTGCCAAACATTGTCGTTCTATTTTTCCCATTAGTGAGAATAAAAGTACTACGCTTTTTTCTATTGTGCATTCTGATGTGTGGGGCCCCGTGACTGTGACTTATTTGTTTGGATATCGGTACTTTGTTACCTTTGTAGATGACTTTAGTGGTTGTCAAGGTTTAAAATTTCGGTTTCGGTAGTCATTTCGGTGTGGCCCGAAACCGAAATTTTGGCCGAAATTTCGCCCGATATTTCAGGATTTCAACAAATTTCGGCTTAAAAACCCATATTTCGGGGATTTCGGTACCCCCCGAAACCGAAATTTCGGCCGAAACGCCGAAATTTAAAACCTTGGTGGTTGTACCTGGGTGTACCTTATGCAAACTAAAGATGTTGTATTCTCTATTTTCCAAGAGTTCCATAAGATGGTTACCACTCAGTTCCATACCACTCTTAAGATTCTTCGCTCTGACAATGGGGGTGAATACCTCGATGGGGGTCTGAAATCCTATTTTGCTTCATATGGCATTGTTCATCAAACCTCGTGCCTATAGACAGCTCAACAGAATGGGACTGCTGAGAAAAAAAATCGTAACCTTCTTGAAGTTGAGCGTGCTCTCTAGTTAGGCATGCAGGTTCCTAAACACTATTGGTCTGAGTTTGTCTTACTTGCTACTTACCTCATCAATTGTATGCCCTCTCGGGTTCTCGGATTTCAGACTCCCCTATCTCTCCAGGTTCCTGACCGCCCGACTTTCGTTGTTCCTCCAAAGGTCTTTGGGTGTGTTTGTTATGTCCATATTCATCGTTCTTCGAGGGACAAGTTAGATCTGCGGGCCTTGAAGTGCATCTTCTTGGGGTACCCCTCTAACAAAAAAGGGAACAAATGTTATCATCCTGCTACCCGTCATCACTTCATCTCTATGGATGTCACATTCGATGAGTCCATCCCCTTCTTTGGTGAGCAGACCTCTTTTCAAGGGGGGCATGATGGTGCAGAAGAGAGTGTCCCCAGCCCTCTCTGCCTGTCTCTATTCCTATGCTAGGACCTCAGTCTAGTGACAATGACACTTCCACTACTACAGCTGATGTGCGTGTATATGTCAGAACCAAGAAGAAATGAAAAGTCACTGTCCTTGCGCCTACATCCGCAAGTCTCCCCTCGGATCTAGTTCCAGGTATTGCTTCTATCCCTGCCTCAATTCTTATTTCTGTTCTTGAGCCACATGCATCTCCTACTTCTGATGATCATATGAGCACTGATATTGACCTCCCTATTGCACTTCGAAAGGGTGTACGTACTTGTACTGAACACCCTATCTCACATTTTGTTTCATATCAGTCTCTGTCTCTGTCATATCAGAATTTTGTCAATATTGCCTCCTCTGCTTCTTTGCTTCTAGTGTTGCAGACGCACTTAGTCACCCAAAGTAGAAAGAAGCTACGATGGATGAAATGCAGGCTCTTGAGAAGAACAAAACATGGGAACTTGTTCAACTACCTAGAGGAAAAAAACCTGAGGGGTGCAAATGGGTCTTTAAAGTGAAACATAAAGCTGACGGGTCAGTCGAACGATATAAGGCACGACTCGTAGCCAAGAGATTCACTTAGACATATGGGATGGACTATCAGGAGACTTTTGCACCTGTTGCCAAGATGAACTCAGTCAGAGTTATTATATCCTTAGCTGCCAACCTGTCCTGGCCATTGCATTAACTAGATGTTAAGAATGCCCTTCTGCATGGAGATCTGATAGAAGAGGTGTACATGAAACTACCACCTGGGTTGACACTTGCTGGAAGTGACGACAAGGTGTGCAAGTTAAGGAAAGCCCTGTATGGGCTAAAGCAATCTCCAAGGGCATGGTTCGAGCGGTTTAGCAGTGTGATCAGACGAGTGAGCTACAAGCAGAGTCAGGCCGATCACATGTTTGTGAAGCACCAGCAGACTAGTACCATGGCACTGATCGTCTATGTTGATGACATTGTCATCACTGGGAATGATCCTAAAGAGATAAAGCAGCTGAAGACCTTCTTGTCCTCGGAGTTTGAGACAAAGGATTTGGGGCCACTGAAATACTTCTTGGGAGTTGAAGTTGCTCGGTCTCAGAAGGGCATCTTCATCTCTCAACGAAAGTATGTATTAGACCTTCTGGATGAGACTAGGTATTTGGGAGCTCGACCAGTAGAGACTCCAATTGATCAGAACCATCGGCTGAATTCTAAGGAGGGTGACACCCTTGAGGATGTTGCTATGTTTTAGTGATTGGTTGGCAAGCTGATCTACTTGGCACACACCCGTCTGGATATTGCTTACGCTGTTAGTGTTATCAGTCAGTTTATGCATGCACCACGATCATCACATCTTGAGGCAGTTCACCGAGTTCTTCGGTACCTCAAGGGCTCTCCAAGTTGTGGAATACTGTTTAGGCGACATGGACACTTTAAAGTGGAAGCATATACTGACGTAGATTGGGCAGGTTCAGTTACTGATCGTCGGTCTACGTCGGGATACAGTACCCTTGTTGGAGGAAATCTTGTCTCTTGGTGGAGCAAGAAGCAGCCAATTGTAGCTCAATCCAGTGCAGAGGCAGAATTTCACTCTATGACACATGGTGTGTGCGAACTCCTTTGGTTGAGGACCATGCTTGAGGAACTGGGACTCCAAGTGACAGAGCTGATGAGCCTCTACTGTGACAACAAAGCTGCCATCAGCATTGCTCACAACCCAATCCAGCATGATAGGACCAAGCATATTGAAGTTGATCGTCACTTCATCAAAGAGAAACTTCAACAAAGATTGATTTATACTCCGTATGTGAGAACACAGGAACAGGTTGCCAACATACTCACAAAGGGGGTGAACAAGTCTATTCTTCATACCTTGACTGACAAGCTGGGCATGATGGATATCTTCGCACCAGCTTGAGGGGGAGTGTTGGAGTTTATGTAATACACCCACGTGGGTGTCTCAAGTGGGCTGCGTCCCACTTCTACGTGGGGCCATTTTTGGGTTTTCACTATTCACATATATAGTGTCATGTGAATAGTGTCACATGAATAGTGTTCTCCTTTGTAGGGTTTCTCCCCATCATATATATATATATATATATATATATATAATTCTCTCTGCTTCCCACAACTTCTCTCTCTAACCCTAATCTCCTTCTCCACCTTCCGCCTCCATTACACTTTTTCCCTCTTCTATCTACAACCTTCATCTACTGGTTACAACCTTATTTACAATAGTGGTCATGTGAGTTGAAGGTCTATGTTACAACCGACAATTACTTTGTCTACTATGGAGGCAAAGTACATGGCTACGACTAAGACAATGAAGGAGGCTTTATGGCTCTGAGGTTTGATTGATGACTCGAGTATTACCCAGGAGGCTGTAGTCCATTGTGACAGTCAGCGTGATATTCACTTGGCAAATAACCAAGTACACCACGCAAGGACCAAGCACATCGATGTTCGGTTTCACTTCATTCGAGAGATTATCAACGATGTTGAACAGTTAAAGGCCAACCTTATTGTCAAAGGCTATACTCAGACTTATGGCATCGATTATTATGAGACTTTCTCGCCCATTGTTAAGATTACTTTTGTTCATGTCATGATCTCTTTAGTTGCTAATCTAGGTTGGCCATTGTTCCAACTAGATGTGAAAAAGGCCTTCTTGTGTGGTACCTTACAAGATGAGGTGTATCTGGTGAAACCTCCTGGGTTTGTTGCTTAGGGGGAGCCTGGGGGTATCTACCAATTAAAAAATAAAACTTATGGGCTGAAGTAGTTTCACGTGCCTGGTTTGGTTCCCTTAGTGAAGTTGTTATTCGCTTTGGATTGTTTTAATACCAATAAGACTATACTAAGTTTACACAAAAGAGTGAAAACCATCGTGCTGGTAGTATATTTGAACGATTGAGTGGGTGCCAAGGGAAGATAGTGAAGGAATTCAGGATTTAAATTAAATAGTTCTTACAGCATCATTTTCATACCAAAGACCTAGGAAAGCTTCAGTACTTCCTAGGGATTGAAGTTACAAGATTGAATATGTTTTAGACTTTCTTGATGAAGCATGTTTATAGGGATCAAAACAAATTGATATTGCTATAGATCCTTATACCAAGCTTGTGGTCGACTAGGAGGACTTGTTTGCTGATTCAGGTATCAGAGGTTAGTTGGTAAATTGAATTATTCGACTATCACTTGTAAGTTAACATGTTTGAGACACCTCATTTAGGACTTGGGTCTTGATATGGATTCTCTGATGAAGATGCATTGTGGTAATCAAGCACGTATCCATATAGCATTGACCTAGAATTTTATGAATGAACAAAGGTAGATTGCCACTTTATTATAGACAAGGTTGTGTGCATCCATATTTCTATTCAACACGTGAATTATAAAGATCAGTAACTGATTTGTTCACTAATACCCATGGTTCAAAATTTCGGAATGTTTCACAATGTTTCATTTCGTTTCGTAAGAAAACCAAAATGTTCGTGTGTTTCATTTCGTAATGTTTCATTTTGTTTCATAATGTTTCGATTTGTTTCACCGAGACAATCCGAAACAATCCAAAAAACAAAAATATGATTTCATGATTTTGAAAATATTTTGAAATGTTTCGAAATGATTTGGGAATGTTTCAAAATTTTCATTTTTTCACCATTTTTTCAATGTTTCGTGAATGTTTTGTCTCGGTTTTTCACTTGATCGAAACATTACTCCGAAATGAATTTATAAACCTTGCTAATACCCTTTCTAATAATCGAATGAACTACACACGACTTGAGGGAGAGTGTTAGAAGAGTTATTCGTCACTTTATTATAAACATGGTTGTGTGTAGCAATATTTCTATTCAATACGTGAATTCTAAAGATCAATTAGCGGATTTGTTCACTAAAACCCTTTCTAAGAATCGAATGGACTACACACAACTTGAGGGAGAGTGTTAGAAGAGTTATTTGTAATATGCTAGATGTGGAAGGGTACTATATTTTCTACAGTTTTCAATAATATAATGTATAGTAGGGAGTCAACTAGGACATTAAGCTAGTTTGACTTCTCCTATTTTTCTCTCAACTCTTCTTTCTTTCTTTCTTCCTAAAGATCTAACCTAACTTACAAGGTAAAAGACTTTGAAGGTAAGGGGAGGATTCTGCGATCCTTTGGAGGGTGGTTGTAAATTGCAACTAGGCATATTTTGCGTTTATTGGGTGTAGGCACTAGAGCAATTCATCCAATGACTCATGTTCTGATTATTGGCCCAAATATAATGGCTGAGAGGCGATGCTATAGTGTCTGCTAGTGAGCAACAAGACTAATGGACTCCTTGATTTTTTTTGGCAATGGGTTGTGTGTCGAGACTAAGTAAACTCAATTTAGAAAGAACTAAATAAAGATGTAAAACTAAGAAAATTTTATGAATGATAAGTTCATATCTAATGAGTCGCAATGATCTGCCTGCTTGAAGGATGGCACTACTCAGAGCGGTAATCAGTAAACATAGGTCGTTGGATGACCTATTTTGATACGATGATAGAATTTTGAGTTTATCGAGAATTTTAGGTGACCACTGCATTAACCCTCTTAGGACTTATATAGAGGCAAAAAAGAAATGGAATAATCTTACACTAGAAAGAGAACAATTAACAATCTAATCTATAAAATAGAAATTACTCCAACACTTTAAATAATTTCCATTCTTTGATCTACTCTTGTATAACACCTTCCTGATGTTGAACACCTCCCTTATTAACACTAGACAATTGGAAATGTTCTTCTGCTGCTACTGCAACCACATTTTTCCACACAAAGAGCCCATCAACTTGCTACTACTATCTATTCCCCTTGTGATGTTAAAACAAACTCGGTATTGCTCCTATAACACCACATATTTTTGCCAAACTCAGAATCGTATGAACCTTAGGGTAGGACCATACTATTATTAGTATTAGGGCCCATTAGGGTATTAGATTGGAAATTTGGGTGAACAAATTGTTGTTGGGCTTGTTTTGAGGGGTAAGAATTGGCAATTGAATTTATATTTTTGAAATTGTCCTCTATTTTTACTTGTTAGGGTTTTTTCCTTAGTTTACTATGATTAATTGTGTCACACTGTAATTGGTTAAAACATATCACATTCTAGAAGATTAAATAAACAAGAGATCTATTATATTGAGGAAACTATTTGGAAATAGAAAGTTTGAGTACTGAACGAGGAATCAAACTTATAAGCAATTTGAATTAAATTAGAAAACTAATTTAAGCAACCAAGATTGCTTGAGAAATTGGCTGCTAAAATGTAATAGTGGACCCCGCTCCCCAGAAATCATTGAAATGAACCCCCTTCGAAAACATGAAGGAGAGAGAGAGAGAGAGAGAGTGGTCCCGAAAAAGAAAACCCTAGCCCCTTAAATTTATATAAACAAGTGAAACTCTAGTATTTCAAAATATTCTAGAATAGACTACACATGATAAGGTATTCGATCATAGGATTCAGTTTGGACCAGTAGAGAGATTTTTCTCTACTTTTGACCAATGTTTTGATCTATTCAAGATGTATTAGATTTCCATTCTTTTAGTTTTTCAAATAACTTCAATAATGCCAAGACATCACTAGGGCTTGACTTTGATAACCAGGTAAACCATAGAATCCTCTCAAACCTTTCATTGAGTTTTCGGATTGATTATCGAACAATCTGTAGGTTTTCAGTTTGTTCTAGTGTCAAAGCAAGATTTCTTTCAATTTCTCTTTCTTTTAGATTGCACAATGGTTATGGTGAACCGAGGTGCGAATAGTATAAAATTATCGCTTTAACTTGATCTGCCAGCTTTGATTGGTCATTTTAAGTGAGTCGGATCCACACCATATGTTCTAGTATTCAGGATAAAGCTGGAGTAGGAATGTGTCAGGATGTGTGTAGCAAAATCTATCAAGGATTTGACCTAACAGACTAGGGCTGCAAATCAGATGGATTGGTTTTGGGTTGGGGGTCACCCTAGCCCAACCAAACCTTAAAGACTGTGAACCCAACCCGAGGTCGGGCTTATATTTTCCAGCCCAAGCCCAACCTAATCGGGTTTGTCAATTTCTTATTTTTTATTGGTTGGAAAGATTGTCAATTTTGTTTCATATTAAAATTGTTTATTGGTCAATACAATTGCGGGTGCAAAATCTGGGATATAGATATAGCCGTCGATTATCCTCAAGATTCGCACACACATCAACAAATAAATAAAAACGGATCAAGAAACATAAAGTAGTCTGAAAAATGAGGAAAGAGACAACCATTTTAGCGAGGTTCATCGCCGAAATCCGGTCAACTACGTCATTGGTCTCATTGGTGGAGGCAATCCACTATTTCCTTTCAAATGTTACAATTCTCTCTTTCTTGTTAGAGTACTTGGGCTCCAAAGAAGATGAAGAAGATCCTCTCTATAGGTGGAGAGGTCTATAAATAGAAAACAATTAGGGCATAAACATTGTAAAATGGGTAATGATATGGTGTGACCCAGGTGCATGCTAAGAAGGATGCGCCCTAAAGAACATCCTCGAGGGACGCATACCTTGAGATATGTGCCAATCGATCCTCGGGATCTGTGTAAGTATGAAAATTATGGTACCCACATCAGCCCACTTTCGAATGTGGAGCTCGACGGTAGGAGATGGTTTGCCTTCGAGAATTATAAGAATAACTTGCAATAATGAAGAAATAATGTAACTGGTCGTTAGTTGATCTGGTGGTTGATCCATGTGTTCTTATGAGCATGTCTGCGAGCATTAGGGAACATGAGCGCAAGTTCTAAGGAGGGAGCACGGTTGTGAGCTCTATGGAGTACAGTTGTGAGCTCTAGGGAGCATAACTGTGAGCTCTAGGGAACATGGCTGTGAGCTCTCGGGAGCATGTCTGTGAGCTCTAGAGAGCATGACTGTGAGCTCTAAGGCTCTTTAATGATGATGGGGATGATGATGAATAATGATTATGATGATGATGATGATGATGATGATTATGATGATGATAATGAATGATGATTATGATGAGTGTCATGTCAGGGTTCCTATAGTCAAGGGTTGAATACTGAGAGCTTTAAGTTTCCCTAGCCTGCTGCAGTGGACATGTGTAACAATATCAAGGTGTCCGTTAGCTAGGGCTTCTCAACCGCAAGCTTTTAGGTATCCCCGGCCTCCGGTAGAAGGTCTTGCACCCTCAGGGGGACTTATGTCAGGGTTCTTGTAGTCAAGGGTTAAATGCTGAAAGCTTTAAGATTTCCTGGCCTACTGGACGTCTACTCGAGGTTCCTATCAAGGCGTCAGAGCCAAAAGCTATTCGGATGCCTGAATGTCCGAATAAGTATTGTGTGAACTAATTGCAAGTGGATTGAATGAGGTGTTGTTTTGATTTGTGTTTGATTTATGGCCCATTCACGTACTAAAATCAATGTTTCAGGGCGTTGAGTAGCCACACTGTATATCCAATTTGTCTAGGAAACTATCAAGATTTTATCAAGTAAGAAGTAATACCGTATGATCGAATTGTTGGCATCTTGTCGCGAGATTGGACCATGATTGGGTTGTTCTAGTTGCATTGTTGGATGATTGTAGATGAAATCATGATCGTATATGAAACCTTGATCATATATCAAGCCCCCAGGTGTTGTCGGTCATCAAGTGTGTTGCCAACTAGTGTAGAATGCAGCCTTACAGTTTGTTGAGGTTGTATCCACTAAGTGTAGTCATTGTTGGATGAACTCTTGGGATGATCGGGATGAGATGCTGGGAGTTGCCGGGTTGAGTTCTTGGGATGAGATACTTGGAGTTGCAGTGTTGAGATGCCGGGATGTGCTGGGAGTTACCTAGTTGAGATGCCAGAATGAGATGCTGGAGTTGGGAGTTGAGTTCCCGGGATGAGATCCTTGAGTTGCCAAGATGAGTTCCCGAGATGAGATGTTAGAGTTGCCGGGATGAGTTCCCGGGATGAGATCCTAGAGTTGGAGTTGATAAGATGAGTTCCCGGGATGAGATGTTGGAGTTGCCGAGATGAGTTCCCGGGATGAGATTCTGGAGTTGCCGAGATGAGTTCCCGGGATGAGATGCTGGAGTTGCCGAGATGAGTTCCTGGTACGAGATGTTGGAGTTACTAAGATGATTTCCTGGGAAGAGATACTGGAATTGCAGGGAATAGATGCTGGAGTCGCTAAGATGAGTTCCCGGGATGAGATGCTGAAGTTGTTAAGATGAGTTCCCAGGATGAGATGACTGGAGTTGCCAAGATGAGTTCCCGAGAAGAGATGTTAGAGTTGCCAAGATGAGTTCTAGGGATGAGATGTTGGAGTCGCCAAGATGAGTTCCCAGAATAAGATGTTGGAGTTATCAAGATGTGTTCCCAAGATGAGCTGCTGGAGTTGCCGGGATGAGATGTTGGAGTTGTCTGATTGAGTTTCTAGCACATGCTCCATTTGTGGTTCACTTGGGAACAAGTTTGGGGCTGAAATTTTCCCTCCATTTCTTCTCTTCTGCTGATGTGGTGCTAAAGCACATGAGTTGCACATGGATCTTTGCTGATATGGCAAAGATATTTTGGGGTAGAAAAGACCCATTCGCCATTCCCTGTAGATCAAATCTGCAAAAGAATGCCATAGAATGTTGCTAAAATTTCTTGTAACAATACCCACTTTGTCGGAGTGTTGTGGGCTCTCCCACCGTTGGATCGCCACGAAACTCCAGTTGGATCTTGCTAGGTGAACGAGGAACACATCTATGCCACCACCACCACCAGAGGTGACCAGATTTGGCTGAAATCTAGCAACAAACACCTATAAATCACCATCTCTGTATTTTTCTTCTCTGCATGAACCTGAACTTACTTGGATGTGGTATATTGCACACTCCACAGACCTCCAATAAACACCAATTTTAGATCTAGGATCCCCAGAGCATGGGGAATACGTTGGTAAACTGATGGTCGCTGGAGGTAGCTTGTAGGTGGCCGAAATCTAGCAAAAATCCCTTGAGACCTTGAAGTTGGATTACAGCACCACAATCTAATTTGAGGAGGAAAAACAGCGCACTGTAGTTTCTTGCCCTCTTTCCACAGACGACGCCATTTAATGTGGGTGCAAAATCTAGGATATAAATATAGCCGTTGATTATCCTCAAGATTCATACACATCAACAAATAAATAGAAACAGATTAAGAAACATAAAATAATTTGAAAAATGAGGAAAGAGAACCATTTTAGCGAGGTTCATCACCGGAATCCGGTCGACTACATCATCGGCCTTATCGGTGGAGGCAATCCACTATTTCCTTTCAAATGTTACAGTTCTCTCTTTCTTGTTACAGTACTTTGGCTCCAAAGAAGATGAAGAAGATCCTCTCTATAGGTGGAGAGGTCTATAAATAGAAAACAATTCGGGCATAAACATTGTAAAATGGGTAATAATATGGTGTGACCTGAGTGCATGCTAAGATGGATGCACCCTAAAGAACATCCTCGAGGGAGGCATACCTTGAGATATATGCCAATCGGTCCTTGAGATTTGTGTAAAATTGTGAAAATTATGGTACCCACAACAATGACCGTTGTGCTAGCCATTAAATAATAGCTTCATTTCCTCATATCGTTAAATAGGACCACATTAACAAAATATATATATATATATTTATTTATTTTTTTGATAAGTTTAACAAAAGATATATTAATTTATATTCGTTATCTTTACAGGCTTATTTATACAAGAATTTCAAAATTCTCCACATGATCTTGCTCCTACAAAAGCCAAACGATTTGACTTCAACTACAAATAATAACACAAGTGCAAATTGTAACACAAGTTTACAATGAAACGAGACCTACACATTGACAAAACTTGCGACTTCAACCAAGACTCAAAAACACCTCCTTTGTCAGCAACATACAATGAGCTTTTCAACTACTCACCTTCTCATACAGAATTAAGTCAAGCCATTGGTGCTGTGATGCACCTATTGTAGTGGGCCGTTTCCATGGATTTGTCTCAAGCATATATATATAGTGCGTGTGTGTGTGTGTGTGTCGGGCTTGGGTTGGGCTGAAGCTTAAAACCTATCCCAACCTGATTTGATCGGGTTGTTAAAATCCAGACCTAAGCCCAACTCGAGTACTAAAGGGGCCAACCCAACCCAAGCCCAACGTCGAGTTGAGCCCTAAAACGGACTACATCACATGCTCCGGCACCTCAATTTACCCATAGATAGGTATATATAAAAACTTGTTGAGCTTTTTAAGTACTATAGCTTTTCAAAAATTTGGAGAAGTTTTAAAAAATAGTTTAGAACCTATTGCAGAGTAGATTTTAAGCTGTGTGTGTGACCAAATAAGGTCTATTCTGTTTAAATCTATCTCAAGTCAGTGATGTAATTGATTTTTATTGAGTTCTAATGGTTAGAATATTGAATGTTTTTGTAGTTGATTTCATTTGCTTTTGGAGATAAAAACACGTCTATCATCTGATATTCGTTTCAAATCTTCATCATAATGTTTAGTAGTAATTCCCTATAATTTTATATTAAAAATGGACATTTTTGAGTAAAAAATTTTAAATTATGAATTCTAGTTCGATAGTCATTCGAACTAGTAAGAGTTCGTTCGGACGAACAATTGTTCGATCCAATAAGAAGTTGTTCAAACAAAAGCCAAAATTTCAGTTATTGGTTTGTCAGTCGTTTGAACCAGCTAAATGTCATTATTTATTTTAATTTCCATTTACTTTAAGTTATTTTATGAAATAAGGAAATATCCCCCCAATTTTATTTCAATAAAATCATTTTTAGATCTAGACTCCAATCAAATCAAATAGTAAAATTCCATTTTGTGAACAAAATTTAAATTTTGGATATTATTATAAATTTGAAAGTTTCAAAAAGTAATGTTTTCTTGATATTTAAAAGTTGGTGATTTTTTTGTATGACTAATCAAGTATAAAATACCAATCACAAAAAAAATAATGAGTTAAATGAAATTTTGACCAATAAAAATATAATAAATCTGATTTTCAAGACCTAATCAAAATTTCAGAATATTGACCAAGTTTGATAAACTTGATTATTATGATAAATTTTGAAATTAGATTGATAATGATGGATCAACGCTAAGAAATTTTGATTAATTTGACAATAGGGTCATTTTGACTAAATTTGCCTTTGGTTTACTATTTGACCAAAGTTGATTTTTTTAATCAATGTTGACCGTTTAACATTGTTTCCACATTTTATCTAAATTGACCCAATTTGGCTAAATTAACTAATTTTGGTTTATCATATTTTGAATTTTTGGGTATTATTTGACTGATGTCAACTGTGGTGGTTTAGATTGATAGTTGACTTTTGACCCTTTTTAATTTTTGAGGATTTGTCGAGTTGTACTTTAACTATGGCCAACTAGTTTGATTAGATTTGACCCCAGGTTAACTTTTCAACTTTCGTATTTTCTCTAAGGTATTTAATAAATGGTGTTATTTGATAAAGAGTTGAAATGAGGTTTCCAAAGGATATATGTTTGGAGTTGAGAAAAGTGATTCTTGATTGTAGGTTGGGAATGCTATTACTCGAGTTATTTTTGTACACTGCGAGTGGGAGCCTAAATGGTTAGTTTATTATTGGCTAGAGAGCGTTGTTATATGATGATTGATTGTTGGTTGGGTGCCCATCATCGACCGGATTTATTGGTTGGGTGTGTCTAGGGACAGTTGTTATATGATGATTGATTGTTGGTTGGGTGCCCGTCGTGGACCTGGATTTATTGGTTGGGTGTCCATCATGGACTTGAATTTATTGGAAGGTTTGGATACATGGTTATGTGATGATTGGTTATTGGGGCCCCTTGAGAATAATTCGTTGTATGCGTTTTATCATAAAAATGATTTTGTATCGGTGTGTCGAGGATGATATCGACATGACTGAGTTTATTTGGTTTTTAAATGAAAAAAAGATATTTCAATGATTTATCGATTAAATAAAAAAAAGTACATAAGATACTATATTATATTATATTGGATTGATGAATAAAACTGACTAGTTAGTTCTTGCGGGCAATGCAGCAAGAATCTTTTATGGAAATAACGTATTGGCAAGGATTATTTGGGATTTTTTATCGATAATATGGGCCATCCAACATATGGTCATTACTAAGAAAGACCACGAAGTCTTAGTGGTGTTTTTCTGATAAACCTTGGGTGTAAATGTAGTGTGATGAATATAGAGATAATATGAGTTTCACATATTTCGCTTGATAGGCAGTAGACACAGGGGCACGAGTCATTCGGCCTTGGAACTTATTTGGATCCATAGAATTTCTACTGATGTCAAACGTTTAGCCAATGTCATAATTTTTTTTTTTTTGTAAACCATTCCATTATATAAAAGAAGAAGCTAACCCCGCCCTGCTTACAAAAAAGGAACAAGCCAGGGAGGGGGAGAAGAAAAAATAAAGCGAGTAGTCCAAAAGATTGCCTGAGAGGCTATGAAGTCAGCGGCAATATTACATTCACGGAAACAAAAGGAAAAACTAGCATTCAAAAGACAAGCTGCTAAAGACAAGATATCCACCGTCGCGACTGAAGTGCTCCAACCCAAAAAGGTGTTCTTAATCGCTAAATGTTCAATCAAAACAAGAGCATCGGATTCAATGATTAACTTGATGCAACCGTTGTCCAACACCATCTCCATACCCCATTTTAAGGCTTTGGCTTAGGCATCTTCCGAAGACACTGCCCTATCTTTTCGTCCACCTGCCAATAAAAAAGTGTTTGCTGAATCTCGCAATATGAAACCCACACCTGCAATCTTGTTGTTCTCAGCCCAAGAACCATTTGTGTTTAGTTTAAACCACCCCAGTGGAGGGGGGGTCCAATGGGCCGACCGTCGAGGAAGATCGGACAAACTGGCAATAGCTGGGAGGATAAAAGAAGGCATTGATCGAAGGACATCCAGGGGATTGGCCATAGATTGTGAGAAAATCAAGTCGTTTCGAAAGAGCCAAATTCTCCATAGCAAGATACAACAATATGCAGCTTGGACATTATCGGCCTCAGACTTGCTTTGGCTAAGAGAGAGGATACTTAAGAGCCAATCTTGAGTCATATGATCAGACATGGCAGAAGTTCTGAGAGCCAGGGGAGAGGCATACCAAATTCTAGCTGTTGGAGGGTAGTGGAGGAGAGCGTGAGCCATTGTCTCGGACGAATGTCCACATCTAGAGCAGGTGGTGTCAAAGCTATTAATACGGCTGTGAATATTTGCTTTAGTGGGTAAAATTCCTCTGAAAATCTTCCAAATGAACATGAGACATCTGAAAGGAACTCAAATTTTCCATAAAGCTTTCCATTGAGTGGTGGAGAGGATGAAGTTAGTGCGATGGGGGGCCATTGTAGCCAGGTGCCTGTAAGCTGATTTAACAGAGAAAGTGCCTTTGTTATCCAATGACCAAGTCCATCTGTCTAAAAATGACTGAGAACTCAGATTAATATCTATGATTGCTGCACCTTCTTCTAACGGGAATAAAGTGAATATGAGAGGCCCGTTCCAAGATCTATCTTGTTGTATTAGGTCAGCCACCAAAGAAGTATTGCAATCTGGGGATCGAATGGGATAGAAGAGATGGGCTCTGTCATCAAGAAGCCAAGGGTCCCTCCAAATATTTGTATCTTGGCCATTACCAATAATTTTTATGAAATGAGACTTAAAAAGGTCACGAGCTTGTAAGAAGCTCTTCTAAACCCACGGATTGTCGGGTTTTTGAGAGGCCTCCAAGATGGAGTTGGGGAAATGTTTCCCTTTTAAGGTTTTTGCTAGAAGGGAAGATGTATCAGAAATGATGCGCCACACATTCTTTGAGAGTAAAGCCATATTTGTGGTGTGGAACGAACGGAACCCTAACCCACCATCAGCCAAAGGCAAGCAGAGAGAGTCCCAACTAGCAAGGTGGAGGGCACGAGAAGTATCACCACTAGTCCACCAAAAATTGTTAACCAAAGCATCCATAGTATGGCAGAGTGTTTTGCAAAGAGAGAATGAAGACATGAGATAAATCGAGATCGCCAATGCCACACTTTTGATTAGAGTTGCCTTGCCTACAATAGAAAGGGTGCGCCCCTTCTAAGTGGAGATAGCCTATTGGAGCCGACTAAGGACACAGTTGAAGGCAAGTTTCTTTGATCGCCCAATAAATAATGGGGTGCCTAAGTACTGTTCCTTTATGGACATGTTCCTTATCCCCAGTATGAAAGATAAGGCTTTTTTCTGCCGGCGATGAAGATTTGGGTTGAACATCATACCAGATTTGCTGAAGTTGACTTGTTGCCCGGAGTGAGTACAAAAGGAGTTTAACACATCTTTGATCATGCGAGCTTCAATCAAATTAGCACGGCAAAGGATAAAGCAATCATCGACAAATAATAGATGCGAGATAGGAGGGCAAGTCTTGGCTATTTTTATGCCATGAATATGATTGAGGCTTTCTTCTCTCGGTATACTGGTGGAAAGGACTTCTGTACACAAAATGAAGAAAAAAAGAGAGAGGGGGTCGCCTTGTCTAAGACCCCGAGAAGAGCGAAAGAGACCAAAAGGAGATCCGTTGAGGAGGATAGAAAATGTCGGGGACGATATACAAATAGAAATCCATTTAATCCAAGTGGGACTAAACCCCATGGCAGTCATAGTAACTAGGAAAAAAGACCATTCCATGCAATCGTAAGCTTTGGCCAAATCGAGTTTGATCTCCATGAGACCATGCTTGCCTTTTTTCCTTTTGATGTGGTGTAAAAGCTCTTGAGCTAAAATGGTGTTATCAGAGATAAGACGTCCCGGTACAAAAGCAGCTTGATTGTTAGAAATATGATGGTCAAGAATTAGTTTCAATCGGCATGCAAGAATTTTGGAGATGATTTTATAGACCACATTACAAAGGCTAATGGGTCTAAAATGGGAAATAGAGTCCGGTGCTTTGATTTTTGGGATGAAGGCTAAGTTGGTATGATTTATGGCCTCCAATAAGTTGCTATTGGTGAAGAATTCCATAACCATACTAAAGATATCCGCCTTAACTTCTTACCATAATTTTTGATAAAAGAACCCCGTGAACCCATCCGGCCCTGGGGCTTTATGAGCCCCTATACTAAAAACAGCCTCTTTAATTTCAGATTGAGAGGGTAAAGCAGTGAGCCATTGATTATCCTCAGTGGTCACTCGAGGGCTGATCAAATCCAAGACATAATCTTTATTATCCGGGTTGGATGATTGAAAAGTGGAGGAAAAGAACTCCGAGAAAGCTCGATCCACATTTGCTCGAGTAGATTGCCATGTGCCTGATGAATCTTTTATACACTCGATTCTATTCCTTCAACGATGGATCATGGTGGATAGGTGAAAGAATTTCGTGTTCCTATCCCCTTCACGTAGCCAAAGAACTCGAGATTTCTCCCTCCAGAGTGATTCTTCATTAATGAGGGCTTTATTCAGCTAATCTGAGATGGCTTGTTCAGCATGAATCTGGTCTGGAGCAGGAGTACATTGGACAGCTTGAAGTTTAGCTTTCAAGTGACGCACTGTATCATGAATATTACCCAACTTGTCCCGATTCTAGAGTTTAGATTTGGATTTGGTTATATGGACCTTGCGGATGACACCAGTTAAAGGGGGGGTAGAGGGAGGGGGGGTCCAAGTCTGATGGATAATATTTTGGCACTCAGTTTCAGCGGCCCACATAAGAGAGGAAATGGAAAGGTTTAGGCAATTTTTCTAGCTCAGGGGAGGAATTAATGAGAATGGGACAATGGTCGGAGCCAAAGTTTATAAGATGTTCAACAGATGCATCAGGGAAGAGTTGTCGCTATCCAATGTTTGCGATGGCTTTATCAAGACGCTCTCTGATATTGGCAAGACCTTTGCGCTTGTTAGTCCAAGTATAAGGCGAACCTGAGAAAACTAGATCAGTGAACTCAAAGGAGTTCATGAAGTCCAGATGAGCTTGATTGATCGGTTTAGGATTAGAAGACCCTCCACATTTCTCCCAAGGGGCAGAAATGTCATTGAAATCCCCCACAATTAACCATGGGGAAGATTGAGAATGAGCAAAGGATGAGAGATCCCGCCAAAGAATTTTTCAGTGATGAGTCCGGGGGTCTCTGTAGATAAGAGAAAGAGTCCAAGGTGAATAAGAAGGATCTGATAGCACACGGAAGTGAATACCACGGTTGTTGATACAAATGGGTTCCATTATGATGCCACTCTTCCAGGCAACCCAAAGACCTCCACTCCACCCTCCTACACGGTGGATGCAAAACTTATTGAAGCCTAGCTTCTGAATTAATTTGACACTTTGAGCATAAGAGGCTTTTGATTCTGAAATAAAGATGCATTCCAGGTTGAGGTACCGGATGTGGGTTTTTAACGCTCTAACTGCCATGGGTTTCCCAGTCCCACGGCAGTTCCAAGCAAGGATCAACATTTAAGTACTGGGGGCGGCTTTGGGCCCGCCACCTTCACCCGTTTGTTTGGATTGCATGGACAGTCCTCGTCGAGAAGAGAAGTGAAAATATTAGATGCAGAGTTAGGCCATACCTCCTCAGAGAAGTGATTGTCCTGGACCTGCGCTGATCACTGTGCGTCGAGTCTGGGGGCATGGACTATACCTTCTCTAGGTCGCTTTGTTCCTCTGGTGAAAGTAGAGGTAGGTTCAATCGGAGAGCTTGATTTGTCCGTTGTTTGGAGGGAGTTTGTAGTGACAATAGTTGTCGGCATCGCCACAAATACATCACCGGTAACTGTAGTTTGATCAACACATTCCAGAGTTGGCAGTGACAGGTTCTTGTGGAAACCAAGTGGAGTTTGAAGCTCGACATCCGTTGGTGTAAAGGTAGGGGGTATGACTTGCTCTGAGGGAGAAAGGTATAAAGGTGATACAGTGTGATGAAATATCTGGTTGACAATCCCAAGGGTGGGGTTCAGATTTTGTGGTGTTTGATCCGTTGGATGAGGATGTTCACGAGATAGAAGAGTGATAGGTTCTCCGGATGACACCTGGATAGGAGCTTGAGGTAGGCCTAGGGATGTGGAGGAGGTTTTCATCCTTTGGTCCTCAAGGTTATCCTCTGTATCTAAATCCGTGATTGATGGGATGTGACCCGCCGAGTCCGCTGAAGGGGAATGGACAAGTGGTGTAAGCGTGATCACTCGGTCACATGCTGTGACAGGTGGTATTGGAATCCGAAAACCGGAATTCACTAAAGGTGCCAGTGAGTTCTGTAAAACCAGGTTGGGCATGATGGTATCCGTGGGGAGGGTCGTCGACGATTTGTCTCCAAGGGTTGCATCAGATGGGGGGATAAGATCATCCTTGCTTCGATCGATGATAGTCAAATCCACAGTAAGGTTGTCAGATGCCACCATCAGGGGGAGTGGCTGCAAGGTTTGGGTAAAGAAAAGTCTAGTTCTAGGCTGCAGGTTTGTTGGGTTGGGATTAAAATATCCACTGCCACGTGGCGCACAACGATTGGTAGAATTGTTACCCAGAGAATCGGATTGGAAAATACCGTTCTCTTCAGATTTGGTGTCTGCTTTCAACCAAGGGCCGAACTGTTTATGGTTAGAGTGTAGTTCTTGGCGTTTTGCGCCCTGACCATCGGAGTCCTTCACTGTAACCTAGGGAGTAAATGATCGACGAAACCGTTCGTAATGGCCTAGTATACCACAACGGAAGCAGAATTGAGGGAGCCACTCATACCGAAAATCAACCCAAAAAATCATAGTTTCATGATGGACCCAAGCTCCCGGGATGAGGGCATGTCGTATGTCAAATAAGATTTTGATCCTCAAAAATTTACACCTAGTAAGTGCATGTTCAGATTTAAAATCTACGGTAAGTACCTGGCTGATCTGTTTGCCCAGATCCCTAGCGAGAGCTTCGCTAAACACTTCCGGAGGGGCACCATGAACTTGAATCCAGAACGGGCAGAAATGAAAGGGGACTTCTGAGATTGGAATGATGGAGTCTCGTTTGGTAAGAAGAAGTAGAGAGCCTCCTACAGACCAAGGGCCATGATCAAGAACCCATTCCTGGGAACTAACAACTGTAAATAAGAAGGCAAAACGATTATGCCCTAGTTCCAAAAAATTGAAAGGGTGAGACTTTTCCCAAGAGGTTTGCACACTGTGTTCGATACGAGAGGCCTCAATGATGTTTTTGGCCAATAATTTGCCCAAAATCGCAAACTTCCATTGTTTCATGCCAGCGGTAATAGAATCTAGTTTAATGCAGATAACGGGTCCCTCACCGCATTCAATCTTCATTTTGGCTAAAAGTTCAGACGTGAGGTCGGTGAGAGTAACACCACCTTCACTATCAATCTCCATAAGGTGAAGAAATGAGTTTTGGTGGAGGGGTTGGTTTAGGAAAAGTAGTGTAGAGGGGGTGTGTAGGGGTGGGGTGGGAGAGTATAGGAGGAGAGAAGAGTAGAAACCAGTATAAATGTATAACAGTGTGTAAAAGCAGTAATCAAACAGAGGAAGGAAGGAAATGAGCAGCTTCAAAGTGCAGCTTTCAAGGTGCAGAAAATCGCCAGACCATGCACTAAGTGATCCCTCAGAAAAGGGCCCTTACAGTATATTGGTTTATGATACAAGGCCAATGTCATAATTATAAAGCCTTACTTTTTGTTTGTATTAATGATTAGTTATTAATTAATTATGCGCATTTATATTTAATGCTTAATTATTATTGGGTTGGGTCATGTTTGTTTGGGTGGGTTATTGGAGCCATTTTAATGACCTTTTAGGTCTATTTATCACCCAGTTTAGAGTCCAGCATCACTCATGGCTATTTCTAGTCCATTAGTAGACCTAAATTAGGGTTTCTAACCCTTCCTTTATAAGGCTAAGTGAAAGTGACGAAAATTACTTTTGACTAATCTCTATACTCTCTTCTCTTCTCCTCACTCTCTGAAGCCTTGGGTTTAGGAAAGTTCTCTGTTGGTGGAAGAACCTCTCTCGTACCTTGGATTAGCGGATCACAAGCAAGTGAACCTCCATTAACTAACATTTATCTATTTATTTTGATTATATACGATTGTTTTCATGATTAGAAACCATGTTTAGGATTTATCTTTTTTTCTTGCTTTCCCTTATATAACATGTTAGTATTCATGTGTAGTCCATTGTGAAGTGGAGCCTGATGTTGGCATGGGTCAATCGGACCTTCACTTTGACGTTGGATTTGGGTTTTATTATGATTTTTTACTAGGGTTTCGAACCCTAATATTTTCCTAAGTATTTTTCATGAATCTACGTGGGACATAATTTTCAAATCATGTTTATTGGTATTTTTTGACATTGGTGGAATATTGGTGAATTTTGCAAGTTCTGGGTTTTATGTGTAAGGAATATATCCATATTCTGTTTGGCATAATTCTGTATGACATAAATACATTGTAACCATTCCTACGAGTGTTAGTGAGGCCTTGAGAATATCATGGAATGCATCTCTTTGACTGCCTGAAGACTAAAAGATGAAGATCAAAGGATCAAAAGATTGAAGACTGGTTCATCTGAGGAACCGTTACTTATCCATTTAAGATCGTGTCCACTTGTTAGGAAAGTAAGTGACTTAGTGGTCTTAGAAGTATCATATTAGCTAAAACATTTTGGCTAAATCTTTGTAATAGAACAAGACTTCAGTTCAGGCCCGAAGAGGGATTGAAAAACTAAACGAAGAGGAAGTCCAATCGATTGTACCCTTTGTAGGAATCAATTGGACATAAGGAGACAACTTTGGAGAAGTTCGATCGATTCGACTCTGAGCACGAATCGATTGGACCCACGAATACAACATCCAGAGAAGTCCAATCGATTGGACACTTAGCCCAATTGATTAGAGATATGCAAGCTCTAGTGAGGCCTTATGCAGTTAGCTCCTAGAAGCCCAACCTCCTCCATGTTCCATTTGCTCAAGGTAGCCTTGAGTCTTTTAAGCTTATGATTGACAATGTAAATAGGATTGCCAGCCATATCCCTACTCCAACACTGACATACCACCTGTTGAACATTGACCTGAGAGATCTAGAATTTGAGGAACTTGACAGGTGCATTCGCCAACTTGGGAATAGAAGGGCATTCTCCGAGAATGGGGGAGTTGGGTGATACATTGAAAAGGAGAGTAAACATAGCATTCTCAAGAGATAAAATACATACAAGGTAAAGCCCAAGGCCCTAGGGAAGCCTATAAGCTTTTTTATAAATAAGATAAAAATATAAAATTTATAGCAACAGAGAACGACTTGATTGAGAGTGTTGTAAGTGTTGAGAAAATTATGTCAACTAAACTAGTCTTAGGTGAGGAGATAGCAGTACTAGTGTTTGTTATCGACAAGTGTATTAAAAGAAAATTTTGGAAAAAAGATGGACAAATTAGTAAACGAAATTTCTAATGGAGATGTAGAGAAATACTATAGAGTTTATGATAATGCACATGGATGGTAAGGGCTTGGAGAAAGAAATGAGATGGGTTACAATCCTTGAGTTTGCAATGACATGTGATCTAATATTAACAATTACGTACTTTTGGAAGAGAGATGAACATTTTTATAGTGGAAATGTAGATAGCTCAGAAGTCACGTCCAACAAATGGTAATTTGATCAAGAAATAGTCAGAATCAAGATCAGAGAGCCAATGTTGAAATAGCTTGTTAATGGGGGAGACACCTTCTGGGGATTGTAGAGTAATAATGCCCATTTATACAAACAAATGGGGGTCTAATTTAACTTTTGGTGAATGGATCTCGAGGAATCAACTTAACTTCAAATTTCATGATTAAGGCCATATCTCACAAATCAGCATCAATCTTAAGAATCTGTTGTGTAGAATATGAAAATTCACGATTGAATTCTATTGGTTAATTTTGTACCACATAGATATCAAGGAAAAGGCTTAATTTCATATTTTCACACTTATGGTCATATCATATCAAAGAAGATGATTCTAGCTGTTTCAAGGCCAATCGATTGTGTGAAGTTCATATTATACAATTGAATGTGGTTAGATTACATTTCCATAGAGAAAATTTGAAGATTTGAATTCAACTATCAATTTTAGGTATTTTTAAGGTAAGACTTTTGGTGGTGATCAAGCTGCTTTAAGATATTCCTAGGAAATTTGATTGTGTAAAAATATAAGTACACAGTTGAATTGGTTTAGATTGGATTTATATGGAACAAATTTGAAGGTTGGACATTAACTTTCAATTCCAAACAATTTTGAGGTGTTAAGCTCCCAAATGATGATTAAGCTTCAATCTTAATGATTCAAGCCCATTCGATTGTATCAAATATATTATACATTGTCGAATGACGTTAGCTTGCATTTTATGAGCCAATTTGAAAATTTGTTTATTTTCGCAGTTTCAAGCCTATTTCAAGTCAAAAGTCAAAGCCAAGCCCATTTCTCTTATTTGCATTCCTATAATCAGGTAGAGAATGTATTATGGAATTTTAGATGTAATAAACATTGATTACATAATTTTATATATTGTTTGTATGATGATTTATGGATTATGTCAAGATTACGTGCTATTTTCTAGCTTTTCATGTTCTAGTTTTCTTGTACATCATTTCACCGTTCTAGCATAATTTTTAGCTCATAATATTTTTAGATGATTCCTAAGCCATTCGTTTCTTAATTATCATATTAATGTTTGCACAAAATTTAGACAAAAACACCAACCACATAAACTTTGGTACTTGTTCGAAGTTTCTAGAAAAACTCTATACATGGATTTTTGGCCTTTGACCAAAACATAAAAGTTAGAACTCTTCCAATTAGCTTTCAAACTTCTTTAAAATCATCCCTTTCTGATAACCCAATAAGAAGTTATGGAATTTTTGCTCAAGAAGATTTTATGTAGACTTTTGTTTCCAAATATAGAGGTCCAACTTCGGGGCCTTAAAACTTTTGATTTTTCTTCTATAGGACCCTTTAAAAATTAGCTTTGTTTTTTCTTATCTTTCCATATTGGGTCATGGGCCCCAAGAGGATTTTTCTAGAAACTTTTATGACCCAAACTCTGCGAATGTGTCATATCTGTTTTTGTAGACTAGAAACTTTTGTGATAGATTCTATTTTCTAAAAAAAATACCCCACATGGCACCCACCTTTTATATCTTTCCCAATTAGATCTTTAAGTTTAGTTTTTAGATATAGGTGGTAGGTTTTCTAACTCCAAATATTGAATACTAAGAAAATTCTACAAGGCAAACATATCCTACAGGTTTTTTAGAACTTAGCAACTTACCCAATTTTTATCATATGGTTCACGTACTTTGATTGGTTTTCAAATTTCTATCCTGATTTCAGATGCTTTATGAGTGGTTTTACTTTTGGAATAAATATGGAATTTAGGAACGGGCTCAAACCTAATTAGTTTTTGTGTTTCTGAACTTAGCAACATCATAACCAGTTTCATTTACGCTTTATTTATATTCCATCCCTACTTCACCCTTGGGACCATGGGTCTAAGTTGCGGACTTCGGGTCAAATCCAGATGTCACAGGTCAGGTCTAGTAGACCTAGGATCGGGGCGTGACAGACCAAAAAAAATTATAGACCTAATTAGGATTGTGTGCTTAAAGGCTTCGAGAGGAGCACAACAAGAGACTAATACTGTATGGGGCACAACAAAGAGGAAAAACAAGGTTCAAGATGCCTATGCCCCAACAAGGAGATTCAATACGGTTCAAGCTAACTGTGACTCAACAAGGAAGCACCATAGAGTTCATAGTGCATGTGGCCCAATAAATAGATGCAATAGGGTTGACTCTACCTATGACCTACTAATGGGAACAACATGATTCATTTGGGTGACATGAGTTCATGGCCTTCGAGGGGTCCAACAAGAGGTGGCTTGTGCCCATGGTCTATTAATGGTGTAATGGGTTCATCAACACAAATTGTACATTTATAAAGTTGATTGAAATTCATAAAGATAATAACCTTCTCAAAGTCAAAGTTATCCTTCATTTGATTGCAAGAATTTGTCATTTTTGTTGATAAATTTCTCTACAAATTATGATCATAAAGGCTAATCATTGTCAGCCGAAACAAATCTAGACAAGATTTTCCGTCCTTTTGCAAGCACAAGAAAGTATAAAAAAAAGAGAAAAAAAGTAAGTCCTAAAGGTCAAATTCTCCATAGATCTATGCACTGATGTCTTTCTTTTCATCCTGCAATGAGATTTATTGTTGAGCCAGGTCCAATTATGTCTATTCATGAGCTAACTCTTTTTTGAAAATAGAAAATTTGGAAGGTACATCAGTAATGGAGTTCTATTGCCAAGCAAGCTCACTTACGACATTGCGATGGTCACCATATTCTTTCTCCATGGCAGCAAGTTCTTTCTCCAACTTTCTCTTCTTCGCCAATAACCTTGTTCAACTTCTTGTAGATACATGTCAAACAGAATGCTATGCAACCTTTTGACATCTTCTTCTATCTCAACAACGCTAGGTTCTTAAGCCACAAGTTTCACCTATTGTTCGTCCGCATTGGACTCAAATCTATGGAGATTAGCCTCAGGTTGCTAAAACTCGTGGAAGCGCTTGGTAATCGGCTCGATAATAGACATGTCAAACTCACCTTTATAGTTCTTTGAACTAGTGGATATGATGGCTCAGAGATAAGCGCTTATAGTTCGTCGATGATGGAGGGCAAGTTTAGTATACCTCAAGATTTGCCATTTGAAGCCTGTGCTAAGGAATTTCCTCATCTTCCAAAATAGTCTCTTGCCTACACTTCCTTGGATTCTCAAAGAAAACTTCAACTTCTTTTCCTCTGACTTTATTGTGTTCTCCTTCGATTGCCTTTTCTTTTTCTCAATCTTTTATACTTCATTTTCTTGCATAAGTTGATCATTCTTCTCTTGCTTTGTTAAATTCTTTTCCACTCACATTAATTGCTCAGCAGTGGGAAGTGCATCTTCGATTGTCGATTTTCCTGCATCGTCTACTTCAAATATTGATTCTATTTTCTTATTAGCATCTGACACCTCATGGTATAACATTTGGCATTCATTACCTCTATCTCTGACAAATTGTCGGATTTCCTCGGCAATAGGATAGCTTGCACATATATATCTCTATAGGTCATCTGTTCTTTGTTGTTGTTGAGTTTTAATTATTTTGACTTGAGAATTAATCTTTTTCTTTCATAATCTAAAGGAAATAAATCAGTTAGTTTCTCAATTCTTTGATAAAATGAAAGGTTAGGATTTAGTGTCGTGAAATCAAGTTGTTTGTTTCAATGATTATAAACAATACCTTCACGCATTCATCATTATTTAACATAACCAAACGTATTAAATCTACTTATTTTGATTATTTTCCTGAGAGTCTAAGCCCTTGACATTGATGAGAGGGTCAAAATTGAAAAGTACAAGTTGTTCATTTGGGAGTAGGCCTGACATCTACATTCCCTTATGCATCTCATATCCTCTTTGCGACAATTATCTACCTTCTATATCAACAATCTTGAAACAATGATTTTCCCTCTTGATAACCCATTTTGTTAGAGTGATAAGTTTGAAGCAATACATGTATAAGTCCTACTCATCAATTCTACCACTAAAGGGTAGTATTGTCCCATACTAGGCTTTAGTTAGACTTTAGGAAAGCAAAAGTTGGATTTACACTTGTTGAACCCTTAAAATGTGCTTCCTCTGTGCTTTATAACTCGAATAAAGTGAATATTCATGAAAACTATGCTTCTACGTTGCTCTTCTTGACCTTGCATATTTTCTTGTTCGCTTATTTGAGTAGGAGGTATTGACACGATGGAAACTTGTCATGACATTGATTTCACATTAAAATTATTGAAGTCTTTTAACAAGACCGTTATGTCATTGGAATTCCTGTTTTGATGGATGCCCCTCTTCCACACTTACAGTCTCTAGATATTGTCGACTCTCTATTCATAACATATTCCAGATTATTAGTGAGATCGAGACTTTGCAAATGTACAATCAAAATGTTTCACTTGAGACCTACTTGCATTAATCGTGCAATTGAGCAAGAACGTAATTATCCTTTACTTTTTAATTCCATTAGTTGGAGGTGCCACTTCTTGTTAACCCATCACACAAGATTGCTCTGTTGTTGGTCAGATTATCTCTACCTGAGATAGGTTTGTAAGCTTTTGTAACTTCTCCAAGCTCTTCTTTAACTCTGGGTCTTTAACCTTCCTAGTTAAAGTAGCTTGGATGAGACGAACAATTAATTAACTATGTAATGCAAGTCGTAGCTTCCTTTCAATTATTTTTCTTGCTCTTGATTCAATGGAGGCTACACCAGATTAGGGTTAGCTTTTTACTCATAAAATTTCTTTGCCTTCATTGAATAATTGTTCCTCTTTTAAATAGACAATAGAGGTTATCCAACGATTATATATGTAACCATAGGGATTTGCACAGTTGATCAGTAACATGGTTCAATCGACCGGTTCTTGAGAGCTGTTGATCGGTCTCTGTCAATCTCAAGTTTGGTTAAACAATCTCTAAGGGCGGTCAACCGCACAACAACATGATTTGCCTATAAAGTCCCAATTTTGTGAATCACCCTTCAATGGGTCTTGGGTCCAACCATATCCTTTTAATCAATTTTCCTTGATCTTGAGTTCTCTAATCTTCTTCTTGAACTTTGTAGCAACTTTAGACTTTACCCTTGATGTTTAATGGCTTCATGCTCTAACTTGTCCTTTTGATATTACATGTTGTGAACCAAGGACTAAGACCAATATAATTGACATACATTTGGTCATGAAATTTGATAACTTAATGCAGTATGCCTTCATAATCTCCCCCTTTCTCAATTCCATGACAAACTCAAAGTATAACTATGATAGGTACATGTTCCCCTTAATACAAGACAACCACCAATAAAGAAATATACAATTGAATGTTCTTCTTGGAGTTGCTTTCTTTTATATGAGTATACTAATTGTCAAAGCTTTACAAGAAAAAAACCAACCTTTCTTTCCAAAAAAGCATTAGGAACACTCCCTTTGTGTGAAGTCCATTTAGTATAGATTTTACTATTTCGCATCGAGGCACATACTAATGTAGCCCATCACATATACATATCAAAAATTTTAATATAAGTTGAAGCTCAATAAATTGAAGATGAATCCACAAGTGTATCTAGATTGGGATATATGCTAGTGTAAATAGCTTCATAGAATGGATAAGTCGACAAAGTTAAAAAGATTCAATTTATAAAAAAATTATAATAAGGTGGATGTTAGTGTAGGACATGCATGAAAAGAAAGTGGCAATCTTACAAGATTTTAAGCAGCACAACAACTAAAATTTTGTAGGTAGAATTTCTCATGGTGGAAAAATTGATGCAATACAATTACGTACACAACTCATAGAGAAAGCATCTGTTGGGCCTAGATTTTGGTTCTTAGTGTTATTCTATTTTAGAACTTTTTGCATTTATTATTAAATGAAGTTTCAGTATGATTTAGTGGGCCTATATTTTTATTGTGCCAATCGGCCTTTCGGTTTCACTCGTTCTAGGCTCCTAGGTTTTCTTTTGGATTTAAGGAGTATAAAAGATTTTCTTGGGATTTTTAGTTTGGCTATCTAGGAATTGCTCTTAGATAAGTAAGCTTCTAATCTAAAGGTGATATACTCGTTACTTTCGGTCCCGGAGTCTTGCCCTTTTGAGTTTCCTTATGGTTGTAATCAGCCTTTTACTATTAATATATATATTTTTTTCTTTAAAAAAAATAAAAATATAATAAATAAAAAAAGTGGGCCTATATTTGAAAATTGTGAATATGTATTTTTAAGGATTTTAAGAGTTTAACTAAAATGGAGATGTTAATTAGAAAGGTGATAAGCCAATAATAGGTTATTTGAGCAAATAATTAAATTGTTAGATTGGTTTTAAAAGGAAGATCGTGAACAAAAGATGTGAAAAGTTGAGATTGTATAGAAAATTTTAGTTCTTTTAGGAGAACATATATGGATGATGAAAACTTTTACTTTCCTGCAGTTTTGAAATAGAAATTTGAGTTGTTTTGGATATATTGATTCTTCTTTACCTCAAGTTGTAATATCTCGATGTCTGGGTAGGATTCACAAAATCCATTTTATTATCTTATGCTTGTGAAAGGTGTGATGATTCATATATGATTAGTGTAATACATATATGATTCATATTTGTTAGTGCATTTCATATTTGATTAGGTTTTTATTTCTTTAATTTTTTTTTGTCCTGCATTGTTTTGCCAAAGGTTTCTTTTTCACTCAATTAATGTATGGTAAAGATATATGACAATGGGGATAATCACCTACACTATAGGGCCAATAGTTTTGGCCACTCACAATAACAAATACTCTTAATTAATTATGGATAACCTCTTTCTCTACTATATATCAGATATAGTATTCTTCGATCTCCTTAGTTTCTTCGGAAAGTGTTCAACTTCTTGAAGGGTTTAAATTGGGGTAGATTACTTTCTATTTTATTAGGTTAGGTTGATAATTATTCTCTTTCTATTTTAGGATTAGGTTGATAATTATATTGATTCTCTCCTTGGCTAACCTTAATCCAACTATATAGATGTTTATGTATTTACTTAAATTCAATTGGTTCTATTCCAACACTAACTCATCTACATGTATATGTGGCTGCTTTAATCTCACTGGCGGAGAGAATGTTTTTCTTTACCTATCATAATGCTTCCAACGATTTTGCTAGTGGTGGGGTACACCGCACCCTAATTGGTACTCCCTCATTTTATTGTATTAAATGTGTTTAGACTAACCCTGATTGTCTCCAACGATTTTGTATGAATAATTAACATATCTTATTAAACAAATAAAGTACATTAGTGTTACTAATGGGCTTAGAGAAATCCTAATAATTAATCAAGCAAACAAGGTCCATAACCATACCCAATGCATAAAAATGACAAAAATAAAATGAAAATGATCATTGATGTTAAATGACCTTTTTGTTAATTGAATAACTCTATAAATACAACTCAAAATAATGACTGTGTTGATAGAACCGACGAATAGATGCAATGGTAGATTGTAGATGTTGAAGATGATTCCGTGATGATGTCCACAATTTTGGCAAAGAGAAATGAGTGTGGAAATAAAAAAAAAGTCTGCAACGGGTCGAGTATGGTAGTTGGGTATGGCCGATCATAATTTTTTTTGAGTGGCAGAATATAGAACATCTAAGGAGAAACTATTGACCAGGGCACAACATTGTTTGGTTGTGGGTTAATTATGTGGCAAAGAGCAAGGCTCTGGCCCCAAGTCATGTGTTCCAGCCACAAATGACTCCATGAAATTTTTTTTAGACAGGAGGCTTGCCTGCAACAAGTAGGGATTGCCAACAATGGAGTTGAAGGGTTATGCAACCCTAACCACGCACATTGCGATAGAGGGTTCTAAAGAAGGAAAAGAGAGCCTTTTCAACTTTTTTTTCAGTTTTCAAAACAAACAAGGAAAAACTGAATAAAATAGAGATATCGTGCACGATGGACAACGACAATTCTGCCTGTCGAAAGAAGAGCACGGGATTGAGAACTTAATCTCCAAAGATTAATTTAGAGGCTATGATATAATGATAGAAAGGATAAAAATAATGTTTATTGAATATTTTTGAGTGAGTAATACATCAGCCCTCTAATATATATATATATATATATATATATAATGAGTCATGGATGTGGGTGCACATGCAGATGAGTTGAGGGATGTTTTTATGATTGGAGGATTGTGAGTGCCTGCCCTAGGCCTTTCCTCCTCCTGTGAAGCAGCTCCCCCTCCTTGTAGCTTCTTTTTTCTCTCTTTTTATATAATCTTTTGTTTTGCAAAAAAAAGTTAAGGGCTGATTTTTGGTGATGATATTCTTCTCAAGATGGATATCAACCTCACAAAAAAATCAACCCATTTCAACATTTGTAGCCTTATGAAAAGTGGAATGCAAGTTGAAAAATTTTGGACCATCCATTTTCACTGTTTCATTTTGGTTAGAAATTGCTGATTTTTGGTGATGATGACATGGTGAGGAAATCAGCCCTTAAGCCACGTGTCATTATAATAAAAAGCATTAGTAACTTTATCCCACCCCATATTGTATGTAGATAAATGAATTATGCCAATCCTAAATAAAGTCTCATTTATTTTATCTTTCCTTATTCTAGATTTTGACATGTCTTAGGTTACCTTTATCCTTATTACTTACATTTTGCAAATGGTTATCAAGATTGATAATTTATTCTTACTTTTGATTTTCCAACTAGTTGGTGAAAATGCTAGAAAACGAAAGCTCCAGCCAATCTAGCTACTTCAGCTATATTTTCTAATTAGATAATATGGGTTGATCAAAGATAGCATCTGAACATAAGATTTATAAGTCTTAGCCCCTGAAGGTATTCCACTGGCCTGCTTTGTTAACAAGTAGTGTAGTTTTGAAACAAGAGGAAGCATTGGTAGTAAAACATTTCATGTTTGAATGTTGTATGGGTTTGAGGCAGTACAATATTCAGGGAAGAAGTACACTTTCAATATAGTACTAATTCTTTTTTTTTTTGCTACAGACTTTAAAAATATAAGTTGCAACATGGTTGAATTTTCATTTATTATGTTCCGTAAGATAGGATTTTAGATCACCAGAAGATAATAAAACCTATAAAAAGAAGGTAGAGTCGAACAATCCAATGGATATTGAGATCAACTGAGAGAAAATACTAAATACAGTGAGAGAAAATACTAAATACAGTGACGTTCTAATGAACTCTTCACGTTACGGTCCGCCAAAAAAAAACGAAAAGAAAACTCTTTACGTTTGGAAAACATAGTTGCAGAAGCACGAAGGAAAAAATTAGCAAGAAAGCGTACAAACGCGTCGGTGCAAGTTTATTTGTTGAACGAACCCCACTTGGGGATGGAGATTTTCTTCCATTCTCTATGTGACTAAACATTTGAAGAGTCTAGCTCATCAAGAAGAACGAAGAACCAGATATGGTTTCATTAATTAAACCTAGGGATTGCACCAGGCGGCGTTCAAAGATTAAGTGAAGTAATAGTTCAGAACCGGATCTGAGTTGACAAGGGTTATTTTTCTTTAACACGAAAATGATGGAAGATCGTTTGTAGGGAGATAGGAGATGAGACGTTGGACAGATATTGATTTATGAGACACATACAGGAGGGGGTGAAATTAATGGAGAAATGGGGATTTCGTACCTGGAGCTTGAGAACTCATAGAGCTTCCCTCTCGGGGAGAAGACGATGAGGGCTACTTCAGCATCGCATAGAACTGATAGCTCGAAGGCCTTTTTGAGTAACCCGCCTCGACGCTTTGAGAAGGTGACTTGCCGGCTCGTTGCGTTCTCTATTCGCTTTATTTGTGTCTTCCCCCTCACCATCTCTACATGAACATGACGACTGAATTTAATCAACAAGCAAAACAACTTCATTTCATCACCAAAGCAGCCAAAATTACCTAGGAAGATTTACAGATCGGAGGAAACACAGAAGACGCTTTGATTTGATTTGATTTTTAGTTTTCTCAACACCTCATCTCTCTCTCTCTCTTTCTGTGTGTCTGCTATATATTCGGGAAAGACAGCACAAAAAAGGAAAATAAAAATGTGGAAAAGGAGAAGACCCAATCCTCATCTCATTTATTTTTCTTGTCCTGGCGACCTCTCAACCAAGGAAATGTAAACAGAGAAGAAGATGCTTTTTTCTACTTTCCTTCTTTCTTTCTTCTTTTTTTTTTCACTCCTCCGGTGTTTTTAACATCGTTTTACGAAAATGCCCTTCTTATTTGAAAATTAAACTGAAAAGGCTGAGTAAGACTTTGATGACAGGCATAGTCATCGAAGCCGATGACAGAGTGCAATAGGAACAACGCTGGCATACTCTTAGAGAACTCTGACCGTATGAATGTTTTTCCAATCCCTATATAGACCTACAAACAAAAAATCATCTTGATTTGTGATTTCAAACCTTTGGATCTTTGTACCTCAAATAATGGTCAATAATGCTCTATTTTACCACGGTGAAAATCAACCCATTAAAACAATTCCAATCCAACGCCTAGAAATCATTAATCGGGCGGATTTTTGGTTTGTATGTCCCCCAAATGATTGTCCAAACATCCAAACGGTCAGAGTCCTCTAAGAGTATTCCACGTGGCTCATATTGTGCCCTGTCATCAAAGTTTTATTCGAAAAGGCCTTATGGTTTTATACTTGAAAAGGCCGTCAGAAACTTTTGTCAGATGGCTATTTTTGTCAAATTAAATGTTTAAAAAGCCACTCCCAGGCGGAGTGAGTAGAAAAAAAGCGGGGTAAAGCTTTGATGCCAAATGTTTATCATCAACTTTGATGATGGACAACTGTATGATCCATGTGGCATATTCTTAGAAATTAGTGACCGTATCGATGTTTGGCTCAACCTTAAGTGGACCTACATTCCAAAACGTAGCCTGATTAGTGATTTATAAGCGTTGGATCGGATTCTTTTTCATGGTTTGATTTTTAAATGTAGAATTTTAGGTTTTTTGATACAAAGGTTTAAATCCTTAATTAGGCTGGTTTTTGGTACGTAGGTCCACCTAAGGATAGGCCAAACATCCATACGGTCAGTTATCTCTAATATTTTTCCACGTGGCTCATACAGTTGTCCATCATCAACATTGACAATGGACTGCAGTCATCAAAGTTCTACTCCGAAAAAGCCAATGACTTGGCTTCCTCCAGACCAAAAGCTGAGACGCACTAGAAAAATGTTGGTGACAGTTGATTTGTTTCGACCTTTGTGTGATGTAACTCCCACTGAAAATCCAACGGCTTGAACAAAAGGATGATGTCCTCCCGATACGGAGAACAACACTTAGTCAGTTCGTAACTAGGGGTTAGAAAGACGTCATTATCATTCCGTACAACAAATGTACGTAACGCATTAATGAGATCTTAACACGTACCCTATTGAATCATCGCGATGCTCGCCTCGTCAAATGAGGACAGACCGCGTCACGTGGCTAATCCTTGTATGGCGCGTCAAACCTTACTTTTTTTTTTTGGCCTTTTTTTAATTTTCTTTTTTAACATTATAATAGGCGGTTCCCAGTTGGTGGCGGGAAGATGATGTGGGATTTTATTACAACATTCTTATTGGCCCTCGTATCAGATAAAAATAAAAATAAAAATTAATAATAAATGAACTTTGCCATTGGCCCAAAATTGCCTGCTGTGACCTGGTATTTGGCGGTTTTTGCCGTTTATGCTCATTGCCGTAGGATTTTGCCGTTTATAATTGGAGACCGGCGGGACCCACACGTGCGATGCCTTCACGTGCGATGCTTTATTACTTTATTATTTGTTTACATCGGCACTCCTCCACAAGAATTTGCCAAAATAAAGTGAGTGGCAGAGATCCACCGTCTATTTAGGGAAGGATTAGATCTCGGCCCTTCTTTGTTGATGCTTATAAGAGGAGGTATAAGTACAGAGACAACCAATGTGTTTTGTTATATAGAATAGTAAATGGCCATGCCCACGGCACTCTCCAACAAAAGCGTTTGCAAAAATTGGATGCCTTCAGCACTCAAACGATATAACGGACTGTGGTGTTACCGTTTTTTCCATTATAACAGTTGTTATAACGGATTGTAGCGCACATAAGGAAATGAAAAAATAACAGAAATAATAAAAAATAATGATGTTGAAATTTAAATTTTGAATAAATTGAGGTCATATGAGGCGGATTGAGTGGCTGAAATCTAACCGTCCACATTAGATCGATGGAACTGATCTCAACCACTCTTTATCTAACCATCCACATTAGATGGATGGATAAGATAAGAGAATACAACTGAGTTGTCTTGATATATGCGTGGGTGGCCCATTGCCGCGGCACTTTCCGACAAAGTGTTTGTCAATGGGTGGGAGTTAATCTCAGCCATCGATATGAAGCATAATGGATCTCAGCCACTCATTATTGAACCCATATAAGATAAGAGGGTGGTATAAAAAAACCATTAAATTTTCGTTAAATTCTATTTTTTAATTTAAATTTTTAAATTTTGAATTTCAGTACCACTTTTTTCCGTTAAAATCCATTTTTGCTCCTGTCCGTTTCAATCCGTTTTAACGGTAACACCCCTCTCGAGGCATAAAAAGTGGGTTTCCTGAGCCTGACCCTTGGGCCATATGTAAATCCAACCCATTTCGTTCTTTATATGTAGGCAAATAGTAGGTGGCCCTTGCCCAAGGCACTCATGGACAAAGCGTTTGTCAAAATTGGGTGTGAGTGGCTGAGATCCACCGTCCATTTGGTGCGATAAGATCTCGGCCATCCTTTATGAAGCCGGATAAGAGGGGGAGACAACCGTTCTGTTTTGTTATATAGATATTTGGGACGTAGAGCCTCCATTTTCCTACTGAACCAAACCCTTAAAAAAACAAAAGAAGACATTGACGTCGTAAACAAGGTTTAAAAGAGGCCGTTTTAACGGTATAGTGGACTGGGGGGCGCTACCATAAAAACGAATTGTAACAGACAAAGGGAAAAACGAAAAAAAACAGAAATTAATGGGAAAACGGAAAAAATTGGCGCTGAAGTTCAAAATTTCAATTTTGAATTCAAATTTTAGAAAACGAAAAAAAAAAAAAATAACGGAAAATAACGGAAATAATAGCCATTTTTGTCCGCAATTTTTTCAGAAAATAAAGGCTGTTAAAAACTGTTCTTAATGTAACAGGACTGGGGCGTTACTGTTTTAACGGCTGTTGGCGTTATTTTAAACCATGGTCATAATATCGGTGTGAAAATTTTCCGATAAGGCCCTGTACGTTTGCCTTCAGTAAAGTTTACTAGCAATGATTAGTGCTTAAAAATGTTTATAACCCATTTGGGCTTTTAAATCATGGTTTTAGTAGACTTATTTTCTGTGGTCCCCATATAGGGGTAACTTTTCATGCACGGCTGTAGGTACAGGCCCATTGACCCATGAAAGAGTGCGCCACCTTGAGGAACCTACATATACCAACAATCATCCTTATCACCAATCAGGATGATTGTTGGTGTGTAGGTCCATCAAGGAGCAGGCCAATCGTTGATGTATAGTGAGCCTGACAGAGTTGGCACATGGCCCATTTTAGTGTAATATTACCTTATTGCTGGGCCTTGGATCTGGACCGTGTAACATTTATGGTGGAGGTGAAGCCATCAATATCATCACTACAAGTCTGCAAATGCCTGGGCAGAAAAAAGACAAAAAAATAAAAATAAAAGAAAAGGAAAGCTCTTACTCCTAGGGTTTCATATTTGAGCAGACATCACAACCAAGAAACTTGCTGTCGTCAGCTTTGCAGGTTTTAAAGAACCCAACCTAAACGCAATTGAAGGGAGGCCCTCTCTTCTTTTACGCCACGTGGAATACTCTTTTGGGTGTAAATTTAGACAATGTTGGCAAAGTTGTACGTGGAGCTGTGGGGGTGCACATAAAAGGCTCTACATGTGTCACATTCTTTTGGTGGAAGTACTTGACCCACCACTCAGGGACTACATACGAAAAAAATCAGCCTGAACGTTCATCTCAAACAATTCGATCAGAGTACCAAAAAAGAAATAATATCTCAAAGTCCAAATTCTAGAAAAAACCAAATCGAATATGCTAGAATCCAGTATCTAGAGACATTAATCCGACTATTTGTTGGTGTGTAGGTCCTCCAAGAGGTGGGCCAGTCATTCACTGATCATTGGGGCCTGAAAGAGTGCCATGTGGTGCCTTCTCTATCTGTCCCATATACTAATCTTTTCCTCTTTTGGGCCAACTAACCTATTGATCTTTGGCCCATTTTTGATGGACTTACCAAAAATCAGCTTGATTATTAATTAGTGATTTTTATCTGTTAGATTTGAGTACTAATAAAGCTCAAATCAAATGACTAAACGGGAAATGCCTTAAATGACTGATTGATTGCAACAATACATATTTACTTAGTACTTAATTTCCGGGGGAAATGAATTCTCACCTATGATGGGAAATGAAAATTATCCAGATTTAAGGCCGTGTTTGATTACCAAGTGGGAAAATTGCATTTTCCTTAGGAAAACACAACTGTCCATTGTTAGATAGTCAGTATAAATCTGTATAATTTTCTCTAACAAGCCATTCAAATCTGGATAATTTTTCCTACTAATTAAGCCCGGAATTCATTTCCCATCCAGATAGATGAGAATTCATTTCCACCTAAAAATACACCTTTATTTTCTCACAAGATTAAAATTTGTGCTCTCAGTTGCAATTAATCAGCCATTTAAGGCATATCCCAGATGTATTTTCTCAGGAAAATTTTCCGTGCAGTCAAACACGGACTAAATGACTTGTTGGTAGGGAAAATTATAAAAATTTAAAATGGCTATATCTAACAATGGACATTTGTGTTTTCCAAAGGAAAATGCAATTTTCCCACTTGGCAATCAAACACACCCTTAGATCTTATCATTCAACGAAGGGAGAAAATCTTTGATGACTGACCGTAGTCTGAGCCACGTGGCACCCTTTTAGAGACTACCAACCATATGGATGTTTGGGCCATACCTAAATGGACCTACATACCAAAATTTAGTCTGATTAGTGATTCTAACCTTTGGATATGAGTACCCAAAATAATGTTTGAAAATAAACCGATGAAAAGACTCCGATCCAATGGTTATAAATCATTAAACAGGCTGATTTTTGGTTTGCAGGGATGGACCTAACATCCATACGGTCAATGGTATCTAAGAATGAGCTAGCCACATGGCTCATATTGTGGTCCATCATCAAAGATTTAATCCAACGAAGGGGTGTGTTATTTGATGCAACTCGTGTCCATCATTTTCGATGAAGCTCAAGTGCTCAACAACTTCATGCATTGTTCCTACACGAAGAAAACAAAAAAAAAACCAGGGAATTTCATTTAGTGCTATCCAGCTTTGCCAGCATCCAAACGAGTACTAAGGCCCTTCTCAGTCTGATTCATGCTTTATAGTCCCTTGCCATATGCTTTATGTACAGCCTTGAAGGTTGAGGATTGATGAGACTACTCCAAAGTAGAGATTTCTTTGTGGAAGCTTTATACCATACTCTTTTCTCTGAGAAATCATGTGATATATGTACCATGCAACCTTTTTTTGTGTGTAATCTGTAGATTATGTACCATTCACCCTGGACACATTCCATATTGTGCGGTTGTAATCTGAGGAGCTAGATGATTGGGCAGGTGAAATGGATTTAATATTTTGTGTAGAAACCACGGTTTAAAAGAGGCCGTTTAACGGACTGGAGGCGCTACTGTCACTGCTAGAAAAATGATATCCGTAGACATTTAGCGTCGGTTTTTTATTTTTGAAAAACTGATGCGAATGCCAGTGATGCGAAAAGTCTGCGTCGGTTTGCAAAAACCGACGCCAAATGTTACGATATAGCATCGGTTTTTGAAACTGACGGGGGCAAAAATGAAATAAAAAATGGAATTTAACGGGAAAAAACGGAAAAAATGGCACTGATTCTAAGCGTCAAAATGGTTTTTAATGAAAAATAACGGAAATAACGGCCGTTATTTTTCGTTTTGACAGCCGTTATTTTCTAAACGTCTAAATGATTTTTAAGGTAACGGGCTTGGGGCGTTTACCATTTTAACAGCCGTTAAAACTGTTTAAACGGCGTTATTTTAAACCATGGTAGGTTCACCAAAAATAAAGAAATGAGGAGATGGTTGTAGAAGGCCCTTGGAATAAGAGAGGGTAGGGAAGGATGTTTGTGGTACTTTGAGAGGGTGTGTTTGGGTGAAAGCACAAATGAAGAATTTCTACCCCCTCTTCAAGTTTTGATCATTATATCTTTGTCACTTAAAAAGGAATTAGGTTTGGGGAACTACTTGTAACTTGGCGTGGACATATTTTTTCCTCCTTTTTGTATTGAAAAGTCTTCGCCAAGTATAGAAGAATTTTCTTTCTTTGATTTGTGAAATCTTTCCTTTTGTGGAAAAATTTTCTTTCTCGATGTATGGACTTTTTATAAGTAGAGATTTAGATTGGCCAAATATAGTTGATTTCCATATTTGTGGGATATGAATATAATAGCATAGACTTCCCAAATTTCAATGCTGTACAGCTATCTTTGTTTAGTTTGAATTTGAAAAAAAGGAGGAAGGTGTATTGGAAAGATACTATGATATTTTCTGAAAGGGTCAGGCTCAGCAGACACATATTTTCACACAATTTTGGTGTATCCACATGGAAGATAAATCAATGGCTGATTTTTGGTGAGGATGATCTCCTCACCATAGAGATCATCCCTACAAAAAATCAGCCCATTCTGAAATTTCTAACACCATCAAATGTGGGTTTCAAGTTAATAGTAAAAATAGACGGTCCATAATTCTTCAACTTGTAAACTATGCTACGAATATCAGAATGATTTGAATTTTTGTTAGGGTGATCTCCTCACCATAGAGACCATCCTCACCAAAAATCATCCCATTCCAAAACTTCTAATTTATATATTGGCCCCCGACGATTTTTGTGTGTGAAAATATGTGTCCGCTGAGCTTGACCCTTTCTGAAAATCCCACTTTTTAACTTCTTAGCGGATGGAAAGATTCCATTGAAGTGGTCCTTGGAGGTGTACCACGTTTAGGTCTTGTCAATTTCCTCCACCTTATATAGGAGTGGCCGAGAAGTTGATATTTGTCCATTATGGAAATGTTTTTGGTGGACCCAATCCGTCGTTGAGGACTCTTGGATTGTCCTTTTCTGTGGTTGTGTCGCCATTAGAAGCGATCGGCTTCAAGGTTCTCATTGACGAGATATGTCTACGAATCGGGTTCCACTGGTGAGTGGTGAATTTTGTTGACCCACCTTTTATTTTCTCTTTTTCTAATAACATATATAGAATGTGTCATCTCAGCAATATGATTGGATTAACTTCCAATATGGTTGAATTAACTTCCTTGCCATGTGTGTGAAGGAGAATGTGCCACATTTTTATAGTTGATTATCTAGATGTATTAACCAAGACTTCTTCATCACTTGTGTGAAGGGGGATATTGTGTCATATGTTCTATGGTAGGAAAACAAATCAGAACCCTGGAAGTGCATCCTCAGGCCACCATCTAGACTAACCTATGTGATTTTAATAGAATAAACCCCGCACAAGAAACAGTTAGTGCAACAGTCCATAAAATGAATCAAGTAGGAAAGCTCTAAAATGAATACCGTTAGGCTGAATCTTTTATTAATCACTTCATAATTGCATAAACAAATCATATTGGGACTAAATGGTGCTACCAAAAAATGGACCTTTGCCGGTGGTTTATCCGCCGCCAAATCCTTCACCGGTGGTTCTAAAACGCACTCAGATAGTCTCCGTGTAACTATCTAAAAAAGTCAAAATTTGATGCACCAATTTACAAGAATCCTGCATTTAATGATATAATGGGTCAAAAGTACAAAAATATAACAAAACATAAAAAGAACTAGAATCCAAAATCAAATTCATAAATAGAAACATGCAATTTTTTGTAGCGACCTAGTGTAACTCATCATAATCTCTCTTTAAGGACTTCATTTGTTATTTTGTTTATTTTTCGAAACAAATAAAAAGAACTCCTTGTGCACACATAATTGGCATGTTTGAAATATGTCCCCTATGATTGTTGTAAATGCAAATACTTTAAATTCAAAGCTTTACTTTAGTAAGCAGTCCCAAAGATGCTCCATACCCTTCTTTAAAAAATATTGAGACGATTGTCATGTTCAAAGCCAGGATAGGATGATCCATGTTGATTCCATGGCGATGTCCACTATGATCATGGTTATGCGCATCTCATGTGGCAACGAATGATTAACTATTTTTGGAATTGATGTCAATAGTGTCCCTATAGAAGTAAAAGGGACTTAAATCTAAGAAAATAGTGACTTATCTAAAGAGATCAGTGGGGCAAGTAAAATGACAAGAAATTAAAAGGTCTTACATTTTGGTGATCCTCAACCACAGCTAACTGCTTCTTTGGACGACCTAATATGAAAAATGAGGCAGGCATAAACAAAGGCCCAAAAAAATTCTAGGTAACACACACATCTATTCCGAGGGAACGGAAAAATACAATAGTGTGTTCAGTTCATTTAGATATACGAATAGAATGACCATTCAAAGGTTCACCCAACTTCTAGTAAATAAATAAATCAATTATAGGGCATCATGAAGCCTACCTCACTTGGGTTTATGCACCTTCGGTCACCTACAATCATCCACCGACCCTTGTTCAGATCCTCTCTGTAAACATTAATGCTCACACATTCAAAAATATGATCACACTCACTTCAGAAATCGAATTCAATAAAATCTACATTCGAACATGTCTGTGTTGAGCTTCTCACCAACTTAATGGCCTTAAGGTAGAGCCGGCCCTGCCTACAAACCCATATCTGAGTTGCAACTCCCTGGTGATCAACAAGAACCCAAGAAGTAGTAAATTCCAAGTCCCATGGTATTCTTAATTGGGACAAACAAGAGATTCCAAATTCTAAAGATCAATCAATCATGATGGTGTAATGAATTGCCCAAATTCCGAGGTATTGATAAATCATAAAAAAAGCAAGTAAAATTCAGATTCTTAAAATAAAGCACTATGGAACCCAATAAGGGTTGCTGAACTTACAACATAAGATTTAAGTTCCAGGCATTGTTGCTGCTAACACCAGAGAAAGGTTGGGTTGATAAGGAAGAAAACCCAACAAGCTGTTCTTGGAGATGATTATACTTCCTCTACATCATGATTATAATCCATGCCTTCGATCCCAAGGCTTTCAACAAAGATCTTAGCCTCTTAGGATAGAAATGATGGCAGTCAGTTACTTGGTAGCCCCAACAGATCCTTGAACCAAAAGCAAAATAAAGCAAATCAGAAAAACCTGAAATACTTGAAACATTGAATTAATACACAACTTGAAATGTGTAGTTAAAGGCAGGAAACTAGCTCAACTTGAAATGTTGCAAGAGCAAAGACAATAAGAAACATGTCTCATAAAACAAGTTCTTTCGAAGCCGGGGGGTTGATGTAGGAGCATCTAGGCTTAGATGCACTCGCACCACTTCACTGAATCAAACTTCTCAACAGAAGAGGGGTCCTACAATAGGAGAAAGAAGTCGGTTGTTGGACATCTATATTCAGCCTATCTAGGGGCCTATTAATAGCACTCAACAGGCCCATAGTCCAGTCCACTTTCTACCCATTTAAAGTCCATTCTAACAGTCCAACAAGCTCACTATTTAGTCATTTTAGTTTCTATTTTAGCGCCCTAGTCAATTTCTTAAATTAGAGTCTTGGAAGGTTAGTTTCTAATTGTAGTAGGACTAGAATTTAGAAAGTCAAATCTAAGTATATTATTTTCAGTAGGTTTCTATTTTCTAGTTTATATTGAAGCAATATAACATTTAATCGCACCTTCCATTTAACATTTAAAATTTACTATATGAGTGGTAACTGCTATAACTTACACCTTCCATAATCATGGATTGACTCCATGCACTGTATGTTGGGTAATTCAGGACCCACCATATATATTATCCCATAAGAATCCATTAAATGAGGCAAGACCGAATTGAAACTATCCATTAACTGAATGTTATTAGGTGAGTGATTTAAGGAAAGAGTCGATACCATTATTGCTAGTGGTTGAAGGAAGCGCGGAGTCCTTGGTGTAAAAGCATTTGACTTTCTTGACCAGCCTGCAATTGCAACACTAACCATCACAAGAAGTTTAATACCAAATGGGGAAATTTTTACCAAATAGAGATATTAAATGGTAAGAAGTTCAAAAAAGAAATAAAATATCACCTTGTTTATGAAATTCCACCGGTCCGTTCTCTTTAACTTAATATACCTAAAAGGGGGGTTGATTAGGTATTTAAATTTAATTATACCTACACAGTTTTACTGGTCGATGGTAAGGGGATAAAATCGCATGCCTTGGTTGTTTGATAAAAGATTATCACAACCGACTCAAATCAAATATACCTCCGTGGTATATTGTCTTTTTGTCGTTTGATCTAATCAAGATAGATTGCGAAATACAAATAAACAATCACACAAGATAAGATATTTTTACGTGGAAACCTTAGCCAAGGAAAAACCAAGGGACCACGTCCAGACGAAAAATATCGCTAATTAAAAAGTTAAACTAAACAAAGGTTACCTACGCAGCACTGTTGCAAATACAGCTTCCAACCTTAGCCAAGGCCTACTGCCGATGCGTCCGCATCTTCTGAATCAACGCCACGAATCCACGTGCGCCCTTCCAGCTAAGAAGTCTTATCCGCTTGTTTAGTTTGGTATACCCCAAACCTACCTTCGACCGACTCATCCGATCTTAATTCTCAACACTCTCATTTTTCCAAAGGTGAAGGATTCAGTACACCTTGAACCCTAAGTTGCTCAAATGGTGTTGAGTCACACTGGTACTCTCAAGCTTACTAGGTTGAATATAGAAGTGGAAAACCTAGGCTGAGTAAAGATCAAGCTCTTGGCTTTGATCGAGAAGAGAATAAGCTCACAAGATGTGAATGAAAATAAGCGTCTTGCTCTTCGAAAGGACACTCTAATAAATATAGCATTTGTTTCTCTCTCTTGAAAATTGAATCACTCTGTGTCTCTGTGTGTGTTTAGAGAAGGCATAGAAGGGTTCTATTTATAGAATTCCAAGACCCTGAGTCGTGTGGAACGTGAGATAATGGAACCATGAATTTTAGATCTGAAAAGACCAATTCTGTTCAAGGTCCAATTGATTGTACACTTGGTCCAATCGGTTGGGCCATGTCCAATGCCCAATCGATTGGGAATAAGTGTCCAATTGATTGGGCTCAATAAGTTTTTTATTCTGAAGGCACCAATCGATTGCACAGGGTTCTCCAATCGATTTGACATATATAACTTTTTGTCCCAAAGGCTCCAATCGATTACATAGAGTCTCCAATCGATTACAGAGTCTCCAATCGATTGTACTCAAAGATTTCTATCCCGAAGGCTCCAATTGATTATGCTCAAATAAGTTTCTGCCTCGTAGTCTCCAATCGATTATAAAGTGTCTCCAATCGATAGGACTATCCCACTAGCCAATAAAATTGACTTTGACTCGGGTCTGTCCAATGACTAAGTTTGACCATTATATTTTGTTCATTTTAATCAACTCCTATGGCCACTAAGTCACATACCTTCCTAATCGAGCGTACACGATCATTAATTGACAAATCGACAGTTACTTAGATGACTCCTGTCGTCAACCGTCTGATTCTTGCTGTCTCTATCTTTTAGTCTTCACGTAGTTGGCGAAGTATACGTACCACGACATCTTCACGCTACACTAATGCTTGTAGGAACGGTTACAAGAATATTTTTATGTCTAGCAAAATCTTTGCCAAATTGAATATGAAAATATTCATTACAATCTCCCCCTTTGGCAATTCCGTGACAAAAAACATTTAATCATATAGAAGTTAAAAAAAATAGAAAATATAATCCCCACCCTCTAACATGATTCACTCACTATTTCACACTCTATTGGAGATAATCGAACAGATATAGTGTAATGACTTTTGATCTATTCCCTACACATTCTATCAACAATACATACCTTGTAATATCATCAGCAATCAATAAATCACGTAAAATGCAGTGAGTTAATTATGCACATCACAAGTAGAGAAATCGGAAAAATAATGAAAAAATTTTCTCCCCCTAAATTTCTCTCCTCCTATCTCATGCATCAACTTATTTTTACCGCTATAATTTTCTCTTCCTTTTTTTGTCGCAGATTGACAAAAGGTACAGAAATATAAGCATGCAATGAATATTTATCATGAGAAACAAGTGCAGTATATATACATTCATAACCAAATACATACTGGTTTATACCCTGTAACAAAATATAACACAAGCAGAGTATAACCATAGAAAGTCTGAGTTTATCGGTATATAATAATAAAAAAAAATAAAAACACCCGATAACTCTCAAGATAACTCTCTCCAGGAGTCTATGTAGATGGTCCAACACCATCATGCTGATCAGGGCCATGAGCTAGTGGATGCTGTCCAAATCCCATCATGGTGAATTGGTACTCCATGTATCGCTGCATATCATACATAGAGCCCGACATCTTTTCTTGTCCCTCCTTTAATCGGTGAAAGCTCTGTGCCGTCCGCTCCTCATGTGCTGTGAGACACTGGTCGAATCCCACCATCTAATGATGAACAGACTCAAAGGAGTAAGGAGCAGACATCTTAGGGGGCTGAACAAAAGATGGATACGTCTCAGGAGGATGCATCTCAATATCTGGCTGCTGACTCCTTGGCTTGGTATCATCCCCCAAGTCCTCATTGAAAATATCATCAAAGTGTGGAGGAACATCTGTCACTCTTCGAACCTGAGACATGCTCTTCCTGATAGTTGAAGGTCCAATAGGCCCCATGGGAGAGCACACCTCCTCAGTAGCTCGAATAGGGACATCCAGATGAAGTAGGATAGAGCTCACAAGTAGAGGGAAAGGGAGACAAGGATGGTTAGCCAACTGGCTACCCGCTCTAACCATGGCTCTAAAAATAAACCTCGAAAGGTCAATGACAAATCCAGTGCCAAGATGGTAAAGAAGCTGAAGACGATCAATGTTCACCTGTGCCCTGATATTCGCTTAAAAGTGTGTATTTTCCACTGTTATCTTCTAAGCGTTTTCACACTCTCCTACGTTAAAATGCTCTATTTATCTACTTTTCTACGTAAGAGTCTCTTTTGTTGCGTAGAACACACTTTTCTGGACGAAATTGTATATTTGCATGCATTAAACACATTTTCGGAAGTCTAGACATTGAGTCATTCTGATAAAGTCTCATTACGCGCTTCTTCTGTTGCAGGAAACACCGATGGGACAATTCTCGAGACTTGCGAGCCCACATCGATCAGGAAAGCCCATTATCAAAGCTTAAAGAGCCCACATGCAATGACTAGAAGATATGGGCCAAATATGGGTTGAATAAGAGGACCAAAAGCCGGCCCAAAAACGAAGAGAGCAGGAGAGCCAATGACCAAGAGACGGACCAAAGCGTTTAAAGCCACATGAGTCAGCAAGGAATGATAGTCTACTCTACTGGAGAAGCGTGAGGATGGTCACAGTGAAGACCAGGGTTCCAGACCCTCTGCCAATACTTTTATCTCCATTTTTTGATATTTTCTCTCTCATCTCTCCTTATTCTCTCTCTCTTCATCTCTCGGTCCTCGAATCTACTGACCTAACCCCAGAACTCCTGCCCATTGGCTCTGTCTCATCTCCCTTAGCTTTCTGACCGTTGGATTTTCAATCGGACCGTTGGATTTTCCACCGGACCGTTGGATCTCTCTAGATCTGTCGATCTACCAATTTGGGTCCCAATCAAGTCACCATCCATCCGATCGTCATCAGATTGTCTGTCACATCATCTTGTGAGACGATGGACATCATCATTCCATATGGGCCAGTAGTCGGGCCCATCATCATCGACCCGCTGTCCCACCATTTAGTGGACCCCCTGAATTTCAAAATAATTTCAATTCAATTTTAAAAAATGGGGGGTCCACTAAATGGGGAAATTCCCCAAAGAAAAGTAGAGTTTTACTTAAAAAAAAAATATTTTTTTATTTCAAAAATTCTCTAATTTCCATTAGTGGAAACTAGGGAGCTTTAAAAGGGGAAGGAGAATGGTTCTTTGGAACCCTAATCCCCCTCCTTATTGCTGCCTTCTCTCCCCAAAAAATACCACCACGTTTTTGCCTCTCCTTCTTTCTCCTTTTCTTCTTTCTTCTTCCTTCTCATCTTCTTCATCTTCTTTAGTCACCGGAGTTGCAGCCTGCAACTCCGGCCAGCAACATCATCAACTTCTCGGCTCACGTTTTCTCCCAAGTTCTGTCCAAACCCTTCTCCTCCTCTTCTTATTCTCCTCTTCTCTTCTTCTTCTTCTTCATCCCCTCCACCGGAGTTGCAAACCTGCAACTCCAGCTTGCTATTTCAGGCGTCTTCACCAGCAACGTCTTACCTCATCTTCCCTCTTGGCTCTCTCATCTCGCTCGCCCCTTGCAAGCACTCACAGTGTTCTCGACCGCCATTCTTGCAACCTCTGTTTCAGACTGCGACACCTCCATTGACGCCGGTGAAAAACTCCTCCAAGCTTTGATCCACGTCACTAGTCAACACCACAATCATCTCCACCGTTCCTCCTCAAAGCACAGCAAGTAAGTCCCTCCCTGTTGCGGTAACGTGTCGCTTCCTTTTTCTCCATGGCTTGCTGCTATGCAAGTCTATTTTTCTCTCCATACAGTTCCTCCACATACCTCTGCAAGACCTCCCACACGGCATGCCACAGGACGTGAATCCCTTCTCCTTGCACCACCGTGCACCACCCATCAACTCCTCCAAGTCACTGCCAACCTGCTGCTCCTATTCTTCATAGCTTAGCCGTGATGCACCTACTAGTGATCTCCACAACAAGCCTGCAAAACCGCCTCCCTTCTCCTCCACCATCCTTGCACCATGGCTGCCATCATTCACTCCACCGACCACAACAATGGCTGATCTTGGCAATCCTCCTTCATCATCGATCGATCTTCTCCGACCACTCGGGGGTAAGTTCAAAGGGTAACTCTTAGATCTCTCTCTCTCTAGACCTCTCTCTAGGATTAGATTTCTCTATTTAATTTCATCTTTCTCTCTCTAGAAATCTCTAGACCTCTCTCTTTAACTTTCTAGTTTCTCTCTCCCTATAATTCTTTTTCTTTCCCTAGTTTATATCTTTTTCTCCCTAAAATTCTCTTATTTCTCTCTTTACCTTACTCTTTTTCTCTCTACTACTCTCTTTATCTTGCTTTCTAGAATTAATTTCTTTTTATTTGCTTAAGTAGTGGATTCAAGCATTGTAAACTTTATTTCGTTGAAAGAATAAAAAAATTGATTTTAGGATGTTTGTTCTCTCTCAATCTTCTTTCATGTTTGTTGATTTAGTTTGTAGTTTCGATAAATTCTCTCTCTAAAAATTACTGAAGATGCTTTAACTCAATCCACCATTCTCACCTCTCCATCAATTTCTATAGCATTTTTCTGAGAAAATTTTGTCATTTCATGTTCACTGCTTGCACAAACTAACATCGAGTGCGGATCGACATCCTACACGAATCCCTATACAAAGAACTAAAATTTTGCAGGATTTAAGAATCGGATCAAGTTACAAATGTGTTGAAGTTAGGGTTTCCGATCCGATGACACGGAAAAACCATACTTTCAAATGGCGCCGCTGTCGCTCGGGTGACGGGAGTGCGAAAAAGGACGTAAAGATGAAATTGGAAAGTTGCTGAAGCGGAAAGCTGCTCAATTTTGACAGCCCGACCTTTTCGGTAAACTTTCTATTTTTTGTTTTTAGTGATTTTTAGCAGTCTTTTAAATTACTATTTTTAATGCCTCGGAAGGCCGAGTGCAATTTGTAATAATTTAGGAATTTTACTGCTTTCCATATAACTGCTAGATCTTGTTCTAAGGTTTTTTAAAAACCTTAGATTAAGTGAAAAATACCAAAAAAATAATAAAATCAAAATTCAAAAAAAATTAGGGTTTTATATTCTGTAGATTTTTAGAAATCACCAATCAAGGATTTGCAATTTTTGGAAAGATTCCAAAATCTTGAAACTCTGCTTAATTAGGGTTTCCCCTCTTAGAAGTTTCCTCTTTAGAAGAATTTCTATCTTTAGAAATCCTCCAAATTTGGAAAAGTCTGCAAAAAGGAAACACCCCAAATCTAGCAGAATTTCAATTTTGGAAAATTTCCCAAAATTATAAGGGATCTCGCAATCAAATCTTTCTTGGAAGATCTCCACAGTTCGGGAAACATTCCAATCTAGGTATTTTCCCAATCTGGGAATTCCTAAATTTTAACCCATCTCGAATTTAGAAACTAATTGAAACACTTACCTAAATCCAGTGCTTGTTCAGTGTACCCTAAAAAAGGCAAGGATCTTTCAAATAGAATCCCGAATACCTAGACCGTGCGATCTAACTTTTCTGCAGGAACACGATCCAGTGTGGGTAGGGAGCAAAAGCTCAGAGAGGTGGAGTCGGGCCCAAGCCCATTAGGATACCCCTCCCTAACCCACGGAGGAGACACCGTGGCGTGGCCCACGGGAGGTAAGTCTCTATCCTCGCCTTAAGTGCGATACAGAGCAATTTCGGTGAATCATTGCTGATATTCGCTCAAAAGTGCTTATTTTAAGCAATTATCCTGTTAGCGTTATCGCACTCTCCTACGTAAAACTGCTCTAATTATCCACTTTTCTACGTAAGAGTCTATCTCATTGCGTAGAACACACTTTTCTGGACGAAATGGTATATTTGCATGCATTAAACACATTTTCGGAAGTCTAGATATTAAGCCGTTCTGATAAAGTCTCATTACGCGCTTCTTCTGTCGCAGGAAACCCCGATGGGATGATTCTCGAGACTTGCGGGCCTAGATCGATCATGAAAGCCCATTATCAAAGCTTAAAGAGCCAACAGGCTATGACTAGAAGATATGGGCCAAATACGGGTTGAAAAAGAGGATCGAAGAGCTGGCCCAAGGAACCACGAGAGCGGGAGAGCTGATAACCAAGAGAAGGACCAAAGCATTTAAAGCCACATCAAATGATGGCCTGCTCTACTGGCAAAGCTCAAGTGAAGAACAATGGAAAACCAGGGTTCATGACCCTCTGCCAATACTTTTTCTGATATTTTCTCTCTCATCTCTCCTTATTTTCTCTCTCTTCATTTCTCGGTCCTCGAATCTATTGACTTAACCCCAGAACTCCTGCTCATTGGCTCTGTCTCATCTCCCTTAGCTTTCTGACCGTTGGATCTTCCATCGGGCCGTTGAATCTCTATAGATCGCCATGTGATCTATCAATTCTATGCATCCGACCATCCGATCATGCTACTGATCAGTCGATCATCCATCCTATCAACCACCCGATCTCCAGTGTAAAATATCAGTCCCTAAGGCAGGTTTGATTGTAGAGTAATGCCTCAGATTATTGATCGTGGCTGAGAGCGTAGAGCTCGATTTCCGAAGAAAGGAAAATACATCTTTCCTTGATGGGTATTTCAAGGGGAAAAATGCATTTTTCTCCCTTGGCAACCAAACGCACCCTAACCCACATCCATCGAGCCCAGTGGCCCACTATCCTTCTCACCTACCTTCTGGCCCATGGCCGATGCACTCTGGGCCCACGATTTTGAGCATTCCCATTGGCCAACCACTGGCCGACTCGTGGCGTCATCTCTCGGCCAACCACTGGCCAACACGTGGCATCAGCTTTTGGCCTGGTGGTCATGGCCAAATAGCCCACGAGCCCAAGCCCGTAACCCACTTATCACTTTTCAAAAATAAAAATTAAAATAAAAAAAATAATAAAAAAACAAAAAAATTATTTTTAGAAACCGTGAGTTTCCAAGTTGAGAAACCCACGGTTTCTCCTTGTGAAGAGGGGTTGAAAACCCTAAGACCCCTCTCCCTTTTTGGTCTCTCCCCCCTCCTCTTTCTTCCTTCTTCTTTCTCTTCTTCTCCACGGATCCGGCGAGCTACACCGGCGGGCCAACTCCGGCGACTGGTTTCTTCTTCTTCTTCTTTTTCTTCTTCTTCTTCTTCTTCTTCTTCTTTCCCTCCTCCTCCTTCTTCTTCTTCTTTTTCTTCTTCTTCTTCTTCTTCTTCTTCTTCTTCTCCTCTTCCCCCTCCTCTTCTTCTTCTTCGTCTTCTTCCTATTCTGCATAGTCGCCGGAGTTGCAGGCAGCAACTCCGGTCGTCGTCGTCACCACCACCGCCAGCACGTCCTCTCTTCCCCCCTTCTTCTCCTCTTCCTCCTCCTCTTCCTTCTTCTTCCTCTTCTCTTTCTTCTGGCTTCTCTTCTTCTTCTTCCTCTTCTCTTCTTCTATTTTTTTTTTCCTTACCGGAGTTGCAGGTCTGCAACTCCGGTGTTCATGGTGTTGACAACCAGCAACACGCTAATCACCCCTACCGGTCTATTTTCTTCCATTCTCTCTCTTCACGGTGCTTTCCCCCGCACCACCAGCAGCTACTGCAGCCTCCACTGCCAGCCGGATTGGCTCTTCTCCAGTAAACTCCACCGCCTGCAACTAACGGACTGGTTTTGAGCCAGCCATCACCGGTCAACCGTCTCTCCCACCACGTCAACACCAGCCTACAACTAACGGCATGCAAGCTTGCAGTCCGTGCTGCCCATTTCCTCCACCGTATGAGTTGCAGACCATCTCCTTCATGTGCATCACCACCACGTCTGCAACTCCGGGCGTACAAGCCACAACAGCACCGCCCCCTTCCATCTTCTTCGGGCATCTTCCCGCTTGCTGCATCTTCAACGCTGGTGTCGTCTTCACCGGCCACTTGCCGACTGAAACTCCAACGATCTCGCACCATTCTCCCTCACTCTCACGTCCTCCTACGTGCAGGCCGTCCTCCATTACAGCCCACCTACAACACCCTCATTTTCTCCCACTCACAAGCACCGCCATCTTTCACTGGTAAGGAACCAGTCACCACCGTGTGATGCATCCTCTCCGGCCAGCAACCACTTGAAGGTCTGTCCACATCAATTTGCTGTTGCAACTAGCATGGTTAGTGCACCAATGATGGTTCATCACACCAGCAGCCATGTCCTTCATCCTTGCTGTCCCAATGGACTGCAAGAGCAATCCCCTTGCTTGCAACATCACGACTTGATCTTCTTCACGACTATGTTTTTGGGCCAGCACACCGCAACACCAGGCCAGCCAACATCATGCACTCATGTTCGACCATCTTTAAGTCCGATGGCCTATTCCCATTGGTCGATCATCTTCTTCATCACTGGCCGATCCATCCGTTGGTAAGAATTGCAAGGTAACAACTTTTGATCTCTTCTTCCTTTCTCTCTCCTCTTTAGTTTCTCTCTAGACTCTCTCTCTAGACTCCCCGGCAGCGGCACCATTTGAAAGTAGGGTTTTTCCGCGTCGTTGGTTACGGAAACCCTAACTTCAACACATTTTTAACTTATCCGAGACATTTAACCTGTAGAATGAGCAATTTTGCACAGTGGCTCGTGTCGGATGTCGATCCGCACTCGGGATTAGTCAGATTAGCGCGAATAAGAACATAAAATGACAGATAATATACAAGAGAAACGTGGAAGGATGAGAATGGCGAGTCGAGATTAAAAACACATCCAAGAGATCCAGCAAATACTAAAATCATCAAAATCAAATTGCATTCCGGTCATCTTAGGCCGTCCATTCCTTGCCACCGCGAACGCACACATCGGGTGCCGGGACGGAAACATGTCCATTGCTTTCGGTAACCTCAAAGCTGAGGTCAACATCTTTCGTCTAATGCAACAAGATGCCGATCGCGATGTGGCCGATGAAATGTGTGCCGTTGAGAGTCTAATCCCGGACTCCACCGAAGAAATTCTTAAGCAGTGTCTAGAACACTTTGGAGCTGACTTTGCAACAGAGTCAGCTATTTCTGATCTCAATGATCTTTTGGAGACTGCTCCACTGATAGAGATCCCCGCTCCTCTCATCGAGTTCGAGCCTCTGATAACCATGGCCAGAGAACCCATCCTTCCTTTACCTACTAAAGTCAAACCTCTTCAATCCGTGTCTTCTGTGACACCTATTTCTACCCCATCTGCTCCAATATTGGAGCTTAAGCCTCTTCCCACAGATCTTTCCTATGCCTATCTTGGTCCTAAGGAAACCTACCCTGTCATTCTTGCTTCCGCTTTGTCTGCAAGTGAACGTAAGAAACTTCTTGAGCTACTCAACGAGCACAAATCTGCGATAGGTTGGACTATAGATGATATTCGTGGCATAGACCCCTCGGTGTGCCAACATCACATCTACCTCGAGGATGAATCCAAAACCTCTCGAGAACACCAGAGGCGGTTGAACCCCGTCTTGAAGGATGTAGTCCGGGATGAGGTCCTTAAACTGTTAGATGCGGGTATCATTTACCCCATCTCCGATAGCAAATGGGTGAGTCCTATTCATGTCGTCCCTAAAAAGGCAGGATTCACAGTTGTGGAAAATGAGAACAAGGAAATGGTCACCCAGCGCCTGAAGAAAGGGTGGAGAGTCTGCATCGATTACCGACGACTCAACACCAACACTAGGAAGGACCATTTTCCTTTACCCTTCATAGACCAGATGTTGGAGAGATTAGCAGGTCACTCCTATTACTGCTTCCTTGATGGTTACTCAGGGTATAATCAAATACCCATCGCCCCTGAGGATCACGAGAAGACAACTTTCACCTGTCCCTTTGGCACTTTTGCCTACAAGCGCATGCCCTTTGGCCTCTGCAATGCACCCGCGACCTTTCAAAGGTGTATGATGAGCATATTCTCTGACATGGTGGAAAAATTCCTCGAAGTCTTTATGGACGACTTCTCAGTTTTTGGGTCATCCTTTGATGACTGTCTGACCCATCTAGGGCTGGTACTTCAACGCTGTCAGGACAAGCGACTTGTCCTCAATTGGGAGAAATGCCACTTCATGGTGAAGAAGGGCATTGTTCTGGGACATGTCATTTCCCATCAAGGCATTGAGGTCGACAAAGCTAAAATCGATATCATCTCGACCTTGCCCATTCCTAAGTCCGGGCGTGACATCCGATCCTTTTTGGGACACGGAGGATTCTATAGGCGATTCATCAAGGACTTCTCTCAAATCGCTCGACCTCTGTCCCATCTTCTGGCTAAAGATAGTCCTTTCGACTTTAATGCTGACTGTGTCAAGGCATTTGAGCGTCTCAAATCTGAGCTCACTACTGCGCCCATTATCCGTCCCCCGGACTGGACTCTACCTTTTGAGGTAATGTGCGATGCTCTGACTACGCGTTAGGCGCTGTTCTAGGGCAGAGAGTTGACAAAAGATCACACGTGATCTACTACGCGAGCAAAACTCTTAACTCTGCCCAAATGAATTACTCCACCACTGAGAAAGAACTCCTGGCGGTAGTCTTCGCCCTTGATAAATTTCGTCAGTACCTCTTAGCCACTAAGGTGGTTGTGTACACTGATCATGCAGCCCTTCGTTATCTCATGTCGAAAAAGGAAACCAAACCTCGATTAATTCGATGGATTCTCTTACTGCAGGAATTCGACCTCGAGATTAAGGATAAGAAAGGAACTGAGAATGTAGTGGCTGATCACTTGTCTAGACTGACTTTAGAGTCATCCTTCGACACCCAGCCCATCCCTGAAACCTTTCCAGACGAACAACTGTTCGCCATCTCTGTTAATCCTTGGTATGCTGACATTGTCAACTACCTTGTCACCGAAGAAATGCCGTCACACTGGTCAAAACAGGACAAAAACCAATTCCTAGCAAGAGTTAAGTACTACTCTTGGGATGACCCTTATTTGTATAAATACTGTCCTGACCAGATCATTCGTCTCTGTGTCCCTGAGTCGGACCAACTCAATATCTTATCCTCGTGTCATGACCAACCTTGTGGTGGTCATTTCAGCACTAAGAAGACTGCAGAAAAAGTGCTGCAATGCGGATTCTACTGGCCCACATTATTTAAAGATGCCCACATCTACAGCAAAACCTATCCTAATTGCCAGCATCTAGGCCGCATCTCCCAGAGGAACATGATGCCCCTCACTCCCATCCAGGTTGATGAAATATTTGACATCTGGGGCATCGACTTCATGGGCCCCTTTCCCATCTCCTATGGTTTTGAGTACATTCTCCTTGCGGTAGACTATGTATCCAAATGGATAGAAGCCATTCCCACCAAGACCAATGACCACAAAGTGGTGGTCAAATTCCTAAAGGAGTTCATCTTCGCTCGATTCGGTGCCCCTAAGGCCATCATTAGTGATGGGGGCACCCATTTCTGCAATAAGATATTCGAGAACTTAATGAAGAAGTATGGGGTAACCCACAAGGTCGCCTTAGCTTATCATCCGCAGACTAGTGGTCAAGTAGAGGTTTCTAATCGTCAGATCAAGCAGATCTTGGAGAAGACAGTCAATACCACACGTAAAGACTGGTCTACTCGTCTCACTGATGCTTTATGGGCATACAGAACCGCCTACAAGACCCCACTCAATATGTCTCCCTATCGTCTCGTCTTTGGGAAACCCTGTCATCTTCCGGTAGAGATTGAACATCGTGCCCTGTGGGCCATTAAGAAGCTCAACTTCGACCTAGACTCCGCAGGGGAGGAGCGAAAACTGCAAATGAATGAGTTAGAAGAACTCAGAAATGATGCCTACAACTTGTCCAAGAATTACAAAGCCAAAATGAAGTGGATACATGACAAGAGCATCCTCAGGAAAGAGTTCCATCCAGGACAGAAGGTCCTTCTTTATAATTCTCGTCTCCATCTCTTCCCTGGGAAACTGAAATCTAGGTGGACCGGTCCTTATACGGTCACCGCAGTCACACCCTTTGGGGCAATCACTATTGAGGATCCCAAGGATCACTCCTCTTTTCAGGTCAATGGGCAGCGTCTAAAACAGTTCCATGAACTTGACGTATTGTTCATTCAGACTTTTGAGATCGATCTCATCGATCCTACCTATGTCGACTGATGATCTACTCAGTCTCCTGTGCTCCAACTTGGTTGGGGGTGCCTGTCACCCCCGTCATGTCTGGCTGAAGACGTAAAACTTAGCGCTTTCGGAAAGGCAATTCCGGTATTCCTAGAGTACATGAGTCTCATGCATTTGTTATTACTGTTATATCTCTGGAAATGCAGGTACATTCATTCTTCCGATCATCAGGTACCACACACTGTCGAGTTTCTGCCGACTTGGTAACATCCTTCCTGAATCTTTGCATCATCATCTCTGATTTGTTATCATTTTATGTCCCGGTAATGAGCACCGAGGACGGTGCTATATTTTGGTTGGGGGTGGGTATTTACCAAAACTCATGTCTTTATTTAAAAAAAATAAAAAATAAAAAAAAAAAATAAAAAAATAAAAAATAAAAAATATTTCTTATTTTTGGGGTGATTTCCGATGTTCTCCAAAAGTTTTCTAGAATTTCAAAAATGTGTCAAATACCCTGACTTTGATTAGCTAAAAAACCTTCGTTAAGTCAGTATTGAGGATGTCAATTTTTGTTTAAAGTTAGCATTGAGTCAAGTCAAGTGTGACAACAGCAGGTTTGAAAACTTAGAAAAAATCAGATTCGGCACAATTGTACACTATCAACATCAGAGTCATCCTAAGTTTGGAAATTCTAGAGATCCTATGAGAATGATTGTGGAGACCTAACCCAGTGAGCTTTCGAGCCTTTAATCATTTCAGAGAGTTATACAATAATCCTGAGTCAATGGATGACTCACTATTCTTCATGCCCGCAATATTCGTTGAGAGATCTCATTATCTTTTGCTTCGATCATAAAACTCGGAACGACATCAACATTGGATTACTACGACAGAACCTTCTCTGTATCCAGTCAAGACAGTATACATGATAGTGCAAACCCTAGAAAATGATTTAGGCCATTTTTCTGAACCATTCAGCCTTTTTACTCACCTGAATTATACTTCACTAGAAATCCCTTGAGCCATTCTATAAAAGCCTTTTCTTTGTAAACCCATCAACCTAAAATCCAGTCTAGCTACGAAGCATGACTGTCTACCCTTATTTTGAGATGGACAAAAGAATAGCTGATGTGGGTGTACCGTGAAAAAGAAAAGTAAAGAAGAAGAATCAAAAGGAAAAGAAAGTGGTTCAAGCCAAAAACAAAATATAGAAAGAAAGTATGAAGAAGAGCTGAAAAGAAATTGAGCAGTCTCAGAAATATCAAGAAAAAGAGAAAAATACGAAAAAAGGAAAAAGAACCAGATAATGGTGTTACGCCGCAGGAAAAATTTTAGAAAAGGGCAATATCCTCTCAAGATCTTTGAAATCCTGCATTTCTTTATCTCTCTACACCTGACCTAAGCCTCATTACAACCCAGGAAAGTCCTACTTGATTCTAGGATAGTACGATCATAAAATGTGGAGATTGGAGAAAGAGAAGCTATAGAGTTTGATCTGACGTTCCCGAGTGAAGTGGTATTCCAATCATGAGATCTTTTTCTGTAAAAGATGTCCTTCCTTCAAATAAAACATATGTGAGATCTTTTGCCTCCTTATATTAAATATATCTCCTCACATATAAATTGAGAGAAAAGAAGAAAACCCTTCTTGTGTGATTCTATTCTGAGTGCTAAACATGTGAGATTTGAGGTCGAGGCATAAAAACTTAGAGGTGATCTAGAAATCTTTACTGTCGGATGATGAGAATGTTGAGCACACACACACGCAGAGTCTGACTATTCTGGGTCATGATTATCAGTCTGTAGTCTTGCCAAAACTTTCCAACTCTTCGCTAGCATGTAACTATCTTTGCATCCATTCAATAATTTGACGAACGGTGTTTTCCCTGAGCTAATATGAAAAAGTGTGCAGCATGTGCAGAGCCCTTTTAAGCTCATTTATTTCGCACTAATTGCCAAGGATTGGCAATATGCTGGTTGGGGGTTGTGATATTCGCTCAAAAGTGCTTATTTTAAGCAATTATCCTGTTAGCGTTATCGCACTCTCCTACGTAAAACTGCTCTAATTATCCACTTTTCTACGTAAGAGTCTATCTCATTGCGTAGAACACACTTTTCTGGACGAAATGGTATATTTGCATGCATTAAACACATTTTCGGAAGTCTAGATATTAAGCCGTTCTGATAAAGTCTCATTACGCGCTTCTTCTGTCGCAGGAAACCCCGATGGGATGATTCTCGAGACTTGCGGGCCTAGATCGATCATGAAAGCCCATTATCAAAGCTTAAAGAGCCAACAGGCTATGACTAGAAGATATGGGCCAAATACGGGTTGAAAAAGAGGATCGAAGAGCTGGCCCAAGGAACTACGAGAGCGGGAGAGCTGATAACCAAGAGAAGGACCAAAGCATTTAAAGCCACATCAAATGATGGCCTGCTCTACTGGCAAAGCTCAAGTGAAGAACAATGGAAAACCAGGGTTCATGACCCTCTGCCAATACTTTTTCTGATATTTTCTCTCTCATCTCTCCTTATTTTCTCTCTCTTCATTTCTCGGTCCTCGAATCTATTGACTTAACCCCAGAACTCCTGCTCATTGGCTCTGTCTCATCTCCCTTAGCTTTCTGACCGTTGGATCTTCCATCGGGCCGTTGAATCTCTATAGATCGCCATGTGATCTATCAATTCTATGCATCCGACCATCCGATCATGCTACTGATCAGTCGATCATCCATCCTATCAACCACCCGATCTCCAGTGTAAAATATCAGTCCCTAAGGCAGGTTTGATTGTAGAGTAATGCCTCAGATTATTGATCGTGGCTGAGAGCGTAGAGCTCGATTTCCGAAGAAAGGAAAATACATCTTTCCTTGATGGGTATTTCAAGGGGAAAAATGCATTTTTCTCCCCTGGCAACCAAACGCACCCTAACCCACATCCATCGAGCCCAGTGGCCCACTATCCTTCTCACCTACCTTCTGGCCCATGGCCGATGCACTCTGGGCCCACGATTTTGAGCATTCCCATTGGCCAACCACTGGCCGACTCGTGGCGTCATCTCTCGGCCAACCACTGGCCAACACGTGGCATCAGCTTTTGGCCTGGTGGTCATGGCCAAATAGCCCACGAGCCCAAGCCCGTAACCCACTTATCACTTTTCAAAAATAAAAATTAAAATAAAAAAAATAATAAAAAAACAAAAAAATTATTTTTAGAAACCGTGAGTTTCCAAGTTGAGAAACCCACGGTTTCTCCTTGTGAAGAGGGGTTGAAAACCCTAAGACCCCTCTCCCTTTTTGGTCTCTCCCCCCTCCTCTTTCTTCCTTCTTCTTTCTCTTCTTCTCCACGGATCCGGCGAGCTACACCGGCGAGCCAACTCCGGCGACTGGTTTCTTCTTCTTCTTCTTTTTCTTCTTCTTTTTCTTCTTCTTTTTCTTCTTCTTCTTCTTCTTCTTCTTCTTCTTTCCCTCCTCCTTCTTCTTCTTCTTCTTTTTCTTCTTCTTCTTCTTCTTCTTCTTCTCCTCTTCCCCCTCCTCTTCTTCTTCTTCGTCTTCTTCCTATTCTGCATAGTCGCCGGAGTTGCAGGCAGCAACTCCGGTCGTCGTCGTCACCACCACCGCCAGCACGTCCTCTCTTCCCCCCTTCTTCTCCTCTTCCTCCTCCTCTTCCTTCTTCTTCCTCTTCTCTTTCTTCTGGCTTCTCTTCTTCTTCTTCCTCTTCTCTTCTTCTATTTTTTTTTTCCTTACCGGAGTTGCAGGTCTGCAACTCCGGTGTTCATGGTGTTGACAACCAGCAACACGCTAATCACCCCTACCGGTCCATTTTCTTCCATTCTCTCTCTTCACGGTGCTTTCCCCCGCACCACCAGCAGCTACTGCAGCCTCCACTGCCAGCCGGATTGGCTCTTCTCCAGTAAACTCCACCGCCTGCAACTAACGGACTGGTTTTGAGCCAGCCATCACCGGTCAACCGTCTCTCCCACCACGTCAACACCAGCCTACAACTAACGGCATGCAAGCTTGCAGTCCGTGCTGCCCATTTCCTCCACCGTATGAGTTGCAGACCATCTCCTTCATGTGCATCACCACCACGTCTGCAACTCCGGGCGTACAAGCCACAACAGCACCGCCCCCTTCCATCTTCTTCGGGCATCTTCCCGCTTGCTGCATCTTCAACGCTGGTGTCGTCTTCACCGGCCACTTGCCGACTGAAACTCCAACGATCTCGCACCATTCTCCCTCACTCTCACGTCCTCCTACGTGCAGGCCGTCCTTCATTACAGCCCACCTACAACACCCTCATTTTCTCCCACTCACAAGCACCGCCATCTTTCACTGGTAAGGAACCAGTCACCACCGTGTGATGCATCCTCTCCGGCCAGCAACCACTTGAAGGTCTGTCCACATCAATTTGCTGTTGCAACTAGCATGGTTAGTGCACCAATGATGGTTCATCACACCAGCAGCCATGTCCTTCATCATTGCTGTCCCAATGGACTGCAAGAGCAATCCCCTTGCCTGCAACATCACGACGTGATCTTTTTCACGACTATGTTTTTGGGCCAGCACACCGCAACACCAGGCCAGCCAACATCATGCACTCATGTTCGACCATCTTTAAGTCCGATGGCCTATTCCCATTGGTCGATCATCTTCTTCATCACTGGCCGATCCATCCGTTGGTAAGAATTGCAAGGTAACAACTTTTGATCTCTTCTTCCTTTCTCTCTCCTCTTTAGTTTCTCTCTAGACTCTCTCTCTAGACTCCCCAGGCTGATCGCCTTTTTGCACCACTGACTCCGTTCGGTGAATGCAAGAGGGTGAGTTTTTCTCTCACTTCTACCTTGTCGGCCGGTAAACGACCGAGGTGTGAAAATTCTCTCTCTACCTTCTTCCTCTCTCTAAAAGTTCTCTTTACATGCTTTCTTACATGCTTTCTAGAATAGATTTACCGCTTTATTTATTTCTGTCATTTATTTCATGTAAGCAACAGTTTAATTAATGCAATTTGATTTTGATGATTTTAGTATTTGCTGGATCTCTTGGATGTGTTTTTAATCTCGACTCGCCATTCTCATCCTTCCACGTTTCTCTTGTATATTATCTGTCATTTTATGTTCTTATTCGCGCTAATCTGACTAATCCCGAGTGCGGATCGACATCCGACACGAGCCACTGTGCAAAATTGCTCATTCTACAGGTTAAATGTCTCGGATAAGTTAAAAATGTGTTGAAGTTAGGGTTTCCGTAACCAACGACGCGGAAAAACCCTACTTTCAATTGCCGCTTGTCTATTTGCTTTCGTATACATATTATTCAACTTGCGTGGCGTGGCCGTTAATCAATCAACTCTAAGAGAGCAAACCCAGCTCCAAAATTGAAACTGGTGGGAATTCATCACCCACCTCATCACTCCAGCTGAAATTGATCCCCAGGATCCATTTATAATAAAAAGAATCAAGAAGTAGAGCCAATTAGCCCGGTGTTCGAGGAAAAATCCACACAAAGCGAACCCACTTAACATCCAATCGAAATAAGACCACGAGCGCGGGTCCCTATTGTCTAACACACCCATAAGTCCCTGCTACTCAAGTACACTGAGCTCGACGTGGCATCTTGGACTATTCGGCGGTTAGTTACGTGTGGACTAGGAACACGTACCAACCCTAGCTTAACTCGAGGGAACACTCTTCTTATCCACTTGACCAATCCGGTTAGTCTGGGATGTACTTAAGTTAGCCATTGTGCCGCACGTCTGTCTAGGCTTCGGATTGCCTTGTTGTTAACTAGAGTTAGTACTAAAGGATTCGCTCTGAAGAGTGTAGCCTGGTGAGAACCTCTGAGTGCAAACAGTTATTGCGGCGGCTAAAAGATAAACCAGTGGTCCGCCCACTGTCATAATCTACTCTAACCCCAAAACTAACAAGATAATGCCTAAAATATATCCTGATTGTTTAGAATAGGATTATTTGTGCTTGGTGTGCATCATTTAGAATCACTAATCCAGTGTCTCCTTTTGGCAACTTTTTGCCAAATCTTGGACTTGCTTTTTCAAGTAGAAGCCCGGTTGGACCTGTCCTAACCTTTTACTGACTCGATCTGAGAGTTAGTCCACCGCACCCCTCTATTGCCTCTAATGGCAGATGAACGGCCTCTGTATGAGACCTACTATAGTTTCTGTGAGAATCGAGGTGATCACTCTCAACAATGGTATGACAATTCTGCGTATCATCATGATACTCCAGTCTCGCACACTTCTACAGGGTATGATAATCACCAAGATCTGGAGTACAATTCTGTACTCCAAGAGCTTAAAAATTCAGTCTCTGCCCTTCGTGCCGCGATCCAGCAACCTATGCACAATTCCCAGTCTGTAGGATATTACCCTCATATCCAGCAAGAGGTCTATACCTTTCCATCTCCAATGCAGACCTCCTATGACAACACTTATTATCAGGATAATAGGAGTTACCATAACTTTGGTTGGGAACAGTCTGCCCTCCCGCAGCAAATGTCGCAGGATAATTATCCTTCTGGGTTCCATCAACCCAATGGAGAGTATGACTGGCAATACTGGCAATCCCAGTACCCGTCATATCCACAGAATGACTATTCTGATCAACAGTGGGCCCCTCAGGATTTCTAGAGTCAGCAACTAGTCCCAGACTCCACTTTGCCTTACAACTTTCATATCCAGTCGGACTACAATCAAGAGTTGGCACCTCAGCTCCCCTTGGCTGAACCGCCTCCGTTGGCTACTAAACCCGGTCTAGAGGACCTTCTCTCTCAGTACATTGCCCAGCAACAACAGTATTTCTAAGGTCTAGAGCACCAACAACAGCTATCTATGGAGAGCTTGGAGCAACGTCTAGTTCAATTAGAAAACGAAAGAGAGGAAGTCAACTTCACTAGCCCACCTATAGCCTATTCTGAGGAGAGTGACATGGCCACTATCTATAATAAGGAGTCGCACAATTGGACCAAGTACCAGAATTGCCAGGATGAAATAGAAATTGTTACCACCCCTAGATCAAGCCCGATTATTGCGGAACTAGTGTATCCTTATACGGTACCTTTAACAGCACCAAATCTTGAACCTACCTCAGAGCAACCTATTTCTCACTCTACCTCTGCTGACCTTGATGTCGATCTCCATGACACTGAGCTGTGTCTCGATCGTAGGATCTCAACTGTCCTAGATCTACCGTTCCTCCCCACCTCCCTTGGATTGTGCAACCATAGTGATGAACCCGAGTCTCAATCTTTGGTGCCCTTAACAGCACCAACTTCTGGACTGAACATAGAGGAACTTAGTTCCATCTCTATCTCTGATAATTCTTTCTCTACCCTGGATGTAGATATTCCTACTGATGAGCCGTGTCTAGAACATGGGATTCATGTTGTCCTTGACCTACCATTCCCCACCAAGGATGAACATATTGAGTATAGGGATTGGAACATCCCTATTCAATTAGGAAAGCTCGAGGGAGAGGCCAACAATTTTCACCCGCTACCCTACGTCGATATTATCGATGACCCATGTGCCGTAGAGAGTCTAATTCAGGACTCTCCCGAAGCTAAATTATCCAAGTGTCATGAATACTTTGAGTCTGACTTCATCTCGGAGTCCGACAATTCTGGTATTACTGATCTGTAGGAGTCTGCTCCATTCAGATACGTTCCCACTAAACTCAATGAGTTTTCGGCTCTGTTAACCATGGTCAGAGAATCCCCTCCTCCTGTCCTCTCAGTTTTTACTGAGAAACTTCAATCCCTCCCTGCTCAACTACACACTTTTGTAGAGCTACTCAGAGAGCTCAATTCCCTTCTCTCAGTCTACACTGAGAAAGACCTGTTCTACACAGGTATACCTAGACAAGGGATAGGATAGTTGTCTCTGTTCCACCTTAGTTATCAGGAAGACTGCAGATTCACTCAGTCTCCATGAGCTTTAACCTGGTTGGGGGTACTTGATATACCCTCGTCATGTCTGGCTGAAGAAGTAAAACTTAGCGCTTTCGGAAAGGCAATTCCGATATTCCTAGAGTACATGAGTCTCATGCATTTGTTATTATTGTTATATTTTTGGAAATGTAGGTACATTCATTCTTCCGATCATCAGGTATCACACACTGTCGAGTTTCTGTCGACTAGGTAACATCCTCCCTGAACCTTTGCATCATCATCACTGACTTTTCATCATTTTATGTCCCGGTCATGAGCACCGAGGACGGTGCTGTATTTTGGTTGGGGGTGGGTATTTACCAAAACTCATTTCTTCATTTTGATAAAAAAAAAGTTTTTTGGGTGATTTCCGATGTTCACCAAAAGTTTTCTAGAATTTCAAAAATGTGTCAAATACCCTGACTTTGATTAGCTGAAAACCTCCGTTAAGTCAGTATTGAGGATGTCAATTTTTGTTAGCGTTGAGTCAAGTCAAGCGTGACTACAGCAGGTTTGAAAACTCAGAAAAACTCAGATTTGGCACAATTGTACACTATCAACATCAGAGTCATCCTAAGTTTTGAAACTCTAGAGATCCTGTGAGAATAATTGTGGAGACCTAACCCAGTGAGCTTTTGAACCTTTAATCATTTCAGAGAATTATACAATAATCCTGAGTCAATGGATGACTCACTATTCTTCATGCCCGCAATATTCGTTGAGAGATCTCATTATCTTTTGCTTCGATCATGGAACTCGGACCGACATCAACATTGGATTACTATGACAGAACCTTCTCTGTATCCAGTCAAGACAGTATACATGATAGTGCAAACCCTAGAAAATGATTTAGGCCATTTTTTTGAATCATTCAGCCTTTTTACTCACCTGAATTATACTACACTAGAAACCCCTTGAACCCTTCTATAAAAGCCTTTTCTTTGTAAACCCATCAACCTAAAATCCAGTATAGCTACGAAGCATGACTGACTACCCTTATTTTGAGATGGACAAAAGAATAACTGATATGGGTGTACCGTGAAAAGAAAAGTAAAGAAGAAGAATCAAAAGGAAAAGAAAGTGGTTCAAACTGAAAACAAAATATGGAAAGAAAGTATGAAGAAGAGCTGAAAAGAAATTGAGCAGTCTCAGAAATATCAAGAAAAAGAGAAAAATACAAAAAAAAAGAAAAAGAACCAGATAATGGTGTTACACCGTAGGAAAAATGCAAGAAAATGGCAATATCCTCTCAAGATCTTTGAAATCCTGTATCCCTTTATCTCTCTACACCTGACCTAAGCCTCATTACAACCCAGGAAAGTCCTACTTGATTCTAGGATAGTACGATCATAAAATGTGGAGATTGGAGAAGGAGAAGCTATAAAGTTTGATCTGACGTTCCCAAGTGAAGTGGTATTCCAATCATGAGATCTTCTTCTGTTAAAGATGTCCTTCCTTTAAATTATACATATGTGAGATCTTTGCTTTCATATATCAACACATCTCCTCACATATAAATTGAGAGAAAAGAAGAAAACCCTTCTTGTGTGATTCTATTCTGAGTGCTAAACATGTGAGATTTGAGGTCGAGGCATAAAAACTTAGAGGTGATCTGGAAATCTTTACTGTCTAATGATGAGAACGTTGAGCACACACACACGCAGAGTCTGACTATTTTGGGTCATGATTATCAGTCTGTAGTCTTGCCAAAACATTCCAACTCTTCGTTAGCATGTAACTGTTTTTGCATCCATTCAATGATTTGACGAACGGTGTTTTCCCAGAGCTAATATGAAAAAGTGTGCAGCATGTGCAGAGCCCTTTTAAGCTCATTTATTTCGCACTAATTGCCAAGGATTGGCAATATGCTGGTTGGGGGTTGTGATATTCGCTTAAAAGTGCATATTTTCCACTATTATCTTCTAAGCGTTTTCACACTCTCCTACGTTAAAATGGTCTATTTATCTACTTTTTTACGTAAGAGTCTCTTTTGTTGCGTAGAACACACTTTTCTGGACGAAATTGTATATTTGCATGCATTAAACACATTTTCGAAAGTCTAGACATTGAGTCATTCTGATAAAGTCTCATTACGCGCTTCTTCTGTCGCAGAAAAACAATTCTCGAGACTTGCGAGCCCACATCAATCAGGAAAGCCCATTATCAAAGCTTAAAGAGCCCACATGCTATGACTAGAAAATATGGGCCAATTATGGGCTGAATAAGAGGACCAAAAGCCGGCCCAAAAATGAAGAGAGCAGGAGAGCCAATGACCAAGAGACGGACCAAAGCGTTTAAAGCCACATGAGTCAGCAAGGAATGATAGTCTACTCTACTGGAGAAGCGTGAGGATGGTCACAGTGAAGACCAGGGTTCCAGATCCTCTGCCAATACTTTTATCTCCATTTTTTGATATTTTCTCTCTCATCTCTCCTTATTCTCTCTCTCTTCATCTCTCGGTCCTCGAATCTACTGACCTAACCCCAGAACTCCTGCCCATTGGCTCTGTCTCATCTCCCTTAGCTTTCTGACCGTTGGATCTTCAATCGGACCGTTGGATTTTCCACCGGACCGTTGGATCTCTCTAGATCTGTCGATCTACCAATTTGGGTCCCAATCAAGTCACCATCCATCCGATCGTCATCAGATTGTCTGTCACATCATCTTGTGAGACGATGGACATCATCATTCCATATGGGCCAGTAGCCGGGCCCATCATCATCGACCCGCTGTCCGACCATTTAGTGGACCCCGTGAATTTCAAAATAATTTCAATTCAATTTTAAAAAATGGGGGGTCCACTAAATGGGGAAATTCCCCAAAGAAAAGTAGAGTTTTACTTAAAAAAAAAAAAAAAAAAACAAAAAGAAAAAAAAGAATATTTTTTTATTTCAAAAATTCCCTAATTTCCATTAATGGAAACTAGGGAGCTTTAAAAGGGGAAGGAGAAGGGTTCTTTGGAACCCTAATCCCCCTCCTTATTGCTGCCTTCTCTCCCTAAAAAACACCACCACATTTTCGCCTCTCTTTCTTTCTCCTTTTCTTCTTTCTTCTTCCTTCTCATCTTCTTCATCTTCTTTAGTCACCGGAGTTGCAGCCTGCAACTCCGGCCAGCAACATCGTCAACTTCTCGGCTCACGTTTTCTCCCAAGTTCTGCCCAAACCCTTCTCCTCCTCTTCTTCTTCTCCTCTTCTCTTCTTCTTCTTCTTCATCCCCTCCACCGGAGTTGCAAACCTGCAACTCCAGCTTGCTGTTTCAAGCGTCTTCACCAGCAACGTCTTACCTCATCTTCCCTCTTGGCTCTCTCATCTCGCTCGCCCCTTGCAAGCACTCACAGTGTTCTCGACCGCTACTTCCTGCAACCTCTGTTTCAGACTGCGACACCTCCATTGACGCCGGTGAAAAACTCCTCCAAGCTTTGATCCACGTCACTAGTCAACACCACAATCATCTCCACCGTTCCTCCTCAAAGCACAGCAGGTAAGCCCCTCCCTGTTGCGGTAACATGTCGCTTCCTTTTTCTCCACGGCTTGCTGCTGTGCAAGTCTATTTTTCTCTCCATACAGTTCCTCCACATACCTCTGCAAGACCTCCCACACGGCATGCCACAGGACGTGAATCCCTTCTCCTTGCACCACCGTGCACCACCCATCAACTCCTCCAAGTCACTGCCAACCTACTGCTCCTATTCTTCTTAGCTTAGCCATGATGCACCTGTTAGTGATCTCCACAACAAGCCTGCAAAACCGCCTCCCTTCTCCTCCACCATCCTTGCACCATGGCTGCCATCATTCACTCCACCGACCACAACAATGGCTGATCTTGGCAATCCTCCTTCATCATCGGTCGATCTTCTCTGACCACTCGGGGGTAAGTTCAAAGGGTAACTCTTAGATCTCTCTCTCTCTCTAGACCTCTCTCTAGGATTAGATTTCTCTATTTAATTTCATCTTTCTCTCTCTAGAAATCTCTAGACCTCTCTCTTTAACTCTCTAGTTTCTCTCTCCCTATAATTCTTTTTCTTTCCCTAGTTTATATCTTTTTCTCCCTAAAATTCTCTTATTTCTCTCTTTACCTTACTCTTTCTCTCTCTACTACTCTCTTTATCTTGCTTTTGAGAATTAATTTCTTTTTATTTGCTTAAGTAGTGGATTCAAGTATTGTAAACTTTATTTCGTTGAAAGAATAAAAAAATTGATTTTAGCATGTTTGTTCTCTCTCAATCTTCTTTCATGTTTGTTGATTTAGTTTGTAGTTTCGATAAATTCTCTCTCTAAAAATTACTGAAGATGCTTTAACTCAATCCACCATTCTCACCTCTCCATCAATTTCTATAGCATTTTTCTGAGAAAATTTTGTCATTTCATGTTCACTGCTTGCACAAACTAACACCGAGTGCGGATCGACATCCGACACGAATCCCTATACAAAGAACTAAAGTTTTGCAGGATTTAAGAACCGGATCAAGTTACAAATGTGTTGAAGTTAGGGTTTCCGATCCGACGACACGGAAAAACCCTACTTTCATGCCCCATGGCCAGGTGGATCATTGTTGTACCCACAAATGATGTGCAACAGACGATACTCAGGGAGAAGGGATGTAAGAGGTATGAAGGTACTCCAGTCAAATATCTGCCTTGTGAGTGTCTCAGTCAACGTGACCCTAGAAGTCATTATCTCACGAGTCCTAGGAATGTACTCATATGAGGTAGACGGACAAGGAATGTCGAACAATGTAGATATAAGATCAGGTGTAATAGTCAGGTAAGCCCCAGAGACAAAAGTCTAGAAAGATAGCTCACTCGAGTTATCACACTAAATTGCGTGCATGTTGGCATAAAAAGTTTAACCAAGACAGGATAAAATGGAATGGTCAAGTGAGTGATAGGAACCTACTTGCGAGATACGAACGATGAATGGACCATAGTACCCAAAATAGTGCTAAACTCAACTACTCTCTCAGTAGTGAATTTTGACTAGAGAAATGCTCATAGCGATCTCTAGCGGAATCAGAAATGAACGGGGAGATAGGAGCATCACCGAAGGAATATCGTTATGACGGACATGACCCCGAGCTCTCCTAGGTCCTCTGGATGATTCACCCCGCTCAGAGTGTCGCGACTCACTGAGTCGGCCAACCAATTTGACTCGTGATTGAGTCCGTTGAACCAGCGGTTCTTCATCAGCACTTTCTTCTTCAGATACCACAATAGCTCTTCTACAATGAGAATTAGTCGCCATGAGCACCAAGAAAGGAAGAAAATACCAAAAAATCTCTATTTTTGCTCAGAAACTCCCCAAAAACACAACGAAGAGGGTGAAGTGAAAAACAAGGAAATCGAGAGAATTGCTCCACAAAACCTTATGTGAACAGTAGATCGGGTACCTGCGATTGATTGAGAGAAATCTGGGAGGCAATTGGATCGATTGGGGTTGAAAATGACCCATTTTGGGTATTATAAAATCGAACGTCGCACTGTCCAATCGATTGGACTAAGTGGTCAATCGATTGGAGCTTATCCAATCGATTGGGCTGTACTCTCCAATCGATTGGACTGGTCTGAGAAGAAAATTAATTTTAAAAAGTTTTAAATCAATAGGCTCATTTTCCAGGACCTCAAAGAAAATCTTTTCTAGTTAAAAAAATCATTTTTAAACTGCTCAAGAAAAGATAAATCGTCAGAAAAACATAGAATTCACTTCATGAATACAATTTTGATAAGCAATAAACATTGATTCTGATTTGAGAGAATTAATTAACATGTTAGTGCAATCTTTTGCTTCAAAAAATATTAATTCTTTTAGACATTAGCGCAAGTCACAAATCACTAGTAATCATAGATTCAAATATCAACACGTGTAAGTGATCTAAGTCTATCTGTGGTACCGGATAAGATTTCAGTAGTAATTTCTCATAAGTATCAGAATCTGGAGGTATCCCGTATCCGATCATAAAATCCTCATTAGAGTTATTTAGGGATCTCACATATGCTCATGTAGATGGGTATTTGCTGATGGATAAGAATTTTTCTAGCAAATTGGCTGTCTTTTACACCCTTTTTATTCACTTTGAATATAGGTAGCCATTTTCTGCAGCAATGAGAATCAGATTTTAATTTCGAACAGGGCCATACAGATGGCATTCACTCTAACTTTTGTGGAGGTAGCTTTTTTCAAAGAAAATAATAACTCTCATTGGGAGGCCAATAGTCGACTATAGTGCAATTTCAAAATCAACTGAAGGTAAGAACACTACTAATTTGAAGTTATAATCAGTAGAGGTTTATTCCCAATTCCAATAGTACATGATTTTTCACCTATATCAAATCCATTCCCACAGATATAATCAGTGTGCATGTGAATGTGAGACATATTGTTTCAATAATCTTCTAATGCACACTAGTAAAAATTGACTAATCATAATAATTAAAAGATATAATATACAAATTAGCAATAAATTTTTTTACTAACAGTTAAGTCCTTTTTCTTAGAAGGTCTTAGAAATTACTGATCATCAAAATCGTATGATCAAATAATAATAGTAACATTCTTCTGAACACTTGATCTTTTGATTTTCTGAAATATTATCAATTTTTATTCTTCAAAACAAAGCAAAATAAAAAAAAACAAAATCTCTCACAGAATAAGAATGGAGCGCACGAGGGGATAGAGGGCACATTGCTTAGAAATATGACATTCACGAACATTTCTCCTTCAGAGAATCTTTCCGAACCCACACCGATGTGAGTTTGGTAGATGGATAAACTATCTTAGGACCTTTCCTCTTTTGAGTTACATAACTCTGAGGTTGTTTGAATTTTTCAAGAGACTCAATCTCTTTGATTAATTATTTAGACCTTTCCAGTAGGTCTTTTATCTTCCTAGATAGCACATCCAAATAATTTATCTCATAATGTGTCTTCATAGGAATTCTCTGACTTTTCACATTCTGAGTGGTATTTACCATTTTTTCTAGAGGATTTTGATGTCCTCTTCTGAACTTGTGACAGTCTCTAATCACATGACCCATGTTTTTGCCGTACTTGCACTGACGACTACTTTTTACCATTTTGATCTGGTCATTGATCTGTGTGGGAATAGCTTGGGCTTTAACATAAATCGTCTTCGATGAAGATTTTTTTTCTTGATTATTTTCGTAACCTAAACCCTGTTTGTCTCCATAGACTTTTCCCACACGAAGAATTTCATCAAGCTTTGCAGAGCTGGATGATAATCCTGACACATCCCTTTTTGATTTGAGAACCTCATTCTCTAGGGATTCCTTACGTGTCATGCAAGTTTGGAATTCACATTCTAGTGACTTGTTCCTCTTTAGCAGAGACTCATTCTCTTGTTCTAATTCAGTAATCAACACTTTTAATTTTTCAGTGTCGATTACTAAGACTGCATTCTCAGATTTAAGACATTTAATCTTGTCAGATAAAACTTTGTTAGGCTTGATAAATTTTATTGATTCCTCGTGCAGTTCTTTCACACCAACTGCCGAGTCATCCGAGTCCCCATTGTAAGAGTCTTTCGAACTCTCATCATCACTTTTCTTGGACTCTTCATGAGATCCATAGGGACTATTAAAATGAGCAACAAAAGTTGTATACTTATCAGTCTTTTCATTCCTATCTGAATTATCAGAATGATCTTCTGATTCTTCATCCCATGTGGCATTGAATGCTTTTGCCTTGCCTTTGTATTCTTCTTTGTTCGGGCACACATTAGCAAAGTGACCAAAACCCTTACATTTGAAACATTGGAGATCACTTGAGCGGCTTTCCCTAGAGTTCCTGTCACTTCTGCTACCTCTCTCATGAGGTCTGGCATGTTCCACAGTTTTATCAAACTGTTTATTGTTCTTGAACCTATCATTTTTCGAACGAAAGAACTTTTTAATTTTTTCACGAACAGTTCCATTTCTACTTCAGAGTCAACATCTGATTCAGAATCTTGAGTTTCAGAAACTTTAAGGGCAATTCCTTTTGATTTATTTGGCTGTCTCAAATTCATCTCATAAGTTTGTAGAGACCCAACCAGCTCATCGACTTTAAGAGAGTCAACATCTTTGCTCTCTTCAATCGCAGTGACCTTAGCCTGAAATCTATCAGGTAAGGATCTCAAAAATTTTCGAACAACTTTTGATTCAGGGATGACCTCACTCAAGTTGTGAGCAGAGTTCACAATATCACTAAGTTTTGCATAAAAACTAGTGAATGTATAATTCTCCTCCATTCTCATGGATTCGAACTTAGACGTCAGCATTAGAAGTTTGGAAATCTTAACGGCTGACGTTCTTTCGTGTGCTCTAAGTATGTCCCATGCTTCTTTAGCTAGGGAACAAGTAGAGATTCTTCTAAATTTATTCATGTCAACAGCATTAAAAATAACATTTAATCCTTTGCTATTAAGACAATAACAATCTATGTCTTCTTTAGTCCAGTCATTCTTAGGTTTAAGAATGATTTTATCTCCTACTTCCATTGTGGGTGGTGACCAACCATCTACTACAGACATCCAGACTCTTTCATCAATGGACTTTAGAAAATCCCTCATCTTAACCTTCCAATAGGCATAGTCTTCCCTATCAAACAATGGAGGTCTGGATGTATTTTCACCTTCTCTTTGCATTTTGACAAATTAATGAAAATGGACTGGTTTCTCAAGAATCTAAATTCAGGTGATTAAAGCTTAAATGGAAATACCTGCTCTGATACCAATTGAAATTCCACCGGTCCGTTCTCTTTAACTTAATATAACTAGAAGGGGGGGTTGATTAACTATTTAAATTTAATTATACCTACACAGTTTTACTAGTCGATGGTAAGGGGATAAAATCGCATGTCTTGGTTGTTTCATAAAAGATTAATACAACCGACTCAAATCAAATATACCTCCGTGGTACCTTGGTTGTTTGATAAACCGTGGTACCTTGGTTGTTTGATAAAAGATTATCACAACCGACTCAAATCAAATATACCTCTGTGGTATATTGTCTTTTTGTCGTTTGATCTAATCAAGATAGATTGCAGAAACAAATAATCACACAAGACAAGATATTTTTACGTGAAAACCTTAGCCAAAGAAAAACCACGGGACCACGTCCAGACGGAAAGTATCACTAACTAAAAAGTTAAACTAAACAAACGGTACCTACACAGCACCGTTGCAAATACAGCTTCCAACCTTAGCCAAGGCCTACTGCTGATGCGTCACGTCCTCTGAATCAACGCCACGAATCTATGCGCGTCCTTCCAGCCAAGAAGCCTTATCCGCTTGTTCAGTTTGGTACACCCCAAACCTACCTTCGACTGGCTCCTCCGATCTTAATTCTCAACACTCCCACCTTTGCAGAAGGTGAAGGATTCAGTACACCTTGAACCCTAAGTTGCTTAAATGGTGTTGAGTCACACTGGTACTCTCAGGCTTACTAGGTTGAATATAGAAGTGGAAAACCTATGGTGAGTAAAGATCAAGCTCTTGGCTTTGATCGAGAAGAGAACAAGCTCACAAGATGTCAATGAAAATAAGCTTCTTGCTCTTCGAAAGAACACTCTAATAAATATAGCCTTTGCTTCTCTCTCTTGAAGATTGAGTCACTCTGTGTCTCTATGTGTGTTTAGAGAAGGCATAGAAGGGTTCTATTTATAGAATTCCGAGACCCTGAGTCGTGTGGAACGTGAGATAATGGAACCATGAATTTTGGATCTGAAAAGACCAATTCTGTTCAAGGTCCAATCGATTGTACACTTGGTCCAATCGATTGGGCCATGTCCAATGCCCAATCGATTGGGAATAAGTGTCCAATCGATTGGGCTCAATAAATTTTCTATTCCGAAGGCACCAATCGATTGCACAGGGTTCTCTAATCGATTTGACATATATAACTTTCTCTCCTGAAGGCTCCAATCGATTACACAGAGTCTCCAATCGATTGTACTCAGAAAGATTTCTGTCCCGAAGGCTCCAATCGATTTCACAGAGTCTCCAATCGATTGTGCTCAGATAAGTTTCTGCCTCGTAGTCTCCAATCGATTACACAGTGTCTCTAATCGATTGGGCTATGTCCAATCGATTGGACTATCCTACTAGTCAATAAAATTGACTTTGACTCAGATCTGTCCAATGACTAAGTTTGACCATTATATTTTATTCATTTTAATCAACGCCTATGGCCACTAAGTCACATACCTTCCTAATCGAGCGTTGATATTCGCTCAAAAGTGCTTATTTTAAGTAATTATCCTTCTAGCGTTATCACACTCTCTTACGTAAAATTACTATAATTATTAACTTTTCTACGTAAGAGTTTCTTCTATTGCGTAGAACACACTTTTCGAGTCAAAATGGTATATTCGCATGCATTCATGCGCATTTATTTGACCCACATGCGAAGTCATTCTGATTACACTATTTTTTTTATCGCAGGAGCACTAATCTGATAATCCTGATGGAGTGCGGGCCCACAATCAACATCCATAGCCTTTGATCAGAGCATAGAGAGCCAGTGGACTTAGACAAGAGAATGAAGGCCATAGACGAAAAAAGCTGGAAGATCGAAAGAGTCGAGAGACAACCAAGAGAGAAGGAGAGAAGAACCCTCTAAGAGAGACCAAGGAGATTAAAGCTTATCAACTAACAAAAGACAAGGACTTGCTCAGTTGGTAAAGCATGTAGAAGACCAAGTCAGGGGACTAGGGTTCCAGACCCTCTGCTAGCATTTTATCTCCATTTTGTGTGATTTTCTATCTCCTCTCTCTAAACCCTCAACCATCTTATCCTCTATCCCTTTGCAATCTCTCAATCCTATGGCCTACCTTGGCTGATCTCCATCAGCTGATGATATGTCCGATCATCACCTTCCACTTTTACCATTCGATCGTCAGTAAAGCATCCGATTATTCCTCCTATCATCCATGTCACCATCTTAGAAATCTAATGGCCCTCTTCATTCCATGTTCATGGGCCAACGCTGAGCTAGAATACCAGCCCATTATCGGTGAGCCATTTATTGGACCCCACATCCTTGCTTAATTTAGGGTGGGCCCCACGGTTCTTAAGGAAACCCTTTTTTTCCACATCCTTGCTAAAATTATGTTCTTTTTCAAAAAAAAGAATTTTCTAAAATGGATTGAAGGTTTCAAAAAATAAAATGGTTTCTAAAAAATTAAAAAAAAATAATAAAAAGAAAAAGAAAAGAAAAGAGAAAAGAGAAAAGAGAAAGGGAGAAGAAGGAAAGAAGGGGAATGGAATTAGAAACTGTGGGTTTCTTGCATGGGAACCCACGGTTCCTATATAACGGGGAGCTTGGACCGTCCCCATCTTCTTCTCCCCTACGTTTCCTCTCTTGAGCAAAACGCCCCCCATCTCCATCTCGCTTCCATGTTCCTGCAAAGGTTCTAAATACCTTGCCGCCTTCTACACCAGCAGCTGTTGCACCGCCCCCTCATCAAATCACGACCAGCGCCTACACCCTGCTGGAGAGGAACCTTCCCCTTACTGCCTCTCTCACCACACCGCCCTATCATCTCTAGCAGCCGCCATTCTCATCCCTCTCTCCCTTCTAGTTGCATGAACGTCTCTCACCGCCTGATCCATAACCGGCCAGCCACCTACTGCAACTCTCTCCTCCACGTTGCTGACTCCAAGCAATACTGGTTCCCTACTTCTCTGGGCGTGCGAAACGGCCAGCAACTTCTACTCTTCAAGCCATCCTCATCGAAAAAAAAAAAGAGAAAACAAAAACCAGAGAAAAAAAAATGAAGAAGAAAGGGGGAGGGGAAGCCGTACCTTCCATCTCCTTGTGGCTGGACTGCCTGCCACCACTGCTCCATTACACCCACGCCTCCTCGAACGCCCGCTACACCCACCGACTGGATCTGCCTCCCCTCAACTTGTAGGTGAGCATCAGCCCTCATGCTAGCTAGGTTGTCTTCACCTCTCTCCCTGCTCTTTCTCTCCTCACAAAAAAAGGTAAATAGAAAAAAAAAGAGAAAGGGAAAGAGAAGAAGAAGAAAAGAAGAGAGAAAATCGTACCTTTCACCAACGTGCTCCACCATCTTCTCACCTTTTTGATGCCCTCCATCCTCATCTTCAGTACAGTCACGGTTCATGGAAACTGTCAAACCTCCAAGGTCGTGGCTACCCACCTTCTCCATGTGTGTATGCGGATAAGATCTCTCTCTCTCTCCTAATCTTCTTCTTTCTCATTCTAAGAAACCATACCATCCTAGGTAAGTTTTACTTTCTCTCTCTTCTCTTCTATATTTCTCTCTCTACCTCTCTTTTGTTTCTCTCTCTAAAAACCCTCATTCTCTCTCTAGGTCATTTTAGGTCTTTTCTCATTTTCTCTCTCTAGACTAGCTCTCTCTCTCTCTAAAGTCTCTTGTTTTCCTTTTCTCTCTCCACTTTCTCTCTCTAGCATCATCATGATTTTTTTAAGTTAATTTTTATGGCTTTCTAGATTGTTTTTGAATTTAATTTGATTTTGTAAGAACTCATTGATGATGAATAAAATTGTTATTTTTGCATTTGTTAGTTTACTTTTGTGTTTTTGGTTATTTGTAGCAATTTCTCTCTGTAAAAATCACTAAGCATGTTTTAAATCGCTTCACCATTCTCACCCCACCACAATTTCTGAGATAAATCCGTCATTTCATGTTCATGAATTGCAAGAACTAACCCCGAGTGTGGATCGACATCCGACACGAATCCCTATACAAAAGTTCATATTTTGCAGGATTAAAAATTGGATCAAATTACAAATGTGTTGATTCTAGGGTTTCTAAATCTAACGACATGGAAAAATCCTACTTTCAAATGGCGCCGTTGCCGCTCAGGTGTACGGGAGTGCGAAAAAGGACGTAAAGACGGAATTGGAAAGTTGCCAAATCGGAAAGTTGCTCAATTTCGACAGCCTGACTTTTTTGGGACACTTTTTATTTTTGGTTTTTAGTGATTTTTAGTAGTGTTTTAAATTACTATTTTTAATGCCTCGGAAGGCCGAGTGCAAAGTTGTAATAATTTAGGAGTTTTACTGCTTTCCATATAAATTGCTAGATCTTGTTCTAGGGTTTTTTTAGAAACCCTAGATTAAGTGAAAAATACCAAAAAAAAATAAAAAATAAAAGTTCAAAAAAATTAGGGTTTTATATTTTGTAGATTTTTAGAAATCACCAATCAAGGATTTGCGATTTTTAGAAAGATTCCAAAATCTTGAAACTCTGCTAAATTATGGTTTCCCCTCTTAGAAGTTTCCTCTTTAGAAGAATTTCTATCTTTAGAAATCTTCTGAATTTGGAAAAGTCTGCAAAAAGAAATACCCCAAATCTAGCAGAATTTCAATTTCAAAATTATAAGGGATCTCGCAATCAAATCTTTATTGGAAGATCTCCACAGTTCGGGAAACATTCCAATCTAGGTATTTTCCCAATCTGGGAATTCCTAAATTTTAATCCATCTCGAATTTGGAAAATAATTCAAAAACTTGCCTAAATCCAGTGCTTGTTCAGTGAACCCTAAAAAGGCAAGGATCTTCCACATAGAATCCCAAATACCTAGACTGTGCGATCTAACTTTTTTGTAGGAACACGATCTAGTGTGGGTAGAAAGCGAAAGCTCAAAGAGGTGGAGTCGGGCCCAAGCCCATTAGGATCCCCCTCCCTATCCCACGAAGGCGACCCCGTGGCGTGGCCCACAGGAGGTAAGTCTCTATCCTCGCATTGAGTGTGATACAGAGCAAGTTGGGTGACTCATTGCTGCGTGTCTATTTGCTTTCGCATACATATTATTCGATTTGCGTGGCGTGGCCATTAATCAATCAATTCTAAGAGAGCAGACCCAGCTCCAAAATTGAAACTAGTGGGATTTCATAACCCACCTCATCATTCCAACAGATTTGATCCCAAGGCTCCATTTAATTAAAAAGAATTAAGAAGTAGAGCTAATTAGCCCGGTGTTCAAGAAAAAATCCACACAAAATGAACCCACTTAACATCCAATCGAAATAAGACCACGAGCGCGGGTCCCTGTTGTCTAACACACCCATAGGTCCCTATTGCTCAAGTACACTGAGCTCGACATGACATCTTGGACTATTCGGCGGTTAGTTGCGTGTGGACTAGGAACACACACCAACCCTAGCTTAACCCGAGGAAACACTCTTCTCAAACACTTGACCAATCCAGTTAGTCTGGGACGTACTTAAGACAGCCATTGTGCCGCACGTTTGTCTAGGCTTCGGATTGTCTTGTTATTGACTAGAGTTAGTACTAAAGGATTCGCTCTGAAGAGACAAGCCTGGTGAGAATCTCTGAGTGCAAACAGTTAGTCCGGCGGTTAAAAGATAAACCAGTGGTCCGCCCACTGTCATAATCTACTCTAGCCCCAAAACTAACAAGATAATTTCAAAAATATATCCTGATTGCTTAAAATATGATTATTTGTGCTTGGTGTGCATCATTTAGGATAGTGTTCCCCTTTGGCAACTTTTTGCCAAGTCTAGAGCTCGCTTCTACAGCGTATGCCTGTTTGGACTCATCCGAACAAACGCTTGATTCGATTTGAGAATCATGTACCTACAGTGGATGTAATACCCCGAACTTTCGTTCTAGGGTATTATGGTAAATTCACCTAATAATGAAAACCCGAAACTTTTTCAAACTCTTATTATTATTTTTATTGTTTAATATCATGTATGAGTATGTGTATTTAATTTGGTTTCATTCTGACAACTTTGAAAAACCTGCTATTTTTGAAACTCGCTCTTTAGGGCTAAATTCCTACTAAAAATAATGAATCATAACTTGCAGGGGACTTTTTCTTGCCGCAATTAACATTCTAAAACTTTTATACAAAAATTGTTTTGTGAGCCCGAGACACAAAAAATATTCCTATTTTATCTTTACCAACTTACCTGTGAAATTTGGAACCTTTCTGGAGACATGAAAACCCTAGCGGGAGATTTCGGGAGATTTTGACAAAAATAGTATTTTCGTAATTTTTGAACTTTCCTACCATTCTTATATTTTTTAAATAATATTTAATTATATTTTATTTATTTAATAGGAGTGTGGGACCCACGAATCACTTTCGGGTCATTTCGATGTCACTTGACACTTTTCCGGTGCTTTGAACGTTTTTTATGATTTTTATGTATTTAGACTACTTTTATGTGATTTGTGTGTGTGACATGTGTCAATACCTTATTGTATGGACTTTTAAATTATATAATATAGTTTGATTGAATTAATTTATAATTATTTGTGTTATGATTGTTGGGTGGGCCTGTATGGCCAATCTAGATACCTTTTTGGCTTAATAATATTCTTAAATAAAGCCTATTGATGTATATGGGCCTTGGGCCCATTCCTAACCCATTAATAGTGTAAAATATAAGTTTTTGAGGGTTGAAAAAGTCATCCCTTTGATAGTTACGAATTTCAACAAAATAGAAACCCTAATCCTTCCCTAAACCTATTTATGAAAACCCTAAAGCTTTAGAAGTTTTCAAAACCAAACTCCATTAAAGAATAGAGTAAGCTCCATTAAACCTTCATCCGGGCACCGATCGCACTCGAGCAAGAATGGAGAATTGACGGGGACTCTGATTAGAAGAACATACTCCGAGGAGAGGACGATCCGACGACTTTCAAATTTGAATAAACTTTTGATTTTCATTAAAGTTCAAGAAACCTTGAGGTAAGTGCGCTTGATCCATCCTATACTTGTTTTTCTTCAAGATTTTGTTTCTCTTTCATTAGATAATGGTTGATACTCATTATAAATTAATTTCAACAATATTTATTTTATTCTTATTGGGTTGATCTTTATTTTGGGCCACCATGATGGGTTGGGCCATCGTCTATTTTGTACCTATAACGGATGATTATGTTCTTTATCATTTTCGTTGTATTTTCATAATTAAAATATTTTTATAATTATTTTTTCTAAATACCTCTGTGAATCTATTTTTCAAAACCGTTTAGTTTATATTTTTCTGATTTTTATTGATTAAGTTATGATTTTTCTAAGTTGTATGACTTTACCAAAAAACCCAGAATTTCAGATTTTACACGGTCCGATTCACTTGGGATTTCGATCTATATTTTTAACCTAAATATTTTTCTAATTATTTTTCATGGATACCTCTATCAATCTAGTTTCTAGAACCTTTGAGTTTATATTTTTCTGATTTGTATTGATTAAGTTATGATTTTTCAAACGTACTGGACTTTTCTGTAAAACTCAGAATTCCAGATTTTACACGGTCCACTTTACCTGAGATTTCGATCTATATTTTCAATCTAAATATTTTTCTAATTATTTTTCACAGATACCTCTATCAATCTAGTTTCTAGAACCTTTGAGTTTATATTTTTCTGAATTGTATTGATTAAGTTATGATTTTTCAAACGTGCTGGACTTTTCTGTAAAACCCAGAATTCCAGATTTTACACGGTCCACTTCACTTGAGATTTCAATCTATATTTTTAAACTAAATATTTTTTTTAATTATTTTTTATAGATACCTATATCAATTTAGTTTCTATAACCCTTGAGTTTATTTTTCTGATATGTATTGATTAAGTTATGAGTTTTTAAATATGCGAGACTTTTCTGTATCCCGGATCCTGTCCGGCCCAATTAATTAAGAGTTTTGACCTATATTTTGAATCTGAATATTTTTCTATTTATTTTTCCTAAAAACCTATATGAATCTAGTCTTTAAATCCATTGAGTTTATATTTTTCTAATTCATATTTATTTAGTTATGATTTTTATAATACAGTACATTTTTTGTAAAAAAATCTATTAATTGTTCGTGGTTCGGTCATGATTATTAACTATTAAGGTTTTAACCTTGTTGTTTGACTAAACCCTAGATGGTTTGACCTATACTTGTATGCATGGGGATCCCACCCATGTGTCTTGGATCTCTCATAGGGTTCGGCCAAGTGTCTTGGATCCCTTTTTAGGGTTCGACCTTGTGTCATGGATCCCTCATAGAGTTCGGCCATGGCGTGTTGGATTCTCTTACGATTTTCACTTATATTATTTATCGATGTTGATTGTGATATTTGGTCATGTCTTATTGACTATTATACCTAGATGGTTCGACTTATACTTGTATGCATGGGGATCCCACCCATGTGTCTTGGATCCCTCATAGGGTTCGGCCAAGTGTCTTGGATCCCTCTTTAAGGTTCGACCTTGTGTCATGGATCCCTCATAGGGTTCGGCCATGGTGTGTTGGATTGTCTAGTGATTTTCACTTATATTATTCATCCGTGTTGATCGTGACCTTCGATGATTGTTACATGTTATTCATGGTTAACCTTAATTCGTTCTCATATTATTACTCTTAATGATCATTGGTTCATTTTATATTTTTATTTAAATGTTAAATACATGTGTGCTTATATCATGTAACCCCAGTACATCTTGTTGTCATACCATGATCATCACGTCATTTCATATAAGGGGTGCATAAGGGAACGGGGTTGAAATATATTATATACGTTTATATTGGTTTTATCAATTAATCAGGGTTCGGTACCCTAGGGTGAAAGGCCCCAGACGTTATTATATCCTGCAGATGGGTCAATGAGACCGCTCCCAGTGCGGGAAGGAGATGGAGACCCTATGTTGTTATGGGTACTAGTTGCATTTGCATCCCGTACTTACTCATCTGCATTCATCCTCATATTCATGTCATCTTTATTATACGATTGAGATGCATACCTTGATTAAAAAAACTTGTATAGTATGATATCATACCATGCACACTGTTGTATTACTGGGCCTCGGCTCACGGTGCTACACCGATACCATTTTCAGATTTTGAGGAGCCGGGTACGTGAGATGATTTTGAGACGAAAGATTCCGGTGCATTCGAGGAGATCGGCGAGGATTTGGGAGTCGATCCCACACTTTAGAAAGTTGTATTTGATTATTTTATAACATTATTTATTTATTTTCACGGGCATGTAAGCCTTTGATTGAGAGTATGTTCTCACTTCCATCTCTTCACATTTAGTTGATTGATTGAATTATTTGAATTATAAATTATTTAAATTATTTGTTTCCTACATCTACTCTTCTTTTTTTTCTTAGTGGGTTTTCGAATGAACCTTAGTAGTCTAATTGACCTAATTGGACCACTAGGGGACATTCATGGATCACCTCTGGGTTCGGGTACGGGTCGATCCACGGATTTTTGGGTCGTATTTGGGTATCCAGATTCGGGGCGTGACAGTGGATCCTCCATTGAATCCTTTCCCATCTCTTTCCCCAACCGCCTCCCCAAGTACTACTACCTTCGTAATCATGGCAGTCGAGTGGCCTCTTATCAAGATGTTTGCCCCTAACTCGGCCAATCTGCCCACTTGCATTGTTCTACCACCTACTACGGCGGGAGAGTTTGAGATCAGGCCGCAAACGATTCAAATGCTGCCAACCTTTCGCGGTCTCCCAAGAGAAAACTCATATTCCCAAGAGAATTTCAACATGTCATCCTACTTTTCAAGAATCAGAACCTTGATGATGACAATGTATGTCTGCGAGTTTTCCCATTCTCACTCAAAGACCGAGCCTCAGATTGGCTCTACTCCTTACCCGTTGATTCAATCAGCAGTTGGAAAGAGTTAGTGGGAAAATTCATGTCTAAATTCAATCCCATGACTCGAACGAACCAGATGAAGCAATTCATCAAGGACTTCCGACAGAAGTCCGATGAGAAATTTTTTGAAGCGTGGGACAGATTCCAAGACTACCTGACTAAGTGTCCCCACCATAACATCGACAAGGGCAATTTTGTCCACATCTTCTACAAGGGACTTACTGATGTGTCCCGGACCATGGTAGAGTCAATGTGCCAAGAAAAATTCCTGCACCAAACTCCGACCGATGCATACAAATTCTTGGGAGAGTTAGGAGAAAACTCTCAACATTGGACGACTGACTCAGAGTTTAGTCGAGCCACTTCCGTCCAAAGGACAATCAAGGACATGATGCTACAGCTAATACTGAGCTTCGATCGGTCATTCAAGAGTTGAGCAAGTCAGTCTCGGCACTGGCTGTGTCAGTACAAAAGCCTACTCAACAATCTACCCCAGTCATGCATGTGGGACACGAGAGCCCTATGGAATCCTGCACCCTTTGTTTGCAACCCTCCCATACTACTAAGCATTGTCCTTTGAATGAATGATGGTCCACTCCTCTTCAGGATGAAGTTTGTGCTTTCAGCACATACAAACCACCAACTCAGAACTCGTATAGTCAATCTTATCATCCTGACACGAGAAACCACCCTAATTTCTCTTGGAGGCTTCAGTTTACTCAACCGCAAGCTCAACCTCAGCGTCAGCCTCAAGGCATGTATCCTCCTGGGTTTAATCAACCCAATAGGCAATTCAATCAGGGTCAGTTCCAACAGAGTCAATACCCATCTACTCAGAACCAGCAGTTCCAACAGGGTCAGTACTCTGGACAACCAAGGACATTGCAAAGTCAGCAAAGAGTCCCACAGACCTTTCAAAACCAACAAATTGTCCCCATTACTTCTCCATCCTACAACTATAATGCCCCGATGAGCTCTAGTCGAGAATTGGTGCCTCAGCTCCCATTAGCTGCCCCCCAACAGTCGGTCCCCAAATCCGGTATTGAGGACCTTCTAGCTCAACAATCTATGCAACGCCTAGAGCAACAGCAACAACAATCCATGCTTTGTCTAGAGCAACGCTTAGGTAACCTGGAAGCTGAGAAAGCTAAAGGCATCTTCCCTAGCCAACCCATCGTTAACCCAAAAGGAAATGCCAAAGGAGCAGTATATGAGATCGGTTCCCAATCTCAGAGCCAGAATGAGAACTGTCAAGGGGAGGTGCAAGCTGTAACCACCCTATGGTCAGGAAAAACTGTGGACATGGGAGTCCAACCACCGCCGGTGCCATCTCCAGCACCCATCACTCGTACAGAGGAAACTAGTACCAATCCTACCTCTGCTTCTTCTACCTCTGCACCAACATCAAATATCCCTGTGCAAAAATCTAAGGCTAAAGACAAATCCATTTGTCGAGTAAAGCCTCCCTTCCCGGACATACTTGTCCAAGATAAGCAGGATCAGCAATTCTCAGAGATCTTAGATGTCTTTAAAGACGTCTAGATCAATATCCCATTCCTTTCTGCTATCAAGCAAATCCCCTCATATGCCAAATTCCTCAAGGACTTGTGCACAGTCAAGCGGCGTACACATGTACCCAAAGCTGCCTTCTTGGCAGAAAAAGTTACCGCGTTCATTCAATCCAACAGTGTGATCAAACACAAGGATCCAGGTAGCCCAACTGTCTAATGCAAAATTGGAGACAATTTTAGCTGCACCGCCTTGCTAGATTTAGGGGCTAGCGTCAACCTCATACCGTTCTCGGTATATCAGCAGTTAGGACTGAAAGATATGAAGCCTACCAATGTCACCCTGAAATTGGCTGATCAGTCCATCAAGATTCCAAGAGGAATCATTGAAGATCTCCTAGTAAAAGTCACTGACTTTTATTATCCTGTGGACTTTATCATTCTCGACACCGAGCCATGTCAGGATAACCGCATTCCGGTCATCTTAGGCCGCCCATTCCTTGTCATCGCGAATGCACACATCGGGTGCCAGGTCGGAAACATGTCAATTGCTTTCGGAAACCTCAAAGCTGAGGTCAATATCTTTCGTTTAATGCAACAGGATGCCGATCGCGATGTGGCCGACGAAATGTGTGCCATTGAGAGTCTAATCCCAGACTCCACTGAAGATATTCTTAAACAGTGTCTAGCACACTTTGGGGTTGACTTTGCAACAGAGTCAGCCATTTCTGATCTCAACAATCTTTTGGAGACAGCTCTATTGATAGATACCCCGCTCCACTCATTGAGTTCGAGCCTTTTATAACCATGGCCAGAGAACCTATCCTTCCTTTACCTACCAAGGTAAAACCTCTTCTATCCGTGTCTTCTGAGACACATTCTTCTACAACATCTGCTCCAAAATTGGAGCTCAAGCCTCTTCCCACAAATCTTTCCTATGCTTATCTTGGTCCTAAGGAAACCTACCCTGTGATTATTGCTTCCGCTTTGTCTGCGAGTGAACGTAAGAAACTTTTTGAGTTGCTCAATGTGCACAAATCTGCGATAAGGTGGACTATAGAGGATATTCGTGGCATAGACCCCTTGGTGTGCCAACATCACATCTATCTCAAGGATGAATCTAAAACCTCTCGAGAGCACCAGAGGAGGTTGAACCCCGTCTTGAAGGATGTAGTCCTGGACGAGGTCCTTAAACTGTTAGATGCGGGTATCATTTACCCCATCTCCGATAGAAAATGGGTGAGTCCTATTCATGTCGTCCCTAAAAAGGTAGGATTCACAGTTGTGGAAAATAAGAACAAGGAAATGGTCACCTAGCGCCTGAAGAAAGGGTGGAGAGTCTGCATCGATTGCAGACGACTCAACACTAACACTAGAAAGGACCATTTTCCTTTACCTTTCATAGACCAGATGTTGGAGAGATTAGCAGGTCACTCCTATTACTATATCCTTGATGGTTACTCAGGGTATAATCAAATACCCATCGCCCTTGAGGATCATGAGAAGACAACTTTCACTTGTCCCTTTGGCACTTTTGCCTACAAGCGCATGCCCTTTGGCCTCTGCAATGCACCCGCGACCTTTCAAAGGTGTATGATGAGCATATTCTCTGACATGGTGGAAAGATTCATCGAAGTCTTTATAGATGACTTCTCAGTCTTTGGGTCATCCTTTGATGACTATCTCAACCACCTAGGGCTCGTACTTCGACGGTGTCAGGACAAGCGACTTGTCCTCAATTGGGAGAAATGCCACTTCATGGGAAAGAAGGGCATAGTTCTAGGACATGTCATTTCCCATCAGGGGCATTGAGGTCGACAAAGCTAAAATTGATATCATCTCGACCTTGCCCATTCCTAAATCCGTGCGTGACATCCGATCCTTTTTGGGACACGGAGGATTCTATAGGCGATTCATAAAGGACTTCTCTTAAATCTCTTGACCTCTGTCCCATCTTCTGGCTAAAGATAGTCCTTTCGATTTTAATGCCGACTGTGTCAAGGCATTTGAGCGTCTCAAATCTGAGCTCACTACTATACTCATTATCCGTCCCCCGGACTGGACTCTACCTTTTGAGGTAATGTGCGATGCTTATGACTACGCTTTAGGAGCCGTTCTAGGGCAGAGAGTTGACAAAAGGTCACACGTGATCTACTATGAGAGCAAAACTCTTAACTTTGCCCAAATGAATTACTCCACCACTGAGAAAGAACTCCTGGCGGTAGTCTTCGCCCTTGATAAATTCTGTCAATACCTCTTAGCCACTAAGGTGGTCGTGTACACTGATCATGCAGCCCTTCGTTATTTCATGTCTAAAAAGGAAACCAAGCATCGATTAATTCGATGGATTTTCTAACTGTATGAATTCGACCTCGAGATCAAGGATAAGAAAGGAACTAAGAATGTAGTGGTTGATCACTTGTCTAGATTGACTTTAGAGTCATCCTTCGACACCCAGCCCATCCCTGAAACCTTTTCAGATGAACAACTATTCGCTATCTCCGTTAATCCATGGTATGCTAACATTGTCAACTACCTTGTCACTGAAGAAATGCCTTCCCACTGGTCAAAACAGGACAAAAGCCAATTCCTAGCAAGAGTTAAGTACTACTCTTGGGATACCCTTATTTGTATAAATACTGTCCTGACCAGATCATTCGTCTCTGTGTCCCTGAGTTGGACCAACTCAATATCTTGTCCTCGTGTCATGACCAACCTTGTGGTGGTCATTTCAGTACTAAGAAGACTATAAAAAAAGTACTACAATGCGGATTCTACTGGCCCACATTATTTATAGATGCCTACATCTACAGCAAAACCTGTCCTAATTGCTAGCATCTAGGCCGCATCTCCCAGAGGAACATGATGCCCCTAACTCCCATCTAGGTCGATGAAATATTTGACATCTAGGGCATCGACTTCATGGGCCCCTTTCCGGTTTCCTATGGTTTTGAGTACATTCTCCTTGCGGTAGACTATGTCTCCAAATGGATAGAAGCCATTCCCACCAAGACCAATGACCACAAAGTAGTGGTCAAATTCCTAAAGGAGTTCATCTTCGCCCGATTCGGTGCCCTTAAGGCCATCATTAGTGATGGGGGCACCCATTTCTGCAATAGGATATTCAAGAAATTAATGAAAAAGTATGGGGTAACCCACAAGGTTGCCCTAGCTTATCATCGGCAGACTAGTGGTCAAGTAGAGGTTTCTAATCGTCAGATCAAGTAGATCCTAGAGAAGACAGTCAATACCACACGTAAAGATTGGTCTACTCGTCTCACTGATGCTTTATGGGCGTACAGAACTGCCTACAAGACACCACTCAATATGTCTCCCTATCGTCTGGTCTTATGGAAACCCTGTCATCTTCCGATAGAGATTGAACATCGTGCCTTTGTGGGCCATTAAGAAGCTTAACTTCCACCTAGAAACCGCAGGGGAGGAGAGGAAACTTCAAATGAATGAGTTAGAAGAACTCAGAAATGATGCCTACAACTTGTCCATGAATTACAAAGCAAAGATGAAGTGGATACATGACAAGAGCATCCTGAGGAAAGAGTTCCATCCAGGACAGAAGGTCCTTCTTTATAATTATCGTCTTCATCTCTTCCCTGGGAAACTGAAATCTAGGTGGACCGGTCCTTATACGATCACAACAGTCACACCCTTTCGGCAATCCCTATTGAGGATCCCAAGGATTACTCCTCTTTTCAGGTCAATGGGCAGCGTCTAAAATAGTTCCATGAACTTGACGTATTGTTCATTCAGACTTCTGAGATTGATCTCATCGATCCTGTCTATGTCGACTGATGATCCACTCAGTCTCCTATGCTCAACTTGGTTGGGGGTGCCTGTCACCCCCGTTGTGTCTGGTTGAAGACATAAAACTTAGCACTTTCGGAAAGGCAATTCCGATATTCCTAGAGTCACATGCATTGCATTTATCACTACTATTATTTTCTGCCCATGCAGGTACCATCACTCTCACACTACTCTGGTACTTTCCACTGTTGATATCCGACAGAATTGGTAACACCCTTCCTTCACACTCGCATCATGAACCGATCATTTTCATTATGTGTTCCGATCATAAGCACTGAGGACGGTGCAATATTTTGGTTGGGGGTGGGTACTTTACAAAAAAAAACTCGTGTGAATTTCAAAAAAAAAAAAAACCAATGAGAAAAATGGGAGAAAAGATGTATTTTGTGATGATTTTCGACTATTTTCAAGGTGTCTTTTGTTGATTTTAGCAGTGTTTTCAAAAATCGTTACAATGATGAGTCAAAACTCTTCGCAAAGTCTATTTATTGAAAAGGATGTCTACGTTGAGAAATCACTTATTAGCTCTTAGTTCAGTTTGGAAGAATACTACAGTGGAGTTAAACTGTTGGAAAACTCAGATTCAGCAAGAATTTTTCACAAATCAACATCAGAACTATCTGTAGTTTGGACGATCTAGAGATCTAAGAAGAACAACTATGGAGACCTAACCCAATGAGCGTTTGAGCCTCTCTTCACTTCTGAGGAATATAAATAACTCTGAGTCACAAGATGACTCACCTTTTTTTTCCAGTCCCCAACTATTCCCTTGTAAGATCTCATTAATCCTTGCTTTGGTCATAGAACTTGGAGCGACGTCAAAGATGGATCATTACAAAAAGAACCTTCTCTCTATCCATTCGAAACATCACAGATGAAAGTGTAAAACCTAAAAAATGATATAGGCCATCTTTCTACCCAAAATTAGACATTTTTGGCTTACCTAACATCTACACCATTAGAAACCCTCTTGAGCCTTATGATAAAAGCCTTTTCTTCATAACCCATCAACCAAATCCAATCCCCAAAATAAACACAACTCAAACACCTACTTCTGAGAGGGATAAAAGAATTTCTGGTAGGATCACACCATAAAGAGAAAGCAAGAAAAGAAAAGAAAGACAAGTGGATCAAGCAAAAAAGAAATATGAAAAGAAAAGAAAGAAGGAAATAAAAGAGAGATAGAAAAAGAAAGTTAGTATAACAGAAGAAGTCAAGAAGATGAATAAGTGAAAAAGATAGAAGAAAGAGAGATCAAGGAATTGGTGTCACCACCCTCGGGAAATGCTGCAAGGAACAGTGAGATACCCTCTCAGAACCGTCGAATCCCTGAAGACCCTCATCTTTCTAACCTTTTCCTAAGCCTCTATACAACCCAGGGCAAGACCTATTTGATTCTAGGATAGCACCATCACAGAATGTGGAGAATGGAGAAGAGAGAAACTATAGAGTTTGATCCGACACTCCTGAGTAAAATGACATTCCAATCATGAGATCTTTTGACTCTTCTGTGTCCTCAGTTCTAAATGATATATGTGAGATATTCCCAGTTTCAGACATCTATCTCCTCACATATAACTTGAGAGAAAAGAATAAAACCAATTCTGTGTGATTCACTTCTGAGTGGTATACAAGTGAGAATTGAGGTCGAGGTATATAATCTTGTAGGTGATCAGAGAATCTGACTGCCAGATAGGGATGATGTTAAGAACACACACACGCTGAGTCTGAGTAATCTTTTGCTCGAATATCCACTAGTAGATGTGCTACATTTTACTGACTAAGTTATAATTTCTGAATGATCACTTGCACCCTTGAGATGAACTGACAAAACGAGTTTTTTTCGAGTAATGAGAACAAGTTTTCAGCACATACGAGGCCCTTCCAAGGTCATGTATTTCGCACTAATTGCAAAGGATTAGCAATATGCTGGTTGGGGGTTGTGATATTCACTCAAAAGTGCTTATTTTAAGTAATTATCCTTCTAGCGTTATCACACTCTCTTACGTAAAATTACCATAATTATCAACTTTTCTACGTAAGAGTTTCTTCTGTTGCATAGAACACACTTTTCTGGTCAAAATTGTATATTCGCATGCATTCATGCACATTTATTTGACCCACATGCGAAGTCATTCTGATTACGCAATTTTTTTATCGCAGGAGCACTAATCGGATAATCCTGATGGAGTGCGGGCCCACAATCAACATCAGAGCCTTTGATCAGAGCATAGAGAGCCAGTAGACTTAGACAAGAGAATGAAGGCCAAAGACGGAAAAAGTTGGAAGATCAAAAGAGTCGAGAGACAACCAAGAGAGAAGGAGAGAAGAACCCTCTAAGAAGAGACCAAGGAGATTAAAGCTTATCAACTAACAAAAGACAAGGACTTGCTCAGTTGGTAAAGCATGTAGAAGACCAAGTCAGGGACCAGGGTTCAAGACCCTCTGTTAGCATTTTATCTCCATTTTGTGTAATTTTCTATCTCCTATCTCAAAACCGTCAACCATCTTATCCTCTATCCCTTTGCAATCTCTCAATCCTATGGCCTACCTTGGCTAATCTCCATCAGCTGATGATATGTCCGATCATCACCTTCCACTTTTACCATTCGATCGTCAGTAAAGCATCCGATTATTCCTCCTATCATCCATGTCACCATCTTAGAAATCTAATGGCCCTCTCATTCCATGTTCATGGGCCAACGCTGAGCTAGAATACCAGCCCATTATCGGTGAGCCATTTATTGGACCCCACATCCTTGCTTAATTTAGGGTGGGCCCCACGGTTCTTAAGCAAATCCTTTTTTCCCACATCCTTGCTAAAATTATATTCTTTTTCAAAAAAAAGAATTTTCTAAAATGGATTGAAGGTTTCCAAAAATAAAATGGTTTCTAAAAAAAAAAAATAATAAAAAGAAAAAAAAAAAGAGAAAAGAGAATAGGGAGAAGAAGGAAAGAAGGGGAATGGAATTAGAAACCGTGGGTTTCTAGCATGGGAACCCACGGTTTCTATATAAAGGGGAGCTTAGACCGTCCCCATCTTCTTCTTCCCCACGTTTCCTCTCTTGAGTAAAACGCCTCCCATCTCCATCTTGCTTCCACGTTCTTGCAAAGGTTCTAAATACTTTGCCGCCTTCTGCACCAGCAGCTGTTGCACCGCCCCCCTCATCAAATCACGACCAGCGCCTACACCCTGCTGGAGAGGAACCTTCCCCTTGCCGCCTCTCTCACCACACTGCCCTATCATCTCTAGCAGCCGCCATTCTCATCCCTCTCTCCCTTCTAGTTGCATGAATGTCTCTCACCACCTGATCCATAACCAGTCAGCCACCTACTGCAACTCTCTCCTCCACGTTGCTGACTCCAAGCAATACCGGTTCCCTAGTTCTCTGGGCGTGCCAAACGGCTAGCAACCTCTACTCTTCAAGCCATCCTCATAAAAAAAAAAAAAAAGAGAAAACAAAAACCAGAGAAAAAAAATGAAGAAGAAAGGGGGAGGGGAAGCCGTACCTTCCATCTCCTTGTGGCTGGATTGCCTGCCACCACTGCTCCATTACACCCATGCCTCCTCCTTGTTGTCCTCCTCCTGAACGTCCGCTACACCCATCGATTGGATCTGCCTCCCCTCTACTTGTGGGTGCGCATCAGCCCTCATGCTAGCTAGGACGTCTTCACCTCTCTCCCTGCTCTTTCTCTCCTCACAAAAAAAAGGCAAATAGAAAAAAAAAGAGAAAGGGAAAGAGAAGAAGAAGAAAAGAGGAGAGAAAATCGTACCTTTCACCAACGTGCTCCACCATCTTCTCACCTTTTTGATGCCCTCCATCCTCATCTTCAGTACAGTCACGGTTCATGGAAACTGTCAAACCTCCAAGGTCGTGGCTACCCACCTTCTCCATGTGTGTATGCGGGTAAGATCTCTCTCTCTCTCATAATCTTCTTCTTTTTCATTCTAAGAAACCATACCATCCTAGGTAAGTTTCACTTTCTCGCTCTTCTCTTCTATATTTCTCTCTCTACCCCTCTTTTGTTTTTCTCTCTAAAAACCCTCATTCTCTCTCTAGGTCATTTTAGGTCTTTTTTCATTTTCTCTCTCTAGACTAGCTCTCTCTCTCTAAAGTTTCTTGTTTTCCTTTTCTCTCTCTAGCATCATCATGATTTTTTTAGGTTAATTTTTATGGCTTTCTAGATTGTTTTTGAATTTAATTTGATTTTGTAAGAACTCATTGAGGATGAATAAAATTGTTATTTTTGCATTTGTTAGTTTACTTTTGTGTTTTTGGTTGTTTGTGGCAATTTCTCTCTCTAAAAATCACTAAGCATGTTTTAAATCGCTTCACCATTCTCACCCCACCACAATTTCTGATATTAATCCATCATTTCATGTTCATGAATCGCGCGAACTAACCCCGAGTGCAGATTGAATTCCTATACAAAAGTTCATATTTTACAGGATTAAAAATCGGATCAAATTACAAATGTGTTGATTCTAGGATTTCCAAATCCAACGACGTGGAAAAATCCTACTTTCAAGCGTACACGATCATTAACTGACAAATTAGCAGTTACTCAGATGACTCATATTGTCAACCGTCTGATTCTTGCTGTCTCTGTCTTTTAGGTTATTTTGTCAACCACTACACCTTTGAAAGTAGGTTATTTTCGCATCGTTGGTTACGGAAACCCTAACTTCAACACATTAGTAATTTATCCGAGATATTTAACCTGTAAAATGAGCAATTTTGCGTAGTGGCTCGTGTCGGAGATCCGCACTCAGGGTTAGCGCAAAGAGAAAACATAAAATGAAGGATTTCTTGGCTTGAAATTAGAGGAGAGAGAGATGGAAATTGGGATTAAAACATTATTTTTTTATTCTAGAGAGAATTTTTCACAGAAATAAGAGCATTAACACAAAAATAAATTGGGAAATGAACTAAAATAACTTTATTAATTAACGAAAAGTTCTTACAAACATGAGACAAGAAACAAAACCTAATTAGAAAGCATGTGAAAGAGATATTAAGATAGAGAGAGAAAATAAAAAGAGAGATAAAGTGGAGAGATCTAGAGATAGAGAATGTTAGAGAGAGAAAAGACTAGAGAGAAAAGAGAGAACTAGATGGAGAAAGCTAGAGAGAATTTCCTAACCTTTGAAATTCTCTTATTCCTTGGTGGTGCTTGGGCAGTCACGGCTTGGAAGAGGCAAGCTTGCTGCCTCGGGGTGCTCCTACTTGAGGGGTTGTAGGAACTTTTGGGAGGAGCAGGTGGAGCAACTGATATTCGCTTAAAATTGCGTATTCTCCACTGTTATCTTCTAAGCGTTATCACACTCTCTTACGTAAAACTGCTATAATTATCTACTTTTCTACGTATGAGTCTCTTTCATTGCGCAGAACACACTTTTCTTGACGAAATGGTATATTTGCATGCATTAAACGCATTTCTAAAAGTCTAGGTATAAAGACATTATGATCAAGTCTCATTACGTGCTCTTCTCTTGCAGAAAACTTGATCCGGCTATTCTTGAGACTTGCGGGCCCACGATCAACCACATAAGCCTAATATCAAAGCTTAAAGAGCCAACATGCTATGACTAGAAGATACATGCCAAGTTAGGGTCAAGTCAGAGGATCACGAAGCCAGTCCAAAGAACCAAAAGAGATGGAGAGCTGATGACCAAGAGACGGACCAAAACAGTCAAAGCCACATGAAATGAGAAGAAAATGATAATCTGCTCTGCTGGCGAAGCCTGAGAAGAGAACATATTGAAAACTAGGGTTCCAGACCCTCTGCCAGTAGTTATCTCTATAGTCTGTAGAGTTTTCTCTCTCATCTCTCCTATTTCTCTCTCATCTCCCTTCATCTCCCTATACATTACCACCTAATCTCAGATCTACTGGCCTAACCTCAGAACTCCTGCTCGTTGGCTCTATTTCATCTCCCTTAGCTTTCTGACCGTAGGATCTTCCATCGGACCGTTGGATCTTCCACCGAACCGTTGGATCTCTCTAGATCCGTTGATCTACCAATCTGGGTCCCAATCTAGTCACCATCCATCCGATCGTCATCAAATTGTCTATCACATCATCTTGTGAGATGATGGACATCATCAATCCATGTGGGCCAATAGACGGGCCCATCATCATCGACCCATGACCCAGCCGTTTAGTAGACCCCGTGAATTTTAAAATAATTCAAATTAAATTTTAAAAAAATGCGGGGGGGGGGGGGGGGTCCACTAAATGGGGAAATCCCCCAAAGAAAGTGATTTAAAAAAAAAGAAATATATATATATATATATTTATTTTTAAAAAACCCCATTTTCCATTAAAGGAAAGTGGGAGGTTTATAAAGGACGGGAGAAGGGTTCGTTTGAACCCTAATCCCGAACCCAATCCCTCTCTTATCTCCTCCTATCCTTCTCCAAAACCCCCTTCTCCTTATTCCCCTCTCCTTCGGCCCCATTTATCTTCTTCTTCTTTTTCATCTTCTTCTCACGGAGTTGCTGGTTTGCAACTCCGGCCGTCTCCGCCTTCTTCTTCTTCCTTTCTTCTTCTCTTCCTCTTCCTTCTTCTCTTTCTTCTTTTCTTCTTCTTCTTCTTCTTCTTCTTCTTTCTCTTCTTCTCTTCTTCTCTGGTGAGCTGTTTGAGCGCCCTCATCTTCTTCTTCTTCTTCTTTTTCTTTCCGCTGCTACCTGCGTGCAGCACCTCCGCCTGCAACTCTGGTCAGCCAGCATCTTTTTCTTCATCCACCAAAGCAGGCAACCTCCCAACGGTCAGCAAGGTTTGTAGGGAACCACCACCACGTCGTCATCTCCTCTACCCTCATTAGTAGCACCGCCTGCTACCCTCACTGGTTTCACGGCCACGAATTCCAACCGCCCTGCTCTTCTTGGGTGAATCTGAAAGTCCACAGGTGCTACACGTCATCTTCTCCAAGAGGAGATCTTACTAGAACCCTGCAAGTGGTCCGATTAGATCTTCCACCCTCTTCTCAAGCCGCCTCAACTTTCCAAGATCCCGACCTACTGCATCAATGTGTTGCTCTTGACGTTCAACTTGTTATATGCTGCACCTTGGCCATGAATCTCACCCCTTTGAGAACCTTGAGCTCCTGCCTCCGTGGACCACCTTCTCCTATAAGGCCAGCAATGTCAAGTGCTTCCTTCTCATCCACCATCGTTTCTCCTTCCATCCTCCTTGGCTGAAGTCTGAAGTACACCCACAAGTGCAGCACCACGTGGAACACTTGAGCCAACCTCTCCTCAAGCCATATAGCCACCACCTCCGGCATCAATCTCTACTTTCAGCAGGTACATGGTGGGTTTCTTCATCTTCTTTATCACTTTCTCTCTTAGTTTCTCTTCCTCTCTCTAGAATGGTTTGTACTTTTTTTCTCTAGTTTTCTTTCTCTCTCTACTTTTCCTCTCTTGCACCCTCTTTCTCTTCTGGGTTTGGTCTATTTCTCATCCTTCTCTCTCTATATCTCACTTCTTTAACAACATTCTAGTTAATTAATTAGTTATTATGATTTTATTAAATCAAGCATTGTAACTTTAAATTATTATAAGTTGATTGGAATATCATTGTTTTCATTCTCGTTTGATTATCTTCACTTATGATTTCTAGTGATTTACAATGGTCACTCCAAAAAGTCTTGTTTTAATCCCAAGTTCCATCTCTCTCATCTCTCCACCAATTTCAAGCTAAGAAATCTGTCAGTTTATGTTCTCTTTTTGCGCTAACTAACATCGGAGTGCGGATCGACATCCGACAAGAATCCCTATACAAAAGTTCATATTTTGCAGGATTAAAATTCGGATCAAATTACAAATGTGTTGAGATTAGGGTTTCCGTAACCAACGACGCAGAAAAACCCTACTTTCAGCAACACCTTGCACAGCTAGGAGTTTGCTGGTGTAGGTGTTTTACGCTAGTTGAGGCGCACGGCTTGATGCTTGAAGACGAAGGAGAAGGTGAAGACTGTCCATGGAGAGCCCGAGCATGTGGAGAACACCAAACCCACTAGCCTCAATGGTGAAGCTGTGAAGAAGAAACCAGTTGTAGACCTGCACTTTAGGAGAGTGCAGATCGGCGATTTAGTGAGGGAGGAGCACGGGTTTGCTACGGAGGGAGCAAACAGGAGAACCTCCAGTCAGGCCAGCAAGGGGAGGCGCTAACAGGTGGCGCGTTTGGAGATCGTGGCTGCTAGGGTGGAGCGACTTGTAGGGTGTGCAACCATGAGAGACGCTGGGAGAGATGAAGGCGGTGAAGAGTGGTGTGGGAGGATGAACCTTGCTGGTTCAGTAAGCAAGGAGGAGGCGCACAGGCAGGGGAAATTGCCGGGGAGAAGTGTGTGAGAGAGACGGCTTGGTGGAGGCGAGGCAGACGGACGCAGGCGACGGAGGAGCAGCAGCAACAACAGTGGGTTGCAGATCTTGCAACCAGGAAGGATCTGTGTTGCTGCCCATGGGATGCACAGCATATAGGCGGAGGGAAGAGGCGGTCGTGCAGGTGGGAGAAAAGAAGAGGAAGAAGAAAGGAAGATGGTTGGAGTTGCAGACCTACAACTTCGGCGAGAAACACTACGAAGAAGAAGAAGAAAAAGAAGAAAAAGAAAACCCAAGAGAAGAAGAAGAAGAAGAAGAAGAAGAAGAAGAGGTAGAGGAAGTGCAGGCAGACCTGCAACTTAGAGTTGCAGGTCGTGGTGGAGGCGGTAGAGGAGGTGGTCTGGCGGAGCCACCTGCACGTGGGTCAGCAACGTGAAGGGCGGCCGGGTTGCTGGCGGACGGAGCAGCAGGTAGAGGAGCAAAGTCCGAAAGGAGATAAGGAAAAGACAGAGAATAAGGAGGAGGCGGCTCGAGTTGCTGCCTGCAACTCCGGCGAAGGAAAAGATGAAGAAGATGAAGAAGAGGAGGAAGAGAAAGAAGAAAAAGAAGGAGAAGAAGGAAAGGAAAATGTTGGGGAAGGTTTTGGGGAAGGAAAGGAAGAATAAGGAGGGGGATTAGGGTTTCAAAGAACCCTTATCTTCCTTTTTAAAAAGCTCCCACTTTCCTTTAATGGAAAATGGGATTTTTTTGAAATAAAAAATAATTTTAATTTTAATTTTTTTTAAACCATTTCTTTGGGGGATTTCCCCATTTAGTGGACCCCCCTACATTTTTTTAAAATTTAATTTGAATTATTTTGAAATTCACGGGGTCCACTAAATGGCTGGGTCACGGGTCGATGATGATGGGCCCGTCTACTGGCCCACATGGATTGATGATGTCCATCATCTCACAAGATGATGTGACAGACAATTTGATAACGATCGGATGGATGGTGATTGGATTGGGACCCAGATTGGTAGATCGACGGATCTAGAGAGATCCAACGGTCAAAAAACTCAGAGAGATAGGCCAGAGCCAACGGGCAGGAGTTCTGAGGTTAGGTCAGTAGATCTGAGGATCAGGTGGTGATGTATAGGGAGATGAAGAGAGGTGAGAGAGAAATAAGAGAGATGAGAGAGAATATTCTACAGACTATAGAGATAATAGCTGGCGGAGGCTCTGGAACCCTAGTTTTCAATATGTTCTCTTCTCGAGCTTCGCCAGTAGAGTAGATTATCATTTTTTTCTTATTTCATGTGGCTTTGACTGCTTTGGTCCGTCTCTTGGTCATTGACTCTCCATCTCTCTTGGTTCTTTGGACCGGCTCCGTGATCCTCTGACTTGACCAGTACTTGGCCTATATCTTCTAGTCATAGCATGTTGGCTCTTTAAGCTTTGATATTAGGCTTCTATGGTTGGTCGTGGTCCCACAAGTCTCGAGAATAGCCCGATTGCGTTTCCTACAAGAGAAGCACGTAATGAGACTTGATCAAAACGTCTTCATATCTAGACTTCCAAAAAATGTGTTTAATGCATGCAAATATACCATTTCGTCTAGAAAAGTTGATAAATAGAGTAGTTTTACGTAGGAGAGTGCGATAACGCTAGAAGAATAGTTGCTTTAAATAGCACTTTTAAGTAAATATCACAACCCCCAACCAGCATATTGCCAATCTTGGCAATTAGTGCGAAATAAATGAGCTTAAAAGGGCTCTGCACATGCTGCACAGTTTTTCATATTAACTAAGGGAAAACACTGTTCATGAAATCATCGAATGGATGTAGAAGTAGTTATAGGCTAGCAAAGAGTTGAAAAGTTTTGGCAAGATTACAGACTGATAATCATGACCCAAAATAGTCAGACTCTGTGTGTGTGTATGCTCAACGTTCTCATCTTCTGACAGTGAAGATTTCCAGATCATCTATAAGTGCTAATGACTCGACCTCAAATCTCACTTGGAAAACTCTCAGAAAAAAATAAATCACTCGTCAGTGGTTTATTTCTTTTCTCTCAATTTATATGTGAGGAGATGTGAAAGCAAAGATCTCACATATGTCTTATTTGAAGGAAAGACATTTTTAATAGAAGAAGATCTCATGATTGGAATACCACTTCACTCGGGAACGTCAGATCAAACTCTATAGCTTCTCTTTCTCCAATCTCAACATTTTATGATCGTGCTATCCTAGAATCAAGTAGGACTTTCCTGGGTTGTAATGAGGCTTAGGTCGGGTATAGAAAAATAAGGGATATAAGATTTCAAAGATCTTGAGAGGATATCTCCATTTTCTTGCATTTCTCCTGCGGTATAGCACCATTATCTGGTTCTTTTTCCCCTCTTTTTTTTGTATTTTTGTATTTTTTTCGATATTTCTGAGACTGCTCAAATTCTTTTCAACTATTTTTTATACTTTCTTTCCATATTTTGTTTCAGCTTGAGCCACTTTCTTTTCCTTTTGATTTTTCTTCTCTACTTTTCTTTTCACGGTACACCGACATCAGTTATTCTTTTGTCCATCTCAAAATAAGGGTAGCTAGTCATACTTCGTAGCTAGACTGGATTTTAGGTTGACGGGTTTACAAAGAAAAGGCTTTTATAGAAGGGCTCAAGGGGTTTCTAGTGAAGTATAATTCAGGTGAGTAAAAAGGCTGAATGGTTCAAAAAAATGGCCTAAATCATTTTCTAGGGTTTGCACTATTATGTATACTGTCTTGACTAGATATAGAGAAGGTTTTGTCGTAATAATCCAATGTTAATGTCGTTCCGAGTTTTATGATCGAAGCAAAAGATAATGAGATCTCTCAACGAATATTGTGGGCATGAAGAATAGTGAGTCATCTTGTGACTCAGATTTGTTGTATAACCCTCTGAAATGATTAAAGGCTTGAAAGCTCACTGGGTTAGGTCTCCACAATTCTTCTCACAGGATCTTTAGAGTTTCCAAACTTAGGATGACTCTAATGTTGATAGTGTACAATTGTGCCGAATCTGAGTTTTTCTAAGTTTTCAAAACTGCTGTAGCCACGCTTGACTTGACTCAAAGCTAACCTTTAACAAAAATTGTCATCCTCAATACTGACTTAACGGAGGTTTTCAGTTAATCAAAGTCAGGGTATTTGACACATTTTTGAAATTCTAGAAAACTTTGGAAAACATCGAAAACCACCCAAAAACAAGAATTTTTTTTTTATCAAAATAAAGACATGAGTTTTGGTAAATACCCACCCCCAACCAAAATATAGCATCGTCCTCGCTGCTCATGACCGGGACATAAAATGATGAAAAATCGGTGATGATGATGCAAAGGATTAGGGAGGATGTTACCAATTCGGCAGAAACTCGACAGTGTGTGGTACCTGATGATCGGAAGAATGAATGTACTTATATTTCCAGAGATATAATAGTAATAACAAATACATGGAACTCATGTACTCTAGGAATACCGAAATTGCCTTTCCAAAAGCGCTAAGTTTTACGTCTTCAGCCAGACATGACGGGGGTATATCAAGTACCCCCAACCAGGTTAAAACTCACGGAGACTGAGTGGATCTACAGTCTTCCTGACACCTAAGGTGGAACAAAGACAGTTATCCAATCCCTTGTCTAGGTATACCTGTTTAGAATAGGTCTTTCTCAGTGTAGACTGAGAGAAGGACAATAAGCTCTCTAAGTAGTCCCGCAAAAACATTTAGTTCAACGGGGAAGATGGAAGCTTCTTAGTAAAGACTGAGAGGGGAGTAGTGGAGGGTTCTCTGATCGTGGTTAGCAGAGCCGCAAACTCATTGAGTTTAGCGGGAAGGTATCTGAATGGAGCAAACTCCTACAGATCAGTAAAAGCATAATTGTTGGACTCCGAGATGAAGTCAGGTGCAAAGTGTTCTTGACACTGGGAGAGTTTTTCCTCAGAAGAGTCCTGAATTTGACTCTGTACAGCACATGGGTCATCAACAATATCGACGTAGGGTGGCGGGTGAAAACTGTTGACCTCTTCCTCGAGGTTTTCTAATGTGATAGGGATGTTCCAATCCCTGCACTCAATATGTTCATCCTCGGTGAAGAACAATAGATCTAGGACAGCTAGAGTCTCATATTCTAGAGATGGATCAATGGTAGGAATGTCTACCTCCAGTGCAGAGGCAGAATCATGATATATAGAGATGGACATGGGTATCTCTGTGCTCGGTTCAGAAGTGGCTGCATGTAAGGGCACTAGAAATGGATACTCTGGCTCATCACTCTTGTGGTACACTCCAGTGGAGGTCAGGAATGCTAGATCTAGGACAGTTAGGCTCCTACGATCTAGACACAGCTCAGTGTCAAGAATATCGCCTCCTTATTATGAGGCAGCAGAGGTATAGTGAAGAAGAGACTTCTCTGGGAGAGGTTCAGGATTTGGTACTTTTAAGGGTATCAAAAATGGATACACTGGCTCCTCAATAATTTGGTTCGATCTAGGAATGGGAACAATTTCTATGTCTTCTTTGCAATTCTGGTATTGGATCCAAGGTAGCGAATCTGCCTCATAGATGGTGGTCATGTCATTCTCCTCTGGATAAGCATTAGGTTGACCGGGGTAGTTGACTTCCACACTCTTAGACTCTAATTGACCTAGACGATGGTCTAACCTCTCCATGGAATGTTGTTGTTGGATGATATACTGAGAGAGAAGATCTTCTAGACCGGGTGTAACAGCAGACTATGGCGGTTCAGCTAAGGGAAACTGTTGTGCCAACTCTTGATAGTAGTCCAAAGGATTATGACAATGGTAGGCCGGTAGTGAGTCTAAGACTGGCTACTTACTCTGGTAATCTTGATGAGTCCACTGTTGACCAAAATATTCAGTCTGTGGATCTAGCTGGTACTGCGACAACGAGAATTGCCAGTCATACTTTCTATTGGGTTGATGAAACCCGGAAGGATAATTATCCTGTGGAAGTTGCTGCTAGAGAAAATGTTGTTCCCAATCAAAGCTATGGTGACTCCTATTGGCCGGATAATAAGTGTTATCATAGGAAGTCTACATTGGAGATTGAAATGTATTGAAAGTACAGACATCTTTCTCAACAGGAGGGTAATATCCTAGAGATTGTGCACAGGTTGCTGGACCGAGACAGCAAGGGCGGAGACCGATTTGGTAAGTTCCTGAATTAGGGATTGTAGCTCGGGGTCACCCTTTGCCTCACAACCCATAGAAGTCCGTTGGACTGGAGTGTTACTACTGCACACAGAATTGGTATTCCAATGTTGGGAGTTTTCACATAGTTCTCTTAAGAAAATGTAGGCTTCTGTTGGAGTCTTGTGCATGAATCTGCCTTGGCACATCAACTCTAGTAGAGTTCTAGACTCATCAGTGAGTCCTTTATAGAACATGTGGACTAGACTCCCCTTATCAAAATTATGATGGGGACATTTAGTGAGAGTGTCCTAGAACCTGTCCCATGCTTCATGGAATCATTCATTCGACCTTTGTCGGAAGTCTTGGATGATCTGGTTCATCTCGTTTGTCCTTGACATGGGATAAAATTTGAATACAAACTTTCGAGCTAGTTCGTCCCATGTGGTAATCGAATTCTTGGGCAAAGAATAAAACCAATCAACGGCTCTATCTTTCAGAAAGAATGGAAAAAGTTTCAATTTGATACTCTCGTCATTAAGGTATTGAAGTTTGAAGAGATTGCAGATGTTCAAAAACTGCCTTAGATGAGTGTACGGGTGGTCTTTTGGAAGACCATGAAAGGTAGGCAGCAATTGTACCATGTGCGGTTGGATTTCGAACTGAATCGCTGTCGTGGGTGGAAGTACAATACAAGTGGGTGGGTTTATAGAGATAGGCGCATACATCTCAATGAGAGGTCGTTCAGCTGTCAGTTCTACGAAGGTAGTTTCTCTAGGAGAGGAGGGGAGGGTAGGAGATAGAGTAGGTAAAGCAACTGGTAAAGAATCTAAAATGTTAGACTGACTCTCAGATCGAATCAATCTACGGTTGGATCGGGTCTAGAAGGGCATATGCTTGAAAAAGCAAGCCGTAAACTTGACAAAAAGTTGCTAGAGGAGAACACTGACCGGAAGTAGATTATATGATGCACAAGGAGCAAACATGATAACCCTATTTTTAAAACACTCAGGATATTTGTAAGGGATTTATCTTGTTAGTTTGTGGGCTAGGGTATATTATGACAGTGGGAGGACCACTAGTTTATCTTGTTACCCACCAGACTAACTATTTGCACTAATGGGTTCTCACCAGGCTACACTCTTCAGAGCGAATCCTTTAGTACTAACTCTAGTCAACAACAAGGCCATCTGAAGCCTAGACAGATGTGCGGCACAACGGCTGGCTTAAATACGTTCCAGACTAACTGGATTGGTTCAAGTGTTTAAGAAGAGTGTTCCCTCGGGTTAAGCTAGGGTTGGTGCATGTTCCTAGTCCACACGCAACTAACCGCTGAATAGTCCAGGATGCCATGTCGAGCTCAGTATACTTGAGTAACAGGGACCTATGGGTGTGTTAGACAACAGGGACCCGCGCTCGTATTTTATTTCGACTGGATGTTAAGCGGGTTCGCTTTATGTGGATTTTTCCTCAAACACCGGGCTAATTGACTCTATGTCTTGATTCTTTTTAATTAAATGGAGCCTTGGGATCAAATCAGTTGGAATGATGAGGTGGGTGATGAAATCCCACCAGTTTCAATTTTGGAGCTGGGTCTGCTCTCTTAAAGTTGATTGATTAACGGCCACGCCACGTAAGTCGAATAATATGTATGCGAAAGCAAATAGACAAGCGGCAATGATGCACCCAATAACACCGTATCGCACTCAAGGCGAGGATAGGGACTTACCTCCTGTGGGCCATACCACGGGGTCGCCTCCGTGGGTTAGGGAGGGGTATCCAAATGGGCTTGGGCCCGACTCCACCTCTTTGAGCTTTTGCTCCCTACCACACTAGATCGTGTTCCTACAGAAAAGTTAGATAACACGGTCTAGGTATTTGGGATTTTATTTGGAAGATCCTTGCCTTTTTAAGGTTCACAAAACAAGCACTGGATTTAGGCAAGTTTTTGAATTATTTTTCAAATTCGAGATGGGTTAAAATTTAGGAATTTCCAGATTGAAAAATACCTAGATTGGAAAGTTTCTCAAACTGTGGAGATCTTCCAAGAAAGATTTGACTGCGAGATCCCTTATAATTTTCAAAAATTTCCCAAAATAGAAATTCTGCTAGATTTTGGATATTTCCTTTTGCAGACTTTTCCAAATTCGAATGATTTCTAAAGATAGAAATTCTGCTAAAGTAGAAACTTCTAAGAGGGGAAACCCTAATTTAGTAAAGTTTCAAGATTTTGGAATCTTTCCAAAAATCGCAAATCCTTGATTGGTGATTTCTAAAAATCTGCAGAATATAAAACCCTAATTTTTTTTAATTTTGATTTTTGATTTTTTTAGTATTTTTCATTCAATCTAGGGTTTCTAAAAAACCCTAGAACAAGATCTAGCAGTTATTTGGAAAGTAGTAAAATTCCTAAATTATTACAACTTTAAACTCGGCCTTCCGAAGCATTAAAAATAGTAATTTAAAAATAGCTAAAAATAACTAAAAACCAAAAATAGAAAGTTTCCCAAAAATGTCGGGTTGTCCAAATTGAGCAGCTTTCTGATTTGGCAACTTTCCAATTCCATCTTTACCTCCTTTTTCGCACTCCCGTACACCCAAGCGGCAACGGTGCCATTTGAAAGTAGGTTTTTTCCGCGTCGTTGGTTATGAAAACCCTAACTTCAACACATTTGTAATTTATCCGAGACATTTAACTTGTAAAATGAGCAATTTTGCATAGTGGCTCGTGTTGGATGTCGATTCGCACTTGGGGTTAGTTAGCGCAAAGAGAGAACATAAAATGAAGGATTTCTTGGCTTGAAATTGGAAGAGAGATGAGAGAGATGGAAATTGGGATTAAAACATTATTTTTTTATTCTAGAGAGAGAATTTTTCAGCGAAATAAGAGCATTAACACAAAAATAAATTGGGAAATGAACTAAAATAAATTTATTAATTAACGAAAAGTGCTTACAAACATGAAACAAGAAACAAAACCTAACTAGAAAGCATGTGAAAGAGAGATTAAGATAGAGAGAAAATAAGAAGAGAGAGAAAGTGGAAAGATCTAGAAATAGAGAATGTTAGAGAGAGAAAAGACTAGAGAGAGAAGAGAGAACTAGATGGAGAAAGCTGGAGAGAAATTTCTTAACCTTTGAAATTCTCTTATTCCTTGGGGGTGCTTGGGCAGTCACAGCTTGGAAGAGGCAAGCTTGCTGCCTCGGGGTGCTCCTACTTGAGGGGTTGTAGGAACTTTTGGGAGGAGCAGGTGGAGCAACACCTTGCACAGCTAGGAGTTTGCTGGTGTAGGTGTTTTACGCTAGTTGAGGCGCACGGCTTGATGCTTGAAGACGAAGGAGAAGGTGAAGACTGTCCATGGAGAGCCCGAGCATATGGAGAGCACCAAACCCACTGGCCTCAATGGTGAAGCTGTGAAGAAGAAACCAGTTGCAGACCTGCACTTTAGGAGAGTGTAGATCGGCGATTTAGTGAGGGAGGAGCACGGGTTTGCTGCGGAGGGAGCAAACAGGAGAACCTCCAGTCTGGCCAGCAAGGGGAGGCGCTAATAGGTGGCGCATTTGGAGATCGTGGTTGCTAGGGTGGAGCGGCTTGTAGGGTGTGCAACCGTGAGAGGCATTGGGAGAGATGAAGGTGGTGAAGAGTGGGGCGGGGGGATGAACCTTGCTGGTTCAGCAAGCAAGGAGGAGGCGCACAGGTGGGGGAAATGGCCGGGGAGAAGTGTGAAAGAGAGACGGCTTGGTGGAGGCGAGGCAGACGGAGGAGCAGTGGCAACAATAGTGGGTTGCAGATCTTGCAACCAGTAAGGATCTGTGTTGTTGCCCGTGGGATGCATAGCGTATAGGCGGAGGGAAGAGGGGGTCATGCAGGTGGGAGAAAAGAAGAAGAAGAAGAGGAAGAAGAAAGGAAGATGGCCGGAGTTGCAGACCTGCAACTCCGGCGAGAAACACTATAAAGAAGAAGAATAAAAAGAAGAAAAAGAAGAAAAAGAAAACCCAAGAGAAGAAGAAGAAGAAGAAGAAGAAGAGGCGGAGGAAGTGCAGGCGGACCTGCAACTCAGAGTTGCAGGTCGTGGTGGAGGCGGTAGAGGAGGTGGTCTGGCGAAGCCACCTACACGTGGGTCAGTAACGTGAAGGGCGGACGGGTTGCTGGCAGGCAGAGCAGCAGGTAGAGGAGCAAGGGCCGAAAGGAGATAAGGAAAAGACAGAGAACAAGGAGGAGGCGGCCGGAGTTGCTGCCTGCAACTCCGACAAAGGAAAAGATAAAGAAGATGAAGAAGAGGAGCAAGAGAAAGAAGAAAAAGAAGGAGAAGAAGGAGAGGAAAACGTTGGGGAAGGTTTTGGGGAAGGAGAGGAAGAATAAGGAGGGGGATTAGGGTTCCAAAGAACCCTTCTCTTCCTCTTTAAATAGCTCCCACTTTCCTTTAATGGAAAATGGGATTTTTTTGAAATAAAAAATAATTTTAGTTTTTTTTTAAACCCTTTCTTTAGGGGATTTCCCCATTTAGTGGACCCCCCCCCCGCATTTTTTAAAATTTAATTTGAATTATTTTGAAATTCACGGGGTCCAGTAAATGGCTGGGTCACGGGTCGATGATGATGGGCCCGTCTACTGGCCCACATGGATTGATGATGTCCATCGTCTCACAAGATGATGTGATAGACAATTTGATGACGATTGGATGGATGGTGATTGGATTGGGACCTAGATTGGTAGATCGACGGATCTAGAGAGATCCAAAAGTCCAATGGAAGATCCAATGGTCAAAAAGCTCAGAGAGATAGGCTAGAGCCAACGGGTAGAAGTTCTGAGGTTAGGTCAGTAGATCTGAGGATCAGGTGGTGATGTATAGGGAGATGAAGAGAGGTGAGAGAGAAATAAGAGAGAGGAGAGAGAAAATTCTACAGACTACAGAGATAACAGTTGGCGGAGGCTCTGGAACCCTAGTTTTCAATATGTTCTCTTCTCGGGCTTCACCAGCAAAGTAGATTATCATTTCTTTCTTATTTCATGTGGCTTTGATTGCTTTGGTCTGTCTCTTGGTCATTGGCTCTCCATCTCTCTTGGTTCTTTGGACCGGCTCTGTGATCCTCTGACTTGACCAGTACTTGGCTTGTATCTTCTAGTCATAGCATGTTGGCTCTTTAAGCTTTGATATTAGGCTTCTATGGTTGATCGTGGGCCCACAAGTCTCGAGAATAGCCCGATCAGGTTTCCTACAAGAGAAAAGCACGTAATGAGACTTGATCAAAACGTCTTCATATCTAGACTTCCAAAAAATGTGTTTAATGCATGCAAATATTCCATTTCGTCCAGAAAAGTGTGTTCTACGCAACAGAAGAGACTCTTACATAGAAAAGTGGATAAATAGAGCAGTTTTACGTAGGAGAGTGTGATAACGCTAGAAGAATAGTTGCTTTAAATAGCACTTTTAAGCGAATATCAATCTTCACGCTACACTGAATAGTTACAAGAATGTTTTTATGTCTAACGGAATCTTTGTCAAATTGAATATGAAAATATTCCTTATAGTTTATAGGATATGCAACAGGATAACAGATCCAAACAATTATACGAGCAAATAGAACCAACTATCTTCCAAAACCTGATAACTATGGTTCAAGTTTCTAAATACTTTATACAATTGAGGAGATATCTTATAAATATAATGATGTTTAGTTAAAACTAGTGCAAATTATCAAGAAAACAACATTCATGACTTTTACCCAGTACAAAACCCCACTCATAATATTTGACAACAACAATTGTTACTGAGTTCAGAGGATTAAGTTTTAAGCATGCCAACTATTACATGTCAACATGCAAAAGAGGTATTCATTGTCAACTATACATGATCTTCTAGTTTATGTTTGTGTCATGTCAATTTCATGTAATCATTTCATTTCATGCAAGCATGCCAACCGTTTGAGGAATATGTTGATAAGAAATAACCTTTTTGTTGTAGGTCCCTGCATCTATCAATTGTTTGGTCCTTGAACATCAAAGGGAGGGAGTGAGATTCTTATAAGGTTTGTACAAGAACAGTTATGATAACTTAGAGCAATTTTTTGTCATTTTTTTTTAAAATAGACTTACAAATCAACATGATTCTAACAATCAGCACTAGTGGGAAACAAGTCAACCTCTAGAGTTGACAGATGGTGTGCTAAGCTTTTCCAAAAGTTGAATTATTGGAAATTTGTTTTTCTATTTTATTTTGACATTCTTTTCTTGAATTGGATTGATGCAAACTTGCTATAACCTAAGGCATGTTTTAACTTTAGCACTATGCAAGGCTATACATAGGTGATGCTGATCTAGCATTTCCTTCTTGGTGTGCATATTGAGTTCATTCCTTCTTTGGTGTGCCATTGAACATCTTCCTTCTCTGAGTTATGTTGTTATATGCTGATGGCATAGGATCTAGGGAATTTTAGATTAACAAAGTTGGTGACATTTATAAATCTTGATTAGTAGATAATGAAGAAAATTGGAAAAAATAATAATAAACCAACAAGAAAAAAAGAGAGGGTAGAATAGAGGGTGAGGCCAAACATACATACAATCTATGATATCTAAGTGTGCCACATGGCTCATATTGTGGTCTGCCACATCCATCCTCAATATGACGATCATACCTTCAACAGAAAGTGCGACATGCGCTTCATGTGTTGGACTTCCTTCTGAATTTCCATTTGGCCCATCATCACCAAGTAAATCAAGAATATAGAACGTAACTCTGAAAAGCAGTACAAATATAACAAAAAGTAAAGAAATGAAAAAACGTATCAGAATTTAATCTCCAAATACACCTCAAATGGAAGGAAAGGCATAGATGATGATGATGACGAAATAGGATTCATGTTGCCGATCCCATACATGTGGGTTAAGGTATAGATGATGGTAGGATTAAGCTTATTATCATACTGTGTCAACGAGATGCAATCCAGCTTCCATATGAAAATTTCAGAGAATTTCATTAGTAAACAAGCCACAAACATACCTAGGTAACTCTTTGCTAAATTATGCCGGACTCAAAAGCTTTAAGTTGAGCAAGTCTATAAACTCAATGTTGGCCTTGAATATCTGAAAGCGCATGTCCGCAATGGAGTCCTTGTAAACGTTCCCATCATGGAAATTTCATTGCTTGTGCCTCTCGGTCATGGATGGCTCCTGGAGTGTTCGTGACATGGCGTGAGAAGCCCAAACACCCAGAATGAAGAAGGCTAGCTATACACATACATCGCCATTGGAACGACGAAGCCGTGGTAGTATTAAGAAAACTTGTCTGAATCTTGATCGAGTAAATTTGACATATTAAGTTTCCCGATTACTTAATCTTAGTTCCTAAACATTTATTCTGCATAGCTTTCATCCACCCCCAGTATCCAATATCTATCTTCTCATCCAGCTAGTGAAAAAAGTCAGGCTAATGGTCATACTTTGATTTGGATTATATGGTTTAAAGTTCATGTTAAGAATCCTAAATTTTCCTTTACAAACAATAGGCAAGCTAAAAACTAAAAAGAAAAACTAAAAACAGAGAATCAAGAAAACCAAATAGATTGGTTCGCTTACCATTTCGTAGCAAGGCCGGCCCCAATACCAGTAATGCTGACTAAATGATGGACATAATTATCAATGCTGCCAATGTTTGCATCTGCAAGTATTCAGCATCCAGCATCAACAACAAAACATGTCTCAATATTTGAGACAAAAATACACTTGGAGATCATCTAAAAATCTGTTGTTCAAAGGAAATTTTACCGTGTCAAATAATTAAAAGCATGTTAACAGTAATATAATTTGTACATAACCTGTCCCATTGAATTCTCACAAAATAATATAATCTTTTCTCCAAATTGTTAACAAAAGGTATGGCTTATGAAAGTCCATGATAATGATAAAATATTTCAAGAACATAAGGATGGAACATGGGCTCCGAAACATTCTCCCCTAGAATAATAAAAGACTTTCGTAAGCCATACCATTTGCAAAGTACCGAGTGTGTTTTCTAACTACAAGTACCATCCCGTTCCTCCAATGAAAAAAGTATCTTCTCTTTTTCTGTTTCCTTCTCTTGATACTCAAAAGTGAAGTCCAGTATAGATAAAATAAGAAGGCTTCTCTGGACCACTTTAAAAGGTAGTAGGCCGAACAAGCATAGAAAAGGTAACTTGTGTATTACACATATTGAGCAACCTTTGAACATAGATATATGAATGAACAAAAAGAAAATGGTAAAGCATACAAGATTCCACCAAGAACCACACCTAATGGGTTCTCATCTACGGCCAAACCAATTGTAGCTAGCTGAAAGGCAGAAAGCACTACTTGACCCACGCAACACCAATCAACATGGAGCAAAAAGCATGATAAGGTTAAGCTGAGTAACTTGCCTTCTTGACCCACGCAACACCTATCAACCAATAAAGATGTTTGCTCAGAAAGATTTCACTTAAAAAATAGAAAAAAAGAACTCACTCATCACATCATCCAAGCACGGACAAGATATTTATGACTGCATTACTAAGCTAATTGATACTTGTGAAGTGTGTAAAGGTTCCAAACTTTCCTATCTCTATCAAGATCAAGTTGCAGTGGGCACTATAAGGTATGAGTCATAATAGTCATTTATCTGCATGATGGACATCAAATCATTATTTCCAGGGAAAACACGAAAAGTATTGGAGAAAGTTGCTTTCTCAAGAAAAAATAACCACTTCACGGACAAAAATACACATACAAAATGGTTCAAACAATTTGATAAATCAAAGTAGCAAACCACATGCTTACTTCCATCAAACTATATATGCATATACACATAGCAAATACAAATTTAATGGAAAGTTACTTCGACAAAATCACTCTGCAATATTGGGCATCGTCATTAATGAAACTTGTGACTTAAAAGCCACCTCTAGATGTCAATGTAGAGTAAAAAGCAACAGAGAAACATCCTCTTAGACATGAACAATCTAGAAAACCAAAATTCCACCAAGTGCATGCCACCTTCAGCCAAAAAGAAATAGTGTCAAGAGAACTTGAAATTGATGCTTCTGCATATACTACAAAAGCACATGTACATTCCATTCTACAACTAATTGACCAAGTTCTGAACATCACTCACTAGCTGGGTGCTTAAGAACCATTAATTATAACCACATTAAGTACATTAGAACTATTAACCAACCATATTAGAATGATGCAAGTATAGTGTGAACTACCACTTGCAATAGATATCATTGATTGGAGACACTTCCTAAAACAAGTTTGTGATTTCAGAAATAACTACAAAAATGAGAACATGACAATATTGATTGGAGAGACTAAGGTACGAGTAATGGTATCACCACTGATCAGGATCAGAGAGGAATCCTTTTTACATTGGCATGTAATATTCTTACCGAGCACATAAATAAATTGGAGCAATTCTACATATGATTGCAAGAAAATCTCCGCTAAGAGAGCTTTAGAAGCATGAGGAACCCATAATAATAAGAGAAAAAAAGAAAAAAAAAACAAGAAACTACATCTTTCATAAAAAAACCAACAATTTCTTTTTTTCTATTTCTTCTTCTATAAGTTAGCAATTTCATATGCATCGAACAGACATTGTCTAAGGGCTATTATGAGGATCGAAGAAGATCAATTGCATCTCTATAGCAGCAAAAAAAGTCACAGGAAGTGATTTTGTTGATTAATTTCAAATGTTCATAGTAGGAGCCATGAGTCCATAAATAAGTTCCCATTTCTAATAGTTACAAAATCTAGTAAATGAATAGAGAAAAGAAAATCATATTGCTCATAAGAAAATGTTAACAAAATTTTGAATTCTGCTTGGGTTTTCCAATGGACTAGATAACTCAATAAAATAGTAAAAAGAAAATGAGAATCTATAGCCCACAAGCTTTCATCATTGGAAACTACCTTCGAAAGAAGCTTTAAAAATGCAAATCCTTCTAGCTAACATCAAGGCCCCCTTAGATACCTAACCCTAACCAACTGAAACCCTAACCCTAACCCTAACATTGAAACTTAACTCAAAACAAAAATAAAATGAAGTATACTAAAAAAGATATACAAATACAAACCTACATGGTCGGTGGTTCTGAACGGCGATGTAGGGCGTGAATGAGGAGAGGAGTGAGAGAGATTGAGAGCTGAGAGATATAGAGAGAGTTGCCACGAACGAGGAGAGTACTGGGATTTTGTGGTTCCATTGTTGGAGAATCCGGCAGAAGCAAAACCCTATTTTGTTGATGGTGAACGGCAGCAAGAGAGTGAACGACAAACGAAATCATGTCCGATGGTTGATGGAGAACCCGGCGTTCCTCCCCCATAGGAGAGAGAACCAGAATGAAAGAGAGGGAGAAAGAGGGAGAGAGAGGGAGATAGAGTTAGGGCATGAAATGGAAAAGATCGAAAGAAAAAAGAACATTAAAGGGTTCTGTTCGTGCTCCTTTTTTCATTTTTCGTGAATGACATCCCTATCGGTTTAAAGCCGTCGATAAAAACTTTTAACGGCGGTTATAAACCGCCGGGGATGTCATTTGCAAAATAATAATAAAAAATTAAGTTTGCGGCAGTTTTGTGGTATTCCCCAGCGGATTTAAACCGTCCCAATATGCCAACAGATTATAGCATCCGGCAAAAATAAACTCGTCTGTTGGGGAAAGTCGGCTACATGATTACATGGCTGAATAGCCCTTCCCCAACTTTGATTACATTGATAATGGATACATGATTACATTCTACAACTAGTCCAAGGAGGACATAGTTAGGCTAAACATTATTCAAATTTTCATCCCCTCAATGTCTTGAACTTGCTGTAAAAGCATGGCATGCATTGAGGAGTTAAAGGGAGTTAGTATTTGATGATTCAAGCATCATTGAGGTTTAGCAAGGGTAGTACTTAGCCCCTCCTTCACCACTTACAAGAATAACAATAAAAACGAAGATACATCAGTCCATTGATTAAAGAAGAATGTAAAAAAATATGGAGAGAAGAAGATGCAATCATAAGGAATCATGTGACCATGCAATCTATTCCCATATGAAGAACTGACCAATAGGACTGAATCATCATTTTTCCCTACCTCAGACTACAGGAAAGTAGGGTATTAGCATTGCACTTTTAGTGGCAATCAGGAAAAAACCACGGCTAAATGTTGGAATTAGCGGCGGCCAACAAATAACCACCATTATAGGCTTATAGAAAAATTAGAGGGAAATTTTTAGTGTTTCAGAGGTTAACTTTTAGCAGTGGCCAAGGTCTGGCCGCCGTTATAGACCATATTAACAGCGGTTTCTTACCTGATTGCCACTATATGAGCACTAATAGCGGCAACGAAGTGCTTAACCACAGCTAATAGGGTCACAGCGGCGGCCAGACCCTGGCCGCCGCTAAAAGTTTCTATATAAAAAAAAACAATTTCTTTTTACTTTCCCTTTCTCTCTTTTTCTCTCTTGCTCTCATCTTATCTTACAGAACGATCTCTGATGCTCCTTCGTCTACCGTCACCCTCTCCATCCTGTCGTCACCTTCCGACCGTCCCCCATCACAGTACACCGTCGCCATCTCCGTCCGCCATCATATGTGAGTTATTTGTTTTTCTATATTTTTTTTTATAATCAATGGTGGGGAAGGGTTTACTCCCCGCACCTATAATGATGAAACCTCCTTGTGTGGGTTCAAATCCCTACAGTTAAAATCAACCCATGAAAAGGACTGTAAGCCAATGCTTAGAAATTCCTAATCAGGTTGATTTTTGGTGGATTTGTACCCAAGTAATGCTCAAATACCCACGATTACATCAACCCAGCTCACCGCTTGGTGGACCCTTTATTGTGATTTCCAGCCATTCAATTTGAGTACCCAAGTGGTAGGCCAAAAATTTATGGGTCAGTAGGCTTGAAAGAGTTGCCCGTGGCTTGTTTGCTTCTCTCTCTGCAAGAGTAGCATCCGAATAAAGGTTTCGAAACGAGTGTTGCAGAGCGATCAATATCCAAGCGGTATTGAATCTATTTTTTCACCCACAAGTACTATTTTTTTACCATTTAAGATAGAGTGGCTTGTGATGCATCGTGTTCTATTGTATCTATGAACTTGGAGAATTTGTTAGTATTAGGCTATATCTGTTTTTCTGTTTGAGGTACGATGGATGTTTTTTTTTTGGTATACTGCATGTTCATGTTGATTTTTGGTTTGTGCTTCCATCTAGGGTTAGGGCAAAATGTAGGAGATTATGCTCTAACCCTAAATCATGTTGATTTTTAGCTTGTGGGTGCATCTGAGTATTATTTGGGTAAAGGTTTTAAGTCACTGATCAGTGATTTCTAACTGTTGAAGACTAAAAGACGAAGATCACAAGAATCAGATGGTTGATGACTTGAGTCATCTGAGTAAACGTTATTTGTCAGTTGAAGATCGTATACGCTCGTATAGGAAGGTAAGTGACTTAATGAGCATAAGAATAGGATATTAAAAGATAAATCATAAATGATTGAACATTATCACAGGACAGACCCAGGTCAATACAATGCAAGGAAGTCAAAAATTGACTAAGGGGAAGTCCGATTGGACTAGTCCGATTGATTGAACCTCTAAGTACAATCGATTGGACCCATATGTACAGTTGATTGGACCACCTGGGACAGAACTTCCAAAGTGAACAATCGATTGCATTTACGGATAGAAAACCTATCCATACAGTACAATCGATTAGACCAAGAGTACGATCAATGGGACTAGAATCCGATCGATTGGACCTAGTGCACAATCGATTGGACTTTGCAGAAAAAGTCTATTTTCAGATCCAATTTTCATGCTCCTACTTTCTTACTACTTGCACGACCTTGGGGCTTTTAAACTCTTATAAGTAAAGCACTCCGAAGCTTTATCATACATACAACAAGAGAGAAAATAGTGAGTTTTCTAAAGAAGAGTTATCCTTGTTGAAGAGAAAAAGCCGTAGCTTTCATTACCATTCTTGTGAGCTTTTCTCTTCTATTTCGATCAAACCTCATAGCTTAATCTTCCATTTTCTTTGGTTTTCCATCTAGTATTTTAACCTAGTAAGTCATAGAGTACTAGTGTGTCTTAACACTACTTGAGCAACTTTGGGTTCAGGGTGTACTGAATCCTTCACCTTCGGTAGAAACTGTTGTGTGAAAATTAAGATCGAGGTGTACTGATCGACGGTAGGTTTGGAGTGTACTAAGCTGAACAAGTGATATTCGCTCAAAAGTGTTTATTTTAAGCAATTACTCTTTTAGCGTTATCGCACTCTCCTACGTAAAACTGCTATTTTTATTAACTTTTTTACGTATGAGTATCTTCTGTTAGGTAGAATACACTTTTCTGGATGAAATGATATATTTGCATGCATTAAACACATTTTCAAAAATCTAAATATAAAATTGTATGATTAAGTCTCCTTACATGCTTTTCATTATCGCAATAAATCCGATTAGAACATTCTCAAAACTGGCGGGCCCGCGATCAACTACGAAAGTCTCTATCAAAGATCAATGAGCCATGATTAGGATAAAGGGGTGAGCCAAGACAGTAGAATTGGCCAAACTGGAGAGCGGCCAAGACGAGTGGACCTAAATGCAAACCACAATCTGAAAAATCTGAAGATTCAGACTAAGATAATGGGTCAACAGGCCATTGGGCCACGACATAGAACCAAGGTGGGGGCATGTACAATAAGATGACAAGCAAGAAGCTATCCATCCTCAAAAAGGATCGTGGCCATATAAAGGGCAATATCTAGTTGCAAGCAAAGATGTACAACATGATACATTGAAAAATGAGACCCTAATCGCATTATTCTAGAGATATGAGAAGATGATAATATACACATTTGATCAATTCATCTCATGAAGCCTTGGAGCCCGGTGTCAAATGTGCTCAAGATCTCTTCATATCACCTGTACGAGCCAGTTAATGAAGATCAGAATATATCGAGCACCACATTAGACATTGATTGGCTAAGTCAAAGCTGGACAAGCAAGGTAGCTTATACATGTACGGTCATGATGCGAGAGTGTGATTCAAGATTAAAGTGATCAGAGGTAGGCACAAGATCTCCTAAGTGACGACAAAAAAAAGGAGGGAGGAGAGAAGAAGAAAAAGATAATACATGTGGGGGCCTTTATACTAAGCACATTGGTCGACATCTAGGCGTCAAGTTTAGATCTGGACGTACAAGACTGGGACCCCATATTGGGTGCATAGAATGAAGATGGAGAGCTTGATCAAATAAAGAATGATGATCAAGCCATGATAGGGCAGATGAAAGGCCAGAATCAATTCAGAATTGGCAAACAATAGAATAGGGGAGTTCACATGTGAAGCAAGTGAGCTCCACATAAGAAGGCTGACCCGAGATGGAAGACAAAAAGGGCAAAACGGCCTCATAAGGAGAGGAGATCGTTTCTAATCAAGAGAGAGGAGGGGACCAAACCCTAATGAAGGATATATATTCTCTTAAAGAAGAGCATGTTCTCTCTCTCTTTGGACTTCACATCTCTCTCTCTCTCACTTCGCATACCCCTCATCTCCTAGCCGAACTGCTCTTCTCTCAAGCCCCCCTCCATCCACTTGACTGGTGCACCTCCATCATCAACGGCCGACCTGCACCTCAAGGCCTTTCACCATTAATACCGCCTACTGTACTTTCTCCCTAGGGCGGTGTCACCTGCAACAACCTTCCATGGGTTGAACATTACCACCTCCTTCCCTGGAACTAGCTAAACCCCTCCATTACGAGCGCCCACTAGCCGTACCCCCCTTGTTGTGCAAATCTCCTTTCCAGCGCCCCCCCTATCAAGCCACTGCAAGTGCATATTCTCCCCTCCATTGTTGCAGACTAGCAGCTTGCCGGAAACTTGCAACACACATGCCCTCAACAGGTGGTAGCAAAGAAAAAAAAAGAGAAAGAAGAAGAAGAGGATACTGCCCCTACATGTTGCTACTCCATTCAGGTTCACAAAACCTGCAACTCGGAGTTGTAGGTCTGAAACTCCAGGTAGTGACCCCTCCTTTCTCCAGCCAGACCTTCTCCATGCAACTCTGGTTTGGACGGTCATCTCTCCACCATCTCCTCCTCGCTTGTCTTTCACGTTGCCTACAATGAGAGGACCTCCCTCCTCTCCATTGTTGGCTGCACCAGCAACCTTGCACGTCTCCAGCCATGTCCCTCCCATGATCTCCTTGCTGCCCTCACTTGCAGGTGACTGAACCACCCTCCTCACCATTAAACACCGACCTGCAACCACTCAAGTTGCAGGTCTGCAATGGGCTCCTCCCCATTAGTCCACCTTCCACCATGCCCCCCTTTGGACAGCACCACATCAAGCCCAAACCCTCCTCATGGTGCACCCACGTGTGCACATATTCTCTCCTTGGCCGAACCTCTACTGCCGGATCCAATCTCCTCAGGTAAGTTCAAGGTGAGTTTCTCTCTCTAGAGTTTTCTCACTTTGTCTATTTTCTCTCTAGAATAGTTCTCTCTCTCTAAGTCTCTCTCTAACTTCCTTTCTCTTAATTCTTTCTAGTTAGTTTTCCTTAATTGTTTTGCAATAGTTTCATTCAAGGCTTGTAATTGACATTTTCTATTTAATGAATGGAGTTTATTTGAGTATAGTTGTTTCAATATTTTCCTAGTTAATTGTTCATTTTGTTAAAATAATTCTAATAATCTTTCAATCTCAAAGCTTGTTTCAAAATCAACCCCATATCTCTTATCCATCCTTCATTTGAAGCAATGTCTGTTAATATTGTTCTTATTTGCGCTAATCCAACTAACTTGAGTGCGATACGATATCCGACATACTTCCACTGTGCAAAGATTTGCGTATTTTGCAGGAATTAAACCGGATTAATTATAAATTTTGTTGAGCCAAGGGTTTCCGTCCAACGATCGGGAAAAACCTTGTTTCAAATGGCGCCATTGCTACTCAGGTGTACGGGAGTGCGAAAAGGAATGAAATAGACGAAATCAAAAAGCTGCTAAAGCGGGAAGCTCCATTGTTGGAAACTTTCCATTCTTAAATTTTAGTTATTTTTAAAACCTTTTATTACTATTTTTAATGCCTCGGACGGCTGAGTGCAACTTGTAATAACTTAAGACACTTTCTATTTTTTTTGAATATGTACTGCTAGATCTTGTTCTAGGGTTTGCTAGAAACCCGAGATTGAGTGAAATATAAAAAAAAATCAACAATCAATAATCCAAAAAAATATTAGGGTTGTTATATTCTATGAATTTTTAGAAATATTACCGATCGAGGATTTGCAATTTTTGAAAAATTTCCAAAAAGTTGAAATTACACCAAATTAGGGTTTCCACAATTAGACATTTCCATTTTAGAGAATTTTTAGTTTTAGAAAACCTCTAAATTTGGAAAAGTCTACAAAAGGAAATACCCTAAATTTAGTAGAATTCTAATTTTGGAAAACTTTCTAAATTGTAAGGGATTTCAGAATCATATCTTTCTTGAAAGATTTCCATAATTCAGGAAACATTTCAAATATAGGAATTTTTCAATTTGAAAATTTCTAAATTTGAATCCCATCCCAAATTTAGGAACTAATTCAAAAACTTGTCTAAATTTAGTGCTTGCTCCGCGAACCCTATAAGGCAAGAATCTTCTAATTAGAATCCCAAATACCTAGACCTTTCAATCTAATCTACAGGAATACGATCAATGAGTGGGTATGGAGCGAAAGCTCAAAGAGGTGGACTCGGGCCCAAGCCCATTTGGATACCCCTTCCTATCCCATGGAGGTGACCCTGTGGTGTGGCCCACGGGAGGTAAGTCCCTTCCCTCGCCTTGAATGCGATACTGTGCTAATTAAAGTACTGCATGTCTATTTGTTTTTTTTTGCATAAACTTATTCGCACTACGTGGATGGCCACTAATTAATGAACCCTAATTGAGCAGACCCAGCTCCTCTTAAAACTAGTGGGATTTCATCACCCACCTCATCACTCCAACTAAGTTTGATCCCCAAGATCCACCAAATTAAAAAGAATCAAGAGTTAGGGCCAAGCTAGATCGGTATTCTAGGACACCCCTCCACTTAGTCATTTCATCAATCCCAGGTCGAATAAGTCCATGAGCGCGGGTCCTGAAAGTAGGGTTTTTCCGCGTCGTTGGTTATGGAAACCCAAATTCCAACACATTTATAATTTTATCTGAGTTTTTATCATGCAAAAATATGAACTTTGTATAGGGATTCGTGTCAGATGTCAATCCGCACTCGGGGTTAGGGAACGCATTAAAGAACATGAAATGATAAATTTTTGCTTAGAAATTGATGGAGGGGTGAGCATGGTGGTGACATCACGATTAAAAACTTGATTTTTGATTTGGAGATCGACTCTCAATTAAAGTGATGAACAAGCAAATAAAATTCAAAATTACTATTAAAAGAGAATAGAAACAAGAATTCAAAAGAAACTAATTTCATTGAATAAAATTAAGCTGTTTACATTGACGGATTAAAAAAAAATAAGAAAATTAAAACTAACCTAAAAAGCATGAAAGGTAGAGAGAGAATCTATAGAGGAGAGAGAAAGAGGTTAGGATTCTAGAGAGATAAAACTAGAGAGTGCTTACCTTTTTTTCACACTTACCATGGAGAGTTGTTGGAGGAAGATCAAAGATGGACCCACTAGTGAAGAAGATCACGGCCTGCAAGGATGGCAGGGTCGTGAAGGTTGGAACAACCACCCGGTGTGGTGGCTAATCGGTGGTGTTGGTGAGCAAGACCAGCATGTCAATGGTGGAATACGATCAGTGGAGACTGCGTGAGATGGTTGAGGGGAGATGCAGACAAGCACGGCCAATGCATGAACCAGTCCAGTTCCTTTAGTTGAGAAAGGGAGAGTTATGGAGATCGTGAGATCTATTATGAGGTTCCACCGGTGATAGGATGCAGCAACGTGGTGGTGATGGTACCCAACAACGAATGTTGAAGCTAACGGCATGGAGGTGCTGTGTTACACGGTACCATCAAGATGAGCCAGACTTTAGGGAACGTTGCATCCTGATCATGAGATGAGAACAGCTGTGAACTTGTAGGATGATGCGCTAGCAACGATGTGAAGGGTGATGCGTAGAACCAGGTGATGGCTGCATGTTGGAAGCGCTGCTTCAAGCTTGGGAGAGATGAAGAAAAATGGCAGTGAGAACGGTTGGGAGATGACAAGTCAGCTGGGCTTGGGGAGAGTTTTTTTTTTTAGAGATGAGAACGTGGAGAGTCCTCTCTCTTTTAGGGCTGACGGCTTAGTGTGGCAAGAGAAGAGAGTGGGTCAGCTGGGGTTGAGTAAAGATGGTCCGCCAAGATGTGTTGCTGTTTTGGCTTTTAAAAGGGTAGGATTAGAGATGGACGGTGGAGGAAAGTGGGATGGAGTGGATGGTTGGATGGTTATGGGGAGTATGGAAGAGATCTTATGGAGATCTTTTCTCATGGGATGATTAGATGTGGGCTAGATGGGGATGAGTGCAAGATGTTCAAATCTAGGTTTCATGTGAGGCCGTGGGATAAAGTGTTGAGAAAGTGATGTGGTGTATGGCATGCAAGATGTGGTTCTCACTTCTTTGTTTGGGGATGTGCCACTTGGCAATGGGAAAATCATGTGTTGCCATGTTGAGGAGCAAAAGAAAACCTCCACAACTCTTTGAACTCTAGCACTTTATGCCTTGCTGCCTCACATTAATTTTCAACTCATAGGCTTCCTTTTTTTTTGACTCACCTTATATAACTTGGCCCATGTCATGGCCCAAACATCTTAGGGCCCACATCTCTCCAGCCTTCTAATTTCCTTTGCAAAATCAGGAACGTTATAAGTAACACATCTGACCCCACCATCTCGAATACCGTATTGCACCCTTCAACTCGCATATGGTTCTAACCGTTGTGTATGTCCCACTTGTTCTCCATTGTTTGCTTTGAGCTCTACTGATTCAGTTTGGTCCACATCCGTGCTAAATAGAACTTTACATGCTACATGTACTAGTCCGTATCGAGACCCACTTCCACTTCTTTAGATTAAGATCATCTCGTTGGTCTAACATCATTTGGCCCACTGTTTGCTCTATGACCGGCCCATTGCGATGCCCTTTGTTCTTGAATATATGCCCAACATCTGTTCTTTTCTAATTTAAGAAAGTTTCACCTACCACCTAGGAATCTCTTCTCTTGCTGCCCTTCTAAGATTTCTCATTCTCTTGCCTTCAAAGTCGCTAGGTTCATTCGCTCTCTGAAATGTTCAACTTCTCTGCTTTAAAAGACCTCCAGATTCATCATTTTTTTCTAGTTTTTTTAAGCTTTCTTCACTGGCCTGGTCCAATGGTCAAGTTGATCACCCTTAGATTGATTGTAAAGTTAACATAGGCATTTGTGATTGATCGTGGGTCCATCAGTCTCGAAAATCATCTGATCGGGGTTCCTGCAATAACGAAAGGCGCGTAATGAGATTTAATTAGAACGACTTTATATCGAAACTTCTGAAAATGTGTTTAATGCATGCAAATATACTATTTCGTCCAGAAAAGTGTGTTCTACACAACAGAAGAGACTCTTACGTAGAAAAGTGGATAGATAAAGCAGTTTTACGTAGGAGAGTGCGATAACGCTAAAAGGATAATTACTTAAAATAAGCACTTTTGAGCGAATATCACAACCCCCAACCAGCATATTGCCAATCCTTGGCAATTAGTGTGAAATAAATGAGCTTAAAAGGGCTCTATACATGCTGCACACTTTTTCATATTAGCTCAGGGAAAATATCGTTCGTCAAATCATTGAATGGATGCAAAAATAATTACATGCTAGCAAAGAGTTAGAAAGTTTTGGCAAGACTACAGATTGATAATCATGACCCAGAATAGTCAGACTCTGCGTGTGTGTGTGCTCAACATTTTCATCATCCAAGAGTTAAGACTTCCATATCAGCTCTAAGTTCTTATGCCTCGACCTCAAATCTCACATGTTTAGCGCTCAGAATGGAATCACACAAGAAGGGTTTTCTTCTTTTCTCTCAATTTATATGTGAGGAGATGTATTGATATATGAAAGCAAAGATCTCACATATGTATTATTTGAAGGAAGGACATCTTTAACAGAAGAAGATCTCATGATTGGAATATCACTTCACTCGAGAATGTCAGATCAAACTCTATAGCTTCTCTTTCTCCAATCTCACATTTTATGATCGTGCTATCCTAGAATCAAGTAGGACTTTCCTGGGTTGTAATGAGGTTTAGGTCAGGTGTAGAAAAATAAAGGGATATAGGGTTTTAAAGATCTTGAGAGGATATCTCTAGTTTCTTGTATTTTTCCTACGATTGTAACACCATTTCTTTTCATTTTCCTTCTTTCGTATTTTTCTCTTTTTCTTGATATTTTTGAGACGCTTAATTTCTTTTTCAGCTCTTTTTCATACTTTCTTTTCATACATTCTTTTCAGTCTGAACCACTTGTCCTTTTTTTTATATTTCTTGGCTTTTCTTTTCATGGTACACCCATATCCATTATTTCTCTATCCTTCTCAGAAGTAGGGTCGCGAGTCGTAACTGGACCGGGTTATTGGTTAATAGGCTTAACAAAGAAAGGCTCTTATAAATGGTTCAAATGCTTTTTAGTGAAGTATAATTCAGGTAGGTTAAAAGGCTGAAAGGTTTAGAAAAATGGCCTAAATCATTTTCTAGGGTTTACACTCTCATGTAACATGTTTTGAATGGATATAGAAAAAAGTTCTGTCGTAATAATCCAATTTTGAAGTCGTTCCGAGTTCCATGAGCAAAACAAAGGATGATGAGATCTCTTAACGACATATTACGGGCATGAAGAAATGGTGAGTCATCTTGTGACTCAGAATTGTCTTATAATCCTCTGAAATGATTAAAGGCTCGAAAGCTCACTGGGTTGGGTCTCCACAATTCTTCTCACAAGATCTCTAGAGTTTCCAAACTTAGGATGACTCTGATGTTGATAGTGTACAATTGTGCTGAATCTAAGTTTTTCTAAGTTTTCAAACCTACTGTAGCCACGCTTGACTTAACTCAAAGCTAACCTTTAACAAAAATCGCCATCCTCAATACTAACTTAACGGAGGTTTTTAGCTAATCAAAGTCGGGGTATTTGACACATTTTTAAAATTCTAGAAAACATTGAAAAACATTGGAAACCACCCAAAAACAAGAATTTTTTTTTTATCAAAATGAAGACATGAGTTTTGGTAAATACCCACCCCAACCAAAATACAGCACCGTCCTCGGTGGTCATGACCGGGACATAAAATGATGAAAAATCAGTGATGATGATGCAAAGGTTCAAGGAGGATGTTACCAAGTCGACAGAAACTCGACAGTGTATGGTACCTGATGATCGGAAGAATGAATGTACCTGCATTTCCAATGATATAACAGTTAATAACAAATGCATGAGACTCATGTACTCTAGGAATACCGGAATTACCTTTTCGAAAGTGCTAAGTTTTACGTCTTCAGCTAGACATGACGGGGGTATATCAAGTTCTCCCAACCAGGTTAAAACTCATGGAGACTGAGTGGATCTGCAGTCTTCCTGACACCTAAGGTGGAACGGAAACAACTATCCTATCCCTTGTCTAGGTATACCTGTGAAGAACAGGTCTTTCTTAGTGTAGACTGAGAGAAGGGCAGTAAGTACTCTGAGCAGATGTAAAAGAGCATTGAGTGCAGTGGGGAGGGATCGAAGTCGCTCTGAGAGAATGAAGAGGAGGGTAGAAGAGTGTTCTCTGGCCGTGGTTAGCAGAGTCGTAAACTTATTGAGTTTAGCGAGAATGTATCTGAATTGAGCAAACTCCTGCAGATCAGTAATACCATAATTGTCTGACTTCGAGATGAAGTCAGGCGCAAAGTGTTCTTGACACTAGGATAATTTTTCCTCATGAGAGTCCTCAATTAGACTCTCCATGACATACGGAGCATCGACAACATCGACGTAGGGTGACGGGTGAAAACTGTTGACCTCTTCATCGATGTTTCCTAATATGAGATGTTCCAATCCCTGCACTCAATATGTTCCTCCTCGGTGGGGAACGGTAGGTCAAGGACAGCTGGAGTTCCGTATTCTAGAGATGGCTCAACGGTAGGAATGTCTGCATCTAGTGCAGAGATAGATTCATTAGAGATAGAGATGGACATGGGTATCTCTGTGCTCAGTTCAGAAGTTGGTGCTGTGAAGGACACCAAAGATTGAGACTCGGGTTCATCACTATTATGGCTCACTCCAAAAGGGTTGGCAGGAACATCCCAGAGCCCTGCCGAAGTCTTCGTCGCTTCTCAATTCTCATGGCTGATGGAACGTTCCTCGCCTGCCATAACTTTCACGGATGCAAACATGGTCTGCCCTGACAAGGGTCACAACCACCCTTTGTATATTCAGGTCCTGGCAGGGGACGTCGTCGTACCCAGGGCTCTTCTGGACATGGGATCCTCCGTCAACATCATCCCTTTAGGCATTGAAAGTAGGTTTTTTTTCCGCGTCGTTGGTTACGGAAACCCTAGAATCAACAAGATTTGTAATTTATCCGAGATTTCCTGCAAAATTCAGAGATTCTAGCATAGGGATTCGTGTCGGATGTCGATCCGAACTCGAGATTAGGGAACGTGCAGTAAAGAACATAAAATGACTTTTTTTTTTTTTTTAAATGTTCTTTTTCGATTTTATAGAGACTTATTAAAACTAATAAAATAACGGATAAGAACTCATTAAAATAATTCCAAGAAATGAACACAATCAAATCAACTTTATTAAATCAAATGTAATACATTCACTAATTTAATGCAAAAATTAACTAGTCTAACTAAAAAGCATTGAGAGAGAGAAAGAGATTTTAGAGGGGTGTACTAATCTTGAGAGAGAAGCTAGTGAAAGAAAATAGTTAAAACTAAGAAGATTTGGAGAGAAAAGGTGAAGGATCTCACCTTTATTGGAGGATCGATTGCAATGGTGACTGGTTCTTCCTCCTTCAATCAAGTGGAGCGGCTAGGGCTAAGAGATAGTGGAAACGGTGGCTAGAGGGGCTGGTGAAGGCGAGATGGAAGCTTTTTTTTTTTTTTTTTTTGCTGACCGTTGTGTTGGTTGAAGGACGTGGTGGAGTTTGAAGATGACGGCTTGGGCTTTGCTGCCGGCTTCAATGGTGGCTGACGGTGGTTGTGCAGGGGTGAAAAACGGCTGTGAGAGATGGCGCAAGAGATGTGGATGGCTTATGAGAAAAATGGGAAGGAGAAGATTTTTGGGAGGTGGAGAGTATGGAATTAGGGTAAAAACATGGAGGAGGGCTGCAATGAAATATCCTCTTTTTCTTTTATAGAAACCATGGGTTCCTATATTAGAAACCCACGGTTTCTAATTTCATTTGAAAACGTGGTGAAACCTACCATATAAGGGTGAAAATGTCCTTAGACATCCTCCATCCTAGCTGTCCATCGCATCCTATTTTAGCAACATTCTTCACACCATTTTCTTAAAAAAGAATTTTATTTTGAAGATAAAAGTTTCCCTCTAAAAATGCTCTTGCTTTCTTGGGTAAACACCACCTATTAATTTTTGGAAAACCACTCTCAAAATACTTTTCCATCACCATTCCTTTTTCCAAAATAAGCCTAGAATATATTTCCTTGCAAAAATGTCTAGCCAAAAAATATTTTTAGTACTAAAACCATTTTTCTTTGTTGCTAAATGCGGTAACATTCTCCTGGGTCCCACTAAAATGGCTAGGCTACGGGTTGTTGGTGATGGGCCCATATATTTGGCCCACATGGTTGAACATGGAATAATGAGCCTAATGGGTTCTACGATGGAGTGATGGGTAATCGGACGGTCGAATTAGATGGTGATGATCAAGTGGGTCGTATGGTGAAGATCAGACAGGATAGGCCGTAGGATAGTGATTGTGAAGGGAGGGAGTATCGGATGGTTGAGATCTAAAAGTAGAGAGAGGATGAAGATCTAGAGAGAGGAGAGAGAAAATATTACAAAATTAAAGAGAAAATGCTAGCAGAGGGTCTTGAACCCTTGTCTTAGACTTGGTCTTCTGCATGCTTCACCAACTGAGCAAGCACTCGCCTTGTGTTAGTTTATAAGCTTTAATCTCCTTAGTCTCTTCTTTGAAGGCTTGTCTCTCCTTCTTTCTTGGTCGTCCCTTGATTCTGTCGACTCTCCGGTTCTTCACGTTTTTGGCCTATATCTTCTCATGCCCAGCTTGTTGGCTCTTGAGCTTTGATCATAGATTCTGGAAGTTGATTGTGGGCCCGCATGCCATCAAAGTTGCCTAATTAGTGCTCCTGCGATAGAAAATCGCGTAATGAGAATGACTTCGCTTGTGGATCAAATAACTGCGTATGAATGCATGCGAATATACCATTTTAACCAGAAAAGCGTATTCTACGAATGAGAGAAACTCTGACGTAGAAATGTTGATAAAAAATCTAGTTTTACGTAGAAGAGTGTGACAATGCTAGAAGGATAATTGCTTAAAATAAGCACTTTTGAGCGAATATCAGGCATGTTATCCCCATTGGGCATTTCCATGGACACTGTGGATACTGTCTGACCTATCTACATCCACGGGGTCGACAGGGCCATGCAGAGATCGATTGGGACGATCCAACTTCTGATCGTGGTGAACGAGCTGGACCACGTCCATCATTTCGACGTGCTCGATACTACCCCTTCCTATCATCTGCTGTTGGGCAGGCCGTGGATCCATTACTACCATGGGGTCCCATTGTCCTACCACTAGTGTTTCAAGTATTGCGCGGACGATCAGCAAGGAATCGTCATGGGTCTGGCGCAGCCATTCGAGAGATGGGAGTCCTACTATGTGGATGCTCATTTCTACAATTTGTCAGATGCTGTTGATAGGCCCGTGCCACCCTTTTGCAAGATGAAGGAAAGAAGATGGTCTTTGTGGTCGAGGAGGGGGTCCCAAAACAGATAACACGACGGGAATATCTAAACGGAAATACAACCATTTCATTATCCGACATCTCAGATGAGGAGGGTGTCACACCCATCAGCGCAGATGGGATTTGCTTCGTACCAGCAGACTTTCTCCAATTCGTTAAGGATGACGAAGAACCCTCAATCTCAGAACCCTTCATTTACAATTGGGAGTAACAACGGTTACTTCCTTAGTAGAATGGATCTTGATTTTCTTTACCTTGTTTTGTTTTTTCTTTTTAGCCTGTGTCATAGGCTGTCATGGAGGGTACTTCAAGGTATACGTACCTTGGGGGTAGTTCACTCTCACCTGATCCGAGTGCTTCGATTCTTTTTTGTTCAGCGCCAAAACTTCTTTTGTTCTTCGTTCACAGGTTATAAATGAAGATTATTCCATTTCTATGATTTCATACTTACTTTGATCTCAATGTTTCCTTTTTATACATGCATCCGCATTGTAATAATGACCCAAATATTTTCCTTAGACCCTCTCAAAAGAATGAGGAGGTCTGTGCTTTGTAATATCTTATCATGATCTCCTCCTTCTCTGATGATGGTTTCGGTCAAGAGTTCCTCTATATAGCCAATATCGCACTCGTCTAGCGGGCCCCACGCACTTGGGGGCTAAACGAGTAGATTGGGTAGTACGGACCTACCCTTTGACTTTCTTTGGAACGCATTAAGATCATTTTTACTTAAAAATCATTCATCATACTGAAGTGTAGACATCTTTTATATGATTGCAATGATTATTTACTTATAGTGGTGCCATTTTAGATATCTATTGATTTATGTTACGCCTTTTAGAAATGTCCACTATTGCACATGCCAATGCCCCATTCAACTACTTCGTATGGGAACATGGTACCGAGTTCGTAACAGATGAGGTTTACACGGTTGAGAATACGAATCCACCAAAAGAGTTAGACACGAGCCCAACTCCTGATTGTTTCGAGGAAGGAGTGGTAGCAGTGGAAGAGATCTTGAAAGAAATCAATTTGGGCCAGCCTCAAGAAAATCGCAAGGTCTTTATATCAGCATCCTTGGGAGATCATAAAGAGACAGATCTAATAAACCTCCTATCCGAATATCGCAGATGTTTTCACATGGAGTTACGAAGAAATGCCTGTTTGCCGGAGGATATCATAGTACACCATTTGGGAATTTACACGCATGCCAAGCTTGTGAAACAAGCACATCAGAAATTCAAGGCCGAATTAGAAATCCAGATCAAGATTGAACTCCAGAAGCTCACTGAAGCCAGTTTCATTTGTCCCATTCAGTGGTCCGAGTGGTTAGCCAATGTCGTGCCAGTCAAGAAGAATAATGGACAAATCAGAGTATGCGTGGATTTTCGAGACTTGAATAGCAATTGTCCTAAAGATGATTTTCTCATACCCAATATGGACTTCTTGATTGACAACACGTCCTACTATCAGATGTTCAGTTTTATGGATGGTTACAGTGGGTACAACCATATTAAGATGGCCACAGCAGATGAGATCCATACTAGTTTTTATTCCCCGGTGGTTAGCTTTTGCTTCACGGTCATGTCTTTTGGCTTAAAAAATATAGGGGCACCTTACCAAAGGGCTATGACTAAGATCTTTGATGAGATGATGCACTATGAGGTGGAGGATTACGTCGTAAGATCCCCCACAAGAAAGAGCCATTGTGACATCTTAAGGAAGGTTTTCAAGCGGTGCAGGCAAACAAATTTGAAGATGAACCCGTTGAAGTGTGCATTTGGGGTCAGTTCCGATAAGTTCTTGGGATTCCTAATTCAGCATCGGGAATTGAGATTGATCCAACGAAATTAGACGCGATACAAGGTTTACCTCGTCCTAAAACTCTTAAACAAATCAAGAGTATGTTGGGACGTTTATCCTATATTCGCTGCTTTATACCCAATCTCTATGTGAATATGCTTCCGCTCATAGGGTTGTTAAAGAAGGATGCCGTTTTTATTTGGTCGAGGTATGTTGGGACGTTTATCCTATATTCGCTGCTTTATACCCAATCTCTCCGTGAATATGCTTCCGCTCATAGGGTTGTTAAAGAAGGATGCCGTTTTTATTTGGTCCGAGGAATGTGAGAAGGCTTTCTTGGAAATTAAGTAGAAATTACTCAAACCTCCGACTCTAATGGTGCCTATTCACTGACAGCCCTTGGTTCTTTATCTTTCCACCTTGGAAAATGTTATGGGTGTTCTCTTGGCCCAAGAGGATGAAGAGGGTGCGGAAAAACCTATTTACTATCTTAGTCGGGTCTTGTTACCAGCTGAAACTTGTTATTCTAAAATCTAGCGAGCTTGTTTAGCTTTGGTTTTTGCCTCTCAGAAGCTTCGCCACTACATGTTGGCTCATTCCATTAGGCTAATGTGTGGGAGCGACCCTATAAAATACCTCTTAAGTCAGCCAGTTCTTTCAGGTTGTTTGGCCAAATGGTCCTTGATGCTGAGTGAATTTGATATCACATGTAAGATATAGAGGTCGCTTAAGGGACAAGCTATGGCCGACCTATTAGCTGAGAATCCGGTACCCTCTAGAGGAATCATTACCGAGGATTTGCCAGATGAGGAAGTTTTCAAAGCCATGACCGCCTTGGGACCCTGGCTCATGTTTTTCGATGGATCTCCTAACAGGTTGGACTCACAGAACGATGGAGGGGTAGGCATTGTGTTTCGATCACCGGAAGGTGCCCTTGTATCCTTTTCTTTTAAGTTCGAGTTCAAATGCACTTACAATATGGTGGAATACGAGGCCTTGGCGATCGGCTTGGAAATGGCCATCCTGGCAGACATCTGTCATTTGCGAATTTTTGGGGATTCCATCTTGGTCGTATATCAAGTTACGGACCTGTTCAGGGTCAAAGAAGAACATTTGAAGCGTTATTAGCGGAAGGTTTTGAGATTACTCTCGTATTTCGAGATGTTTGAGCTAGTACATAGCCGTCGGGCAGAAAATTCTCATGCTAATTCCTTGGCCACCAAGCGGCCAAAATTCAGATGGGGCCCGACGAGTATGCCAAGGACGCCTGCGTTATCAAAAGGATCCTACCAACATCCTTTTTAGAAGCTAACTGGAAGAATCTTACCTCGTGAACACTCGAAACGCCTTCACCGAGTTACCTGAGGATGAATGGTTTTGGCCCATATAGGATTGGTTGAAGCATGGTCGTGCACCGATCGATCGGGATGAATCTAGAAATGTTAAGCGGCAGGCAGTCCGATATGTGGTCCTTGGAGACAGGTTGTTCAAGCATAGTTACAGTGGAGTCCTATTGCGCTGTGTCTCGCGTAGAGAAGGGAAGACCATCTTGAGGGAAGTACATGAGGGAGGCTGTGGTGAACATCAGAGCAAGGTCAGGCTGGCTCATCAAGTGATCCATCTGGGGTACTATTGGCATCATTTGCACAAGGACAGCGTCAACCATGTTCAGAAATGTTGAACGTGCCAATTACACTCACATGTCGACCATTTGCCACTAGGTTATCTTCATCCTATCAAATCTTATTGGCCTTTCCATACTTTGGGGTTCGACCTCATTGGGAAAGTCAATCCAACATTCAGCAAAAATCATGTTTGGATACTAGTAGCCACAGAGTATTTCACTAAGTGGGTTGAAGCTGTTCCTTTACGACGAGCTACTTCTGCGGCCATCGCCGAGTTTATAATGAGTCACATTATTTTAAGATTTGGAATTCCTCAAATGATTGTCACCGACCATGGGACTCAATTCCGAGGAGATGTGGAAGAGCTGCTAAGGAAGTACGGCATATTTCATAGCCAGTCTACGGCTTATTATCTGCCAGCGAACGGACAAGTTGAAGCCATTAACAGAGTTTTGTTAAAGATTCTCAAGAAGACTATTGATTTGTGTCAATGAGATTGGCATGTGAAATTAGTGAATGCTTTGTGGGCTTATCGTACTACCGTACGTACCTCTATTGGTGAAACCCCCTTCTCTCTTGTGTATGGTACTGAAGCTGTTGCACCCATCAAAATTCGAATTCCCACTCGTATGGAATTTGCCGCAGTGTTGGGTTACCATGAAGTTGAGTATGCTTTCCTCAAACATTGTGACCTACTAGCCGTCGATGAACACCGCCTCCACGCGAGGAAGAGTTTGGATGTTTATATTCACAGAATGACTAGGGCATACAACAGGAAGGTCAAGTTCAGAGCCTTAGGGGTAGGGGAGATTGTTATGAAGGTGGCTGATCATGTGCGGGCGTCGACCTCAAATACTAAGTTTACGCCCAATTTTGAGGAAGAATTATACATCATCACCAGAGCATTTGATTCCGGTTATTATCACATCGCGACTTTTGATGGTTTTGAGTTAGAAGCCTCAATTAATGGCAAATGGTTGAAGTATTATTGTTAAGAGTTGAATGGGAATTGGCTTTTTTCTAATATAGCCCTGACACTTCATTTTCTATGTATGATTATATTTAACCCATTTTCAAACGTTGGTTTTTTGTGACGTTGATCTCAATTGGCAGAAGCGTCACTACTTATTTTATTTATTAGAGCTCCCAGCAGTGAAGATTTCCCTTCAAACCCTTAAAATCCTCGACTAACAGAGCCCACATTGGTGTTTTACCAAAGCGCCAACATCAGGGACTCTTTTGCGAATGTGACATCCATTTGTGTGTGATTACATTTTAGACCTCTTTGAGGCATTAATTTTTCTTTAATGCGGATGTGACATCCATTGCTGTGTATGATTTCATTTTAGACCTCTTTGAGGCATTGATTTTTTTCTAATGCGGATGTGACATCCATTTCTGTGTGTGATTATGTTCAAGATATTTTATTGCCTGATTCAGGATTTTCTGTTGCATATGTTAAGAAGTATGCCCTTGTGTAATTGATCATTTGGTTGTCTTGCCATTTCATCGGGGCTGTTATCCCCCACCTTTAGCTCAAAGCATTCGAGGGCGTCTCCCCATCTTTAGAAACTTCATCAGGGCCGTTATCCCCCACCTTTAGCTCAAAGCATCCGAGGGCGTCTCCCCACCTTTAGAAACTTCATCGGGGCCGTTATCCCCCACCTTTAGCTCAAAGCATCCGAGGGCGTCTCCCCACCTTTAGATACTTCATCGGGGCCGTTATCTCCCACTTTTAGCTCAAAACATCCGAGGGCATCTCCCCACCTTTAGAAACTTTCGAGGGCATCTCCCCACCTTCAAAAACTTCATCGGAGTCGTTATCCCTCATCTTTAGCTCAAAGCATTCGAGGGCGTCTCCCCACCTTTAGAAACTTCATCAGGGTCGTTATCCCCCACCTTTAGCTCAAAGCATTCGAGGGTGTCTCCTCACCTTTAGAAACTTCATGGGGGCCGTTACCCCCACCTTTAGCTCAAAGCATTCGAGGGCGTCTCCCCACCTTTAGCTTAAAGCATTCGAGGGTGTCTCCCCATTGTGAACTTACCCATGTTCAAATGTGTTCGCATAAGTTTGAATTAAACGCTATTTGGATATGTTATGCTTAATTTACATGAACTAATATTTGCATGTGCTTGGTATAATTGAAGACAATGGAAAAATGAAGATTGTGAGCAAAAAGAAAATTGCATAATATTTCATTTCCTTTCAAAAGATTTACATGTATGTTACTAATCAGTGTCAGCCTTTGACAAAAAACATAAAGGCTAGACGTTACTATTGCTGCTTTGCAGATATACATGTACGGGAAAGGTAAAGTGATAAGACAAGCTAGAAGCCTGCGGCTCGGAAGATATCTTCCAGTAGTTGTTTCTTTGCGTCCACTTTGGGGCGTTCGAGGCTGATCCTCTCAGAGATTCTATCTTAATTTTTGCCCATTCCTCAACAGATGACCTGAGCCTGTTCAATTTTTGTTTCGCACCGACCATTTCGTTCTTTGATTGCCTCAATCCCGTCAAGTCGGCATGCAGACCATTGATCTTTTCTCTGGCTTTAGCTAGCACCTCTTCCAGGCGGGTTACCTCCGAGTGGGCTTCTTCGTAGGCAGACCAGGTCACCGCAAGTTGCACGTCCAGAGAGGGCTCAATAGCCATATGTTCCTTTGTTTTGGTTATCTCCACGAGATCTTCTTCTTGCTTCCGCCCTTGTGTGGACCCTTTTACCTCAAGATCTATGCTGTCCCACTCTGCCTTCCGATAATCAAAGACGAAGTCAATAATTGGCTTCAATAGACTCAAGCTCAGATCCATCAACCCAAGATCAGCCAAGGGCCCTTGCATGTGGTGGAGTTCATATATATCACACCTGGTAATACCAGCTACTTGCTGAAATAGTCGGATGTACTTCAATATGTTCAGAAACATCACCACCGAGTCTACAGCTCCGTCGTTCGTCGCCCATGGCACGGGGGCCATCAAAGAACAAAAATGAGGAAATGCCTCATACACCAGTACCAGGTCTTCTCTGTCGGTAGGTGGCAGTGGCTCGGTCTGCCCTCCTAAAATAGGCGCCTCCTCTGTGTCTCTTATGAGGGAGTTGACAACAAGCCTTGATCTATCAAATGCCGCAAGCTTGCCAGGGTGTGAACCAATGGATGACCCATGTTGAGGAGAAAGCTTTCCATTTCAGGACGACTTGGGATTCCCTACAATCAAAAGACCGCCATCCTATCCCGGATTAGGGGGATTTCCACTTCTTCTAAGCTCACAAGAACTAGTCGTGTTGGGAACCTTCCTTCCCCAACCTTCTCAGCCACACGCGTTGCTATGGGTATATCTTGGATTCCTCCCGCTCTCATTCCACCAATAGACAGATGGGGAGCGGAACATGCAACGGGTGATAGCGGTCTCACCTTCTCCTCCGCCACGGTCTTGCCCTTGAGCTACCTTTTTTGATCTTCTTCGGCCCGGTGCGCTGCCACGGCCAGCTCAATTTTTGCATCCAGTTCACTCTGCTCAACGCCCCCGATGTTTTCATCATCACCTGTCATGCAATGCATATGAGCAATTAGTTACAGTGGTGATACAATTCAATGCTTACCTCAATTGATTGATGTCAAGCTAACTATAACTTACCTCCGAGGAATAGAGCATTTAGCTATGCCTCGATCAAAGCATTATTTTTACAAAGAAATTGTGGGCCCGGTATGGTAGGGACTTCTCCCTGCACTGACGGCACCTCAGTCACAGGCATCGTTCCCTCCTGGGCATCTTTCGGTCGAGGATTGGTCGCTTTCTCTTCCCCACCTGTTCATTACACATTTTAACCACCAAAAGTCAATACCCAATAACGAAATTTTACCCAAGCATTCCCTAAAGTTTTGACCTATATCCGGGAAACCCTCCCCGCCAAGTTCAAGCATGTCGAGGACCTCCTGCCAGCCTTTGTCTAGAGGGGCTTCGGTTCCCCCCACGTGTGCCTCTTGTATCGTTGGCCATTCCGGCTCCTCCTCCACACCTGCATATGGGTTCTAGTTAGTGTCATTTTCAACAAACCCTAACGCCTTATCTCACTCGGCGGTACAACATCACATCTTTAACCCATTCCTTGATATCGTTTATCTATGGTGCCAACATCAGGTACTGTTGATTCCTTGATGACTGGTTGGAGGAGTGGCTTGATCCTTATTGGGGAATCTGATTCATCCCCGGAATACTCAGGTTTTGGCTTCGTCTGGTGCTCAGGTCTCTGAACCCCGACCTTCTTGATTTGCTTAAATGGGCTGGCTGGGACTATCCTTGTGGCTTTCTTTCTCTAGGCTACCCTAGGAGGTATTTTACCAAGCCGCGACACACGAGGTGCAGTGCCTCCGGCGATCTCTATTTGAGCCCTCTTGGGACTTTCATCCTAACCCCGCTTGGTTCCTCGTTGCAGTTTCATCGATCTCCAGGGAGGTGAGGGTATCTCAATTCTGGAGGTTGCTTCTACTTCGCCCAACCCCGGGACGACTTCTTGTTCTTCTCTCTGCCGGGTGGAGTCCGATTTCTACTTAAATCGCCTCTCCCTTACTGACTCGCTAGTGGAGCCCTCACCCTCTACCCTCAACAAGGGGTTTGGTTCGGAGATAGTGCCTCGCCCTATGTAGTTTCATCTATTCTCGAGGCCGTCGGTGATTTCTTTTTATCTCCAACTCGTCGTAGCTTCCCAGGCAAAGCCTTGCCAATTCCAAATGGCAATATGTTGTTTTTCCCTGCCTTGAGGGTGGCACCACTTTCAACACCTTGGCAGTGCAAATACAATTGAAGAAATAGTGCACTAGCACCCAGTCATTGCCCACGATGGTGGGAAGGGGATAGGAGATATCTTGGTCGAAGCCAAGCTGCCGTGCTATTCAATGTGGTCAGTAGGCAATGGCTACGGCTTCTTTTTCGGGCACTAGAAATTTACCCCATGAACCTCGGCGCATTTCACGGGTCGGCACAGCAAAAATAAATGAGGGACTGATGATTCTGCTGTATATCAGCACTTGCTCTCTTAGCATCTCGTCGGCTTCATGTATGACCAGCCCCATAGTATTGATGGGCAAGAGCGGCTTCCCTTGCTATAATGGCTCTTCATACGCCCGTGCTCGGAAGTGCTTCTCTGTGTTCTGTATGTTGAAGATTGTTTTGATACCGAACACGGGCGGATCTTCATTGGCGTACTTTAAGGCCCTCACTGTCTTCTTGGGATCTCGGGTCAGTACATAAGGAGCCAATTTATCATAGTGCTCATACGCCCATAACTGCAACAGCCAGAAGGGGCCAAAGGGATAGATTTCCTTGGAGGGCAATGTCTTTCCTTCCCAGCTCACCGCCCAATCTTGCAGGGTCTTTTTGTACTGATTCATGCCCTGGTACAATTGTGCCGTCACGGTCGTTGCCCAGCATATCTTTTTCCCGTGAAAGGTCATGGCAGCTGGCAGAAAGAACCTTCCACTACCGTGTGGGCTGGTGGTTGCGGACACAGAAAGATGGAGATCAAATAGGCAAGTAGCCCCAAGAACCCTTCTTCAGAAGTTTGGCCTTTAAACGATTCTGTCCACTAGTTGGCCCAAGACCTTCTATCACCGCCCTTATGCGCGGCCATTAATCGTTCAATCTTGCTTACTAGCATGTCGAACGATGCCCTCTCATCATCACTTAGTTGTGTTACCCGCACATGAGGTAGCTCCGTACCAATGGGGAGTCGGCCCAACATCGCCGCATCCTCTATTGTAAAGCCAACCTCACCAAATGCCATGTTGAATGTACTGGTGGCCGGATTCCATACTTCTATCAAGGCCATCAACAAAGGTTTGTTATCTGGGAATCTTGCCATAGTTATCTGCACGAGTTGAAGCAGCCCCAGGCCGACCAGGCGATCCCTATACTTCATTTCCTTTGTGGCACCGTCTCGCTCATGCCTGTACAACATCATTGTTGAAGGGTTGTACATCTCTTCTGCTGTCTTGGCTGCTACCAGCATTGGTCGCAACGAAATGTAGCGCTCTCCGTTTGCTGTAATCTCTATGATGGCGAACTCATTATCGTGCCCCTCAGTCAGTGCCAGAGTAGGCCTTTCGGCTTCCGGGACCTCCCTTGGTACTTCTACGGGCATCTCGGATGTCTCGCTTATGTGCATAGTGCCCCCTACTAACTTCTTCTTACCGACTTTCACTTTTGGAGCCATTTTCTTCTTGCTTCCAACCTATTTCCATCAAGCGGGTCCACGTGATAGTCCACTCACGCCACTCTGTACGTGTTTCTACCGAACCAACCTTGCATACATCACCGAAGTCAAGTCAGATTTCAATATTTTCCTTAGAACCGTTCATTTTAGGATTTTCATTCGGTGTCCGTTCCAGAGGATTGAAAGGGGGAATGGGGAGTTTATTAACCTCTGGGGTATGAAAAAAAAAATAAAAAAAACCCCAATTCGCTCAAAATCATCGATTCTCCTTCGTTTTTAGGCGGTTTCTTCCCAAATTTGAAGGAAATTTTCGTTTTCACCCCTACTATCATCCCCTAAAATCTCCCCAACCATTTCTCCTTTGTTTGGGAGATCTTTGATGCCCTTAGTTCGATTTTTTAACCCATAACGCCCCAAAATCATTTTTTCTTGGTGCATTCATGCACACTTCACCGAATTCCCCCAAATTTGAAAGGGTGGGTCATTTTTGCCCCCCTCACCTTCCCCTTAAATGTTTTGGGTTATCTCACACTCGTTTGGGAGATCCCACAAACCCTTAGTTCTGCCCTTTTGGGCGTTTTTCATGTTTTTTGTGTCATTTTCATCCATTTTCCTCTTTTGTTATTGTTTTTACATTGCTTTTCGATGTCCCTTGTTCTTTCGAACCTTAGTCTAGGATTTCTTGTAATTTTGACAGAGCTTCCGCGCCTATGAACAGTAAAAATAAATTTTTATGAAAAATTTCTAACTCTTTCTTATATATAACTCCATTTTTCACTGGACAATTTTGCCCTTTGCTTTCAACTGCCATTTTTGGTGGCCTCGGGTGACTGTTTACGGTCCCGTTTGTTCTTATGGTCCGCTATTTCATGGTTCTTCATTGTTTTCCCCCGGATTGCCGCCACGTTCGGGCTTTAGGCTAATTTCTCTTTGAATGTGCCCTACTGGTAGAAGTTCAGATTTTTGGCCCTAGGATTATTTTTCGCATACCGTCGCTTCCCACCTGTCCTTTATCTCTATACGAACACATGAAAACTATGGTACTCTCACAGCCTTTTTCTACTAATTTTTGTGGTCACTACAATCTTACGCGCTACCAGTACCCTCATTCAACATGGTTTTTCATTTCAATGGGGACTACATTAAGATTTTGGCCCCTGTCTCTATGCAGGACCCTTTTACATCGGCCTCTAGCCCACCCCCTAGTCCAAGCCCTACAATAGCAGACCCCTAAGCCTTACCATGGCTGGTTCCAGATGACTCAGTTGCTCACGGGTGTCCTGCACCTCCAGTTCTTTTTGCTCTACCAGGGTGCCTAGTATGCTCGCTGCACCCTCTGCTTGCTCTACTACCAGGGTCCCATCGATCTCTTTCACATGCTCCTCGGCTTTTTGGAGCTCCTCTTGTAGTACTGCCTGCTTCCCCGACAGATCGGCCACCCGTACTTTAGCCTCTTTTAGCCCCGTTGCTCGTGCCCTCGCCTCTACGGCTGAAAGTAGGGTTTTTCCGTCGTTGAAAGAACGACCCTAACTTCAACACATTTTTAATTTATCCGAGACATTTAACCTGTAAAATGAGCAGTTTTGCATAGTGGCTCGTGTCGGATGTCGATCCGCACTCGGGATTAGTCGGATTAGCGCAAATAAGAACATAAAATGATAGATTTTTCCATAGAAATTGATGAGAATGATGGTGGGGGTGAGAGTGGTGAATCCGGGATTTAAAATATTCTTTTTTTATGAGAGATTCCTGGTGAAATTGAAATTTTCCAAATGCACAAAATATTCAAGATGAAACATAGACTAATCGAGAACTAAAATTTATTCAAATAAATTTTTTTCTATTACAATGTTATCCAATCAAATGAAAATGCTCAAATAGGGATTAATCTAGGAAAGCAGTAAAACCTAAAGAGAGAAAGAAGAGAGAGAAAATGAAGTAGAGAGAGAAAGTTAGAGAGAGATCTCTAGAGAGAGAAGAAAGAGATCTAGAGAGAAATATGTAGAGAGAGAAACCTATCTAGAGAGAGAATAGAGGATTCACCTTTGATTTACTTGGATCGCCCCGAAGAGTTCGGCCATGTTGGCATTGAAGTTTGACCATGAATGGCCAAAGTGGTGAAGAAGATGCCCATGAAGAAGTTGCTGGTTTGGCCAATAATGGAGGAAGGAGATGCCGTCCAAGAGAAGAGTATGGTGAACTGTGGATGGCTCAGCGAGGCAGGGGGTAGACCATCTACAACAAGTTGTAGACGGTGGTGTTGGCTGAAGGAGGCGGAGCAAACCGCCCTAAGGAGAGCACCTCCGACTTCCTCTTTCTCCTCCTTTTCTTCTCCTCTTCTTTTTCTATATATTTTTTTTTTTTTTGTTAAGAGAAAGTGGATGGACGGTGGTGGAGAGAACCGTTGGTGTGCAACGGCTTGGCAGCAAGTTTTTCTTGCTGGTTCGACCAGTAAACCAGCAAGAAGGATGGTTAGAAAGGAGAGAAGGAGGTAGAGAGAGGGTTTGATGGCTGTGGTGGAGGCGCTGGTTGCGCCAGCGTCAATGGAGGTCGCTTGAGCGTGGATGAAGTGCTGGGCAGTAGAGGAGGAGCAGGGGCGTTCGGTGGTTGTAAACGGAGGTGGCAGCGCAGGGGATGGGGCAGCAGGCGGTGCTGTTTTCTGGCTGTAAGCAGCAGCAGCTAGCGGCCGGAGTTGCAGGCCTGCAACTCCGGCAATGGAGTTCGTGGAGGAGAGAGCAACAGTCGAGGAGGGGGGTTGCAGGTCGTTGATGGGGGCAGCAACCGAAGTTGCAGCGATGTGGGAACCTCAGTTGGGTTCTGGTGGTAGAGGAGGTGGAGCGGCGAGCAAGGAGGGGCGGTCCAGCAGGTGGAGAACGCAGCTGGCGGCCGGAGTTGCAGGTCTGCAACTCCGGCGAGAAGAAGACAAAGACGATAGAAGAAGAAGGAGAAGGAAAAGAAGAAGAAGAAGAAGAAGAAGAAGAAGAAGAAGAAGAAGAAGAGGAAGAAGAAGAGGAAGAAGAGGAGGAAGAAGAAGGACGGCCGGAGTTGCAAACCTGCAACTCCGGCGAAGTATAGGTGAAGAAGACGAAGAAGAAGAGAGAAGAAGAAGAAGAAGAAAGAAAGGAAAACGTGGGAGAAGATTCGGGGAAGGTTTTGGGGAAGGAGAGGAGGAGAGGGGAGAGGGATTAGGGTTCGAACGAACCCCTATCCTTCTCCTTTTAAAGCTTCCCTATTTCCTTTAATGGAAATAGGGGATTTTTTGAATAAAAAAAAATAAGAAAAATAATTTTTAAATATTTTTTTTTTTTTTTTTTTTTTTTTTTTTTTTTTTTTTTTTTTTTTTAAGTAAAAACCTACTTTTCTATGGGGAATCTCTCCAATTAGTGGACCCCCCATTTAATTAAAATTATTTTTGAAATTCGCGGGGTCCACTAACTGGTCGGATAGCGGGTCGATGATGATGGGCCCGGCTACTGGCCCACATGGACTGATGATGTCCATCGTCTCACAAGATGATGTGACAGGCATTCTGAAGGCGATCGGATGGATGGTGACTTGATTGGGACTCAGATTGGTGGATCGGCGGATCTAGAGAGATCCAACGGTCCGATTGAAGATCCAACGGTCCGATGGAAGATCCAACGGTCAGAAAGCTAAGGGAGATGAGATAGAGCTGATGGGCAGGAGTTCTGGGGTTAGGTCAGTAGATTCGAGGACCGAGAGATGAAGAGAGAGAGAGAATAAGGAGAGATGAGAGAAAAAGTATCAAAAAAATGGAAAAAAGCACTCGCGGAGGGTCTGGAACCCTGCTCTTCACTGTGACCATCCTCACGCTTCTCCAGTAGAGTCGACCATCATTCTTTGCTGACTCATGTGGCTTTAAACGCTTTGGTCCGTCTCTTGGTCATTGGCTCTCCTACTCTCTTCGTTCTTTGGGCCGACTTTTTGGTCCTCTTAGTTGGCCCATATTTGGCCCATATCTTCTAGTCATATCATGTGGGCTCTTTAAGCTTTGATAATGGGCTTTCATGATCGATTTGGGCCCACAAGTCTCGAGAATCGTCCCATCGGGGTTTCCTGCGACAGAAGAAGCGCGTAATGAGACTTTATCAGAACGGCTTAATATTTAGACTTCCAAAAATGTGTTTAATGCATGCAAATATACCATTTCGTCCAGAAAAGTGTGTTCTACGCAACAGAAGAGACTCTTACGTAGAAAAGTAGGTAAATAGAGTATTTTACGTAGGAGAATGCAATAACGCTAAAAGGATAATTGCTTAAAATAAGCACTTTTGAGCGAATATCAACGGCCTCTGCCAATTGCTCCCGAAGCTTGGTCAAGGCCGCTTCATATTGAAATTTCACCGGTCCATTCTCTTTAACTCAATATACCTAAAAGGAGGGGGTTGATTAGGTATTTAAAATTATTTATACCTACATAGTTTTACTGGTCTATGGTAAGGGAATAAAATCGTATGCCTTAGTTGTTTGATAAAGGATTATCACAATCGACTCAAATCGAATATACCTCCGTGGTATATTTTCTTTTCGTCATTTGATCTAATCAGAATAGATTGCAGAATACAAACAAACAATCACACAAGACAAGAGATTTTTACGTGGAAACCTTAGCCAAGGAAAAACCACAGGACCACAACCAGACGGAAAGTATCACTAACTGAAAAGTTAAACGAAACAAAGATTACCTACGTAGCACTGTTGCAAATACAGCTTCCAACCTTAGCCAAAGCCTATTACCGATGCATCCACATCCTCTGAATCAACGCTACGAATCCACGTGCGCCCTTCGAGTCAAGAAGCCTTGTCCGCTTGTTCAGTTTGGTACACCCCAAACCTATCGTCGATCGGCTTCGCCAATCTTAATTCTCAACACTCTCGCCTTTGCAGAAGGTGAAGGATTCAGTACACCCTGAACCCTAAGTTGCTCAAATGGTGTTGAGTCACACTGGTACACTCAGGCTACTAGGTCAAATATAGAAGTGGAAGACCTAAGCTGAGGAAAGGATCAAGCTCTTGGCTATGATCAAGAAGAGAACAAGTTCACAAGATGTGAATGGAAGACAAGCTTCTTGCTCTTCGAATGGACACTCTAATAAATAAAACATTTTCTTCCTTCTTGAATATTGAGTCACATTGTGTCTCTGTGTGTATTTGAAATTTCATTGGTCCGTTTTCCTTAACTCAATATACCTAGAAGGGGGGGTTGATTTGGTATTTAAAATTAATTATACCTACACAGTTTTACTGGACGATGGTAAGGGAATAAAATCGCATGCCTTAGTTGTTTCATAAAAGATTATCACAACCAACTCAAATTGAATATACCTCCGTGGTATATTTTCTTTTCGTCGTTTGATCTAATCAGAATATATTGCTGAATACAAACAAACAATCACACTAGACAAGAGATTTTTATGTGGAAACCTTAGCCAAGGAAAAACCATGGGACCACGTCCAGACGGAAAGTATCACTAACTGAAAAGTTAAACGAAACAAAGGTTACCTAAGCAACACCATTAAAAATACAGCTTCCAACCTTAGCCAAGGCCTACTATCGATGCATCCACATCCTCTGAATCAACGCTACGAATCCACACGCACCCTTCCAGCTAAGAAGCCTTGTCCGCTTGTTCAGTTTGGTACACCCCAAACATACCATCGATCGGCTCCTCCGATCCTAATTCTCAACACTCCCGCCTTTGCAGAAGGTGAAGGATTCAGTATACCCTGAACCCTAAGTTGCTCAAATGGTGTTGAGTCACACTGGTACACTCAGGCTACTAGGTAGAATATACAAGTGAAAGACCTAAGCTGAGAAAAGGATCAAGCTCTCGGCTTTGATCAAGAAGAGAACAAGCTCACAAGATGTGAATGGAAAATAAGCTTTTTGCTCTTCGAATGGACACTCTAATAAATATAACCTTCTCTCTCTTGAAGATTGAGTCACTCTATGTCTCTGTGTGTGTTTAGAGAAGGCATAGAAGGGTTCTATTTATAGAATTCTAAGACCCTGAGTCGTATAGAACGTGGGATGATGGAACCAAGAATTTTGGATCTGAGAAAGACCAATTCTATGCATGGTCCAATCAATTGTACAGTAGGTCCAATCGATTGGGCTCAATAAGATTTCTGTTCCGATGGCACCAATCGATTACATAGGGTTCTCCAATCGATTTGACTTAGAAAAGTTTCTGTCCTGAAGACTCCAATTGATTTCACAGAGTCTCCAATCGATTTGACTCAGATAGGTTTCTGTCCCGAAGGCTCCAATTGATTGCACAGAGTCTCCAATCGATTGGACTGAAATAAGTTTCTGCCTCATAGCTTCCAATCGATTACACAGAGTCTCCAATCGATTTGGCTGTGTCCAATCGATTAGACTATCCCATTAGTCAATTTAATTGACTTAGACTCGGGTCTGTCCAATGACTAAGTTTGACCATTATATTTTTGTTCATTTTAACCAACTCCTATGGCCACTAAGTCACTTACCTTCCTAATCGAGTGTACACGATCGTTTAACTAACAAAACGATAGTTACTCAGATGACTCATGTCATCAACCATCTGATTCTTACTGTCTCTGTCTTTTAGTCTTCACGTAGTTGGCGAAGTATGCGTACCACGACATCTTCACACTATACTAGTGCTCGTAGGAACGGTTACAAGAATGTTTTTATGTCAAACAAAATCTTTGCCAAATTGAATATGAAAATATTCTTACAATCTCCCCCTTTGGCAATTCCATGACAAAAAACATTTAATCATATAGAAGGTAAAAAAGTAAAAAATATAATCCCACCCTCTTACATGATTCACTCACTATCTCACACTCCCTTGGAGATAATCAAACAGATATAATGTAATGGCTTTTGATCTGTTCCCTACACATTCTACCAACAATACATACCATGTAATATCATCGGCAATCAATAAATCATTAAATGCAGTGAGTTAATTATGCATATCACAAATAGAGAAATTGAAAAAAATAATAAAAAATTTTTCTTCCCCTAAATTTCTCTCCCCCTATCTCATGCATCAACTTATTTTTACCACTATGATTTTCTCTCTCTATTTTTGTCACAGATTGACAAAGGTACAGAAATATAAGCAAATAACAATCATGCAATGAATATCATCATGAAGAACAAGTGCATATATACATACAAACCATAATACATACTGGTTTATACCCTATAACACATAGGTAAGACAAGCAGAGTATAACCATACAAAATCTGAGTTTATCGGTATACAATAAAAATAAAAATAAAGAAAAAAATACCCGATAACTCTCAAGACGTCTCTCTCTGGGAGACTATGTAGATGGACCAGTACCATCATGCTAATCAGGACCATGAGCTGGTGGATGCTATCCAAAGCCCATCATGGTAAACTAATACTCCATATAACGTTGCATATCATACATGGAGCCTGACATCCTCTCCTGCCCCTCCTCTAAATGGCGAAAGCTCTGAGCCGTCCTCTCCTCATGCACTATGAGTCGCTGATCGAATCCCACCATCTGATGATGAAGAGACTCAAAGGAGTAAGGGGCAGGCATCTCTAGAGGCTGGACAAAGGATGGATGTGGCTCTGGAGGATGCATCTCAGTATCTATCTACTGACCACCCGACTTGGTATCATCCCCCAAGTCCTCATCGAAAATATCGTCAAAGTGTGAAGGTACATCTGTCACTCTCTGAACCTGAGACATGCTCTTCCTGATAGTCGAAGGTCCAATATGCCCCATGGAAGAACACACCTCCTCAGTAGCTCGAATCAGCACATCCAGATGAAGTAGGATAGAGCTCACCCGTAGAGGGAAAGGGAGAAGCTGATGGTTAGCCAACTGGCTACCCGCTCTAACCATGGCTCTAAAAATGAACCTCGGAAGGTCAATGACAAATCTAGTGCCAAGATGGTAAAGAAGCTGAAGACGATCAATGTTCACCTGTGCCCCATGGCTAGGTGGATCAATGTTGTACCCACAGATGAAGTGCAACAAACGATACTCAGGGAGAAGAGATGTAAGAGGAATAAAAGTACTCCAATCAAATATCTGCCCTGTGAGAGTCTCGGTCAAGGTGACTCTAGAAGTCGTCATCTCACAAGTCCTAAGAATGAACTCATATGAGGTAGAAGGATGAGGTATGTCCAACAAGGTAGAAATTAGATCAGGAGTAATAGTCAGGTAAGCCCTAGAGACATAAGTCTGAAAGGATAGCTCACTCGGGTCATCACACTAAATGGAGTGCATGTTGGCATAAAAGAGTTTAACCAAGACAGGGTAAAATGGAATGGTCAAGCGAGTGATAGGAACCCACTCGTGAGATACGAACAACGAATGAAGCATAGTACCCAAAATAGTGCTAAATTCAACTACTCGCTCAGTAGTGAATTGTGACCAAAGAAATGCTCAAAACAATCTCTAGCAGAATCGAAAATGAACAGGGAAATGGAAGCACTCACCGAAGGAATATCGATATGATGGGCACGACCCCGAGCTCTCCTAGGTCCTCTGGATGATTCACCCTACTCTGAGTGCCGTGACCAACTGAGTCGACCACCTCGTTTGGCGCGAGATTGAGTCCGTTGAACCAAGGGTTCTTCATCGGCACTTTCCTCTTCAGAGACCACAATAGCTCTTCTACGACGAGGATTAGTCGCCATGAGCACCAAAAATGGAAGAAAATACCAAAATACCTCCATTTCTGCTCACAAACTTTCCGAAATCCCAACGAAGAGGGTGAAGTAGAAAATTAAGAAATCGAGAGAATCGCTCCACAAAACCTTATGGGAATAGTAGATTAGGCACCTGCAATTGATTGGGAGAAATCTAGGAGGCGATTAGATCGATTGGGGTTGAAAATGACCCATTTTGGGTTTTATAAAATCGAATGTCGCACTATTCAATCGATTGGGCTAAGTGGCTAATTGATTGGAGCTTGGCCAATCGATTGGACTATACTCTCCAATCGATTGGAGATGTTCGATCAATTGGTCTGTAAAGTCCAATCGATTGGACTGGTCCGAGAAGAAAAAAAATTTTAAAATTTTAAAAATTTTAAAAACCAATAGGCTCATTTTTCAGGACCCCAACTAAATCTTTTCAAGTCAAAAATCATGTTTTAAACTTCTCTAGAAAAGATAAAATGTTAGAATCCAATTCATGAAGTCAATCTTGATAAGCACTAAACACTGATTTTTATTGAAGAGAATTAACTAACACTTAGTTCAATCTTTTGCTTTATCAGAAATATTAATTCTTTTAGACATTAGCACAAGTCACAAATCACTAGTAATCATAGATTCAAATATCAACAAAAATATCATCAAGTGCAAGTGATCTGAGTGTATCTGTGGTACCGAATAAGATTTCAGTAATAATTTCTCATAAATATCAGAATCTGGAGGTATCTTGTATTCGATCATAAAATCCTCATTAGAGTTATTAAGGGATCTCATATACTTTCATGTATACGGGTATTTGCTGATGGATAAGAATTTTTCTAACAACTTGGCTGTCTTTTACACCCTTTTTATTCACTTTGAATATAGGTAGCTTTTACTCTCCATGTAGGTAGCCCTTTTCTATAGCAATGAGAATCAAATTTCAATTACAAACGGGGCCATACAAATGGCATTCACTTTAACTTTTGTGGAGGTAGTTGTTTCCTTAGAATAATAACTCTCATTGGGAAGCCAACAGTCGACTATAGTGCAGTTTCAAAATCAACTGAAGGTAGGAACACTACTAATTTGAAGTTATAATCATTAGAGGTTTATTCCTAATTCCAATAGTACAAGATTTTTCACCTCTATCAAATCCATTCCCACAGAAATAATCAGTGTGCATGTGAATGTGAGATATACTGTTTCAATAATCTTCTAATGCACACTAATAAAAATTGACCAATCATAATAATTAAAAGATATAATACATAGATTAGCAAAATTTTACTAACAGTTAAGTTCTTTTTCTTTGAATGTTCTCAAAAATTACTGCTCATCAAAATCGTATAATCAACAAATAATTTTAACATTCTTCTGAACAATTGATCTTTTGATTTTCTGAAATATTTTCAATTTTTATTCTTCAAAACGATGCAAAATCAAAAAAAAAATATCCCTCAAAAAATAAGAATGGAGAACACGAGGAGATAAAGAGCACATTGCTCAGAAATAGGACATTCTCGAACATTTCTCCTTCAGAGAATCTTTCTTAACCCACAAAGATGTGATTTTGGTGGACAGATCAATTCTCTTAGGATCTTTCCTCTTTTGAGTTGCAAAACTCTGAGGTTGTTTGAATTTCTCAAGGGACTGAATTTCCTTGATTAATTCTCTAGACCTTTCCAGTAGGTCTTTCATTTTCCTAGATAGCACATCCAAATAATTTATCTCATAATGTATCTTTATAAGAAATCTTTGACTTTTCACATTCTGAGTGGTATTCACTACTTTTTCTACAGGATTTTGATGTCCTCTTCTCAACTTGTGACAGTCTCTGATATTCGCTTAAAAGTACATATTTTTCACTATTATCCTCTAAGCATTATCACACTCTCCTACGTAAAACTGCTCTATTTATCCACTTTTTTACGTAAGAGTCTCTTTCATTGCGAAGAACACACTTTTTTGGATGAAATGGTATATTTGCATGCATTAAACACATTTTCGAAAGTCTAGATATGAAGCCATTCTGATTAAGTCTCATTACACGCTTTTCATTATTGTAGGAAACCTAATCGGCCGATTCTCACAAAATACGGGCCCACAATCAACCTCTAGAGCCGATGACCAATGCTGAAGAACTAATAGGCTATGACAAGATAGTAGAGCCCAAGTACGAGCCAGCCAGGGGATCGGAGAGTCGGCCCAAAGAACTAAGGGAGAGAGAGAAACATGATCAGACAATTCTCGAGACTGGTGGGCCTACGATCAATCACTAAAGCCTAAAAGTTAATCATAAAGGCCAGTGGATCACGATCTTTGGGTCACATAGCAGGCCAAGTTAGATATGGAGATTTGAACCAAGTAGGTAAACGTTGAGAAGCTACAAATGGGTTGGGTTTTTCCACAATGAACTGGTCATGTGGTATTTATATGGAAGGTGCAGGGTTGACCGATGCAGCGGATTTTTGTAAGAATGATGGACTGCAAGACATGAGATTTGACCAAGAACTGGACCAATGTGTTGGATAGTTAGACGTTGGGAGCAATCGAAGATGGACAGTGGTAATTAAAAATTATCAACATGAAAGGCACGCTAATGAACATATTGTTGTCAAATTCTTGGGCAAAAGAGGAAAAATAATATCTAGAAGGGGCTGAATTGTTGACAATTGGAGAATGGATGGTGACAATGTGGCCAGAATTGGAAAAGACCTTAATTACCATGATGGATGGGCCAATGCCACATGGCATCAATTTTTGTGAGATTATGAAAGCCACACATGGCAAATTTAAAGTGGAAAGAATCTTTGTGAAAGAAAGAGGAGAAGGCAAGTGATGGTCACGTGCTACCACATGGGGTAAAACTTGAGAGTTTGTTTTGGGAAGGCATGAGGTGGCAATTAGAGAATAGTTAGTTTCCAAGAGAAAAATATTCACCAATGGTATGGACGGTTACAAGAGGAATTCCTTTACAAGATATTTACAAAAAGGATGGAGGGATTTATGGAAAGGAGAAGACGTTGTGGGCAACTTCTATTGGAAGACGATGCGATGAGTCTCTCCACCATTCATCATGAAATCAGAACCGTCCATCACTCTAATATATCATCTCCCATATCTCCCTCACTCCCAGGTTCAAAAACAGCAACACCTACCGCCCCTATCTCTTCAAAAACTTATCTCTTCTCACCCTATGGAGGGGGCGACCGGTTGTTCATCCATGGGAGGAACGAGGATGCTACCTTGCTGCCTCCTCATCTCCACTCCAGCATCTCCACCATGATGGCTCCCTTCCATTCAAGAACGATCCACACTATCCCCTCTACACCTTCATCTTCTTCTTCTTCCCCTCGCCAAGCCGTCATCACCATTTTCTTCTCCTCCACACTCCAATGCCTCCACACACCTGCCTCCTCAGCCACCATCATCTTTGCTACCACCCTCACCTTCTCCTTTCTAGTTGCCGCCAAGACCTGCAACTCCAGCGGGTTATTATCATCGTCGCTAGCAGATCTATCTCCATTGGGTATCTATCTCCTTCCACAGGCAGCATCCATTTATCACCAAGCAACTAATGGTGTAGCAGCAACCTGATCATCTACCATTATCATCGGCAATAAAAACTCCAACCTAATCTCTCACTCTTCTTCCCAAGCCGTTCTCCTTTTCTATCTAAAAAAAAACCAAAAACAAGGAGAAGAACCAGAAAAAAGAAAAGAAAGAAAAAAAGGGAGAGAAAGAAGAAGAGAAGAGAAGGAGGGAGACCATCTCCTCTCCGCCCTGCTGTTCACCCCTTGCCGCACCACCAACTACACCACTTCCATGCTGCCCATCCACAGCACCATCCTCCTTATCCACGATCGTTGCTTCAACCTCAAGCCCTTCCACACATCTCACCTGCAAGTTTGTTGGGTGCTCCACCATTCTGCGATGCCACGGGATGCATGCCATGATCACCACCTTTCACACCGCTGCATCATGGATCTGGGCTGTTACTCACCTCCCCATTTGCTAGTGAATAACGGACAGCAATGGCAGTAGGGTTTTTCCGTCGTTGATTACGGAAACCCTAGACTCAACAAGATTTGTAATTATCCGAGACATTTAACCTGTAAAATGAACAGTTTTGCATAGTGGCTTGTGTCGGATGTCGATCCGCACTCGGGATTAGTCGGGTTAGCGCAATAATGACGTAAAATGACGGAAAATTTGCAGAGAATGGACATAATTTTATTCAAATCAACTTCATTCAATCGAACATGTCTCTTACACTCAAGTAAAAATAACTAAATTATAAAGCATAAAAAAAAAAAAAAAACAAACTAGAGAGAGAAAGTGAGAACTAGAGAGAGACAGTGGTTTTTAGAGGAAGAAAATAAATCTAGATAGATGAAGGTAGGTAGAGAGAGAAAGAGGAAGAATTAGTGAGAAAGATAGAGAGAGAAAATGAGTTTTAAACAAAATAAGCCTAGAGAGAGAGAAAGAAAGTGAGAAAATATCCTAAAAGCTAGAGAGATAAAAGAGATTAAGATAGATCTTAAGGGAGAAGACTTACCATTGATGGTCAAGGCAGCAACCGAATGGTTGACGGAGCTGCAGGCATGCTGGTTTAGTTCACCCACGGCCAGGAGAGTAGTGGAGAAAACTAGCAGTCTGGTTGCTAAATGGTAGCCATTGGCAGTTCGGTTGAGAAGGTGAGGGCTGCTGCTAGTAGGTGAGGCGCACCAGTCCAGGGGCATCAAAAATGGTGCACCTGCTGGTGCTGGGTCTTGAAGGGAGCACGTGGTGCCCTTGCTTTGCAGAAATCGGCACTGATTTTGAACACCACCGTTTGGTCATGTAGATTTTGATCCGTGTGATGAAGATGCGTGCAGGGAGGCTTTAGATATCAGTGAAGACCGTGAAGTGCAGGTGAATGATCCACCAATGGAGGCGCCAAGGTTGCACTCGTGGAGAGAGGAGTTCGGTTTGTGAAGGAGGCGGTAATGGTGTTGATGGAGGCGCACCACCGGATCTTGAACCCAGATGGTTGAGTTGCAGCAACGTTCAAAGCTTTAGTGGAGGATGAGCCGGCTTAAGGAGGTCAGCAACGTGGACACACGGCTGGAGGTGGTGTGCCTGTCAAGGGAGGACAGCAACCAGGTGGAGTTGCAGGTGGTGGCGATCGCCGGAAGTTGCAGGTGAAGCTAACGGTGGGTGGTGGAGTTGCAAAAAGGCAGCAGGCGGAGCAAGGAGGCGCAGAGCCGAAGAGGTGGAGCTAGCGGAGACGGAAAGGCAGTAGGGAGGTGCTATGGTGAAGACGTGGTGCTGCAAGAGGCGCAGGTGCGATGGCGACCGGAGTTGCAGCCTGCAACTCCGGTGAGGACGTGATAAAGAAAAATAAGAAAAGCAAGAAGAAGAAGACAGAGGAGAGAAGGAAAAAGAAGAAGAAGAAGAAGAAGAAGAAGAAGAAGAAGAAGAAGAAGAAGAAGAAGGGGAGGAAGCCTTACCAGACGGCCGGAGTTGCAGGCAACTCCGGCGAAGAAGAAAAAGAAGATGAAGAAAAGGAGAAAGAGAAAAGAAGAAAAAGAAGAAGAATGGGGCCAAGGGTGAATGCGGGATTGATAGGGGGAGAGAAAGGAGAAGATTTGAGGGGGATTAGGGTTCGAACGAACCCTTCTCCCTCATCTTATAAAGCTCCCTATTTCCATTAATGGAAATAGGGTATTTTTTGAAAATAAAAAAATAATTTTTTTTTTTTTTTTTTTTTAAGTAAAAACCTACTTTTCTATGGGGAATCTCCCCAATTAGTGGACCCCCCATTTAATTAAAATTATTTTTGAAATTCGCGGGGTCCACTAACTGGTCGGACAGCGGGTCGATGCTGATGGGCCCGGCTACTGGCCCACATGGACTGATGATGTCCATCGTCTCACAAGATGATGTGACAGGCATTCTGAAGGCGATCGGATGGATGGTGACTTGATTGGGACCCAGATTGGTAGATCGACGGATCTAGAGAGATCCAACGGTCCGATTGAAGATCCAACGGTCCGATGGAAGATCCAACGGTCAGAAAGCTAAGGGAGATGAGATAGAGCTGATAGGCAGGAGTTCTGGGGTTAGGTCAGTAGATTCGAGGATCGAGAGATGAAGAGAGAGAGAGAATAAGGAGAGATGAGAGAAAAAGTATCAAAAAAATGGAAAAAAGCACTGGCGGAGGGTCTGGAACCCTGGTCTTCACTGTGACCATCCTCACGCTTCTCCAGTAGAGTCGACCATCATTCTTTGCTGACTCATGTGGCTTTAAACGCTTTGGTCCGTCTCTTGGTCATTGGCTCTCCTACTCTCTTCGTTCTTTGGGCCGGCTTTTTGGTCCTCTTATTCGGCCCATATTTGGCCCATATCTTCTAGTTATAGCATGTGGGCTTGTTAAGCTTTGATAATGGGCTTTCATGATCGATTTGGGCCCACAAGTCTCGAAAATCGTCCCATCGGGGTTTCCTGCGACAGAAGAAGCGCGTAATGAGACTTTATCAGAACGGCTTAATATTTAGACTTCCGAAAATGTGTTTAATGCATGCAAATATACCATTTCGTCCAGAAAAGTGTGTTTTACGCAATGAGATAGACTCTTACGTAGAAAAGTGGATAATTAGAGCAATTTTACGTAGGAGAGTGCGATAACGCTAACAGGATAAGTGCTTAAAATAAGCACTTTTGAGCGAATATCAAGCAACCTGCACAATGCTCAATCATGCACCTCAACTGCATATTAGCAAGATCTTGTTGCAACCACTCCGGGCACCACACCTTCTTGTACATCCTCACTATGCCACTACTCCAGGCAGCACACCATAATGCCTTACCTCATTCTCTCCGCATGGCTGATGCGAACCTTTGGTAAGTCTCTTCCTCACTTTCTCTCTCTTCATCACTTTCTCTTTCTAGAATTTTCTTTTAGACTTTCCCTTTCTCTCTCTAGATTTTTTTTTGCTCTCTCCATTCTCTCTTTCTAGACTTAACATGCTTTTTAGGTTAGTTTTAATTTTCTTGTTTTTATCTGTCAATGTAAACCGTTTAATTTTATTCAATGAAATTAGTTGTTTTGAATTCTTGTTTCTATTATCTTTTAATAATAATTTTGACTTTTAGTTGCTTATTAATCACTCTAATTGAGAATCGATCTCCAAATTAAAAAGCAAGCTTTTAATCGCGATGTCACCACCATGCTCATCCCTCCATCATTTTAAGTTCTTGAGTCGCACGAACTAACCCCGAGTGTGGATTGACATCCGACACAAACCCCTATGCATAAGTCTATATTTTGCAGGAATAATCTTGGATAATTACAAATGTGTTGAGATTAAAGGTTTCCGTAACCAACGACGCGGAAAAATCCAATTTTCAGTCTATAATCACATGACCCATATTTTTGCAGTACTTGCACTAATGTTTGCTTTTGTCAATTTTGACTGGGTCATTGATCTGAGTGGGAATAACATGGGCTTTAACAAAAATTGTCTTGGAGGAAGACCCTTTTTCTTGATTGTTTTTGTAACCCAAACCCTGTTTGTCTCCATAGACTTTTCCTACATGAAGAATCTCATCAAGCTTTGCAGAGCTGGATGAGAATCCTAACACATCCCTCTTTGATTTGAGAAGCTCATTTTCTAGGGATTCTTTACGTGTCATGCAAGTTTAGAATTCACATTCCAGTGACTTGTTCCTTATTAGCAGAGACTCATTTTCTTGCTCTAAATCAATAATCAACACTTTTAATTTTTCAGTGTCAATTAATAAGGCTGTATTTTCAGAGTCAAGACTTTTAACTCTGTCTGATAACACTTTGTTAGCCTTAATGAATTTTATTAATTCCTCGTACAATTCTTTCACACCAACTGTTGAGTTATCCAAGTCCCCATTGTAAGAGTCTTCCAAACTCCCATCATTGCTTTTCTTGGAATCTCCATGAGATCTATAGGGACTACTGAAATGAGCAACAAAAGCTGTATACTTATCAGTCTTTTCATTGTTATCTGAATTATCAGAATGATCTTCTGATTCTTCATCCCATGTGGCATCGAACGCTTTTGCCTTGTCCTTGTATTCTTCTTTGTTTGGGCACACATTAGCAAAGTGACCAAAACCCTTACATTTGAAACATTGGGTTTCGCTTGAGCGGCTTACCCTAGGGTTCCTATCACTTCTGCTACCTCTCTCATGAGGTTTGGCATTGAAAGTAGGATAATTCCGCGTCGTTGGTTACGGAAACCCTAACTTCAACACAATTTTAATTAATCCGAGACTTTTAACCTGTAGAATGAGCAATTTTGCACAGTGGCTCGTGTCGGATGTCGATCCACACTCGGGATTAATCACGTTAGTGCAATAAAGAGCATGAAATGATGAATTTTTGCTAGAAATTGGTGGAGAGGTGAGAATGGTGGATTCGGGATTTTAAAACATGATTTTGGGATTTTTAGAGAGGAACATTAACTAATACCATGAATGAAATGAACAACACCATACATCAAACCGTTAATCAAAGAAAACTAACTTAAGATTCTTCATAAAAACCATTATCTTTTACAATGCTAAAAATCAAAATACCACAAGAATTAAAACAAAATAAAATAAACTAGAGAAAGGATAGAATCTAGTGAGAGAGAAGGGAACTTGATGGAGAAGAAATTTAGAGAGAGAAGTGAGTTGTAGAAAGAGAAAGGAAAGGATGAGAGAGATTACCATCAAAACTTACTGGAGAATCGATCGGATGAGAACCAATGAAGGGGGTGTAGTGGTGGGCCATGAAAGAGGTGTTGTGGTGCGTGGAGTTGCTATTCATCCATACGGTGATGGCGTGATGGTTGGTGATGGCGGCCTAACGGTCTCCCTTTCTTCTTCTCTTCGTTTCTTTTATTTTTCTGGTTTTTTTCTTTTTTTTTTTTTTTCTTGAGGAGAGAATGGTTCGGAGGAATGAGAGGAGAAAGGAGAGAGAGGACGCTGTGAGAGAAGTCGGGCGTGGTAGAGGAGCTAGGTGATGTTGCACGGTGGTGCACTTGTGGGCGGTCTAGAAGGTGGAGAGGCTAACCTTGAATATGAGTTGGAGATGCAACAGGTCGTGGACGTACATAGCAGCGCTAAGAGGGGCAGTCACTGAAGATGGAGATCATAGGGTGAAATCGGTGGTGGAGGAGCCAGCAATCGTGGAGAGTTGAGGGCGGATCTGCTGGCTTTGCAAGTCCATGCACCAGCAAGGATGCCGGAGTTGCATGGCGATCACGGTGGGACACACCTGCTGGTGGTGCAAAGGAGATGCACCAGTCCAAGGGAGAGACGGCTTGGGAATGGGGAGTGAAAGAATAGAGAGAGAGGAGGAGGAGGAGAACGGCTAGGATTTGGAGCTTTTGGAGAAATAGAACCAGTCCGGCGATCGAGTTCGCCGGAGTTGCAGGTTTCGACCGGCGTTGATTGTGGACGGCTGGAGGTGTGGTAGTGGTGACAGCAGTTGCTGGTGCTGTGATGCAACTGAGGAAGGCGATCCAAGAGTGGAGGACGCCCTTGCAGGTGGGGTTGCTGGTTGCAATCCGCCGGAGTTCTGCAACTCCGGCGACGAAAATAAGGAGAAGAAGACGATGAAGAAAAAGAATAAGAAGAAGGAAAGAGGAAAAAAAAGGAGGGGAAAACTTGGGCAGAAGATTAGGGGAAGGAGAGGAGAAGAGGGGAGAGGGATTAGGGTTCGAACGAACCCTTCTCCTTCCTCTTATAAAGCTCCCTATTTCCATTAATGGAAATAGGGTATTTTTTAAATAAAAAAAATATTTTTAATTTTTTTTTTTTTTTTTTTTTTTTTTTTTTAAGTAAAATGCTACTTTTCTATGGGGAATCTCCCCAATTAGTGGACCCCCCCATTTAATTAAAATTATTTTTGAAATTCGCGGGGTCCACTAACTGGTCGGACAGCGGGTCGATGCTGATGGGCCCGGCTACTGGCCCACATGGACTGATGATGTCCATCGTCTCACAAGATGATGTGACAGGCATTCTGAAGGCGATCGGATGGATGGTGACTTGATTGGGACCCAGATTGGTAGATCGACGGATCTAGAGAGATCTAACGGTCCGATTGAAGATCCAACGGTCCGATGGAAGATCCAACGGTCAGAAAGCTAAGGGAGATGGGATAGAGCTGATAGGCAGGAGTTCTGGGGTTAGGTCAGTAGATTCGAGGATCGAGAGATGAAGAGAGAGAGAGAATAAGGAGAGATGAGAGAAAAAGTATCAAAAAAATGGAAAAAAGCACTGGCGGAGGGTCTGGAACCCTGGTCTTCACTGTGACATCCTCACGCTTCTCCAGTAGAGTCGACCATCATTCTTTGCTGACTCATGTGGCTTTAAACGCTTTGGTCCGTCTCTTGGTCATTGGCTCTCCTGCTCTCTTCGTTCTTTGGGCCGGCTTTTTGGTCCTCTTATTCAGCCCATATTTGGCCCATATCTTCTAGTTATAGCATGTGGGCTTGTTAAGCTTTGATAATGGGCTTTCATGATTGATTTGGGCCCACAAGTCTCGAAAATCGTCCCATCGGGGTTTCCTGCGACAGAAGAAGCGCGTAATGAGACTTTATCAGAACGGCTTAATATTTAGACTTCCGAAAATGTGTTTAATGCATGCAAATATACCATTTCGTCCAGAAAAGTGTGTTTTACGCAATGAGATAGACTCTTACGTAGAAAAGTGGATAATTAGAGCAGTTTTACGTAGGAGAGTGCGATAACGCTAACAGGATAAGTGCTTAAAATAAGCACTTTTGAGCGAATATCAGGCATGTTCCATAGATTTATCAAATGTTTTATTGTTCTTAAATCTATCATTTTTAGAACGAAAAAACTTTTTGAATTTTTTCACAAATAATGTCATTTCCACTTTAGAGTCAACATCCGACTCAGAATCTTGAGCTTCGGAAACATTAAAGGCAATACCTTTTGATTTCTTCGGTTCTCTCAAATTCGTCTCATAAGTTTGTAGAGACCCAACCAGCTCATCAACTTTGAGAGAGTCACCAAAATTGTGTGCAAAATTCACAATATCATTAAGTTGGGCATAGAACTCAGTGAAAGTATCATTCTCCTCCATTTTCATGGATTTGAACTTAGAAGTCAGCATTTGAAGTTTGGAGATCTTGACAGTTGACGTTCCTTCATATGTGACTCTAAGAATGTCCCATGCTTCTTTAGCCAAGGAACAAGTAGAGATTCTTCTAAACTCATTCTTATCAATTGCATTAAAAATAGCATTTAGCCCTTTGCTATTAAGACAACAACAATCTATATCCTCTTTGGTCCAGTCATTTTTAGGTTTAAGAATGTTTTATCTCCTACTTCCATTATGGGTGGTGACCAACCGTCCACTACAAACATCCAGACTCTTTCATCAATGGACTCTAGAAAAGCCCTTATCTTAGCCTTCCAATAGGCATAGTGTTCCCCATCAAACAATGGAGGTCTGGATGTATATCCACCTTCTCTTTGCATTTTGACAAATTAATGAAAAGGGACTGGTTTCTCAATAATCTAAATTCAGGTGATTAAACCGTAACTAGAAATACCCGCTCTGATACCAATTGAAATTTCACAGGTCCGTTCTCTTTAACTCAATATACCTAAAAGGGGGGGGGTTGATTAGGTATTTAAAATTATTTATACCTACATAGTTTTACTGGTCTATGGTAAGGGAATAAAATTGCATGCCTTAGTTGTTTGATAAAAGATTATCACAATCGACTCAAATCGAATATACCTCCGTGGTATATTTTCTTTTCGTCGTTTGATATAATCAGAATAGATTGCGGAATACAAATAAACAATCACACAAGACAAGAGATTTTTATGTGGAAACCTTAGCCAAGGAAAAACTACGGGACTACGTCAAGACAAAAAATATCACTAACTGAAAAGTTAAACGAAACAAAGGTTACCTACGCAGCACTGTTGCAAATACAGCTTCCAACGTTAGCCAAGGCCTACTGTCGATGCATCCACGTCCTCTGAATCAACGCTACGAATCCATGTGCGCCCTTTGAGTCAAGAAGCCTTGTCTGCTTGTTCAGTTTGGTACACCCCAAACCTACCGTCGATCGACTCCTTTGATCTTAATTCTCAACACTCCCGCCTTTGCAGAAGGTGAAAGATTCAGTACAACCTGAACCCTAAGTTGCTCAAATGGTGTTGAGTCACACTAATACACTCAGGCTACTAGGTCGAATATAGAAGTAGAAGACCTAAGCTAAGGAAAAGATCAAGGTCTTGGCTATGATCAAGAAGAGAACAAGCTCACAAGATGTGAATGGAAAATAAGCTTCTTGCTCTTCGAATGGACACTCTAATAAATAAAACTTTTTCTTCTCTCTCTTGAAGATTGAGTCACTCTGTGTCTCTGTGTGTATTTAGAGAAGGCATAGAAGGGTTGTATTTAGAATTCCAAGACCCTGAGTCGTGCAGAATGTGGGATAATGGAACCATGAATTTCAGATTTGAGAAAGATCAATTTTGTGCATGGTCCAATCGATTGGAAACTTATCCCCAATCGATTGGGCTCAATAAGATTTCTGTTTCGAAGGCACTAATAGATTACACAGGGTTCACCAATCGATTTCACTCAGATAAGTTTCTATCCCGAAGGCTCCAATCGATTTCACCGAGTCTCTAATCGATTTAATTCAGATAAGTTTCTATCTCGAAGACTCCAATCGATTTCACATAGTCTCCAATCGATTGGGTTGAAATAAGTTTCTGCCTCGTAGCTTCCAATCGATTACACAAAGTCTCCAATCGATTGGTCTATGTCCAATTGATTGGGGATAAGTGTCCAATCGATTGGACAATTTCATTAGTCAATTTAATTGACTTAGACTCGGGTCAATCCAATGACTAAGTTTGACCATTATTTTGTTCATTTTAACCAACTCCTATGGCTACTAAGTCACTTACCTTCCTAATCGAGCGTACACGATCATTAACTAACAAATCGGCAGTTACTCAGATGACTCCTATCGTCAACAGTTTGATTCTTGCTGTCTCTGTCTTTTAGACTTCACGTAGTTGGCAAAAATTGACTTAGACTCGGGTCAATCCAATGACTAAGTTTGACCATTATTTTGTTCATTTTAACCAACTCCTATGGCTACTAAGTCACTTACCTTCCTAATCGAGCGTACACGATCATTAACTAACAAATCGGCAGTTACTCAGATGACTCCTATCGTCAACAGTCTGATTCTTGCTGTCTCTGTCTTTTAGACTTTACGTAGTTGGCGAAGTATGTGTACCACGACATCTCCACACTATACTAGTGCTCGTAGGAACGGTTACAAGAATGTTTTTATGTCACACGAAATCTTTGCCAAATTGAATATGAAAATATTCTTTACAAATTCTTCTGCAACCCCTCCAAGGCCCTGGCATGGTTTTCCATGAGATGTTCACGGAGGAATCCTACTCAGAATCCCACTATTGTCAATACTCGCATGGTGGCGACAATATTTTTCAGATCCTCTCCTCGGCGTTCAAAGGAGTGCTCGGCCATGAGCCTTATGACACGGAGATACATCTCCTACATCATGTCAATGGCCACTTCATAGGATTGGTAGGCCTTACCTACTACTTGATCATAGGCCAGAGCTTGAGGGTATTTTAGGTTGGCATCACTATAGGCCATTATGTACTTGGCCTCACCGGTGTGCTCCTCACTCACCTCCAGCACCCTGTCGGGATCCCAGAATCTGTACCAATACATTTGCATGAAGGTCATGTCTTGGATGACCATCGATCCCCCCGTGGTTCCGATGGAACTCACACCTTTTCCTCGACGACATGTTGCTCTTCCTTTGGATCAATTTTGGGAGTGCTCTCTTGGTTGGTGTTTCCTTATGAGCCCCTGTGGCTATTTATAAACTTCCATCATCCTTTTGTCTTATATTTCGCCGAACGCACTTAGTGTCCCACTTGGCGTGCATCCGGCAAGGGGGCTTTAATGTTGACAATGAAATATGGATCGCTACGAAAATCACGACCAAGGAACGCGCAGATTGACTGCCGACGCATAACCACAAAATGTCATTTTTTCAAGAACAGAGGACTTGGGGAGGGTATTTTACTGAGAAGATGAGCCCATACAGTTGTATAAGAAATGAGAATACACAACCGTATTCAGTCAGAAAGGGCACACCTGGCACGGATTTCAAGAAAATGAAGATGGTCAAATTTGATCAGAACCAGCCCATACCTTTAGAAAGTAACTACATACGGTTGTATAAGGCATAGAGATACACAACCGTATGCCCTAAGATTTGGCAGAACAGGGTTGGATTTCTGCACAAAGAGCATGCCTCAATTTCTGAGCCAAACACCCACAGAGCAGAGAAACTAATTGGATACGGTTGTGTAGGAAGGGGAGCTACACAATCGTATGGAGTCAGATCTGGAAGATCTATGATCAAAAATTAGAAAAGCACATGTGCCCTTATCCTCGAGATTTATGTTTTGGGATGAAAAATTATTCACATACGGTTCTGTAGGACCTCCTTTTACACAACCGTACGTAATTACATTTTCAAAAATACCCCTCATATCCCCAGAAAAGCACATGTGCCATTTTCTTCGAGATACGTGCAGGGGATGCACAAAGTAATGATATACGGTTGTGTAGGACCTCCTCTTACACAACCGTATGCAGTTAAAATTTCACGGAGATCTCTTATTTGTCCAGAAAAGCACATAGGCCATTTTCTTTGAAAAGCGTGTAGAATCTGCCAGAGTTAGTGCCATACAGTTGTGTATCTCTAGAAACCTTATAACCGTATGTAATTATTTCTTTTAGATTATTTGTAATTTTCTATTATTTTAATCATTTTTTCCTTATAAAGGTGAGTTTGCAACATGTGCAGACCCCTCCCCAGAACTTTATAAATAGAGGACTCTAGGGACAGAAAAGAAGATCTTCTCCTATTTTATTGTGATAAGGCTATACTCTGTCAAAATTCATCTAGAATTTGACTATGTTTTCCTTCAGTGTCCATAAGATTTATCTAAGAAATACAGAATCTCAAGTTCAGATATCCTGTGCAATGCTAGTAAAAAGGTAATCCCTAATGAATTATACCGGATAGATGTTCCTATTCTAAGGACTCTATGCCAGGTTACTCCCCGTCTTGAGGGGAATGGACTGAAGTAAGAGAACAAGCCTATCCTTTGTGGGTCCAGGGGATTCCACTTAGGGTCGGAAAACGGTTAAGAATCCAGTACCTAAAACGTAATGGAGTTGTTCTGCTGCCTAGACGTTTCTATCACATCGTTTTAATGAACCTATTAATGTTATTGATATTTGGAGATTTTCTCTTCATTTTTTAAAAATAAGACGCCAAAAGATAACTAAGGACTAATTGAATCACTTCCTTCCGAGACCTCTTGAGTAGAGGATGACTCCACTTAACAATGTTTGAAATCATTGGATGCATTTTGGACATTCCCCAATCCTTTAGTGTGATAGACCGAGGGACCCATTAAGCATGACTAAATTAAGATCACCTTCATGGGGAATGATGAACTGGAAGCGACAATAATCAATCAACCCCCTGTTACACTTGTGGTTGTTTGGAATGACGGTGTTAGTGAAGGACCCCCTGTTACATTTGTGGTTGTTTGGAATGACGGTGTTAGTGAAGGACAGTTCAGTCAAGTTCTGCTGTATGAAAGGAATGCCATTATGTCTGTGGTTTTTCAGAAGAGACAACACACACCGCATTACCACTCTCATGGACTAACAGAGACCAACCATACCCTGGGAACCATAGAAATGACACAAGCACACATTCCACTCCCTTTCAGTATCATATGTTGCCAAATTGCGCCCGACAATAGGAAAAAGGAAAAGAAAAAGAAAAGAAAAATGGTGCTACACCCTAAGGACAAGTTGCAAACAAAAAGTTGAGATATCCTCTTAGAATTTTGAATCCTTGTGTATCCTTATCTTTCTAAGCCTATCCCAAGCCTCAATACAACCCAGTAAAGCCCTATTTGATTTTAGGACAACACAATCATGGAATGTGGAGAATAGAGAAAAGAGAACCTATAGAGTTTGATCTGACGTTATCAAGCGATATGATATTCTGATCATTAGATCTTCTGAATTTTTAAAGTCCTTCCTTCAAAATAATGAGATATTTGTCTGTTCTTATCAACTTATCTCCTCACATATCATTTGCGAAACTATTTCGGAGTGATTTATTTTCGAGTGACACACAAGTGAGATTTGAAGTCGAGGCATAAAATCTTAGAGAAAAATCTAGAAATCTTCACTACAGGATGATGATAATGTTGAGCACACACACATATTGAGTTTGATTATTCTAAGTGAAATTCACCGGTCCGTTCTTTTTAACTCAATATACCTAGAAGGGGGGTTGATTAGGTATTTAAAATTAATTATACCTACATAGTTTTACTGGTCGATGGTAAGGAAATAAAATCGCATGCCTTGGTTGTTTGATAAAAGATTATCACAACCGACTCAAATCAAATATACCTCTGTGGTATATTGTCTTTTTGTCGTTTGATCTAATCAAGATAGATTGCGGAATATAAACAAACAATCTCACAAGACAAGAGATTTTTATGTGAAAACCTTAGCCAAGGAAAAAACCACGGGACCACGTCCAGACGGAAAGTATCACTAACTGAAAAGTTAAACGAAACAAAGGTTACCTATGCAGCACCGTTGCAAATACAGCTTCTAACCTTAGCCAAGGCCTACTGCCGATGCGTCCACGTCCTCTGACTCAACGCCACGAATCCACGTGCGCCCTTCCAGCCAAGAAGCCTTATCCGCTTGTTCAGTTTGGTACACCCCAAACCTACCATCGACTGGCTCCTCCGATCTTAATTCTCAATACTCCCGCCTTTGCAGAAGGTGAAGGATTCAGTACACCATGAACCCCAAGTTGCTCAGAATGTGTTGAGTCACATTGGTACACTCAGGCTTACTAGGTTGAATATAGAAGTGGAAAACCTAAGCTGAGTAAAGGATTAAGCTTTTGGCTTTGATCAAGAAGAGAACAAGCTCACAGGATGTGAATGGAAAACAAGCTTCTTGCTCTTCGAATGGATACTCTAATAAATAAAGCCTTTGCTTATCTCTCTTGAAGATTAAGTCACTCTGTCTCTATGTGTATTTAGAGAAGGCATAGAAGGGTTCTATTTATAGAATTCCAAGACCCTGAGTCGTGTGGAACGTGGGATAATGGAACCATGAATTTCGGATTTGAGAAAGACCAATTCTGTTTAAGGTCCAATCGATTGTACACTTGGTCCAATCGATTGGGCTCAATAAGTTTTCTATTCCGAAGGCACCAATCGATTGCACGGGGTTCTCCAATCGATTGTACTCAAATAAGTTTATGTCCCAAAGACACCAATCGATTACATAGAGTCTCCAATCGATTGTACTAAGATAGATTTCTGTCCCGAAGGCACCAATCGATTACATAGAGTCTCCAATCGATTGTACTTAAATAGATTTCTGTCCTGAAGGCTCCAATCGATTTCATAGTCTCCAATCGATTGTGCTCAAATAAGTTTTTGCCTCGTAGTCTCTAATCGATTACACAGTGTCTCCAATCGATTGGGAATATATGTCCAATCGATTGGACTATCCCATTAGTCAATATAATTGACTTGACTCGGGTCTGCCCAATGACTAAGTTTGACCATTATATTTTGTTCATTTTAATCAACTCCTATGGCCACTAAGTCACTTACCTTCCTAATCGAGCGTACACGATCGCTAACTGACAAATCGGCAGTTACTTAGATGACTCCTGTCGTCAACCGTCTGATTCTTGATGTTTTTATCTTTCAGTCCTCACGTAGTTTGCGAAGTATGCGTATCACGACATCTTCACACTATACTTGTATTCGTAGGAACGGTTACAAGAATGTTTTTATGTCAAACAGAATCTTTGCCAAATTGAATATGAAAATATTCCTTACAATCTCCTCCTTTGGCAATTTCGTGACAGAAAAAATATTTAATCATATAGAAGGTAAAAAAAAATATAAAATACAATCCCACCCTCTTACATGATTCACTCACTATCTCACACTCTCTTGGAGATAATCGAACAGATATAGTGTAATGGCTTTTGATCTATTCCCTGCACATTCTACCAACAATACATACCATGTAATATCATCGGCAATCAATAAATCATATAAAATGCAGTGAGTTAATTATGCACATCACAAGTAGAGAAATTGGAAAAATAATAAAAAAAATTTCTTCCCCCAAATTTCTCTCCCCTATCTCATGCATCAACTTATTTTTATTGCTATAATTTTCTCTCTCCCTTTTTGTCACAGATTTGACAAAGGTACAAAAATATAAGCACGCAATGAATATTATCATGAGAAACAAGTGCAATATATACATCCATAACCAGTCAATTAACATTAAACAACAAATTATAGTAGATCTTGAAGCATAGACTGAGCTTTGGAGAGTCGTGATTGGAATATGAATTGGTTAGGATAAAATTATTTTAAGAAAGAAAATTTTTTTTTATTGAAACATGTTTGATTAATACTGTCTGAGATTACCATAAAATACAGAACTCGTGAAAGTTAAAATTTCAACTAGATCAAGATATATATATATATATATATATATAGAAATTCTTATTCGTCAGTTTAATCAATAATACTTAGTCAAAGAAAGTAATAACATCATTGCTCTTGAGAACCAGTAGAAGATAAAATGTTGAAATCAGAATCGACACAAGATAGTATAATTAATTTAAGTAATATTTCAGATATCAAATTCTAAAAATCCCAGAGGTATCCTGTATCCAGATATGAAATCCTCATTAGAGCTATTAAGGGTTCCCACATACGCTCATGTATATGGGTATTTGTTGATGGATAAAAATTTTTCTAGCAAATTGGCTGTCTTTTACACCTTTTTTATTTACTTTGAATATAGGTAGCTTTCACTCTCCATGTAGGTAGCCCTTTTCTGTAGCAATGAGAATTATATTTCAATTTCGAACAGGGCCATACAGATGGCATACACTCTAACTTGTGTGGAGGTAGCTGTTTCCTTAAGATAATAACTCTCACTAGGAAGCCAATGGTCGACTATAGTGCAGTTTCAAAATCAACTAAAGACAGGAACACTACTAATTTGAAGTCATATCTAGTAGAGGTTTATTCCTTATTCCTGGAATAAGATCTAGAAATAATACTGAAATCATATCTATTCATGAAGAAAAATTAGTCAGTGTGTAGTGTGTGAAACCCATGATTACAAGAGATAATTTTAACCACTGACAAAGACAAGGTATAATGGAATAACCATTACAAACATAGAAAAAATATATATCACCATGATATGTTTTTGATGAACTTATGACAAATCTGAATTTAGAGTATTCAAAATCAGTTTTAATCAAACAAATTATTATGAAAACAAAAATATATACACTACAAGATCAATCAATCAAACTAATACCGATAGATTTACGAAGAAATTCGACTCAAACGACATCAAGAGCTTTTGTAAAAATATCCGCTAATTGATTTTTAGTAGCGACATGCTTCAAAGTGATAATTTTTTCTTCAACAAGATCTCTTATAAAGTGATGACGAATGTCAATATGCTTAGTTCTAGAGTGTTGAACAAGATTTTTTGATATATTTATCGCACTTGTATTATCACAATATATAGTCATCAATCCTTGATTGATCCCATAATAAGTTAACATCTGTTTCATCCATAGCAGTTGAGTACAACAACTCCCAGCTGCAATATACTCGGCTTTGGTAGTAGATAAAGAAATACAATTCTATTTCTTGCTTTGCGAACTAACTAGGCTGTTCTCAACATAAAAACGCCCACCACTAGTGCTTTTTCTATCATCAACATTTCTAGCCCAGTCAGCATCAGAATAACCTACAAGTTCTGCAGTAGTATCAAACGAATACCAGAGACCATATCCCACAGTTCCACTAACATACCCGATGATACGTTTGACTGCGAGAATATGAGATTCTTTGAGATTTGCTTGAAACCTAGCACATGCTCCCACACTGAAAGAAATATCAGGACGACTAGCAGTGAGATAGAGTAAACTATCATGTTTCTGTACAAGGTTTTGTCAACATCCTTTCCTTTAGTGTCTTCGCTCAACTTTGTAGTAGTACTCATGGGAGTACGATGGTGTTTAGCTGATTCCATTCCAAATTTCTTAACTAGGTCTTTGTTATATTTGGATTGAGAAATAAAAATTCCATCATCCAACTGTTTCACTTGAAGACCCAGAAAATAACTCAGTTCACCAACCATACTCATTTCAAATTTTTTTTTCATTTGTTCTGAAAACATGTGAGCATGATCAACAGCAGTGGACCCAAAAACAATATCATCAACATAGATTTGAGCATTCACATAATTTCTCTGAATAGTTTTAACAAATAAGGTCTTGTCTACTTCTCCTCTGATGAAACCTTGATGAAGTAGAAAAGTGGTCAATCTCTCATACCAAGCCTTGTGGGCTTGTTTTAAGCCATACAATGCCTTTTTGAGACGATAAACTTGATCAGAAAATTTTGGATCCTCAAACTCTTTGGGTTGTTCCACATAAACTTCTTCTTGAAGAACACCATTCAAGAAGGCACTCTTGAGATCCATCTAAAAAAGTTTAAATTTAATATGGCAAGCAACAGTCAGCAATATATGAATGGATTCCAATCTAGCAACAGGAGCAAAAGTTTCATCAAAATCAATGCCTTCAATTTGTGTATAGCCTTGAGCTACAAGTCTGGCTTTGTTTCTGACAACTGTTCCATTTTCATCTAATTTATTTGAAAATTCATTTAGTGCCTATAACATTAGTATCTTTAGGTCTGGGCACTAAATACCAAACATCATTTCTAGTAAATTGACTTAGTTCCTCCTGCATGGCACTAATCTAATTTTCATCAATAAGAGCTTCAGAAATATTTTTTGGTTCAATCTGAGAAATATAACACACAAAGTTAACAACATTTTAAATCTGTCTTTTAGTTTGACTCTACTTCCTACCTCACCAATGATATCAACACTAGGATGAGTTTTCTAAACCCACAAGGGAAGAGATTTATCAGCATGAGAATCACTAGAAGATGTAGTAACATGAATGTCATCAATACTTTGACAGATATCATCACAGTTGTCATCTTGTGAGGAATTTTCTTCAATATTCAAGTCATCAATAACCACATTAATAGACTCCATAATAGTAGTAGTTCTTTGATTAAGAACCCGATAAGCTCTACTATTAGTAGAGTAACCCAGAAAAATTCCTTCATCTACTCTTTTGTCAAATTTTCCCAAAGATTCTCTATCTCTAAGAATATAGCATTTTCTTCCAAAAACCTTGAAGTATTTGACATTAGGTTTTTTACTCGACCAGATTTCATAAGGAGTATTCAAAGTTCCTTGTCTCAAATAAACTCTATTGAGAGTATAACAAGCGGTGTTTACCGCTTCTGCCCATAAGTTTTGGGGTAAGTTTTTGCTGTGAAGCATCACCTGGGCCATTTCCTGAATCACCCTATTCTTTCTTTCGACCACTCCATTCTGTTGTGGCGTAATGGTTGAAAAAAATTCATGTTTAATGCCAATAGCATCATAGTACTCAGTGAGACGAGAATCTTCAAATTCTCCTCCATGGTCAGCACGAATCCTGCCTATACTATAGCCTTTTTTCATTTTGAATTTTTTGGCATATCTTTTTACATTCTTCAAAAGCATCTGATTACTCTCTAAGAAAAGCAATCCATGTCAATCTAGAATAATCATCTACCATGACACGAATGTATCTTTTACCTCCCAAACTTTTAGTCCTCATTGGACCCATAAGATCTATGTGAATCAGATCAAGCACTTTGGAGGTAGCACAATAATTTCTCTTTTTGTGAGAGTTTTTTATTTGTTTACCGATTTGGCAAGCTCCACAAATAGTGCCCGTAAGTTTACCCAATTTGGGCACACCTCTCACTAATTCATTATTAGTGATTTTAACTAGGTCTTTTTGGTTCATGTGACCTAGTCTTTAGTGCCATAAGTCAAAATCATTTAATTTGGCAGAATTATAGATGATCTTGGGATTTCTACCAATAATATAACAGTTTTCAAAAGTTCTTGAACCTCTCATAACACATTTGCTAGATTCATCAATAACATCACATCCTTGGCTTGTGAATTTAACTGTATGATTATTATCACAAATTTGACTTATGTTGAGAAGATTGGATTTGAGACCCTCAACACAAAGGACATTATCAAGCTTAGGAATACCTAGAGCTTGAATACTTCCCCGGACAATGACCTTGGCCATACTTCCATCCCCAAAAGTAACACTACCATCCTTATGATCTTTAATATGACAGAATATTGACTTGTCTCCAGTCATGTGTCTAGAACAACCACTGTCCAGATACCATTTATTATTTTTTAAAGCTTTGAAAGTAGAATGAATCATAAGACATTTTTTATCATCTTTTCTCACCCAAATGGTCTTATATTTTAAAGGTTTTGCTATTTGTTTGGGAGAAAATGAATTATTCATTCTTTTGTCGTTTCTGGATTATTGATTTTTAGCAACATGACTATCGAACAAGGTTTTTGTTAATTCAAAAATTTTAGAAATTTCTCTCTTTAGTTCATTAGATTTTATGTATAACCCACTTAGCCTAGAGTTATGATGACCAACCACTTCAGTTTGTTTGAACTTTGTTATCATATATTTTCCTATAGGATATGCGGGTTTCATATTATTTTTATGTGAGCCAAGACGAGAATCAAAATTCTTGAATTTAGCAATATCATTCTTGTTTGTCAATTGATCTTTTAAGGACTTTTAGAACTCCTTTTCCAACACATTATTTTTCATTAGAAGTAATTTCTTTTCTTCTTCCCACTGTCTCCTTTCATCAGTGAGTTCAATATTTGCCAGTTCTAATGATATATTTTTACAATCTAATTTCTCTATTTGTAAGAAGAAAACTTTATTTTCTTTGATCAATCTTAGACTATCTAAATATAGTTTTTCATAAGCTATATTCAAAAAGTTTTCAGACAATGGAGATCTGGATGAATTATCACCTTCTCTTTGCATTTTGACAAATTAACGAAAATGGACGGGTTTCTCAAGAATCTAAATTTAGGTGATTAAACCTTAACTAGAATTACCCGCTCTGATACCAATTGAAATTCACCGGTCCATTCTCTTTAACTCAATATACCTAGAAGGGGGGGGGTTGATTAGGTATTTAACATTAATTATACCTACACAGTTTTAATGGTCGATGGTAAGGGAATAAAATCGCATTCCTTGGTTGTTTGATAAAAGATTATCACAACTGACTCAAATCAAGTATACCTCCGTGGTATATTGTCTTTTTGTCATTTGATCTAATCAAGATAGATTGCGGAATACAAACAAACAATCACACAAGACAAGAGATTTTTATGTGGAAACCTTAGCCAAGGAAAAAACCATGGGACCACGTCCAGATGGAAAGTATCATTAACTGAAAAGTTAAACGAAACAAAGGTTACCTACGCAGCACAGTTGCAAATACAGCTTCCAACCTTAGCCAAGTCCTACTACCGATGCGTCCATGAAAATAGGATTTTCCGCGTTGTTGGTTACGGAAACCCAAGAATCAACAAGATTTGTAATTTGTATCCGATTATCCTGCAAAATTGACAGATTTGTATAGGGATTTCGTGTCGGATGTCGATCCGCACTCGGGATTAGTCGGATTAGCGCGAATAAGAATCATAAAATGACGGAGCATGCTAAAGAACTCGATGGAAGGATGAGAGGGGTGGATCGAAGTTTAAAACATGATTTTTTTATTTTAATTTCAGAGATCGATTATTAATAAAAGAGCTTAATAAACAAATAAAGTCAAAATTGTTATTCATAAAAAATTATCACGAACAAGCACTCATAAGAAAACTTATTTTATTGAATCCAAATAAACCGTTTACATTCACAAAAAAAATAATTAAAACAAACCTAAAAAGCATGAAACATAGAGAGAGAAAACTAGAGAGAGAGAGAGAGTCTATAGAGGAGAGAGAGAAAGTAAGAGAAAGGTCTAGAGAGAGAAAAACTCATGAACACTTACCTAAAGTGATTAGGATCGGCCAAAGGAGAGAGCGGCTGGACGGTGGTGATGGTGCGCACAGCGACAAGGTGGAAGAACACCGCTCTTTTCACAGGGCTGACGGGCTGGAGAGGGAGATGAATGAGGCTATGAAGCTGAAGGTGATGGAGGAGCACGGTTATGCTTTTGGTGAATGGAGGTACCCTTCCTTCCTCCTTTTTTTATATTTCTTCTTATCTTCTTCTCTTTTTTTTTTTTTTTTTTTTTTTTTTTTTGGAAGAGATGAAGAACGAGATAGAGAAGATGGATGAAGAGTGGAGAGATTATGGAAGTGACGGCTAGATGATTTCACCCTTGGCGTTGATGTTCCAGGCGGTGTGGAGAGAAGATGGAGGTTGCTGGTTGTGTGGAGGTTGGATCAACGGTGGTGCTGGCAGTAGGGCAGTGGAGGCGGTGGATGGAGATGCTGTGGTAGGAGGTAATGGTGGAGTTATTCCAGCTGGTGGAGGCGCACCAACCAGGTGAGGTCGCGCCTCCCTTTCCTCTCTTCTCTTCCCTTTTCTTTCTATTTTTTTTTTTTTTGGTTTTGTTCACAAAACCGGTGAAGGAGAGGACGGTTGTGATTGTTGCTTGGTGTTGCTGCCTGCAACACCAGCAACGTTGGAGAGGGGAGAATGAGCAGGGCGGTGCTGGAGTGGAGGCGGCTGAGGTAAGTTCAGACCCTCCTCCTCTCTTCTTCTTCTCTTCTTTTTCTTCTTTTTTTTTCTTTTTTTTTTTTGTTTATTTTTGGGAGAGAATTTGGAGGAAGAGGCAGAGACAACTTGGGTTTTTGTTAGGGGCGAACAAGTGTTGGGAGGATCACTGGTGACTGAAGTGGAGAACCAGCTCCATGCAGCCGGTTTCAATGGTGGAGAAGGAGAGAACCAATGGCAGAAACGAGAAGAGGAACAGCAAGGAGGCGGCAGCAAAGAGTGGAGGATGACCCTCCCTTATTTCTCCTTTTCTTCTCCTTGTTTTTTTTGTTTTTGTTTTTCTGGTTTTCTTTAGGGTGAGGACGGTGAAGAGAGGATGAAGAATGGGCCAAAGGAGAGGTGACGGTTTTTTTTTGGGGAGTTGCTGATGATGGAAACGACTATAGAAGGCAAGGGTTTGGATAGGAATGTGGTTGAATGGAGAGGGGTGATGGCTGGGTTTTTTTTTTTTTTTCTTTTTTTGTTTGAGAAGTTTTATTTATTTTTTTTTTTGTAGAAAACGTGGGGGGGGGGGGGGGGGGGGGGGAGGGAGAGATGGTTTAGGGTTTTGGCCAACTTATATAGGGTGAAGGTTGAGGACGTGGGTGAGAGTGAATCTGGATCGTTCACCCATTCTCTAGATCGTGCCTCAACCTCTATCCTTCTTACATGCTTTTCCAAAACCATTCTTTCTATTATGAGATGCTATGCCCAAAAATCTTTTTGGAATGCTTCCAAGGGCTTTGATTCTTCCTTTGAACTTTCTAAAAAAGACATTGACTTTCATTTTAATTTTTTTTTTTTTTTTTTTTTTAAATATTCTCTTTTCAATAATGCCAAAGTGGTATAGGAGAAATAACTTTCCCTCCTTTGATCATGTGGCATTCCTCTCAAGAAAATAAACTTTGTATTGATTTTCTTTAAATCCTCAACTCCTTTAGGAAAAGTCCAGCAACAAGGCCCATTTGTATAAACATTGGTGAAAAATCCAGCCCACCTTTTCATAAAATTCTTTTAAAATTCTATTTCTGTTTCCAAAAATATTTGATTTTCAAAAATCCTAAAAAAAATCCCATTTGTATGACAAAAAATCTCAACCATATGATTTACATCCCTCACATGCCATGTGGCATTGGCCCTGCCTCTTCTGAGAAAGTGTGGTGAGATAAGAGTGAGAGGTGGGCCATCTCTTCAAGCCGTTTGATCAATGGATGATCGGACAGATAAGAGTGATGATCGAATGGTGATCAGACGGTTGACTATGATGGCGATGATCGGATGGATCATCGAACATTTGGAGATAAACCAAGGTAGGCCGTAAGATCGAGTGACTGAGGAAGGAGAGAGGATCAGATGATTTGGTTTGTGAGTAGAGAGAGAATGAGGATCTAGAGAGAGGAGAGAGAAACTATTACAAAATTAAAGAGAAAATGCTAGTAGAGGGTCTTGAACCCTGATCTTTGACTTGGTCTTCTGCATGCTTCACCAACTGAGTAAGCACTCTCCTTTTGTTGGTTTATAAGCTTTAATCTCCTTAGTCTCTTCTTTGAGGGCTTGTCTATCCTTCTCTCTTGGTTGTCCTTCGATTCTTTCGATCTCTCTGGCTCTTATTTTTTTCTTTGGCATACATCTTCTTGTCCAAGTCCACTGGCTCTCTATACTTTGATTAAAGGTTCTGGAAGTTGATTGTGGGCCCGCATTCTCGAGAATTGTCCCATCGGGGTTTCCTGCGATAGAAGAAGCGCGTAATGAGACTCTATCAGAATGACTTCATGTCTAGACTTTCGAAAATGTGTTTAATGCATGCAAATATACCATTTCATCCAGAAAAGTGTGTTCTACGCAACAAAAGAGACTCTTACGTAGAAAAGTAGATAAATAGAGTATTTTAACGTGGGAGAATGCAATAACGCTAACAGGATAATTGCTTAAAATAAGCACTTTTGAGCGAATATCACAACCCCCAACCAGCATATTGCCAATCCTTGGCAATTAGTGCGAAATAAATGAGCTTAAAAGGGCTCTGCACATGCTGCACACTTTTTCATATTAGCTCAGGGAAAACATCGTTCGTCAAATAATTGAATGGATGCAAAAATAGTTACGTGCTAGCGAAGAGTTGGAGAGTCTTGGCAAGACTACAGACTGATAATCATGACCCAGAATAGTCAGACTCTGCGTGTGTGTGTGTTCAACATTCTCATCATCCGACAGTAAAGATTTCCAGATCACCTCTAAGTTTTTCTGCCTCGACCTCAAATCTCACATGTTTAGCACTCAGAATAGAATCACACAAGAAGGGTTTTCTTCTTTTCTCTCAATTTATATGTGAGGAGATGTATTTAATATAAGGAAGGACATCTTTAACAAAAGAAGATCTCATGATTGGAATACCACTTCACTCGGGAACGTCAGATCAAACTCTATAGCTTCTCTTTCTCCAATCTCCACATTTTATGATCGTGTTATCCTAGAATCAAGTAGGACTTTCCTGGGTTGTAATGAGGCTTAGGTCAGGTGTAGAAAAATAAAGGTATACAGGATTTCAAAGATTTTGAGAGGATATTGCCATTTTCTTGAATTTTTCCTGCGGCGTAACACCATTATCTGGTTCTTTTTCCTTTTTTCGTATTTTTCTCTTTTTCTTGATATTTCTGAGACTGCTCAATTTCTTTTCAGCACTTTTTCATACTTTCTTTCCATATTTTGTTTTTAGCTTGAACCACTTTTCTTTTCCTTTTGATTCTTCTTCTTTACTTTTCTTTTCACGGTACACCCATATCAGTTATTCTTTTGTCCATCTCAAAATAAGGGTAACCAGTCATGCTTCGTAGCTGGACTGGATTTTCGGTTGATGGGTTTACAAAGAAAAGGCTTTTATAGAAGGGTTCAAGGGGTTTCTAGTGAAGTATAATTCAGGTGAGTAAAAAGGCTGAATGGTTCAGAAAAATGGCCTAAATCATTTTCTAGGGTTTGCACTATCATGTATACTGTCTTGACTGGATACAGAGAAGGTTCTGTCGTAGTAATCCAATGTTGATGTCGTTCCGAGTTTTATGATCGAAGCAAAAGATAATGAGATCTCTCAACGAATATTGCGGGCATGAAGAATAGTGAGTCATCTTGTGACTCAGAATTGTTGTATAATCCTCTGAATTGATTAAAGGTTCGAAAGCTCACTGGGTTAGGTCTCCACAATTCTTCTCATAGGATCTCTAGAATTTCAAAACTTAGGATGACTCTGATGTTGATAGTGTACAATTGTGCCAAATCTGAGTTTTTCTGAATTTTCAAACCTGCTGTAGTCACGCCTGACTTAACTCGACGCTAACAAAAATTGACATCCTCAATACTAACTTAACGAAGGTTTTTAGCTAATCAAAGTCAGGGTATTTGACACATTTTTGAAATTCTAGAAAACTTTGGGAGAACATCGGAAATCACCCCAAAAATGAGTTTTTTTTTTTTTTTTTTTTTTTGAAGACATGAGTTTTGGTAAATACCCACCTCCAACCAAAATACAGCACCGTCCTCGGTGCTCATGACCGGGACATAAAATGATGAAAAATCGGTGATGATGATGCAAAGGATCAGGGAGGATGTTACCAAGTCAGCAGAAACTCGACAGTGAGTGATACCTGATGATCGGAAGAATGAATGTACCTGCATTTCCAAAGATATAACAATAATAACAAATGCATGAGACTCATGTACTCTAGGAATACCGGAATTGTCTTTCCGAAAGCGCTAAGTTTTATGTCTTCAGCCAGACATGATGGGGGTGAGAGGCACCCCCAACCAAGTTGGAGCACAGGAGACTGAGTGGATCATCAGTCGACATAGATAGGATCGATGAGATCGATCTCAAAAGTCTGAATGAACAATACGTCAAGTTCATGGAACTGTTTTAGACGCTGCCCATTGACCTGAAAAGAGGAGTGATCCTTGGGATCCTCAATAGTGATTGCCCCAAAGGGTGTGACTGCGGTGACCGTATAAGGACCGGTCCACCTAGATTTCAGTTTACCAGGGAAGAGATGGAGACGAGAATTATAAAGAAGGACCTTCTGTCCTGGATGGAACTCTTTCCTGAGGATGCTCTTGTCATGTATCCACTTCATTTTTGCTTTGTAATTCTTGGACAAGTTGTAAGCATCATTTCTGAGTTCTTCTAACTCATTCATTTGAAGTTTTCTCTCCTCCCCTGCAGAGTCGAGGTCGAAGTTGAGTTTCTTAATGGCCCACAGGGCACGATGTTCAATCTCTACCGGTAGATGACAAGGTTTCCCAAAGACGAGACGATAGGGAGACATATTGAGTGGGGTCTTGTAGGCAGTTCTGTATGCCCATAAAGCATCAGTGAGACGAGTAGACCAGTCTTTACGTGTGGTATTGACTGTCTTCTCCAAGATCTGCTTGATCTGACGATTAGAAACCTCCACTTGACCACTAGTCTGCGGATGATAAGCTAGGGCAACCTTGTGGGTTACCCCATATTTTTTCATTAATTTCTCTAATATCCTATTGCAGAAATGGGTGCCCCCATCACTAATGATAGCCTTAGGGGCACCGAATCGGGCGAAGATGAACTCCTTTAGGAATTTGACCACCACTTTGTGGTCATTCGTCTTGGTGGGAATGGCTTCTATCCATTTGGATACATAGTCTACCGCAAGGAGAATGTACTCGAAACCATAGGAAACTGGAAAGGGGCCCATGAAGTCGATGCCCCAGATGTCAAATATTTCATCGACCTGGATGGGAGTGAGGGGCATCATGTTCCTCTGGGAGATGCGGCCTAGATGCTGGCAATTAGGACAGGTTTTGCTGTAGATGTGGGCATCTTTAAATAATGTGGGCCAGTAGAATCCGCATTGCAGCACTTTTTCTGCAGTCTTCTTAGTGCTGAAATGACCACCACAAGGTTGGTCATGACATGAAGACAAGATATTGAGTTGGTCCGACTCAGGGACACAGAGACGAATGATCTGGTCAGGACAGTATTTATACAAATAAGGGTCATCCCAAGAGTAGTACTTAACTCTTGCTAGGAATTGGCTTTTGTCCTGTTTTGACCAGTGTGACGGCATTTCTTCGGTGACAAGGTAGTTGACAATGTCAGCATACCAAGGATTAACAGAGATGGCGAACAGTTGTTCATCTGGAAAGGTTTCAGGGATGGGCTTGTGATATTCGCTCAAAAGTGCTTATTTTAAGCAATTATCCTTTTAGCGTTATTGCATTCTCCTACGTAAAATACTCTATTTACCTACTTTTCTACGTAAGAGTCTCTTCTGTTGCGTAGAACACACTTTTCTGGACGAAATGGTATATTTGCATGCATTAAACACATTTTCGGAAGTCTAAATATTAAGCCGTTCTGATAAAGTCTCATTACGCGCTTCTTCTGTCGCAGGAAACCCCGATGGGACGGTTCTCGAGACTTGTGGGCCCAAATCGATCATGAAAGCCCATTATCAAAGCTTAACAAGCCCACATGCTATGACTAGAAGATATGGGCCAAATATGGGCTGAATAAGAGGACCAAAAAGCCGGCCCAAAGAACGAAGAGAGTAGGAGAGCCAATGACCAAGAGACGGACCAAAGCGTTTAAAGCCACATGAGTCAGCAAAGAATGATGGTCGACTCTACTGGAGAAGCGTGAGGATGGTCACAGTGAAGACCAGGGTTCCAGACCCTCCGCCAGTGCTTTTTTCCATTTTTTTTGATACTTTTTCTCTCATCTCTTCTTATTCTCTCTCTCTCTTCATCTCTCGGTCCTCGAATCTACTGACCTAACCCCAGAACTCCTACCCATCGGCTCTATCTCATCTCCCTTAGCTTTCTGACCGTTGGATCTTCCATCGGACCGTTGGATCTTCAATCGGACCGTTGGATCTCTCTAGATCCGTCGATCTACCAATCTGAGTCCCAATCAAGTCACCATCCATCCGATCGCCATCAGACTATCTCTCACATCATCTTGTGAGACGATGGACATCATCAATCCATGTGGGCCAATAGCCGGGCCCATCTTCATCGACCCGCTGTCCGACCAATTAGTGGACCCCACGAATTTCAAAATAATTTTAATTAAATGGGGGGTCCACTAATTGGGGAGATTCCCCATAGAAAAGTAGGTTTTTACTTAAAAAAAAAAAAAAAAAAAATTATTTTTCTTATTTTTTTATTTTCAAAAATCCCCTATTTCCATTAAAGGAAATAGGGAAGCTTTAAAAGGAGAAGGATAGGGGTTCGTTCGAACCCTAATCCCCCTCCAATCTCTTCCATTCTCTCCCCCTATCAATCCCGCACGGATCCCTTCACCCTTAGCCCCATTCTCCTCTTCTCCTTCATCTTCTCTTTCATCTTCTTCACCACTTTTCCACCGGAGTTGCAGCCTGCAACTCCGGCCAGCATCTGAACTGCCTCCGCCTGCTGCAGACCTCTGCACGTCGTCTTCTTCAAGCCACCATCTCACCTCTCTTCCTTCTCTTCACCAACTCCTTTCTCTCCAAAGAAAAAAAAAAGAAAAAAAAATATATTTTTTAGATCACCGGAGTTGCAGGTTGCAACTCCGGCAACCTCCATTAACGCCTGCACATCTCCTGTGCTCTTCATCCACGTGCCAGCAGGCGGTCTTCCATTGCTGCCACCAACCTTTCCGCTCCCACCTTGCTGTGCAAAAACAGCAAGGCTGCACCACGGTGTAGCCGGATTGAAATCCCATCACCGGAGTTGCAGACCTGCAACTCCGGTCGGCCTCTCCTTCACCTTCGTTGAAGCCTCCTTATTCCACCTCCATAGCCGCCCCTCACCAGCCGAATTCACACCCCTCTCCTCCAAGATTCGGACCGTTTGCAAGAAAGAAAAGAAAAGAAGCAAGAGAGGAGAGAAGACAGCCATCTCTTCTTCTCAACGTTGCCGTCTCCATCCTCCACCTGGTTTGAGTGCTTGCAAACTCTGGCAGCCTGCACCTTGGGACGAATTAGCTTCTCCTCCATAGCGCCAACCACCACACAGCAAACATGTGGCAAAATCACTTCATGGGCTCCTCTACTTCGGCCATTCACCATTAGGAGATCTCCATTGCTATCCTTCTCCACTTCGTCCTTGGTAAGCTCTCTTCTTTAGTTTTAATTTATCCCTCCAGGTCTCTCTTACTTTCTCTCTTTCTAGCCCTTTCTCTCTTTAGGTTCTCCACTTTCTCTCTCTACACCAATAGTTTCTCTCTCTAGAGATTTTTCTATTTTACTCTCTCTCTCTCTCTAACTCTCCATTTTTCTCTCTCATCTCCACCCTTCTTTTGTCTCAATTTTTATTGCTTATTAGTTTTTTTTTGTTTGAATTTAGTTTGATTTTTGTAAGAAATGATTAATAATTAATAAAGTTGTTATTTAAATGCAAGTTCTTGTCTTATATTATTTCTTTTGTTTTTCTTCTAGTAATTCATGTTAGCTTCTCTCTCCAAAATATGTGTTTTAAAATCACCCTTTTCTTTACCACCCTTCTCACCTCACCATGATTTTTTGGCAATTTTTCGTCATTCTATGCTCCTTATTTCACTGACCCTAACTCCGAGTGCGGATTTGACATCCGACATACTTCCACTGTGCGAGAATTGCTATTTTTGCAGGAATTAAGTTTCGGATCAAATTACAAATCTTATTGATTCTAGGGTCGTTCTCTTAACGACAGAAAAACCCTACTTTCAGCTGGGTGTCGAAGGATGACTTAAAAGTCAGTCTAGACAAGTGATCAGCCACTACATTCTCAGTTCCTTTCTTATCCTTAATCTCGAGGTCGAATTCCTGCAGTAAGAGAATCCATCGAATTAATCGAGGCTTGGTTTCCTTTTTCGACATGAGATAACGAAGGGCTGCGTGATCAGTGTACACTACTACCTTAGTGGCTAAGAGGTACTGACGGAATTTATCAAGGGTGAAGACTACCGCCAGGAGTTCTTTCTCAGTGGTGGAGTAATTCATTTGGGCAGAGTTAAGAGTTTTGCTCGCGTAGTAGATCACGTGTGACCTTTTGTCAACTCTCTGCCCTAGAACGGCTCCTAATGCGTAGTCAGAAGCATCGCACATAACCTCGAAAGGTAGAGTCCAGTCCGGGGGACGGATAATGGGCGCAGTAGTGAGCTCAGATTTGAGACGCTCAAATGCCTTGACACAGTCAGCATTAAAGTCGAAAGGACTATCTTTAGCCAGAAGATGGGACAGAGGTCGAGCGATTTGAGAGAAGTCCTTGATGAATCGCCTATAGAATCCTCCGTGTCCCAAAAAGGATCGGATGTCACGCACGGACTTAGGAATGGGCAAGGTCGAGATGATATCGATTTTAGCTTTGTCGACCTCAATGCCCTGATGGGAAATGACATGTCCCAGAACAATGCCCTTCTTCACCATGAAGTGGCATTTCTCCCAATTGAGGACAAGTCGCTTGTCCTGACAGCGTTGAAGTACAAGCCCTAGATGGTTCAGACAGTCATCAAAGGATGACCCAAAGACTGAGAAGTCGTCCATAAAGACTTCGAAGAATTTTTCCACCATGTCAGAGAATATGCTCATCATACACCTTTGAAAGGTCGTGGGTGCATTGCAGAGGCCAAAGGGCATGCGCTTGTAGGCAAAAGTGCCAAAGGGACAGGTGAAAGTTGTCTTCTCGTGATCCTCAAGGGCGATGGGTATTTGATTATACCCTGAGTAACCATCGAGGAAGCAGTAATAGGAGTGACCTGCTAGTCTCTCCAACATTTGGTCTATGAAGGGTTGAAATTAGGGTTTTTCCGCGTCGTTGGTTACGGAAACCCTCACTTCAACATAATTTGTAATTTTTATCCGATTATCCTGCAAAATATTCAAGCTTGTACAGTGGACAGTGTCGGATGTCGATCCGCACTCGGGATTAGTCAGATGAGCGCAATGAGGAATAGAAAATCACGGAATCTCTAAAGAAATTATGGTGGGATGAGAATGATGGATTTAGATTTAAACATGCTTTTGGAGATAATACTATCAACTAAAAACATTAAAATAAAGAAATCAAAATCAAAGAAGATAGAAAACAAAACTTTTCATTCATTAAAGGTTATCTCATACATTGATCGTAACATAAACTAGCAAGCTAAGAATTAACTAAAAAGCCATTTCTATTTAATAGAGAAGAGAGAGAAAGATGTGGAAAAACCTAGAGAGAGAAAGAGAGTTTAGAGAGAACAAGAGAAAGAAAACTAAGAGAAGAGAAAATAGAGTTAGAGAGAGAAGATTTTCTAGAGAGAGAAACTACCTAGACACTTACCTGGAGAGAGAAAATCAGCAAGATTATTGATGAACATGGGAGTGTCCAAGGCCCAAGTGAATACGGTGGTGGTTGGACCATTGGCTGTTGGCCAAGGCGTGAAGACGAGGTGGAGATGTTCATGGAGATGGAGGAAAAGGTGGGCGGTTACGGAGATTGGCTTCCTCCTCTCTTCTTCTCTCTTCTCTTCTCTTTCTATTTTTTTGTTTTTTGCTTTTCTTGGACAGATCGGTGAAGGAGATGAAGATAGAGGCGGTGTTGGTGCACCACCAGTCCGGCAAGTGAAGAATGGAGCAATGGCTCGCAGTAGAGGATTGAGAGGTGTGGACGGTAGTGTGCTGCCACCGCAAGAGGTGGTGGAGCTTTTTGACTTTACCTGAAATGAGCACGGTGCACCTTCATGATGGAAGTGAAGGGTGCACCAGCAGGTGGGGGCAGTAGATCTTTGAGTTGCCTGTGCTCTTGCGTTGCAGACCTGCCGGAGTTGCAGGTCTGCCCGGAGAAGAAGGAAAGGAGGTGCCCTGTTGAGAGAAAGATGGAGATGTGTTGCAGACCTGCCGGAGTTGCAGGTCTGCCTATGACGGTGCAGGGAGGAGATGTAGGATCTTGGCTAAGCACACAGCAAACCGTGAGTAGCAGAGATGGGGGCGGTCTTGAGAGAGATGAGAAGGAGATGGAAGGGGAGACGGTAATGGAGTGGGACCAAGGAGGAGAAAACGTGGAAAGGGATGCGGTGGTGATGAGGGTTGAAGTCGTTGCAGCCCACCAAGAGTGCAGCGAGATGGAGAAGGCTGGGTAGTAAAGAGAATGGTCCGGTTGGTGAAGCGTGGACCGTGGCCAATGAGAGGTGCTGCAGGTGTGGCACGAACGGCCGGAGTTGCAGGCGCAACTCCGGTGAGGACGGTAATGGAAGAAGAAAGAAAAAAAATAAATACGGAGATGAAGAGAGGGGAAAAAGGGTGCGGTAATGGAAGATGGTGGCAGGTGGACCTGCTGTGGCACTCGCAGGGGGGTTAGGTTTGCTGCTGTGGTGGTGGCCGGAGTTGCAGGCTGCAACTCCGGTGGAAGATGGTGAAGAAGATGACGAAGAGGATTTGGAAAAGAAGAGAAAGAAGGATCACCAAGGAGCGAAAATGTCTTGGAAGTTTTGGGGGAAGGAGAGGAAGAGATGGGAGAGGGATTAGGGTTCGAACGAACCCCTATCCTTCTCCTTTTAAAGCTTCCCTATTTCCTTTAATGGAAATAGGGGATTTTTTGAATAAAAAAAATAAGAAAAATAATTTTTAAATTTTTTTTTTTTTTTTTTTTTTTTTTTAAGTAAAAACCTACTTTTCTATGGGGAATCTCCCCATTTAGTGGACCCCCCATTTTTTAATTAAAATTATTTTGAAATTCACGGGGTCCACTAACTGGTCGGACAGCGGGTCGATGATGATGGGCCCGGCTATTGGCCCACATGGACTGATGATGTCCATTGTCTCACAAGATGATGTGACAGACATTCTGATGGCGATCGGATGGATGGTGACTTGATTGGGACCCAGATTGGTAGATCGACGGATCTAGAGAGATCCAACGGTCCGATTGAAGATCCAACGGTCAGAAAGCTAAGGGAGATGAGATAGAGCCGAAGGGTAGGAGTTCTGGGGTTAAGTCAGTAGATTCGAGGATCGAGAGATGAAGAGAGAGAGAGAATAAGAAGAAATGAGAGAAAAAGTATCAAAAAAAATGGAAAAAAAGCATTGGAGGAGGGTCTGGAACCCTGGTCTTCACTGTGACCATCCTCACGCTTCTCCAGTAGAGTCGACCATCATTCCTTGCTGACTCATGTGGCTTTAAACGCTTTGGTCCGTCTCTTGGTCATTGGCTCTCCTACTCTCTTCGTTCTTTGGGCCGGCTTTTTGGTCCTCTTATTCAGCCCATATTTGGCCCATATCTTCTAGTCATAGCATGTGGGCTCTTTAAGCTTTGATAATGGGCTTTCATGATCGATTTGGGCCCACAAGTCTCGAGAATCGTCCCATCGGGGTTTCCTGCGACAGAAGAAGCGCGTAATGAGACTTTATCAGAACGGCTTAATATCTAGACTTCCGAAAATGTGTTTAATGCATGCAAATATACCATTTCGTCCAGAAAAGTGTGTTCTACGCAACACAAGAGACTCTTACGTAGAAAAGTAGATAAATAGAGTATTTTTACGTAGGAGAATGCAATAACGCTAAAAGGATAATTGCTTAAAATAAGCACTTTTGAGCGAATATCAAGGGTAAAGGAAAATGGTCCTTCTTAGTGTTGGTGTTGAGTCGTCGGTAATCGATGCAGACTCTCCACCCTTTCTTCAGGCGCTGGGTGACCATTTCCTTATTCTCATTTTCCACAACTGTGAATCCTGCCTTTTTAGGGACGACATGAATAGGACTCACCCATTTGCTATCGGAGATGGGATAAATGATACCCGCATCTAACAGTTTAAGGACCTCATCCCGGACTACATCCTTCAAGACGGGGTTTAACCTTCTCTGGTGTTCTCGCGAGGTTTTGGATTCATCCTCGAGATAGATGTGATGTTGGCACACCGAGGGGTCTATGCCTCGGATATCATCTATAGTCCAACCTATCACAGATTTGTGCTTGTTGAGCAGCTCGAGAAGTTTCTTACGTTCACTCTCAGACAAAGCGAAAGCAATAATGACAGGGTAGGTTTCCTTAGGACCAAGATAGGCATAGGAAAGATCTATTGGAAGTGGCTTGAGCTCCAATGTTGGAGCAGATGGAGTTGAAGTGGGTGTCACAGAAGACACGGATTGAAGAGGTTTGACTTCAGTAGGTAAAGGAAGGATGGGTTCTCTGGCCATGGTTATCAGAGGCTCGAACTCGATGAGTGGAGCGGGGATCTCTATCAGTGGAGCAGTCTCCAAAAGATCATTGAGATCAGAAATAGCTGACTCTGTTGCAAAGTCAGCTCCAAAGTGTTCTAGACACTGCTTAAGAATATCTTCGGTGGAGTCCGGGATTAGACTCTCAACGGCACACATTTCATCGGTCACTTCGCGATCGGCATCTTGTTGCATTAAACGAAAGATGTTGACCTCAGCTTTTAGGTTACCGAAAGCAATGGACATGTTTCCGTCCTGGCACCCGATGTGTGCGTTCGCGGTGGCAAGGAATGGACGGCCTAAGATGACCGGAATGCGGTTATCCTGACACGGCTCGGTGTCTAGAATGATAAAGTCCACAGGATAATAAAAGTCAGCGACTTTTACTAGGACATCTTCAATGATTCCTCTTGGAATCTTGATGGACTGATCAGCCAATTTCAGGGTGACATTGGTAGGCTTCAAATCTTTCAGTCCTAACTGCTGATATACCGAGAATGGTATGAGGTTAACGCTAGCCCCTAAATCTAGCAAGGCAGTACAGCTAAAGTTGTCTCCAATTTCACATTGGACAGTTGGGCTACCTGGATCCTTGTGTTTGATCACACTATTGCGTTGAATGAACGCGGTAGCTTTTTCGGCCAAAAAGGGAGCTTTGGGTACATGCGTACGCCACTTAACTGTGCACAAGTCCTTGAGGAATTTGGCATAGGAGGGGATTTGCTTGATAGCAGAAAGGAATGGGATATTGATCTAGACATCTTTAAAGACGTCTAAGATCTCTGAGAATTATTGATCCCGCTTATCTTGGACAAGTCTGTCCGGGAAAGGAGGCTTTACTCGACAAATGGATTTGTCTTTAGCCTTCGATTTCTGCACAGGGATATCAGAAGTTGGTGCAGAGGTAGAAGAAGCAGAGGTAGGATTTGGACTAGTTTCCACGGTGCGAGTGATGGGTGCCGGAGATGGCACTGGCGGTGGTTGGACTCCCATGTCCACAGTTTTTCCAGATCGTAGGGTGGTTACAACTTGCACCTCCCCTTGACAATTCTCATTCTGGCTTTGAGATTGGGATCCGATCTCATATACTGCCCCTTTGGCATTTCCTTTAGGGTTGGCAATGGGTTGGCTAGGAAAGATCCCCTTAGCTTTCTCAGCTTCTAAGTTACCTAAGCGTTGCTCTAGACGAAGCATGGATTGCTGTTGCTGTTGCTCTAGGCGTTGCATAGATTGAGTAATGAGTTGAGCTAGAAGGTCCTCGATACTGGGTTTGGGGACCGACTGTTGGGGAGCAGCTAAAGGGAGCTGAGGCACCAATTCGCGACTTGAGCTCATCGGGGCATTATAGTTATAGGCGGAAGAATTAGTTGGGACAATCTGTTGGTTCTGAAAGTTCTGGGGAGCTCTTTGCTGATTCTGAAATGTGCTCTGTTGTCCAGAGTATTGACCCTGTTGGAACTGCTGGTTCTGAGTAGATGGGTACTGATTCTGCTGATATTGTCCCTGATTGAATTGCCTATTGGGTTGATTGAACCCAGGAGGATACATGCCCTGAGGCTGACGCGGAGGTTGAGCTTGTGGTTGAGTAGACTGAGGCCTCCAAGAGAAGTTAGGGTGGTTTCTCGTGTCTGGATGATAAGATTGACTATAGGAGTTTTGAGTGGGTGGTTTGTATGTGCTGAAAGCACAAACTTCTTCCTGAAGAGGGTTAGACCATCCTTCATTCAAAGGACAATGCTCAGTAGTATGGGAGGGTTGCAGACAGAGGGTGCAGGATTCCATAGGGCTCTCGTGTCCCACATGCATGACTGGGGTAGATTGTTGAGTAGGCTTTTGTACAGACACAGCCAGTGCCGAGACTGACTTGCTCAACTCTTGAATGACAGATCGAAGCTCAGTATCAGCTGTAGCATCATGTCCCTTCGTTGTCCTTTGGACCGAAGTGGTTCGACTGAACTCTGAGTCAGTCGTCCAATGTTGAGAGTTTTCTCCTAACTCGCCCAAGAATTTGTATGCATCGGTCGGAGTTTGGTGCAGGAATTTTCCTTGGCACATTGACTCTACCATGGTCCGGGACTCATCAGTAAGTCCCTTATAGAAGACGTGGACAAGATTTCCCTTGTCGATGCTATGGTGGGGACACTTAGTCAGGTAGTCTTGGAATCTATCCCACGCTTCAAAAAATTTCTCATCGGACTTCTGTCGAAAGTCCTGGATGAGTTGCTTCATTTGGTTGGTCTGAGTCATGGGGTAGAATTTAGACATGAATTTGCCCACCAACACTTTCCAACTGCTGATTGAATCAGCGGGTAAGGAGTAGAGCCAATCTGAGGCTCGATCTTTGAGCGAGAATGGGAAAACTCGCAGACGGACATTGTCATCATCGAGGTTCTGATTCTTGAAAAGTAGGATGACATGTTGGAATTCCCTAATATGGGAATATGGGTCTTCTCTTGGGAGACCACGAAAGGTTGGCAGCATTTGGATCGTCTGTGGCCTGATCTCAAATTGTACCGCCGTAGTAGGTGGGAGAACAATGCAAGTGGGCGGATTGGCAGAGATAGGAGCAAACGTCTCGATAAGAGGTCGTTCGACTGCCATGACTACAAAGGTAGTAGTACTGGGAGAGGTGGGTAGGGAAAGAGATGGGGAAGAATTCAGTGGAGGATCCACTGTAGGTACGTGATTCTCAGATCGAACCAAGCGTTTGTTCGGACGATTCCAAACAGGCATACGCGAATGAGGCAAGCTCTATACTTGGCAAAAAGTTGCCAGAGAGGAACACTATCCTAAATGATGCACACCAAGCACAGATAATCCTATTCTAAGCAATGAGGATATATTTTAGGAATTATCTTTGTTAGTTTTGGGGCTAGAGTAGATTATGACAGTGGGCGGACCACTGGTTTATCTTTTAACCGCCGGACTAACTGTTTTGCACTCAGAGGTTCTCACCAGGCTACACTCTTCAGAGCGAATCCTTTAGTACTAACTCTAGTTAACAACAAGGCAATCCGAAGCCTAGACAGACGTGCGGCACAATGGCTGACTTAAGTACGTCCCAGACTAACCGGATTGGTCAAGTGTATAAGAAGAGTGTTCCCTCGGGTTAAGCTAGGGTTGATGCGTGTTCCTAGTCCACACGCAACTAACCGCCGAATAATCCAAGATGCCACGTCGAGCTCAGTGTACTTGAGTAGCAGGGACTTATGGGTGTGTTAGACAACAGGGACCCGCGCTTGTGGTCTCATTTCGATTGGATGTTAAGCGGGTTCGCTTTGCGTGGATTTTTCCTCGAACACCGGGCTAATTGGCTCTACTTCTTGATTCTTTTTAATTAAATGGAGCCTTGGGATCAAATCAGTTGGAATGATGAGGTGGGTGATGAAATCCCACCAGTTTCAATTTGGAGCTGGGTCTGCTCTCTTAGAGTTGATTGATTAATGGCCACGCCACGCAAGTCGAAGAATATGGATGCGAAAGCAAATAGACAAGCGGCAATGATGCACCCAATATGCTCTGTATCGCACTCAAGGCGAGGATAGAGACTTACCTCCCGTGGGCCACGCCACGGGGTCGCCTCCGTGGGTTAGAGAGGGGTATCCTAATGGGCTTGGGCCCGACTCCACCTCTTTGAGCTTTCGCTCCCTACCCACACTGGATCGTGTTCCTGCAGAAATAGTTAGATCGCACGGTCGAGGTATTTGGGATTCTATTTGGAAGATCCTTGCCTTTTTAGGGTTCACTGAACAAGCACTAGATTTAGGCAAGTTTTTGAATTAGTTTCCAAATTCGAGATGGGTTAAAATTTAGGAATTCCCAGATTGGAAAATACCTAGATTGGAAAGTTTCCCGAACTGTAGAGATCTTCCAAGAAAGATTTGATTGCGAGATCCCTTATAATTTTGGGAAATTTCCCAAAATTGAAATTCTGCTAGATTTGGGGTGTTTCCTTTTGCAGACTTTTCCAAATTCGGAAGATTTCTAAAGATAGAAATGCTTCTAAAGAGGAAACTTCTAAGAGGGGAAACCCTAATTAAGCAGAGTTTCAAGATTTTGGAATCTTTCCAAAAATCGCAAATCCTTGATTGGTGATTTCTAAAAATCTGCAGAATATAAAACCCTAATTTTTTTTTAATTTTGATTTTTTGAATTTTTTTGGTAATTTCAACTTAATCTAGGGTTTCTAAAAAACCCTAGAACAAGATCTAGCAGTTATATGGAAAGCAGTAAAATTCCTAAATTATTACAAATTGCACTCGGCCTTCCGAGGCATTAAAAATAGTAATTTAAAAACTGCTAAAAAAAATCCCTAAAAACACAAAATAGAAAGTTTCCCGAAAAGGTCGGGCTGGCCAAATTGAGCAGCTTTTCGCTTTAGCAACTTTCCAATTCCGTCTTTACGTCCTTTTTCGCACTTCCGTACACCCGAGCGGCAGCGACGCCATTTGAAAATAGGATTTTCCGCGTCGTTGGTTATGAAAACCCTAGAATCAACAAGATTTGTAATTTGTATCCGATTATCCTGCAAAATTGACAGATTTGTATAGGGATTTCGTGTCGGATGTCGATCCGCACTCGGGATTAGTCGGATTAGCGCGAATAAGAATCATAAAATGACGGAGCATGCTAAAGAACTCGATGGAAGGATGAGAGGGGTGGATCGAAGTTTAAAACATGATTTTTTTATTTTAATTTCAGAGATCGATTATTAATAAAAGAGCTTAATAAACAAATAAAGTCAAAATTGTTATTCATAAAAAATTATCACGAACAAGCACTCATAAGAAAACTTATTTTATTGAATCCAAATAAACCGTTTACATTCACAAAAAAAATAATTAAAACAAACCTAAAAAGCATGAAACATAGAGAGAGAAAACTAGAGAGAGAGAGAGAGTCTATAGAGGAGAGAGAGAAAGTGAGAGAAAGGTCTAGAGAGAGAAAAACTCATGAACACTTACCTAAAGTGATTAGGATCGGCCAAAGGAGAGAGCGGCTGGACGGTGGTGATGGTGCGCACAGCGGCAAGGTGGAAGAACACCGCTCTTTTCACAGGGCTGACGGGCTGGAGAGGGAGATGAATGAGGCTATGAAGCTGAAGGTGATGGAGGAGCACGGTTATGCTTTTGGTGAATGGAGGTACCCTTCCTTCCTCCTTTTTTTATATTTCTTCTTATCTTCTTCTCTTTTTTTTTTTTTCTGGTTTTGTTCACAAAACCGGTGAAGGAGAGGACGGTTGTGATTGTTGCTTGGTGTTGCTGCCTGCAACACCAGCAACGTTGGAGAGGGGAGAATGAGCAGGGCGGTGCTGGAGTGGAGGCGGCTGAGGTAAGTTCAGACCCTCCTCCTCTCTTCTTCTTCTCTTCTTTTTCTTCTTTTTTTTTCTTTTTTTTTTTGTTTATTTTTGGGAGAGAATTTGGAGGAAGAGGCAGAGACGACTTTGGTTTTTGTCAGGGGCGAACAAGTGTTGGGAGGATCACTGGTGACTGAAGTGGGGAACCAGCTCCATGCAGCCGGTTTCAATGGTGGAGAAGGAGAGAACCAATGGCAGAAACGGGAAGAGGAACAGCAAGGAGGCGGCAGCAAAGAGTGGAGGACGACCCTCCCTTATTTCTCCTTATTTTTTTTGTTTTTGTTTTTCTGGTTTTCTTTAGGGTGAGGACGGTGAAGAGAGGATGAAGAATGGGCCAAAGGAGAGGTGACGGTTTTTTTTTTGGGGAGTTGCTGATGATGGAAACGACTATAGAAGGCAAGGGTTTGGATAGGAACGTGGTTGAATGGAGAGGGGTGATGGCTGGGTTTTTTTTTTTTTTCTTTTTTTGTTTGAGAAGTTTTATTTTATTTTTTTTTTTTGTAGAAAACGTGGGGGGGGGGAGGGAGAGATGGTTTAGGGTTTTGGCCAACTTATATAGGGTGAAGGTTGAGGACGTGGGTGAGAGTGAATCTGGATCATTCACCCATTCTCTAGATCGTGCCTCAACCTCTATCCTTCTTACATGCTTTTCCAAAACCATTCTTTCTATTATGAGATGCTATGCCCAAAAATCTTTTTGGAATGCTTCCAAGGGCTTTGATTCTTCCTTTGAACTTTCTAAAAAAGACATTGACTTTCATTTTAATTTTTTTTTTTTTTTTTTTTTTTTAAATATTCTCTTTTCAATAATGCCAAAGTGGTATAGGAGAAATAGCTTTCCCTCCTTTGATCATGTGGCATTCCTCTCAAGAAAATAAACTTTGTATTGATTTTCTTTAAATCCTCAACTCCTTTAGGAAAAGTCCAGCAACAAGGCCCATTTGTATAAACATTGGTCAAAAATCCAGCCCACCTTTTCATAAAATTCTTTTAAAATTCTATTTCTGTTTCCAAAAATATTTGATTTTCAAAAATCCTAAAAAAAATCCCATTTGTATGACAAAAAATCTCAACCATATGATTTACATCCCTCACATGCCATGTGGCATTGGCCCTGCCTCTTCTGAGAAAGTGTGGTGAGATAAGAGTGAGAGGTGGGCCATCTCTTCAAGCCGTTTGATCAATGGATGATCGGACAGATAAGAGTGATGATCGAATGGTGATCAGACGGTTGACTATGATGGCGATGATCGGATGGATCATCGAACGTTTGGAGATAAAGCAAGGTAGGCCGTAAGATCGAGTGACTGAGGAAGGAGAGAGGATTAGATGATTTGGTTTGTGAGTAGAGAGAGAATGAGGATCTAGAGAGAGGAGAGAGAAACTATTACAAAATTAAAGAGAAAATGCTAGTAGAGGGTCTTGAACCCTGATCTTTGACTTGGTCTTCTGCATGCTTCACCAACTGAGTAAGCACTCTCCTTTTGTTGGTTTCTAAGCTTTAATCTCCTTAGTCTCTTCTTTGAGGGCTTGTCTATCCTTCTCTCTTGGTCGTCCTTCGATTCTTTCGATCTCTCTGGCTCTTATTTTTTTCTTTGGCATACATCTTCTTGTCCAAGTCCACTGGCTCTCTATACTTTGATTAAAGGTTCTGGAAGTTGATTGTGGGCCCGCATTCTCGAGAATTGTCCCATCGGGGTTTCCTGCGATAGAAGAAGCGCGTAATGAGACTCTATCAGAATGACTTCATGTCTAGACTTTCGAAAATGTGTTTAATGCATGCAAATATACCATTTCGTCCAGAAAAGTGTGTTCTACGCAACAAAAGAGACTCTTACGTAGAAAAGTAGATAAATAGAGTATTTTAACATGGGAGAATGCAATAACGCTAACAGGATAATTGCTTAAAATAAGCACTTTTGAGCGAATATCAGTCCACGTCCTTTGAATCAACGCCATGAATCCACGCGGGCCCTTTCAGCCAAGAAGCCTTATCCGCTTGTCCAGTTTGGCACACCCCAAACCTACCATCGATCGGCTCCTCCGATCTTAATTCTCAACACTCCCGCCTTTGCAAAAGGTGAAGGATTTAGTACACCTTGAACCCCAAGTTGCTCAGAAGGTGTTGAGTCACACTGGTACACTCAGGCTTACTAGGTTGAATATAAAAGTGGAAAACCTAAGCTGAGTAAAGGATCAGGCTCTCGGCTTTGATCAAGAAGAGAACAAGCTCACAGGATGTGAATAGAAAACAAGCTTCTTGCTCTTCGAATGGACACTCTAATAAATATAGCCTTTGCTTCTCTCTCTTGAAGATTGAGTCACTCTGTGTCTCTGTGTGTATTTAGAGAAGGCATAGAAGGGTTCTATTTATAGAATTCCAAGACCCTGAGTCGTATGGAACGTGGGATAATGGAACCATGAATTTCGGATCTAAGAAAGACCAATTCTATTCAAGGTCCAATCGATTGTACACTTGGTCCAATCGATTGGGGATAAGTGTCCAATCGATTGGGCTCAATAAGTTTTGTTCCGAAGGCACCAATCGATTGCACAGGGTTTTCCAATCGATTTTACTCAAATAAGTTTCTATCCCGAAGGCACCAATCGATTACACAGAGTCTCCAATCGATTGTACTTAGATAGATTTCTGTCCCGAAGGCTCTTATCGATTTCACAGAGTCTCCAATCAATTGTGTTAAAATAAGTTTCTACCTCGTAGTCTCCAATCGATTACACAGTGTCTCCAATCGATTGGGTTATGTCCAATCAATTGGGAATATATATCCAATCAATTGGACTATCCCATTAGTCAATATAATTGACTTGACTCGGGTCTGCCCAATGACTAAGTCACTTACCTTCCTAATCGAGCCTACACGATCGTTAATTGACAAATCGGCAGTTACTCGGATGACTCCTGTTGTCAACCATCTGATTCTAGCTGTCTCTGTCTTTCAGTCTTCACGTAGTTGGTGAAGTATGCGTACCACGACATCTTCACACTACACTTGTGCTCGTAGGAACGGTTACACAAGAATATTTTTATGTCAAATAGAATCTTTGCCAAATTAAATATGAAAATATTCCTTACACTAGGTCCTGATTATCAGTCTGTAGTCTTGCTAAAATCTTCCGATTATTTGCTAGCTTGTAACTATGCTCATGCATCCTTCAAACGAAAGTGACAAAATGGAGTTTTCTCTGAGCTAATGATAAAAAGTGTGCAGCATGTGCCTAGCCCTTTCACGCTCATTATCTCGTACTAATTGCCAAGGATTCGCAATATGTTGGTTGGGGTTTGTGATATTCACTTAAAAGTGCTTATTTTAAGCCATTATCCTTCTAGTGTTGTCACACTCTTCTACGTAAAATTTTTAATTTTATCAACTTTTCTAAGTAAGAGTTTCTCTCATTATGTAGAACACACTTTTTTACACTAAATGGTATATTCGCATGTACTCATAATCATTTATTTGACCTACATGCGAAGCCATTTTGTAGAAATCTCATTACGCAATTTTTCTATCGCAAGAGCACTAATCGAACAATTTTGATGGAATGTGAGCCCACAATCAACCTCCAAAACCTATGATCAAAGCTCAAGAGCCAATAGGTTGAGGATAAGAAGATACAGGCCAAATGCTGGGAGAGACAGAGAGTAGGAAAAGCCTGAGCGAAGAGCAAGATAAAAAGAGAACCAACCACCCCGAGAAGAGATTAAGGAGATTAAAGCTTATTTAATTGACACAGGACAAAGACTTGACCAGTTGGTAAAGCTTGCAGAAGACAAAGTCAAAGACCAGGGTTCAAGACCCTCTGCTAGTATTTTCTCTTTACTTCTTGTAGTAATTTTCTCTCTCCTCTCTCTAGACCCTGAATTCCACATCCAATGGTCACCCTTCGTTCATTCACTTTCCAGGATCCTACTGCTCACCACCCACATCATCATCTGAGCAATACGATCATCCATCCAACCGTCCAATCATTTAGATCATCCGTCCGATCCTCCGCTTGCCATCTAATCGCCATCATATTCACCACCCTTTCATCCAATCACCATCCAAATTACCATGCAATCACCACATATACAAGCATGTTGACGAGTTGAAGAACAATTGATGGATGGCACAGATTATATGATTGGTGGATTTTTCAAAATAAGAATTGGAGATTTAACAAAAAGTAAAGTGCGAGACCTGCGTTGGACCAAACAAAGGTGGATCCGGCTACACATGGATTAGATGGTTGGATGCGACTATATATTTTAAGTAGTGGTGATAGTTTCAAAATACAAGGAACGATTTTACAAAAGTGGTTTGGGGAAGTTAAAAAGAAATGTGGTTTTCAAAAGAATAAAGAGGATGGTTTTGAATCAAAAGGAAGTTTTAAATAAGGGAAGAGAAGACAACATTCTAAAAAGGAGGCATGCAATGTGTTGGACATCCACACACTCTATTGCTAGATTTTCATAAAGATCAAGAGGTGGACGGACATGATTTCCTTCACTATAAGGATTAGGGATGTGGAAGCCATAGAGAAAATCACCCGAGGAGTTAAAGCTGGACACATCATGTGGAGCACTTCAATTCACCATCTTAAAGACCCATAAAAATTCAGAAACGTTGGACAAGAAACAAGAAAGGAAAGAGTTGATATACAAGATTCTTTTGTGAGAAGGAGTGGGGGATTCTTTTTTTAAGAAGGAGAAAAACCCTAATATCAAAAATGTTTTCACCTATTCTCCACCGCCATCTCATTCTTCTTGGACTGGCCATCCCCCACGTCTCTCTCTCATTCTCCCACATTCTAATCCGAGCCGCTCTCCTCTCATCTTCTTCTCCTTCCATGGGTTGCAAGTCCGGCTCCTCCTTGAGAGCACTTGCAGCACTAGTCAGACAGCACCCCTTCAAATCGCCATCTTCTCCTTCATCACAGCCACCGACCTGTAACGCAACACCACCAAGCCATCCTCATCCCATCTTGCCAGGCAGCTTCTCAATGGTGCACCACATCTCCAAAACTGCATGACCTGCCTTCTCTAACATACCGTTGCGGCGACTCACACCCACATGCGTGTGACCTTCCTCCATCAGCCTTGTAAATTTGCAACACCAAACAGCAACACCACCGTCTCCTTTTTCCAGGCGTCCTCTCTCCAAAGTTCAGACTCATTCGTTGGCCCCTCTCTATGACTCCAATCGGATCCTTTCTCTGGCAATAATCAAGGAACCACCAAGTTCAAGATCTTCCATCACCTCGCTACCCATTCTCACAGTTTTGGGAGGACGTGTCCTCATCCTCGTTCCTTGTCTACACTACTTGCAAGAAGGTCATAGCAAGCGTTGATGGTGTGCACTAGTCACGCTCCTCTCCAAGATCTTCATCTTCATGTCAAAATGTCTTCATCCCACGATGCCACCACCCGAGCTACAACAAGCAGTCCACCATCACCACATGTGGTTGCTACTGCACCACCTTTTCCGACATGCAACCTCTCTACACACAATGCTGGTCTTCCGATCCCCTTCATGAATCTTCACTTGTTCATTGTCCCCTCCATTTCAACAAGGGTTCGACCATCCCCTTGGCCGACCTCCAAATGTTGGGCAGCCTACAATCTTGGTGGGCAACCACCAACTCCACGTAGGATGTACTACAGCCACTACTTCATCCATACATCCTAGCTGAATAGTAGTAAGTTCTTCCAATAGTGAGTTTCTCTCTCTAGTTCTGTCTAGCTTTCTCCCTCTTTAGTCTCTTTCTCTCTCTAGTAATCTCATTCTCTACCTTTTTCTCTCTCATATCTTTTAGTGTTTTTATTGCTTTGTTGTTGATTAAGCATTTGATCATAGTTTAAATTCCATTCAAGCATTGTAATCGAGATTATTAGTTTAATAAAAATATTTGATTTTTAGTGGATGTCACCTCTTTAAGTGCTTTCATTATTGTTCAAATAGTTCTCTCTCTAAAAATACAATCATGTTTTAAACATCGATTCCACCACTCTCATCTCTCTATAATTTGAGAAAAATCTATCATTTCATGTTCTTTAATGCGCTAATCCAACTAATCCTAAGTGCGGATCGACATCTGACACAAGCCACTGTGCATAAGTCTGTATTTTTGTAGGATTAAAGTCTCAAAAAAGATTAAAAATATTGTTGAAATTAGGGTTGATCTTTCAACAACGGAAAAACCCTAGTTTCAATTGACTCTCAACGGCAGACATTTCATCAGCCACATCGCGGTCAGCATCCTGTCGCATTAGTCATAAGATGTTAACCTCAGCCTTGAGGTTGCCAAAGGCAATTGACATGTTTTCGTCCCCACACCCAATGTGTGCAATAGTAGTAGCAAGGAACGGTCGACCGAGGATGATCGGGATTCGATTATCTTGACACAGTTCTATGTCAAGGATGATAAAGTCAACGGGGTAATAGGATATTATTAGGACATCTTCGATTATTTGTCTTGGAATCTTGATGGATTGGTCAGCCAGTTTCAGAGTGACCTTAGTGGGTTATATTCGCTCAAAAGTGCTTATTTTAAGCAATTATCCTTTTAGCGTTATTGCATTCTCTTACGTAAAATGCTCTATTTATCTACTTTTCTACGTAATAGTCTCTTCTGTTGCGTAGAACACACTTTTCTGGACGAAATGGTATATTTGCATGCATTAAACGCATTTCTGAAAGTCTAGACATTAAGTCGTTCTGATAAAGTCTCATTACGCACTTCTTCTGTCGCAGGAAACCCCGATGGGACAATTCTCTAGACTTGCGAGCCCACATCGATCAGGAAAGCCCATTATCAAAGCTTAAAGAGCCCACATGTTATGACTAGAAGATATGGGCCAAATATGGGCTGAATAAGAGGACTAAAATGCCGGCCCAAAGAACGAAGAGAGTAGGAGAGCCAATGACCAAGAGACGGACCAAAGCGTTTAAAGCCACATGAGTCAGCAAGGAATGATAGTCTACTCTACTGGAGAAGCGTGAGGATGGTCACAGTGAAGACCAGGGTTCCAGACCCTCTGCCAATACTTTTATCTCCATTTTCTGATATTTTCTCTCTCCTCCCCCTAATTTTCTATCTCATCTCTCCTTATTCTCTCTCTTCAACTCTCGGTCCTCGGATCTACTAACCTAACCCCAGAACTCCTGCCCGTTGGTTCTAGTCCATCTCCCTAAGCTATTGGACCGTTAGATCTTCCATCGGACCGTTGGATCGTCCATCAGACCGTCGGATCTCTCTAAATCCGTCGGCCTACCAATCTGGATTCTGATCAAGTCATCTTCAGTCTGACCATCAGATTATCTGTCACATCATCTTGTGAGACGATGGACATCATCAATCCATGTGGGCCAGTAGCGGGGCCCATCATCCTCGACCCGCTGCCTGACCATTTAGTGGACCCCGTGAATTTCAAAATAATTTAAATTAAATTTTAAAAAAGGGGGGGTCCACTAAATGGGGAAATTCCCCAAAGAAAAGTAAGGTTTTACTTAAAAAACAAATATATATATATATATATATATATTTTTTTTTTCTTATTTTTTTTTTTTTCGAAAAATCCCCTATTTCCATTAAAGGAAATAGAGAAGCTTTTTAAGGGGAAGAGAAGGGTTCGTTGGGACCCTAATCCCTCTCCCATCTCCTCCTCTCCTCCCCCTATCAATCCCCCACGTTCTCCCTTCTCCTTCTTTCCCCCTCTTCTTCTTCTTCTTTCTTCTTGATCTCGCCGGAGTTGCAGAACTCCGGACGTCCTTCTTCCTTCTTCTTCAGCTTCTCTTCTCTTCCTTCTTCTTCAGCTTCTCTTCTCTTCCTTCTCTTCTCATTCACTTCTCTTTCCTCCTTGCTGCTGCACGGCCGCCAGCCCCCTTTCATCTCTTCCCTCTTTCCATTGAACCTCTGACCGTTGATGCAACCAGCAACTTCCAGTGCCTCCACCACTCTAGCGCCTCTACCACGGCCAGCAAATCATCACCGCTGCTCTCTCCTCTTGAATCTCCAAGCCGCCACTAATATTCACTCAAAAGTGCTTATTTTAAGCAATTATCCTTTTAGCGTTATCGCACTCTCCTACGTAAAAGGCTCTATTTATCTACTTTTCTATTTAAGAGTCTCTTCTGTTACGTAGAACACACTTTTCTGGACGAAATGATATATTTGCATGCATTAAACACATTTTTGAACGTCTAGATATTAAGCCGTTCTGATTAAGTCTCATTACGCGCTTCTTCTGTCGTAGGAAACCCTGAGTAGATGATTCTCAAGACTTGCGGGCCCAAATCGATCATGAAAGCCCATTATCTAAGCTTAAAGAGCCCACAGGCTATGACTAGAAGATACAAGCCAAGTACGGGTCAAGTCAGAGGACCGAAGAGTCGGCCTAAAGAACGAAGAGAGCGGGAGAGCCAATGACCAAGAGATGGACCAAAGCGTCTAAAGCCGCATGAATCAACAAGGAATGATGGTCTGCTCTACTGGTGAAGCGTGAGGAGCGGCACAATGAAGATCAGGGTTCCAGACCCTCTGCCAGTGATTTTCTCTCCAATTTCTGACATTTTATCTCTCATCTCCCCTAATTCTCTCTCTTCTCTCTAAATCCTAATTTTCTTTCTTCTAGCTCTAATCGACTCTTTCTCCTTGACCTATCACCCTTATCCATCAAATCCACCATTCGATCGCAATCTGATCCATCCATCCTATGCATTTGACCATCCGATCGTGCTCCCGATCAGTCGATCATCCATCCTATCAACCACCCGATCTCCATTGTAAGATATCAGTCCCTAGGGCGTGTTTGATTGTAGAGAAATGCCTTAAATGATTCATTATGGCTGAGAGCGTAGAGCTCGATTTTCGAGGAAAGAAAAATACATTTTTCCTTGATTCGTATTTCAAGGGGAAAATGCATTTTTCTCCCCTGGCAACCAAACGCACCCTAACCCACACCCATCGAGCCCAGTGGCCCACTATCCTTCTCACCTACCTTCTGGCCCAGGGTCGATGCACTCTGGGCCCACGATTTTTAGCCTTCCCATTGGCCAACCACTGGCCGACGCGTGGCATCATCTCTCGGCTTAGTGGTCAATCAACCTTATGGCCAAACGGCCCATAAACCTCAAGCCCAAGCCCGCAACCCCCTAAGTTCAAATATAAAAATAAAAAAAAAATTAATAAAAAAATAGTTTGTTTTAGAAACCGTGAGTTTCTAAGTTGAGAAACCCACGGTTTCTCCTTGTGAAGAGGGTTAAAAACCCTTAAACACCTCTCTTTCTTTTTTCCTTCCTTTCCGTCTTCTTCTCTTCCCTTTCTTCTTGCTGGCCTTCCCCTTCCTCTCCGGCGAGTCTACTCCGACGGGGTGGTGGAGCCCCCCCTCTTCTCCTTCTTCTTCTTCCTTCTTTTTCTTTCTTTCTTCTTCTTCTTCTTCTTCTTCTTCTTCTCTGTCTTCTTCTTCTGTCCCTTTTCCTTGTCAGTCCACCGGGGTTGCAGAACTCCGGTCATCTTCCTCCTCCCTTCTTCACGCCGGAGTTGCACACCTGCAACTCCGGTCACCCACAGCTTCTCCGCCGTAGCTGCTGCTACACACACCGCGCACCTCCATCGTTTCCTCCCCTTTTCCTTCTTCCCATCTCTTCTTCCTCATCTTCTTCCTCCTCCTCCTCCTCCTGTCATCTTCTTCTTCTTAACATTCTCTCCGGAGTTGCAGGTCTGCAACTCCGGCCATCTTCCTTAGATTCCTCTTCTTCTTCTGTCCTCTCACTTGTCTTCTTCTTCCATAACCTGCTCGTGCTCCACCTGTGCGTAGCACTGCCTGCTGCCACGGGCAGCAACCTTCCGTGCCGCTGCACACCGCCCACAAGACTACCACCATCGCTGCACACCGCCCTCCACCGGACTGGTGTGCCACTGCTCTCTCCGCGCGCACCTACGCCTGTTCCCTTCTAAAGGTTGCACCGCCTCCTCTCACGTCGCCGACCCACCACCATCAACTCAATCAAAAGTGTCTTCATCTAGTGGCTACCATCTCCTCCTGCATCTCCACATCATCGGACTGAACCAGCACCACGTCTAGCCATTTTCTGCCCAGATCTGCAACATCGCCATCCCCACGGTGATGGTCCTCCAAGTACCACTTCTGTAGCTTTCAATGACACCGGGGCACCATTATTTCGGGTAGACCTGTAACTTCGGCAGGTCTGCAAAGAGAAGAACCACCAGATCTCCTTTACGGTGGGTCAACCTCATCTCCTCAGCAAACACGTCTTCCACAAGCTGCCTGACCACCACCTGCTCCTCTCCTTGACGCCTGCAACTATGAGGCCAGTCCCTCACCTTGTAACGCACCAGCACGCATTCTCACCATGCTTCTCATCGATCGGTCATCACTACTTCATTATGTCCAATCACCGGCCAAGCTTTTCAGGGTAAGGATCAATGGTAATTCCCTTCTTTCTCTGTACTATTCTCTTTTCTCCCTCTGCCATTTTCTTTCTCTTTCTATCACTTTCTCTCTCTTCCCTAGGTTCTCTCTACTTTCCCTCTCTAAATTCTCCATTTCTCTCTCTAATTTTCATGCTTTCTAATTAGGTTTTTGAAAGTAGGGTTTTTTCGCGTCGTTGGTTACGGAAACCCTAAAATCAACAAGATTTGTAATTTTTATCCGATTATCCTGCAAAATTGACAGATTTGTATAGGGATTCGTGTCGGATATCGATCTGCACTCGGGATTAGTCGGATTAGCACAAAAACACATAAAATGACGAAAAAGAAAACATTACACAGAATGTAAAACAATCACACTTAAATCATCTTTATTCAACTGAACTTGTCGCTTACAATGCAAATCAGATAAAATTAATTAAACTAGAAAGCATTAAAAGTGATTGGGGTAGTGAGAGAAAGAGATTGTAGAGAGAGAAACAAGAACTAGAGAGAGAAAGTAAAAGAATTACCCTAGAGAGAGAAAGTTAACTAAAACCTAGAGATTGAAGGGAGATTGAAGAAGAGAACTAATGGTGAGAGAAAAGGGTAAGAGAAGAGAGAAAGTTAGACTTACCATTCAACCTACCCAATGGAAGAGGGTAGCACTATGGAGATCAAGGGAGATGGCAGCAACCGAGTAGGTCTATGGAGCTCTTGGAGAGAGCCCACGGTCTAGAAGAGGAGATGATCTAGCTTCCTATGGTGCGTGGTGATTGGTGAAGGAGTTTCAGGCGGTTGTGCAAGGCAGTGGTGATTGTGATGCCTTGAATAGCAGCAGGTTGGCGATCATGGTGGTGCAAGGGATGGATCGTGGGAGTTGGTGGAGGATGGATAGGGCGCTAGCGAGATGGAGGGCGTACGTGGTTGCTGGTTTATGGAGTGCAGGTGGTGCAGCAGCACCGTGGAGAGGAAGAGAAGGTGGCGACGAGAGTGGTCTTCGTGGTGGCTGCTAGCGAGAGGGGGAAGAGGTAGGTGAGGACGGTGATGGCAAGTTGCAGGAGGTTGATGGTTGAGATGGTGGCAGCTTGGAAAGAAAGGATTTCAGACCTTCCTTGAGGAGCCGCTGGTGGTGCACCTGCTGGTGGTGCAAAGGCAGAACGCCTGCTGAAGCGTGGATGAGGAGCACCGGTGATGACCCGCGTTGAAGAGATGAAGGCGTTGGCTGCAAATAGCAGCGTGGTGGAGGCGTACCAGTCCGGCAATGCTAATGGAGAGGGTGGCGATTCAGTCAAGGGAGAGATGAGAAGGAGGAGCTTTGAGACTGCTGGTTCCTCCGCCCAACAAGGGAGTCTTTTCTTCTTCTTCTTCTTCTTCTTCCTCCTCCATCTTCGCCGGAGTTGCAGGCAGCAACTCCGGCCATCTGGTCCTCCCCCTCTCCTCCTATCCTTCTTCTTCCTCTTCATTTTCTTCTTCTTCTTCTTCTTCTTCTTCTTCTTCTTCTCCTCTTCCTCCTCCTCTTCTTCTTCTTCGTCTTCTTCTTCTTTTGCAACGTCGCCGGAGTTGCAGACAGCAACTCCGGTCGTCGTCTTCACGCACCACCGCCAGCACATCCTTCTCCTCCTCTCCGCCTATCCTTCTTCTTCCTCTCCTCTTTCTCCTTTTTCTTCTTCTTCTTCTTCTTCTGCTTCGTGCCCTTCCTCTTCTTCATCTTCTTTAAACCTGCAATCGCCGGAGTTGCCGCCTGCAACTCCGGCCACCTGCTGTGCGATCGTCCACCCTTGGCCACCACTGTTAGACCTGCAACTTGCAGGTGCGCCTCCAGCCGTCTGGTTCCACCTCCGCCTGCTAACAAGCCGAAGAGAATCCTCCTTGTATCGGAGTTGCAACATGCAACTCCGGTGACCTCCATTTAAGCCGGATTTCCGCCCTCCTCTTCTCCTTCACGAGGTGTAGCCCGTGAGCACTTCACTTCGTAGCTGTGGAGCGCATCAGCAACCCGTTCTTCACCCAGCAATCCACCACGTCTTGCTGTTCACACCGTCTTCCACATCAACAACACACCACCAACGTGCATTTTCTCCACCCTCCTCTTCTCCTTCACGAGGTGTAGCCCGTGAGCACCTCACTTCGTGACTGTGGAGCGCACCAGCAACTCTTTACCACCCCATATCCTACCTGCTGGTCACCTACTGCACTGCTACCACCTCAAACATGGGTGTTGCATTCACTTGAACCACAACACCCATGTATTTTCCTCCGATCCTTCACGTGTGGCAATACACCTCCAGGTGGTGTAATCAAACCCACTACCAGCCTGCCACGACGTCAAGGCGAACCACGATCAGCATCCTTGCATACTTGCACAACACCACACCATCGTACATCTCCTCCCTTGGTGAAACCAGCCCTAGTTCGTGCAACTCGATGGTAAGGTGCAAAAAGGTGATCTCCATCTACATTTTCTCTTTCTAGATTTCTTACTCACTTTCTCTCTCTATCTTTTTCACTAATTATTCCCCTTTCTCTCTCTAGGTTTCTCCCTCTCTTTCTCTTTTTATCTCTCTATTTCTCTCTCTCTCTCTAGACTCTTTAGATTTTCCTTTCTCTCTCTACCTCCCTCTCTTATTAAAATGCTTTCTAGTTTAATTATTTGTCAGATTTTTGCTGTAAAAGACAATTTTGATTAAATGAAGTTGATTTGAATAAAATTATGTTCCATTCTCTGCAAATTTCCCGTCATTTTATGTCATTATCGCGCTAATCCGACTAATCCCGAGTGCGGATTCGACTCCGACTTTCCACTGTGCTAGAATTCTTAATTTTTGCAGGAATAAGTCTCGGATAATTACAAATATTGTTGAGATTAGGGTTTCCGATCCAACGACGCGGAAAAATCCTACTTTCAGGCAACAACGTGGAGGATAGGTGAAAGAACAGCAACGTGGTTGCTGGTTGGTGGTGGTGGCCGGAGTTGCAGCGGCAACTCCGGTAAGAACGTGAAAAGAAGAAGAAGAAGAAGAAGAAGAAGAGGAACGCTGGTGGCAGGCTGTTGTTCCTCACAAGGACGCACCTGAAATTGCAACCCGTGGAGAACAATGTTTTGAGGTGTTGATGAGATCTGGAAATCTTCTCGTCGGAGTTAATGGCGAATCACGGGGGGGGGGGGGGGCATTGCAGGTGGTAGTAGAACCAGCAGGTGGTGGTAGGAGAAGATTACAGGTTGAGATCCTTGAAATCTCAAGGCCTAAGCATGGACGGGATTGCAGGTGCACTCCCAAACCGTTGAGAGGTTTGCCCGGAGAAGGAGGTGACGGACTTGCAGGTTTGATGAACACGAAAGATGGAGGGACCAGAGGTTTTAATGGTGAGTTGCAGATGGTGGTTCCTAGTAGGTCGTGGCTGGAGGGATTAGAGAGAGACGGTGGTGTTGCAACACGTTGCAGCAACTCCGGTGGGGCGTGGAGAGGATGTCGTGGACTGCTTTCACGGTGGTGAGCAGTCTGGTGGAAAATAAAAAAAAAAGAAAGAGGAATGGCCCTAGTGAAGAAGAAGAGATGAAGAAGAACGTGAAGAAGGAGAAGAAGAAGAAGAAGAGAACTTACCAGTTCGCCGGAACTAATGGAGGGTGGCCGGAGAAGAAGATAGAGGGGAGAAAGAAGAGAAAGAAGGAGAAGAAGGCGACGAAAACGTCGGGGGAGTTTTGGGGGAAGGAGAGGACGACATTGGAGGGGGCTTAGGGTTCGAACGAACCCTTCTCCTTCCTCTAATAAAGCTCCCTATTTCCTTTAATGGAAATAGGGTATTTTTTAAATAAAAAAAATATATATATATATTTTTTTAAGTAAAATGCTACTTTTCTTTGGGGAATGTCCCCATTTAGTGGACCCCCCATTTTTTAAAATTTAATTAAAATTATTTGGAAATTCACGGGGTCCACTAACTGGTCGGACATCAGGTCGATGATGATGGGCCCGGTTACTGGCCCACATGGATTGATGATGTCCATCGTCTCACAAGATGATGTGACAGACAGTCTGATGGCGATCGGATGGATGGTGACTTGATTGGGACCCAGATTGATAGATTGACAGATCTAAAGAGATCCAACGGTCCGATTGAAGATCCAACGGTCCGATGGAAGATCCAATGGTCAGAAAGCTAAGGGAGATGAGATAGAGCCGATGGGCAGGAGTTCTGGGGTTAGCTCAGTAGATTCGAGGACTGAGAGATGAAGAGAGAGAGAATAAGGAGAGATGAGAGAGAAAATATCAGAAAATGGAGATAAAAATATTGGCAGAGGGTTTGGAACCCTGGTCTTCACTGTGACCATCCTCACGCTTCTCTAATAGAGTAGACTATCATTCTTTGCTGACTCATGTGGCTTTAAACGCTTTGGTCCGTCTCTTGGTCATTGGCTCTCCTGCTCTCTCCATTCTTTGGGTCGGCTTTTTGGTCCTCTTATTCAGCTCATATTTGGCCAATATCTTTTAGTCATAGCATGTGTGCTCTTTAAGCATTCATAATGGGCTTTCCTGATCGATGTGGGCTCGCAAGTCTCGAGAATTGTCCCATCGGGGTTTCCTGCGACAGAAGAAGCGCGTAATGAGACTCTATCAGAATGACTACATGTCTAGACTTTCGAAAATGTGTTTAATGCATGCAAATATACCATTTCGTCCAGAAAAGTGTGTTCTACGCAACACAAGAGACTCTTACGTAAAAAAGTAGGTAAATAGAGTATTTTACGTAGGAGAATGCAATAACGCTAAAAGGATAATTGCTTAAAATAAGTACTTTTGAGCGAATATCAGATTTTCATAGTCAACAGCTAGTCCCAGACTCCACTCTACCTTACAACTTTCATACCCAGTTGGACTACAATCAAGAGTTGGCACCTCAGCTCCCCTTGGCTGAACCACCTTCGTTGGCTACTAAACCCTATCTAGAGGACCTTCTCTCTCAGTACATTTCCCAGCAACAACAGTATTTCCAAGGTCTTAAGCACCAACAACAGCAATTTATGGAAAGCTTGGAGCAACGTCTAGTTCAATTAGAAAATGAGAGAGAGGAAGTCAACTTCACTAGCCCACCAATAGCCTATCCTGAGGAGAATGATATGGCCACTGTCTATAATGAGGAGTCACACAATTGGACCAAGTACCAGAATTGCCAGGATGAAATAGAAGTTGTTACCACCTCTAGATCAAGCGCGATTATTAAGGAACCAGTGTATCCTTATTTAGTGCCTTTAACAGCACCTAATCTTGAACTTACCTCAGAGCAACCTATTTCTCACTCTACCTCTGCTGACCCTGATGTCGATCTCCATGACATTGAGTTGTGTCTCGATCGTAGGATCCCAACTATCCTAGATCTACCGTTCCTCCCCACCTCCGTTGGATTGTGCAACAATAATGATGAACCCGAGTCTCAATCTTTGGTGCCCTTAACAGCACCAACTTCTGGACCGAGCCCAGAGAAATCCAGTTCCATCTCTATCTCTGATAATTCTTTCTCTGCCCTGGATGCAGACATTCCCACCGATGAGCCGTGTCTAGAACATGGGACTCCCGCTGTCCTGAACCTATCGGTCCCCACCGAGGAGGAACATATTGAGTGCAGGGATTGGAACATCCCTATCACATTAGGAAACATCGAAGAAGAGGTCAACAGTTTTCACCCGTCACCCTACGTCAATGTTGTCGATGAACCATATGTCATGGCGAGTCTAATTCAGGACTCTCACAAGGATAAATTATCCAAGTATCAAGAACACTTTAAGTCTGACTTCATTTCGGAGTCCGACAATTCTAGTATTACTGATCTGCAGGAGTCTGCTCCATTCAAATACGTTCCCGCTAAACTCAATGAGTTTTCGGCTCTGCTAACCATGGTCAGAGAATCCCCTACTCCTGTCCTCTCAGTTTTTACTAAGAAGCTTCAATCCCTCCCTGCTCAACTACACACTTTTGTAGGGCTACTCAGAGAACTTACTATCATTCTCTCAGTCTACACTAAGAAAGACCTGTTCTACACAGGTATACCTAGATGAGGGATAGGATAGTTGTTTTCGTTCCACCTTAGGTGTCAGAAAGATTGCAGATTCACTCAGTCTCCATGAGTTTTAACCTAGTTGGGGGTACTTGATATACCCCCATCATGTTTGGCTGAAGATGTAAAACTTAGCGCTTTCGGAAAGGCAATTCCGGTATTTCTAGAGTACATGAGTCTCATGCATTACTGTTATATCTCTGGAAATGCAGGTACATTCATTCTTCCGATCATCAGGTACTACACAATGTCGAGTTTCTGCCGACTTGGTAACATCCTTCCTGAACCCTTGCATCATCATCATTGATTTTTTATCATTTTATGTCCCGGTCATGAGCACCGAGGATAGTGCTATATTTTGGTTGGGGGTGGGTATTTACCAAAACTCATGTCTTCATTTTGAATAAAAAAAAAAACATTTCTTATTTTTGGGGTGATTTCCGATGTTCTCCAAAAGTTTTCTAGAATTTCAAAAATGTGTCAAATGCCCTGACTTTGATTAGTTGAAAACCTCCGTTAAGTCAGTATTGAGGATGTCAATTTTTGTTAAAGGTTAGCTTTGAGTCAAGTCAAGCGTGACTATAGCAGGTTTTAAAACTTAGAAAAACTCAGATTCGGCACAATTGTACACTATCAACATCAGAGTCATCCTAAGTTTGGAAACTCTAGAGATCCTGTGAGAAGAATTGTGGAGACCTAACCCAGTGAGCTTTCGAGCCTTTAATCATTTCAGAGAGTTATACAATAATCCTGAGTCACAAGATGACTCACTATTCTTCATGCCCGCAATATTCATTTAGAGATCTCATTATCTTTTTGCTTCGATCATAAAACTCAGAACGACATCAACATTGGATTACTACAATAGAACCTTCTCTGTATCCAGTCAAGATAGTATACATGATAGTGCAAACCCCAGAAAATGATGTAGGCCATTTTTCTGAACCGTTCAACCTTTTTACTTACCTGAATTATACTTCACTAGAAACCCCTTGAGCCCTTCTATAAAAGCCTTTTCTTTGTAAACCCATCAACCTAAAACCCAGTCTAGCTATGAAGCATGACTGGCTATCCGTATTTTGAGATGGACAAAAGAATAACTGATGTGGGTATACCATGAAAAGAAAAGTAAAGAAGAAAAATCAAAAGAAAAAAAAAGTGGTTCAAGCTGAAAACAAAATATGGAAAGAAAGTATGAAAAAGAGCCGAAAAGAAATTGAGCAGCCTTAGAAATATCTAGAAAAAGAGAAAAATAAAAAATAAAAAATAAAAATAAATAAAAAAAGAAAGAGAACCAGATAATGGTGCTACATCGCAGACAAGAAAATAGAGATATCCTCTCAAGATCTTTGAAATCCTGTATCCCTTTATTTTTCTACACCTGACCTAAGCCTCATTACAACCCAGGAAAGTCCTACTTGATTCTAGGATAGTACGATCATAAAATGTGGAGATTGGAGAAGGAGAAGTTATAGAGTTTGATCTGACGTTCCCGAGTGAAGTGGTATTCCAATCATGAGATCTTCTTCTGTTAAAGATGTCCTTCCTTTAAATAATAAATATGTGAGATATTTGCTTTTATATATCAACACATCTCCTCACATATAAATTGAGAGAAAAGAAGAACACCCTTCTTGTGTGATGCTATTCTGAGTGCTAAACATGTGAGATTTGAGGTCGAGGCATAAAAACTTAGAGGTGATCTGGAAATCCTTACTGTCGGATGATGAGAATGTTGAGCACACACACACGCAGAGTCTGACTACTCTGGGTCATGATTATCAGTTTGTAGTCTTGCCAAAACTTTCCAACTCTTCGCTAGCATGTAACTGTTTTTGCATCCATTCAATGATTTGACGAACGGTGTTTTCCCTGAGCCAATATGAAAAAGTGTGCAGCATGTGCAGAGCCCTTTTAAGCTCATTTATTTCGCACTAATTGCCAATGATTGGCAATATGCTGGTTGGGGGTTGTGATATTCACTCAAAAGTGCTTATTTTAAGCAATTATCCTTTTAGCGTTATCGCACTCTCCTACGTAAAAGGCTCTATTTATCTACTTTTCTACGTAAGAGTCTCTTCTGTTGCATAGAATACACTTTTCTGGACGAAATAGTATATTTGCATGCATTAAACATATTTTCGGAAGTCTAGATATTAAGTCGTTCTGATTAAGTCTCATTACGCGCTTCTTCTGTCGCAGGAAACCCTGAGTAGATGATTCTCAAGACTTGCGGGCCCAAATCGATCATGAAAGCCCATTATCTAATCTTAAAGAGCCCACAGGCTATGACTAGAAGATACAGGCCAAGTACGGGTCAAGTCAGAGGACCAAAGAGTCGGCCCAAAAAATGAAGAGAGCAAGAGAGCCAATGACCAAGAGACGGACCAAAGCGTCTAAAGCCGCATGAATCAACAAGGAATGATGGTGCTCTACTGGTGAAGTGTGAGGAGCGGCACAGTGAAGACCAGGGTTCCAGACCCTCTGCCAGTGATTTTCTCTCCAATTTCTGACATTTTCTCTCTCATCTCCCCTAATTCTCTCTCTTCTCTCTAAATCCTAATTTTCTTTCTTCTAGCTCTAATGGACTCTCTCTCCTTGACCTATCACCCTTATCCATCAAATCCATAGTTCGATCGCAAGCTGATCCATCCATCCTATGCATTTGACCATCCGATCGTGCTCCCGATCAGTCGATCATCCATCCTATCAACCACCCGATCTCCATTGTAAGATATCAGTCCTTAGGGCATGTTTGACTGTAGAGAAATGCCTTAAATGATTGATTGTGACTGAGAGCGTAGAGCTCAATTTCTGAGGAAAGAAAAATATATTTTTCCTTGATTGGTATTTCAAAGGGAAAATACATTTTTCTCCCCTGGCAACCAAACGCACCCTAACCCACATCCATCGAGCCCAGTGGCCCACTATCCTTCTCACCTACCTTCTGGCCCATGGTCGATGCACTCTGGGCCCACGATTTTTAGCGTTCCCATTGGCCAACCACTGGCCGACGCGTGGCATCATCTCTCGGCTTAGTGGTCAATCAACCTTATGGCCAAACGGCCCATAAACCTCGAGCCCAAGCCCGCAACCCCCTAAGTTCAAATATAAAAATAAAAAAAAAATTAATAAAAAAATAGTTTTTCTTAGAAACCGTGAGTTTCTAAGTTGAGAAACCCACGGTTTCTCCTTGTGAAGAGGGGTTAAAAACCCTTAGATCCCTTTCTTTCTTTTTTCCTTCCTTTCCCTCTTCTTCTCTTCCCTTTCTTCTTGCTGGCCTTCCCCTTCCTCTCCGGCGAGTCTACTCCGATGGGGTGGTGGAGCCCCCCCCTCTTCTCTTTCTTCTTCTTCCTTCTTTTTCTTTCTTTCTTCTTCTTCTTCTTCTTCTTCTTCTTCTTCTCTGTCTTCTTCTTCTGTCCCTTTTCCTTATCAGTCCACCGGAGTTGCAGAACTCCGATCATCTTCCTCCTCCCTTCTTCACGCCGGAGTTGCACACCTACAACTCCGGTCACCCACAGCTTCTCCGCCGTAGCTGCTGCTACACACACCACGCACCTCCATCGTTTCCTCCCCATTTCCTTCTTCCCATCTCTTCTTCCACATCTTCTTCCTCCTCCTCCTCCTCCTCCTCCTGTCATCTTCTTCTTCTTAACATTCTCGCCGGAGTTGCAGGTCTGCAACTCCGGCCATCTTCCTCAGATTCCTCTTCTTCTTCTGTCCTCTCACTTGTCTTCTTCTTCCATAATCTACTCGTGCTCCACCTGTGCGTAGCACTGCCTGCTGCCACGGGCAGCAACCTTCCGCGCCGCTGCACACCGCCCACAAGACTACCACCATCGCTGCACACCGCCCTCCACCAGACTGGTGCGCCACTGCTCTCTCCGCGCGCACCCACGCCTGTTCCCTTCTAAAGTTTGCACCGCCTCCTCTCACGTCGCCGACCCACCACCATCAACTCAATCAAAAGTGTCTTCATCTAGTGGCTACCATCTCCTCCTGCATCTCCACATCATCAGACTGAACCAGCACCTCGTCCAGCCATTTTCTGCCCAGATCTGCAACATCGCCATCCCCACGGTGATGGTCCTCCAAGTACCACTTCTGTAGCTTTCAATGACGCCGGGGCACCATTATTTCGGGCAGACCTGCAACTTCGGCAGGTCTGCAACGAGAAGAACCACCAGATCTCCTTCACGGTGGGTCAACCTCATCTCCTCTGCAAACACGTCTTCCACAAGCTGCCTGACCACCGCCTGCTCCTCTCTTTGACGCCTGCAACTATGAGGCCAGTCCCTCACCTTGTAACGCACCAGCACTCATTCTCACCATGCTTCTCATCGATCGGTCATCACCACTTCATTATGTCCTATCACCGGCCAAGCTTTCAGGGTAAGGATCAATGGTAATTGATATTCGCTCAAAAGTGCTTGTTTTAAGCCAATAGCTTTATAGCGATGTCGCATTCTCCTCCGTAAAACTTGTCTTTTTGTCGACTTTTCCATATAAGAGTTTCTTCCATTGCGTAGAACGCATTCTTTAGATGAAAATTGACTATTTGCATGAAATATACGCATTTCGGATAGTCTAGTATCAAGGTGTTTTAGTTGAATCTCATTACGCGCTTTTTCACTTGTAGGAGACCCTATCGGGCGATTCTCGAGGACTGGCGGGCCCACGACCAACCACAGAAGACTTCTATCAAAGCTTAAAGAGCCAACAAGCTAGGATAAAAAGATAGAAGACATATACGGGCAAAGCTAGAGGATCGTAGAGTCGGAACAAGGACTAAGAGAGAGAATAGCTGGAGAACAAGAGAAGGACTTAGGTGTTAAAGGCCACACCAATTGACATCAAAGGATAAGTTTGACTTATTGGTGGAGTAGACGAGAGAGAATAAAGAAGACCAGGGTTCAAGACCCTCCAATGCTTTTATTTTTATATTTTTCTCTCACATTTCTCCTATTTCTCTCTTTATCTATCTATCTTGGCCCATGACCCATGACCCATGCCCATGACCCATGCCCCATGCCCATGACCCATACCCATGACCCATGCCCATGCCCATGACCATGACCCATGCCCATGCCCATTTGCAACAAGAAGAGAGAATTGGTCTCACTTGACCGATTCTTCTCTCCCCATATCTCTCTATCCTAGTCACTCTCTCTCTCATCTAACTAACCCATTCCCAACCGTTGGATCTCTCTAGATCCAACGGTCATCATTTTTACAACAAGCAAAAAAGAAAAAAAAAGTCTATAAGAGATTCATTCTCTCTCCTTCTTGGGTTGGTTCCCTCCCCCTCTCTTCCTCTCTTTCTTCTTTCTTTCTCTTCTTCTTCACCCTTCTTCTCCGACGAGCAACTCCGGCAAGCTCACCATTAATGCCTCCACCTCAAGGTGCAAAATATCGATTAGCAACATCTCCTTGCTGCCCATTCCATCCGCCACAATCAAAGGCTACAATCCTCAATCTTATTGAGGTCGATCCAATTGGAGTTGCACCATCTACCTCTTCAATGGTAAGCTTCTCTCTAATTCATCTCTCTAACCTTCCTACCTTCTTCCTCTATCTTCTTTCCCTCTTTACCTTTACATGCTTTCTAGGATAATATTTTAATGGCTTTCTAGATTAATTTGGTTTAATATTATTTTCGTTGTAAAGCATTTGAACAAGCATTGTAAGCATTTATTTTTTAGTTTAATGAATAAGTTTTAAATTCAAGTTTAAGTTGTTTTTATTTATTGTGTTTTTCATTCTCGTTTCTCTTATGTTTTTTTTATTCTAATAGTTTTAATAACAATCTCAAGCATATTTTAAATCAACCTCCACCATTCTCACCCTTCCATTTATTCCGAGCATTTTCTGATTATTTTTGTTTCTTATTGTGCTAACTAATCCCGAGTGCGGACGATATCCGACACGAGCCACTGTGCAAGTCTGCTAATTTGCAGATTAAGTGAACCAATTCGGAGAAATTATAAATATTGTTGAAATCAAGGGTTTCCGATCCGACGACGCGGAAAAACCTTAATTTCAAATGGCGCCGTTGCCGCTCGGTTGAAGGGATTGCAAAAAGACGAACAGGAATTCGGAAAGCTGCTTAATCTTCAAGATCCGATCCAGATCGGAAACTTTCCACTTTATTTTTCACATTTTTCACTTATTATTTTAATGCCTCGGACGGCCGAGTGCAAAGTTGTAATAACTTAGGACTTTATTTTCTCTGTTTTTAGAATAACTGCTAGATAATTAACTAATTAAAAATGCCAAAAATATTAGGGTCAGATTTCAATTCTGCTATTTCTAGTTAGATCACCATTGGTTACTTGATTCAAATTGGAAGATTTCCAACTCCGGGTAATTCAAAAGTAGATATTTCCAAATCCTAATTCGGGAATAGCTAAAGTTGAATTTCAAACCCTAATTGGAACTAATTCACAATACCTGCCCTAAATCATTGTGTGTTTCTTGAAACCCCAAAGGCGGTATATCTTCTAATTCTATACCATAGACCATTGTGGACTAACGTGATTGTGGATTGCGTTTACCAAGTGAGTAGGGAGCGAAAGCTCAAAGAGGTGGAGTCGGGCCCAAGCCCATTTGGATACCCCTCCCTATCTCACGGAGGAGACCCCGTGCGTAGCCAACGGGTAGGTAAGTTTCTATACCTCACCTTGAGTGCGATGTTGCTCATTGTGCAAAATACTGTGCCGATTGTCTATTTGCTTTTGCAAAAAAATTATCGGAACTGCTTGGTTTGGCCGTAATAAAATACATTAAAGAGCAAACCCAGCTCTAACTTGAAACTGGTGGGATTTCATCACTCACCTCGTCATTCCAGCTTTTTTGCAACCACAGCCAAGAATTAAAATCAATCAAGAATAGAGCCCACTTAGATCGGTGTTCGAGGAAAACTCCACATAAAGCGACCCCTTCAAAGATCAAGTCGATTAAGTCCATGAGTGCGGGTCCCTGTTATCTAACACACCCATAGGTCCCTACTACTCAAGTATACCGAGCTCGTAAGTGGCTTCCTTGATTGTCTGTTGGATTAGCTTAGTGTCGGATTAGGAACACGAACCAACCCTAGCTCCTCTTCTGAGAAAACTCATCTTCACGCTTGATAAATCCGGTTAGTCTGGGGCGTATTTAAGTCAGCCGATGTGCCGCACGTCTGTCTAGGCTTCGGATTATCTTGCAGTCAACTTGAGTTAGTACTAGCGGATTTGCTTTGAAGAGTGTATCCTTGTGAGAACCTACAGAGTGAAAAGTTAGTCCGGCGGGTAATAGAAGATAAACCAGTGGTCCGCCCACTGTCATAATCTACACGATCCCTACACTAAATAAGATAATTCATAATACTATCCCGATTGTTTAGAAATAGGATTATCTGTTGCTCTGTGTGCATCATTTAGGCTCATTCGGTTTCGTAGTCCTTCGATTTTTTTACTGACTCTAGGGCTTGCTTTTACAAGCATATGGCCATTTGGATTTGATCCAACTCGATACTGATTCGATCTGAGAGTCAGTCTACCGCACCGCTCTCTTTCACCTAATCTATCTCCCTACTCTGAGAGACTCACATCTCTCTGATGGATGTTGAACGGCCTCTATTCGAGACCTACCACAATTTCTTTGAAGATCTAGGAGATAACTCTGAGCACTGGTATACCAATCCTGAGTGTCGTCATGACACTCCAGTCTCACAGAGTTCGATGGGACATGAAGCACAGGGCGATCCAGTGCTAAAATCCCTACCTTAAGGATTTGAGAAACTCAGTTTCCGCCCTTGATGTTGCGGTCCAGAAGCCTGTTTATCACTACAAATCTGTGGGATATTTCCCTCCTATCCAGGAAGAGATCTGTAATTTTAGTACACTTGAACCTCCGCTGCAGACCTCCTACAATAACACATATTATCCGGACAATGGAAGGGAACAACAGTCTTTTCCCCAACAGCAACTACAACAGGATATGTATCATTCTGAGTTTCACCAACATTCTGGACAATATGATGGGCAATACTCTCAGTTGCAGTACCAGCCAAATCCACAAACTGAATATTTTTGTCAACAGTGGACCCCGCAGGATTTTCAAAATCGGCAGATAGTCCCAGAGTCACTTCCATCATATAACTTTCATACTCAGTCGGACTACATTCCAGAGTTGGCACCTCAGCTTCCCTTAGCTGAACCGCCACAATCTACTACTAAACCTACTCTAGAAGATCTCCTCTCGCAATACATCATCCAACAACAGCACTCCATGGAGAGCTTGGAACACCGTCTAGGTGAGTTAGAATCTGAGAGAGAGGAAGTCAACTTCACTAGCCAACCTATGGCTTATTTAGAGGGGAATACCATGGCCACAGTCCATAATGAAGAGTCGCACAACTGGACCCTGTACCAGCCTTTACAAGAAGAAATTGAGGATACTGAAAATAATGGATCGAAAAACAATATTGATGAGCCAGAGTCTCCATCTTCGGTGCCCTTGGAAGCACCAAATCTTGAACCTCTCTCAGAGAAGCCAATTTCTCCATCTACCTCTGTTATTTCTATCTGGGACTCGGAAGAAGCTATTCATAACACTGAGATGTGTCTTGACTATAGGATCCCAATTGGACTAGACTTAACCATCCCCACCACCCTTGGATTGTGCAACAATCGTGATGAACCCATGTTTCCATCTATTGTGTCCTTACGGGCAGCTACTTCTGCACCTAGCACAGAGATACCCATATCCATCTCTATCTCTAATGATTCTACATCTGCACTGGATGCAGATATTCCTACCATTGAGCAATATCTAGAAAATGGGATTCCAACTACCCAGGACCTACCGTTCCCCACCGAGGATAAACACACTAAGTGCAGGGATTGGAACATCCCTTTCACATTAGGAAACCTCGAGGACAAGGTCCACAGTTTTGACCCGCCACCATACGTCGATGTTGTCAATAAACAGTGTGCCGTAGAGAATCTAATTCAGGACTCTCCCGAGGAAAAACTATCCCAATGTGAAGAACACTTTGCGCCTGACTTCATCTCGGAGTCAGACAATTATGCTATTACTGATCTGCAGGAGTCTACTACATTCAGATACATTCCCGCTAAACTCAATGAGTTTGCGGCTCTGCTAACCATGGCCAGAAATCCCACTACTGCTCTCATCTCAGTCTTTACTGAGAAGCTTCGATCCCTCCCAGTTGAACTATATGTTTTTACGGGTCTGCAAAGAGCACTTACTATCCTTCTCTCAGTCTACACAGAGAGAGACCTATTCTACACAGGTATACCTAGACAAGGGATAGGATAACAGTCGTTGTTCCACCTTAGAAGACTGCAGATTCACTCAGTCTCCTTGAGTTTTAACCTGGCTGGGGGACACTTGATATACCCCCATCATGTCTGGCTGAAGACATAAAACTTAGCGCTTTCGGAAAGGCAATTCCGGTATTCCTAGAGTACATGAGTCTCTATATTTGTTATTACTGTGACATTTCTGGACATGCAGGTACATTTATTCTTCAGATCATCAGGTACCACACACTGTCGAGTTTATGCCGACTTGGTAATATCCTCCTTGAACCTTTGCATCATCATTACCAATTTTTCATCATCTTTTGTCCCGGTCATGAGCACCAAGGACGGTGCTATATTTTGGTTGGGGGTGGGTTTTTACCAAAAATCATGTTTTCATTTTGATAAAAAAAAAAAAAAAAAAGAAAAAAAAGAGAGAAACCTTGTGTTTTTGGGTGTGATTTCATATGATTTTCGAAAATGCCCTGACTTGATGAGTAAAAAGTTTCCGTAAAGTCTATTTATTGAAAAGGATGCCTATTTTGAAAAATTACTTATTAGCTCTTCATTCAGTTTGAAAGCAAACATTACTACAATGGATTGAAAACTCTTTGAAAACTCAGATTTTGCAAAAATGTTCAAATATCAACGTCTGAATTATCCGATGTTTAGATTGTTTAGAGATCTAAGGAGAACAATTGTGGAGACCTAACCCAGTGAGCTTTTGAGCTTTTCATTATTTCTGAGGGTTTTAAATTATTCTGAGTCACAAGATGACTCACAATTCTTCAAGTCCCCTAATATTTCCATTGAGCGGTCTCATTAACCTTTGCCTTGGTCATGGAACTCAGAACGACATCAAATTCGGATTATTACATAAAGAACCTTCTCTATATCCATTCGAGACATCGAAGATGAAAGTACAAACCCTAGAAAATGATATAGGCCATCTTTTTAGCCAATCAGACTTTTTATCTACCTTAACATCTATACCGTTAGAAACTATTTTTGAGCCTGTTGATGAAAACCTTTTCTTGTTAACACATCAGCCAAAAACCCAATCCCAAAAAAGAGTTCAATACGATAACCTACTTCTGAGAGGGATCAAAGAGTATTTGGTATGATCATGAAAAGATAAAAACCAAGAAAGAAAAAGAAAACAAAACAAAACAAATGGTTTGAGCTGAAAAGAAACATGATCAGAAAGAAAGAAGGAAAGGTTGAAGAATAGCCAAAAAGACAAAAATTGGAAGAAAAAAAAAAAAAAAAAAAAAAAGTAAAATTAATATTATCCCTGGGAAAAGTTGCAAAGAATAGTGAGATACCCTCTCAGAATTTTTGAATACCAGAATATCTTTCTTTTCTGAACCTATCCTAAGCCTCAATACAACCTATGTAAGTCCTATTTGATTCTAGATTTGTACCATCCTCAAGTGTGGAGAATGGAGAAAAGAGAAATTATAGAGTTTGATCCGACGTTCTTAAGTGATATGACATTCCAATCATGAGATCTAATTAAATCTTCTTATACCCTCCATTCAAAAACTATATATGTGAGACGTTTGTCAGTTTCTATATTCATCTCCTCACATATAATTTGAGAGAAAAACATAAAATCATTTCTGAGTGATTTACTTCTGAGTGGTATACAAGTGAGGATTGAGTGAGGCATAAAGTCTCTAAAGAGATCCAGATATATCTACTGCCAGATAAGGATGATGTTGAACACACACACATACACACTGAGTCTGAGTAATCTTTTGTTTGAAGGTCCATTTGTAGAAGTGTTGCATTTTGCTAATTAGTTCTAATCTGTGAATGATTTCTTGCATCCTTAAAATAATCTGACAAAACGGAGTTTTTTCTGAGTAATGCAAATAAGTTTTCTAGCATGTTATGCCTAGCCCTCTTTCGCTCACTTATTTCGCAATAATTGCCAAGGATTGGCAATATGCTAGTTGGGGGTTGTGATATTCGCTCAAAAGTGCTTATTTTAAGCCATTATCCTTATAGCGATGTCGCATTCTCCTCCGTAAAACTTGTCTTTTTGTCGACTTTTCCATATAAGAGTTTCTTCCATTGCGTAGAACGCATTCTTTAGATGAAAATCGACTATTTGCATGAAATATACGCATTTCGGATAGTCTAGTATCAAGGTGTTTTAGTTGAATCTCATTACGCGCTTTTTCACTTGTAGGAGACCCTATCGGGCGATTCTCGAGGACTGGCGGGCCCACGACCAACCACAGAAGACTTCTATCAAAGCTTAAAGAGCCAACAGGCTAGGATAAAAAGATAGAAGACATATACGGGCAAAGCTAGAGGATCGTAGAGTCGGAATAAGGACTAAGAGAGAGAATAGCTGGAGAACAAGAGAAGGACTTAGGTGTTAAAGGCCACACCAATTGACATCAAAGGATAAGTTTGACTTATTGGTGGAGTAGACGAGAGAGAATAAAGAAGACCAGGGTTCAAGACCCTCCAATGCTTTTATTTTTATATTTTTCTCTCACATCTCTCCTATTTCTCTCTTTATCTATCTATCTTGGCCCATGACATAGGCCCATGACCTAAGCCCATGACCCATGACCCATGACCCATGCCCCATGCCCATGACCCATACCCATGACCCATGCCCATGCCCATGACCATGACCCATGCCCATGCCCATGCCCATTTGCAACAAGAAGAGGGAATTGGTCTCACTTGACCGATTCTTCTCTCCCCATATCTCTCTATCCTAGTCACTCTCTCTCTCATCTAACTAACCCATTCCCAACCGTTGGATCTCTCTAGATCCAACGGTCATCATTTTTACAACAAGCAAAAAAGAAAAAAAAAGTCTATAAGAGATTCATTCTCTCTCCTTCTTGGGTTGGTTCCCTCCCCCTCTCTTCCTCTCTTTCTTCTTTCTTTCTCTTCTTCTTCACCCTTCTTCTCCGACGAGCAACTCCGGCAAGCTCACCATTAATGCCTCCACCTCGAGGTGCAAAATATCGATTAGCAACGTCTCCTTGCTGCCCATTCCATCCGCCACAATCAAAGGCTACAATCCTCAATCTTATTGAGGTCGATCCAATTGGAGTTGCACCATCTACCTCTTCAATGGTAAGCTTCTCTCTAATTCATCTCTCTAACCTTCCTACCTTCTTCCTCTATCTTCTTTCCCTCTCTACCTTTACATGCTTTCTAGGATAATATTTTAATGGCTTTCTAGATTAATTTGGTTTAATATTATTTCCGTTGTAAAGCATTTGAACAAGCATTGTAAGCATTTATTTTTTAGTTTAATGAATAAGTTTTAAATTCAAGTTTAAGTTGTTTTCATTTATTGTGTTTTTCATTCTCGTTTCTCTTATGTTTTTTTTATTCTAATAGTTTTAATAACAATCTCAAGCATATTTTAAATCAACCTCCACCATTCTCACCCTTTCATTTATTCCGAGCATTTTCTGATTATTTTTGTTTCTTATTGTGCTAACTAATCCCGAGTGCGGACGATATCCGACACGAGCCACTGTGCAAGTCTGCTAATTTGCAAATTAAGCGAACCAATTCGGAGAAATTATAAATATTGTTGAAATCAAGGGTTTCCGATCCGACGACGCGGAAAAACCTTAATTTCAGTAATTCCCTTCTTTCTCTGTACTATTCTCTTTTCTCCCTATGCCATTTTCTTTCTCTCTCTATCACTTTCTCTCTCTTCCCTAGGTTCTCTCTACTTTCCCTCTCAAAATCCTCCATTTCTCTCTCTAATTTTCATGCTTTCTAATTAGGTTTTCCTGATGTTTTATGATTGTATGCACATTTGATAAATCAATAAAGCAATTTGAATATTATGTTTTGGAGTTTTTCAGTGCATCTTAATCTAGAAATTGTCTCTAAAATCATGTTTTCAATCACTTACAATCACCATTCTCACCTCTCCATAATTTTTTGGCATAAATTCTATCATTTTATGTTCAAATATGCGCTAACCCGACTAATCCCGAGTGCGGATCGACATCCGACATGAGCCACTGTGCAAAATTGCCCATTCTACAGGTTAAAAGTTTCGGATAATTAAAAATGTGTTGATTCTAGGGTTTCCTTAACCAACGACACGAAAAAAACCTACTTTCAGCCACCCTCACCTCAGCCCTTGCCGGACTGACCCGCCTCCATCTGCATCTTCTTTCCGCCGCTGCCTGCGTGCAACACCACCGCCTGCAGCACCACCGCCTGCAACACCACCGCCTATTTCCCTTCCCGTAGGAGTTGCAGGCCGCCTGCTCTCTCTTCTCCAGCAGCCATCCAAGCGCCCTGTAACTCTTCTCAATCTTAACGGCTCCAACTCTGAACGGCAGCACCTTCATCCAACGGTGCTGCCATCTCCCTCCACTTCTTCCTCACCTGCAACGAGCACCGACAACCACCACCGTCACCACTGCTCCTTCCTCTCACCTGCATACTAAATCACATAAGAACCCCACGGTTCTTGCTTTTGCACCTCAGAAAGCTCGCCTGCATGCACTCCACACCGCCAACACCACCGTGGAAGTTCGGGCTCCAAAACCTACAACTCGAGTTGCTAGCTCCTTCCTCCAGTCAACTTCGGTAGCACCTTACACCACTAGTCTGCCCTCATCTCGTCCTCACGGTGGTCTGTTGTGCGACACCTCCTCTTTTAGGCGCTCCACCACCTGGCTACATACCACGATCCACCTGTTGCACAGGCAACATCTCACTCCACCACCTTGCACAACCATACAAAGTCTCCCACTTGCTGCCACCTCCATTAACTTAGCCACATGGCTTGCTAAGTTGCCTCCAAGAAAACCACGTGGTGCATCCCATGCAACCACTTGGGTGATTCATCACTACGGGAAACCACAAGATTGCCTCCACCTTTTGGTAAGTAGCGTAGGTATTTCTCTCTCTCACTTTCTTATCTCTCTCTTTTCACTCTCCCTCTCTCTCTCTCTCTCTCTCTAGATCTCTTTAGTCCTTTTCTCTCTCTACTACTTTTCTCTCTCTTCTTTCTCTCTCTACGGTTATTGCTTTTATGTTTATCTTATTAGACTCTTATTTCTCTTGCATTGCAAGGTACAATAATTTGAATAAAAGTTGGTTTTTGATTAATTGGTTTCATGTTTGAGCTTTACACCTCAATTGATTGCAACATTTTGTACATAATGGATTTATGATAATCTTTTCTCAAAAATTATGTTTTAAATCTCGATATTCACCATTCTCACCTTTCCACTTTTCTCAGTATCAATTTCTAATAAAAATCCGTCATTTCATGTTCTTTACATGCGCGAACTAACCCTGAGTGCGGATCGACATCCGACACGAATCCCTATACAATATCTCATATTTTGTAGGATAATCAGATAAAAATTACAAATGTGTTGATTCTAGGGTTTCCGTAACCAACGACGCGGAAAAATCCTATTTTCAGTGGGCTTCATATCTTAAGTCTTAACTACTGATATACCAAAAATGGTATGAGATTGACACTCACACTTAAGTCTAGCAAGGCTGTGTTACTAAAGTTGTTTCCTATTTCGCACTGCACGGTAGGGCTTCCATGATCCTTGTGCTTGATAACGCTGTTGGCTGTATGAAAACTGTAGCTTTTTCGGCCAAAAAGGCATCCTTGGGTACATGCGTGTTACTTGACAGTGCCTAAGTCCTTGAGGAACTTTGCATAGGAGGGGATTCGCTGAGTAGCAGATCAGAAGGGAATATTGATCTGTACGTCTTAAATGCTTTCACATTCAAGCCATTACAACAAGTGTGTTACAAATTTAGCTTTTTCGGCGAAATGTTTTTTTCTTAACATTTTTTTTATACGACATCCAAGCCACCTCTATAAATGTCACATGGAAGATAGTTATGAAATTTCACTGGTCCATTCTCTTTAATCTAATATACCTAGAAAGGGGAGGGGTTGTTAGGTATTTAAAATTAATTATACCTACACAATTTTACTGGTCTATGGTAGGGGAACAAAATTGCATGCCTTAGTTGTTTGATAAAAGATTATCACAACTGACTCAAATTGAATATACTTTCGTGGTATATTTTCTTTTTGTCGTTTGATCTAATCAAGATAGATTGCGGAATACAAACAAATAAACACACAAGACAAGAGATTTTTACGTAGAAACATTAGCCAAGAAAAAACCACGGGACCACGTCTAGACGGAAAGTATCACTAACTAAAAAGTTAAACAAAACAAAGGTTACTTACGCAGCACCATTGCAAATACAACTTCCAACCTTAGCCAAGGCCTACTGTCGATGCGTCCATGTCCTCTGAATCAACGCTACCAATCTATGCACACCCTTCTAGCCAAGAAGCCTTATCCGCTTGTTCAGTTTGGTATACCCCAAACCTACCGTCAATCGACTCCTCCGATCTTAATTCTTAACACTCCCACCTTTGTAGAAGGTAAAGGATTCAGTACACCCTGAACCCTAAGTTGCTCAAATGGTGTTGAGTCACACTAGTACACTCAGGCTACTAGGTCGAATATAGAAGTGGAAGACCTAAGCTGAGGAATGGATCAAGCACTTGGCTTTGATCAAGAAGAGAACAAGCTCACAAGATGTGAATGGGAAATAAGCTTATTGCTCTTCAAATGGACACTCTAATATATAAAACCTTTTCTTCTCTCTCTTAAGATTGAGTCACTCTCTTTAGAGAAGGTATAGAACGGTTGTATTTATAGAATTCCATGACCCTGAGTCGTGTAGAACGTGGGATAAGAAAACCAAGAATTTTGGATCTGAGAAAGACTGATTCTGAGCATGGTCCAATCGATTGTACTCTGGGTCCAATCGAATGGGCTCAATAAGTTTCATGTTCCGAAGGCTCCAATCGATTACATAGAGGTCTCCAATCGATTTGACTCAAATAAGTTTCTGTCCCGAAGGCTCCAATCGATTTGACTCAAATAAGTTTCTGTCCTGAAGACTCCAATCGATTTCACAGAGTCTCTTTATGATTGGGCTGAAATAAGTTTCTATCTAGTACCTTCCAATCGATTACACAGAGTCCTCCAATCGATTTGGCCATGTCCAATCGATAGGGTATAAGTGTCCAATCGATTGGACTATCCCAATAGTCAATATCTTTGACTTAGACTCGGGTCAGTCCAATGACTAGGTTTGACCATTATATTTTATCCATTTTAATCAATTCCTATGGCCACTAAGTCTCTTACTTCCCTAATCAAGCATACACGATCTTTAACTGACAAATGGGCAGTTACTCAGATGACTCCTGTCGTCAACCATCTGATTCTTGATGTCTCTGTCTGCTAGTCTTCAAGTAGTCGACGAAGTATGCGTACCACGACATCTCCACACTATAGTGCTCATAGGAACAATTACAAGAATATTTTTATGTCAAACGGAATCTTTGCCAAATTGAATATGAAAATATTCCTTACAATCTCCCCCTTTAGAAATTCTATGACAAAAAACATTTTGTCATATAAAAGGTAAAAAATAATCAAAATACAATCCCACCCTCTTACATGATTCACTCACTATCTCACACTCTCGAAGATAATCGAACAGATAATGAAATAGCTTTTTATCTGTTCCCTGCATATTCTACCAACAATACATACCATGTAATATCATCGGCAATCAATAAATCATTAAAATGCAGTGAGATAATTATGCACATCTCAAGTACTAAATTGAGAAATAATGCAAAAATTTTCTCTCATAAATTTCTCTCCCCCTATCTCATGCATCAACTTATTTTTACCTCTATGATTTTCTCTCCCCCTTTTTGTCACAGATTGACAAAGGTACAGAAATATAAGTAAATAAGAAGCATGACATGAATGTCATCATGAAGAACAAGTGCATATATACATACCCAACTAAAATACAAATTGGTTTATACCCTAAAACATATAAGTAACACAACCAGAGTAGAACCAACAAAATTTGAGTTTATCGGTGTACAAAAATAATAAAATAAAACAAACACCAGATAACTCTCAAAAAGTCTCTCTCTGGGAGACTAGGTCGATGGACTAGTACCATCCTGCTGATCTGGACCATGAAATGGTGGATGCTGTCCAAAGCCCATCCTAGTAAACTGATACTCCATATAACACTGCATATCTGACAGGGAGCCTGTCATCCTCTCTTGACCCTCATCTAAACTGTGAAAGCTCTGAGCTGTCTGCTCCTTATGAGATGTAAGGAGCTGGTTGAATCCCACCATCTGATGATGAAGAGACTCAAAAGAGTAAGGTGCAGGCATCTCTAGAGGCTGGACATAAGATGGATGTGGCTCTAGAGGATGCATCTCAATATCTGTCGGCTGAACACCTAGCTCAGTATCATTTCCCAAGTCCTCATCAAAAATATCATCAAAGTGTGGAGGAGCATCTATCACTCTCCGAACCTGAGACATGCTCTTCCTAATAGTGAAGGTTCCGATGGGCCCCGTAGGATAGCAAACCTCTTTGAAAGCTAGAATCGGTACATACAGGTGAAGTAGAATAGAGCTCACCAGCAGAGGAAATGGAAGACACGGATGGTTAGCCAACTGGCTACCCGCTCTAACCATGGCTCTAACATGAACCTCGGAAGGTCAATGACAAACCCAGTACCAAGATGATAAAGAAGCTGGAGACGATCCATGTTCACCTGTGCCCCATGCCCAGGTGGATCAATGTTGTACCACAGATGAGGTGCAACAACTGTTACTCAAGGAGAAGAGAGGTAAGTGGAATAAAAGTACTCCAATCAAATAACTGCCTCGTGAGAGTCACCGTCAAGGTGGCTCTAGCAGTCGTCATCTCACAAGTCCTGAGAAGGTACTCATATGAAGTAGGAGGACGAGATATGTCCAACAATGTAGAAATCAAATCAGGTGTAATAGTCAGGTGAGCCCCAGAGACATAAGTCTGAAAGGATAGCTCACTCGGGTCATCACACTGAATGGAATGCATGTTGGCATAAGAGAGTTTAACCAAGATAGGATAAAATGGGATGTTCAATCAAGTAGTAGGAATTCAGTCATGAGATACAAACAAGGAATGAACCATAGTATCCAAAATAGTGTTGAATTCAACTACTCTCTCAGTAGTGCATTTGCGACCAGAGAAATGCTCAAAATGACCTCTAACAGAATCATAAATAAACGAGAAAATGGGAGCACTCACCGAAGGAATCTCGGTTTGAATGGAACGACCCCGGGAGTGAGCTCTCCTAGAACCTCAAGGGGATTCGGCCCGTTCGAAATGCCGCGAACCACTGAGTCGACCACCTCATTTTGCGCGAGATTGGGTCCGTTGAGCAATAGGTTCATCATCGGCACTCTCCTCTTCTGAGACCACGATAGTTCTTCTACGACGAGGATTTTTCATCATAAGCACCAAAAGTAGAAGAAAATACCAAAATAACTCCATTTCTACCCAAAAACTCCCCAAAAACCAACGAAGATGATGAAGTAGAAAACTGGGGAAATCGAGAGAATTGCTCCACAAAACCATATGGGAATAGTTGATCGGGCACCTGCGGTCGATTAGGAGAAATCTAGGAGGTGATTGGATCGATTGGGGTTGAAAATGACCCATTTTGGGTTTTATAAAATCGAACGTCGCACTGTCCAATCGATTGGAGCAAGGCCAATCGATTGGACTGTACTCTCCAATCGATTGGAGATGTCTGATCGATTGGTCTATAATGTCCAATCGGTTTCGAATAAAAAGAAATTTAATTTTTTTTAAAAACCAATAGGTGTAAGGAATATTTTTATATTCAATTTGGCAAAGATTCCGTTTGACATAAAAATATTCTTGTAACCTTTCTACGAGCACAAATGTAGTGTGAAGATATCGTGGTACGCATACTTCGCCAACTACTTGAGGACTAAAAGATAGAGACACAAGAATCAGACGGTTGACGACAGGAGTCATCTGAATAACTGCTGATTTGTCAGTTAACAATCGTGTACGCTCGATTAGGAAGGTATGTAACTTAGTGGCCATAGGAGTTGATTAAAATGAACAAAATATAATGGTCAGACTTAGTCATTGGATAGACCCGAGTCAAAGTCAATTTTATTGACTAGTGGGAAAGTCCAATTGATTGGACATGTGTCTCCAATCGATTGGACATAGCCCAATCAATTGGAGACACTATGTAATCGATTGGACACTACGAGGCAGAAACATAATTGAGCCCAATCGAATGGAGACACTGTGTAATCGATTGGAGAATACGGGACAAAAATCTTTCTGAATCAAATCGATTGAGACTCTGATTAATAGATTGGAGCCTTCGGGACAGAAAGTTATAATTGTCAAATCGATTGGAGCCTTCAAGACAGAAAATTATAAATGTCAAATCAATTGAGAACCCTATGCAATCGATCGGTGCCTTTAGAACAGAAAACTCATTGAGCCCAATTGATTGGACACTTGTCCCCAATCGATTGAACATGGCCCAATCGATTGGACCAAGTGTACAATCGATTGGACTTTGAACAGAATCAGTTTTATCAGATCCAAAATTCATGATTCCATTATCCCACATTTCACACGACTCAGGGTCTTGGTTTTTTATAAATATAACCCTTCTATGCCTTCTCTAAACACGCACAGACACATAGAGACACAGAGTGACTCAATCTTCAAGAGAGAGAAGCAAAGGCTATATTTAGTAGAGTGTCTATTTCGAAGAGCAAGAAGCTTATTTTCATTCACATCTTGTGAGCTTGTTCTCTTCTCGATCAAAGCCAAGAGCTTGATCTTTACTCAGCCTAAGTTTTCCACTTCTATATTTAATCTAGTAAGCCTGAGAGTACCAGTGTGACTCAAACACCTTTTGAGCAACTTGGAGTTCAGGGTGTTCTGAATTCTTCACCTTCTGCAAAGGCGGGAGTGTTGAGAATTAAGATCGAAGGAGCCAGTCGATGGTTGGTTTGGGGTGTACCAAATTGAACAAGTGGACAAGGCTTCTTGGCTCGAATGGCGCGTGTGGATTCATGGCATTGACTCAGAGAACGTGGACACATCGGCAGTGGGCCTTGGCTAAGGTTGGATGCTGTATTTGCAACGGTGCTGCGTAGGTAACCTTTGTTTCATTTAACTTTTCAGTTAGTGATACTTTCCGTTTGGACATGGTCCTATGGTTTTTCTTTGGCTAAGGTTTCCACGTAAAAATATCTTGTCTTGTGTGATTGTTTGTCTGTGTTCCGCATTATATCCTGATTAGATCAAACGACAAAAAAATAATATACCGCGGAGGTATATTTGATTTGAGTCGGTTGTAATAATCATTTTCAAACAACCAAGACATGAGATTTTATCCCCATACCATAGACCATTAAAACTGTATAGGGATATCTAAATTTTAATACCTAATCAACCCCCCCTTCTGGGTATATTAAGTTAAAGGGAACGGACCGATGGAATTTCAATTGGTATCAGAGCGGGTTATTCTATAAAAGGTTTAATTACCTGAATTTAGATTCCTGCAAAACTAGTTCATTCTTTTCATTTATAAAGATGCCTAAAGAAGGGTTCACTGTCAACAACCGTAGTGACTCAGACAGTGAAGATCAAGGCAATCTTTATACTGCTTATCAAGAGCTATATAAAGAAAGCTTTAGAATGACCAAAGCAAATAAAAAATTGACTAATAGAGTTGAATTTCTTGACTCTGAAAATTCTGCTTGTAAACTAGACAATAGCGAATTATCTGCGCTAGTTGGTCATCTTAGGCAAGAGAAGAAATCTCTTCAAGAAAGAAACAAGTTCTTGGAATGCGAGTTCCAAACTTATACGGATGCTAAAATATCTTTAGAAAGTGAGTATGAAAAATATGAAACTATTTTTAGACAGCATGAAGAAGAGAAAGCTAGCCACCAAGACAAAGTTCAATTTCTTGAAACTGGTTATCAGAAATGTCTGGAGAAGAGGAAGTCACTTGAACTTGAACTAATTCAACTGAAAAAGGACTTGCCCTATATTTCTCAAAGCACTGAGAAATTAAATGATATTCTAAGTGTGGGACAAAGATGTGAGACAAGCGGGGACTTGGATATGTTGATAATGCTGATACCCCATCGTCTTTAGGAACTAAATTTGTAAAAGCCAAAGTTCCTTCCACACCACAGGTTGATCAACCTAGACCTAAATCAGTTATACATGTGCATGTTTGTAATTACTGTAGGGATAAAGGTCACCTGAGCAAGAATTGCTTTCAAAAGAGGAGAGATACCATGGTTCCTCCTAAGAGAAAATCATACGGGAACCAAGGAGATCTACTCCATAAAATGACAGTCTTGCATCAAAAGTCTTGCATAAAATGACATTCTAGTGACTGTTCCTTTTTAGTAGAGACTCATTCTCTTGCTCTAAATCAGTAATCAACACTTTTAATTTTTCAGTGTCAATTAATAAGGTAGCATTTTCAGAGTCAAGACATTTAACTCTATCAGATAAAACTTTATTAGCCTTAATAAATTTTATCGATTCCTCGTACAGTTCTTTCACACCAACTGCCGAGTCATCCGAGTCCCCATTGTAAGAGTCTTCTGAGCTCTCATCATCACTTTTCTTGGATTCTCCATGAGATCCATAGGGACTATTAAAACGAGCAACAAAAGCTGTATACTTATCAGTCTTTTCATTGCTATCTGAATCATCAGAATGATCTTCTGATTCTTCATCCCATGTGGCATTGAAAGCTTTTGCCTTGCCCTTGTATTCTTCTTTGTTTGGGCATACATTAGCAAAGTGACCAAAACCCTTACATTTGAAACATTGGAGTTCGCTTGAACGGCTTTCCTAGGGTTCCTTTCACTTTTGCAACCTCTCTCATGAGGTCTGGCATGTTCCTTAGATTTATCAAAAGTTTTATTGTTCTTAACTCTATCATTTTTAGAATGCAAAAACTTTTTAAATTTTTTCACAAATAGTGCCATTTCAACTTCAAAGTCAACATCCGACTCTGAATCTTGAGCTTCAGAAACTTTAAGGGCAATACCTGTTGATTTCTTTGGTTGTCTCAAATTCATCTCATAAGTTTGTAGAGACCCGACCAGCTCATCAATTTTGAGAGAGTCAACATCCTTGCTCTCCTCAATAGCAGTGGACCTTGGCCTGAAATCTATCAAGTAAGGATCTCAAAATTTTTCGAACAACTTTGGATTCAGAATGATTTCACCCAAGTTGTGTGCCGAGTTCACAATATCACTAAGTTGGGCATAGTACTCAGTGAATGTATCATTCTCCTCCATTCTCATGGATTTGAACTTAAAAGTCAGCATTTGAAATTTGGAGATTTTAACAGCTGACGTTCTTCATGTGTGACTCTAAGAATGTCCCATGCTTCCTTAGCCAAAGAACAAGTAGAGATTCTTCGAAACTCATGCTCATCAACCGCATTGAAATAGATTTAACCCTTTGCTATTTAGACAACAATAATCTATGTCCTCTTTAGTTCAGTCAGCTTTAGGTTTAAGAATGGTTTTATCTCCTACAGCCATTGTGGGTTGTGACTAACCAGCCACTGCAAACATCCAGACTCTTTCATAAATAGACTTTGGAAAAGCCCTCATCTTAGCCTTCCAATAAGAATAGTCTTCTCCATCAAACAATGAGGCATTGATGTGTTTCCACCTTCTCTTTGCATGTTGACAAATTAATGAAAATAGACTGGTTTCTCAGGAATCTAAATTCAAGTGATTAAACCTTAAATAGAATAACCCGCTCTGATATCGATTGAAATTTCACCGGTCTGTTCTCTTTAATCCAATATACCTAGAAGGGGGCGGGTTGATTAGGTATTTAAAATTAATTATACCTACATAGTTTTACTGGTTTATGGTAAGGGAACAAAATCACATGCCTTAGTTATTTGATAAAAGATTATCACAATTGACTCAAATCGAATATACCTCTGTGGTATATTTTCTTTTGGTAGTTTGATCTAATCAAAATAGATTGTGGAATACAAATAAACAATCACACAAGACAAGAGATTTTTACGTAGAAACCTTAGCCAAGGAAAAGCCACGGGACCACGTCTAGACGGAAAGTATCACTAACTGAAAAGTTAAACGAAATAAAGGTTACCTACGCAGCACCGTTGCCAAGTACAACTTCCAACCTTAGCCAAGGCCTACTGCCGATGCGTTCACGTCCTCTGAACCAACGCTATGAATCCATGCATGCCTTCCAGCCAAGAAGCCTTGTCCGCTTGTTCAGTTTGGTACACCCCAAACCTATCGTCGATCGGCTCCTCTGATCTTAATTCTCAACACTCCCGCCTTTGCAGAAGGTGAAGGATTCAATACACTCTGAACCCTAGGTTGCTCAAATGGTGTTGAGTCACACTAGTACACTCAGGCTACTAGGTCGAATATAGAAGTAGAAGACCTAAGCTAAGGAATGGAACAAGCACTTGGCTTTGATCAAGAAGAGAACAAGCTCACAAGATGTGAATGGGAAACAAGTTTATTACTCTTCAAATGGGCACTCTAATAAATAAAACCTTTTCTTCTCTCTCTTGAAGATTGAGTCACTCTATGTCTCTGTGTGTCTTTAGAGAAGGTATAGAAGGGTTGTATTTATAGAATTCCATGACACTGAGTCGTGTAGAACGTGGGATAATGGAACCAAGAATTTTGGATTTGAGAAGGACTGATTCTAAGCATGGTCCAATCGATTGTACTCTGGGTCTAATCAATTGGGCCATGTCCAATCGTTGGGATCAAGTGTCCAATTGATTGGGCTCAATAAGTTTCCTATTCCGAAGGCTCCAATCGATTACACAAAGGTCTCTAATCGATTTGACTCAAATAAGTTTCTATCTTGAAGGCTATAATCGATTTCACAGAGTCTCCAATCGATTTGACTCAAATAAGTTTCTGTCCTGAAGACTCCAATCGATTGGGCTGAAATAAGTTTCTGTCACGTAGCTTCCAATCGATTACACAGAGTCCTCCAATCGATTTGGCATAAGTGTCCAATCGATTGGACTATCCCAATAGTCAATATCTTTGACTTAGACTCAGATCAGTCCAATGACTAGGTTTGACCATTATATTTTATCCATTTTAACCAATTCCTATAGCTACTAAGTCACTTACCTTCCTAATCGAGTATACACGATCTTTAATTGACAAATGGGGAGTTACTCAGATGACTCCTGTTGTCAACTGTCTGATTATTGATGTCTCTATCTTCTAGTCTTCAAGTAGTCGGCGAATTATGCGTACCACAACATCTCCACACTACACTAGTTCTCGTAAGAACGGTTACAAGAATGTTTTTATGTCAAACAGAATCTTTATCAAATTGAATATGAAAATATTCCTAACAAGTTAGAGATCCATGACTGTACGAATGTTTTAAACATCCCTAGATGGTCATGCAGAACAAAGTCTGTCTGATTGGTGGTTTCTAACCATTGCATTTGAATCTTTTTCATGGGTTGAATTTCAACTGTGGATTCAAAAATTATTTTGGGTTCTGAGATTCAACACCTAGAAAGTACCAATCAGGCAGATTTTTGGTTTGAGGTCCACCTAGAGATGTTTCAAACATCTTTACCGTCATAAATCTCTAAGAATGTGCCACATGGCATTTTTAGGTGTGGCTTGACGCTCGTATAAAAAATGTCAAGCATCAAAAAATTTCTCCCTCTGTAGCTTTTACCATATTACAGAGCATAACTTTGATGATGGATGTCCATCATCAACGTTATGCCAGACCACAGTGTTAACCACATGATACACTATTAGAGGTCACTAACTATTTGGATGTTTGGCCAATCCCTAGGTAGATGTACAGAACAAAAATTTGCCTAATTAGTGATTTTTAACCTTTAGATTGGATACCCCAAAGTATGCTCAAAATCCACGGTTAAAAATGATATTCGCTCAAAAGTGCTTATTTTAAGCAATTATCCTTTTAGCATTATCGCACTCTCCTATGTAAAACTGTCATTTTTATCAACTTTTCTATGTAAGAGTTTTTTTCATTACATAGAACATACTTTTCTGGATAAAATGAGCTATTTGCATAAATTAAACACATTCTCAGAAGTCTAGATATTAAGTCGTTTTGATCAAGTCTCATTACGTACCTTTTCTATCATAGGAAACTAAATCGAACGATTCTGAAGGAATGCGGGCCCACTATCAACCTCTAGAGCCAATGATCAAATCTTAAAGAGCCAATGGGCTAAGATAAGAAGATTCATGCTGAAAGTAAGGTTTTTCCGAGTCGTTGGTACGGAAACCCTAATCTCAACAATATTTGTAATTAATCCAAACTTAGAACCTGCAAAATATTACAATTCCTTGCACAGTGGTTTTGTGTCGGATGTCGAATCTGCACTCGGGATTAGTTGGATTAGCGCAATTAAAGATCCCGTAAAATGACATAAATTTTACTTAGAACGGTGGTGGTATGAACGATTTTAAAATATTCTTTTAGAAATTGACGATCAACTATTCACTGAAGCACATCAGGGATGAAATTAACACAAAGATGGAACATAAAATAACAACTCTTATTGATCGAACACATAACAACTATTATTGATCGAACACAAATGTTACTTGAATCCAAAAAGCTTTTACACTAATAAATAAGAAAATAACTAACTAAAAAAAAAACAACAAAATAGAGAGAAAAGGGAAAAGGGAGAGATTTCTAGAGAGAGGAAAATACCGATAGATTGGAAGGGTGCAGTGTGCACGTGGATGAAGAGATCCGGGAATACCTTGGTGATGGAGAGAATGGAATGGTGCAAGCTTCCAGCAAGTGGGGAAAGAGGGCAGCAAGAGATCCAGATGCCCTTGTGAGAGAGAGAGAGCCGGTATGCAAGCGGGGTGAAGTGTAGTCCGTGCTCGGCGCTTGACCAGCAAGGGGAGATGAGGAGTGAGTGGCTGGCGTTGCAGTCCGGCCAGCAAGGTGGCTGTTGGTTGGAGTGGAGAAGAATGGCCTGCCGATGCTGATCGAGATGGAGAGGAACAGCAAGTAGACTCTTCTCCTCTTCTTCTTCTCCTCTCTCTTTTCTCTTTTTTTTCTATTTTTGAAAAAGAGATCACGATTTTTAGAGGAGTAGATGAGACAGGTGGCTGGGTTTTCTAGTGGGATAGAGATATGGAGATGGGGGCGGTAAGGTGGCTGACGGCTAGAGCACGCTGGGTGTGAGGAAGATGGAGGTTGGTGGAGAAAATTGCAGGTTGCCGGCCAAAAACGGCCAGCAACGTGAAGAGGAAGGAGAGATGGAGAGGTGGACGGTGTGGGCAGCGTGATGGGTGACTGGTGTAGGGCGTTGGTGATGAAGGAGGCGCTGGCAAGGTGAGCAGGGGGTGCTGGTGATGCTCACAACAGCACACAGGCTATGGCAACCGGAGTTGCAGATGGCCGGAGTTCTACAACTCCGGCGAGAAACAACAACGGAGAAGATGAAGAAGAAGGTGAAGAAGAGGAGGGAAAATGGCCAAAAACCGAGGGGAAGAAGGGGCAAGAGGATTTGGGGAGAGAATGGAAGAGATTGAAGGGGGATTAGGGTTCAAACGAACCCTTCTCCTTCCCCTTTTAACGCTCCTTATTTCCTTTAATGGAAATAGGGTATTTTTCAAAAATAAAAAATAAATAAATAAATAAAACCCTACTTTTCTTTGGGGAATTTCCCCATTTAGTGGACCCCCCATTTTTTAAAATTTAATTGAAATTATTTTGAAATTCACGGGGTCCACTAAATGGTCGGACAGCAGGTCGATGATGATGGGCCCGGCTACTAGCCCACATGGATTGATGATGTCCATCGTCTCACAAGATGATGTGACAGACAATCTGATGGCGATCGGATGGATGGTGACTTGATTGGGACCCAGATTGGTAGATCGACGGATCTAGAGAGATCCAACGGTCAGAAAGCTAAGGGAGATGAGACAGAGCCAATGGGCAGGAGTTCTGGGGTTAGGTCAGTAGATTCGAGGACCAAGAGATGAAGAGAGAGAGAATAAGGAGAGATGAGAGAGAAAATATCAGAAAATAGAAATAAAAGTATTGGTAGAGGGTCTGGAACCCTGGTCTTCACTGTGACCATCCTCACGCTTCTCTAGTAGAGTAGACTATCATTCTTTGCTGACTCATGTGGCTTTAAACGCTTTGGTCCGTCTCTTGGTCATTGGCTCTCCTGCTCTCTTCGTTCTTTGGGCCAGTTTTTTGGTCCTCTTATTCAGCCCATATTTGGCCCATATCTTCTAGTCATAGCATGTGGGCTCTTTAAGCTTTGATAATGGGCTTTCCTGATCGATGTGGGCTCACAAGTCTCGAGAATTGTCCCATCGGAGTTTCCTGAGACAGAAGAAGCGCGTAATGAGACTCTATTAGAATGACTTAATGTCTAGACTTTCGAAAATGTGTTTAATGCATGCAAATATACCATTTCGTCCAGAAAAGTGTGTTCTGCGCAATGAAATAGACTTTTACGTAGAAAAGTGGATAATTAGAACAATTTTATGTAGGAGAGTGTGATAACACTTAGAAGATAACAGTGGAAAATATGCACTTTTAAGCGAATATCACATGCCAAATGATGGGAGAGCCAAAGAGTCAGAAAAGTTAGAGAGAAGATCGAGAGAGAAGGAGAGCCAAGCGCCCTGAGAAGAGACTAAGGAGATTAAAGCTTAATCAACTAACACGAGATGAAGACTTGACCAGTTGGTAAAGCTTGCAGAAGACCAAGTCAAAGACTAGGGTTCAAGACCCACTACTTAGCATTTTCTCTTTATTGTAATACTTTCTCTCTCCTCTCTCTAAACCACCAAACTCTCTGTAATCTCAAATCCAGATCATTCGATCCTCTCTCCCTCCTCAGCCACCAATCATCACCATCCAGCGTTAGATCGTCCACCCTATCATTAAATCATCCAATCACTCATCTGATCATCCATCTCACCATCTTAGGATCCTACTACCACGATCACAGTCCCCTAACCCTAATCCACCTAACCATCCTCTCACCATCCTTTCATTATCACTTTCGATCTCACTCACTCCATCTTTCCCTATCTAACATCTAGATCCAACGACCCTAGCTGCCATCTCACCAACCATCATTCTCCATCCCCAAAACCAACATTTAAATCACACACCATCTATAATACCCCAAACTTTTAGCTGGGGGTATTATGGTAATTTGACCTCATGGGATAATTTTGGCAGTTTGAACTTACTTTCATCCTTAGATATCCTATATTAAATCATGTGTCAAGTTTGGTAGGATTCGGACAACTTTGAAAAACTTGCTATTTTTGGAACTCACTTTTAGGGCTAATTTCCTATTAAAAATAATTAACAATAACTCACAAGAGATTTTTTTGGAAACTAGATAATATACATGATCTAATAAGATAATAAATTTTTTTTACCCCGGGCCCTGAAAACTTTACAAAAATAACCTACTTACCTTATCTTAGGGTTGGAAACACCCATCTCTCAAATTTCAAGTCATTCCGATGTCAACTTGACACTTTTCTGCTACTTTAAACATTTTTGTAAATTTTGTGTACTTAAATTATTTCATGTGATTTATGTGTGAGTGACACGTGTCAATACCTTGTTGTATGAACTTTTAAATTTTATAATATAGTTTATTTGAATTAATACATGATTGTTGTATATTATTATATAGTATTTGAATCTAGGGTTTTTCCGTGTCGTCGGATCGGAAACTCTAGAATCAACACATTTGTAATTTATTCGATTCTTTTTCTGCAAAAATTAACAATTCTCGCATAGTGGAAGTGTCGGATGTCGATCTGCACTCAGGGTTAGGGTTGAGCAAATAATGAACGAAATATTACAAAAATTGCAAGAAATCATGAAGAGGTGAGAGTGGTGATAAAAGTAATGTTAAAAACACATATTTTTTTTGGGAGAGAGATTAACATGAACCACACAAAAAAATGGCAAAAATAAAAATAAAAATAAAAATAAATAAAAGAAGAAAAGAAAAATAAGAACTTGCACTATGATATTCGCTCAAAAGTGCTTATTTTAAGCAATTATCGTTTTAGCGTTATCGCACTCTCCTACGTAAAAAGCTCTATTTATCTACTTTTCTACGTAAGAGTCTCTTCTGTTGCGTAGAACACACTTTTCTGGACGAAATGGTATATTTGCATGCATTAAACACATTTTCGGAAGTCTAGATATTAAGCCGTTCTGATAAAGTCTCATTACGCGCTTCTTCTGTCGCAGGAAACCCCGATGGGACAATTCTCGAGACTTGCGAGCCCGCATCTATCAAGAAAGCCCATTATCAAAGCTTAAAGAGCCTACAGGCTATGACTAGAAGATATAGGCCAAATGCGGGCTAAACAAGAGGACCAAAGAGCCGGCCCAAAAAAAATGAAGAGAGCGGGAGAGCCAATGACCAAGAGACGGACCAAAACGTATAAAGCCGCATGAATCAACAAGAAATGATGGTCTGCTCTACTGGTAAAGCGTGATGAGTAACACAGTGAAGACCAGGGTTCTTGACCCTTTGCCAGCTCTTTTCTGTGTAATTTCTAGTATTTTCTCTCTCATCTCTCCTAATTCTCTCTCTCCTCTCCACTTCAACCATCCGATCAATCAATTGGCCATCAAAGCGATCAATCAATTGGCCATCAAAGCGATCAATCGATCATCTGATATCTCCACTCCCAAAATTTAGCCATTGGATCCCCTTGATCTCATCCGCTCATCATCCGATCATTTGATCACCATCATCTCAACCCAGGATCACCACGGCCTATGATCACCCCATTTGCATGAACCCACTCGGAGACATCTAGGCTGTGTTTGATTACACAGAAATTTTTCCCGAGAAAATACATCTTTGATATGCCTTAAATGGCTGATTGATAGCAACTAAGAACACATATTTCAATCGTGTGAGAAAATAAAGGTGTATTCTTAGGTGAAAATGAATTCTCACCTATTTGGATGGGAAATGAATTCCGGGCTTAGTAGAGAAAATTATCCAGATTTTAGTGGCCTGTTAGGGAAAATTATACGCATTTATACTAGCTATCTAACAATGGACAGTTGAGTTTCCTTCGGAAAGATGCAATTTTTCAACTTGGTAAGCCAAACAAGGCCTTAGCCTTATTCTCTACGTGGGATGAATCTCATCCAACGGTGGAGGCAATGAGCACCTCACGTATAAGGAGAGGCCGAAACCTAATGGATGGCTCCCCCCCCCCCTCTCTCCCTTCTCCCCCTTTCCTCCTTTCCTTCTCCTCCTCTTTTTCTTCTCTTCCGGAAGCAGCCAACACTTGGCCGGACTGGTTCATCCCCCTCCGGCGAACTTCTTCCTCTTCTTCTTGAAGAGGAGTCGCTGGACCACTGCCATCACCTGTTCCTTTCTCCAGCCTTCCCCCATCTTCTTCTCCTCTGCAAACGGCTCCACCATTCATCACCGTTGAGTCTCCAAGGCAAGCATCGCCCCAGCACCTTCTCGCCATTAAAACCGGCGAGCTCCGGCGCTGTAACTTGACACCGCCGATCCACCTCATCTGCACATCCCGGTAAGTTCTTCTCATCATCTCCTTCTTCTTTCACTCCTTCTTCTTCTTCTTCTTCTTCTTCTTCTTTCTTCCTCCTCTTTTCCTCCTTCTTGTCCGTCCACCGGAGTTGCAGAACTCCGGCGGATGAACTTCATCTTTTTCGGCCAGCAGGTGCTGTACCGCCTTTCCACCTCAGCAACCTGTCCACCGTGCTCCTCCCCTTGCATCACAGCGCACCATCGTGTTGGTTGCACTGCTGTATCGCCCCCTCTTCTTGTTCATCTTCTTAATCTGTCCACCGGAGTTGCAGACCTGCAACTCCGGCGATCTTCCACCTGTGCTGCCATTAAAGCCTCTTGCAAACACCTACAACTCCCCAACGCCCAGCCTGCTGAACCGTCACCAGCCCGCCTTGGTCACCTGTTGCTGGAGCACTGCCCCCTTCATCCTCAACTCTTCCGCCACCTACATCACCGCCTCAGCCACGTCCATTCCGCCTGAGCACGACCGCCCTTCCTCCTCTCGCCTGTCGCTCCACCCACGAGCTCCACCGCCAACCGACACCCTTCTTCAAAGGTTGCTGGAGTTGCAACCTGCAACTCCAGTCAGTCCAAGTCGTCTCCCACACCATTGTGTGCAAAAAAAAAAAAAAAAAAAAAAAAAAAAAAAAAAAAAAAAAAGAGTAAGGAAGAGGAAGCCGTCTTCTCTTGGGTGTCCACCACCCCGAGCTCCACCGGCAACCAGCACCCCGTGGACGATCTGCCTATGCACTCCGCCCCCCACACCACCACTGAGTTTTGGGCCTGCCACCTCCTCTTTTAGGAGAGTGATCCACATCCTCTTTCACGGGTTGACAAACCCGAACCAGCACCTCACCACGCCCATGGGCAGATCCCATTCTCGGTCAGTCAATGGGTAAGTTTCTTCGACCTTCTATCCCTTTCTTTCTTCACTCATCTCCTCTTCTCTTTCACTATGCTTCACTTTCTCTCTCCACTTCATTTTCTCTCTCTAACTCTCTCTAGAATTTTCTTCCTTAAAATTACTTTTTAGTTTATCTTATTTTATGTTATTTTTGATTCAAGCATTGTAATAAACATTTTGATCACTGAATGATGAAGTTTGTTTTTATCTATTATTTCTTGTGATAGTCCGTCAATTTTTGTTCTTATTCGCGTTAATCTGACTAATCCCGAGTGCGGATACGACTCCGACTTTCCACTGTGCAAGAACTGTTTAATTTTGCAGGATTAAAGTCTCGAATAATTTAAAAATGTGTTGAGATTAGGGTTTCCGTAACCAACGACGCGGAAAAATCCTACTTTCAAATGGCGCCGCTGCCGCTCGGGTGTTCGGGAGTGCGAAAAAGGACGTAAAGATGGAATTGGAAAGTTGCTAAATCGGGAAGCTGCTCAATTTGGACAGCCTGACCTTTTCTGGAAACTTTCTATTTTTTGTTTTTAGTGATTTTTAGCAGTATTTTAAATTACTATTTTTAATGCCTCGGAAGGCCGAGTGCAATTTGTAATAATTTAGGAATTTTATTGCTTTCCATATAACTGCTAGATCTTGTTCTAGGGTTTTTTAGAAACCCTAGATTAAGTGGAAATTACCAAAAAAATTAAAAAAATCAAAATTCAAAAAAAATTAGGGTTTTATATTCTGCAGATTTTTAGAAATCACCAATCAAGGATTTGCGATTTTTGGAAAGATTCCAAAATCTTGAAACTCTGCTTAATTAGGGTTTCCCCTCTTAGAAGTTTCCTCTTTAGAAGAATTTCTATCTTTAGAAATCTTCCGAATTTGGAAAAGTCTGCAAAAGGAAACACCCCAAATCTAGCAGAATTTCAATTTTGGGAAATTTCCCAAAATTATAAGGGATCTCGCAATCAAATCTTTCTTGGAAGATCTCCACCGTTCGGGAAACTTTCCAATCTAGGTATTTTCCAATCTGGGAATTCCTAAATTTTAACCCATCTCGAATTTGGAAACTAATTCAAAAACTTGCCTAAATCTAGTGCTTGTTCAGTGAACCCTAAAAAGGCAAGGATCTTCCAAATAGAATCCCGAATACCTAGACCGTGCGATCTAACTTTTCTGCAGGAACACGATCCAGTGTGGGTAGAGAGCGAAAGCTCAAAGAGGTGGAGTCGGGCCCAAGCCCATTAGGATACCCCTCTCTAACCCACGGAGGCGACCCCGTGGCGTGGCCCACGGGAGGTAAGTCTCTATCCTCGCCTTGAGTGCGATACAGAGCAATTTGGGTGAATCATTGCCGCTTGTCTATTTGCTTTCGCATACATACTATTCGACTTGCGTGGCGTGGCCGTTAATAATTGAACATTAATCGAGCAGACCCAGCTCTTTTACAACTGGTGGGATTTCATCACCCACCTCATCATTCCATCTGATTTGATCCCCAAGATCCATCTATAATAAAAAGAATCAAGAAGTAGAGCCAATTAGCCCGGTGTTCGAGGAAAAATCCACACAAAGCGAACCCGCTTAACATCCAATCGAAGTAAGACCACGAGCGCGGGTCCCTGTTGTCTAACACACCCATAAGTCCCTGCTACTCAAGTACACTGAGCTCGACGTGGCATCTTGGACTATTCGGCGGTTAGTTGCGTGTGGACTAGGAACACGCACCAACCCTAGCTTAACCCGAGGGAACACTCTTCTTATACACTTGACCAATCCGGTTAGTCTGGGACGTACTTAAGACAGCCATTGTGCCGCACGTCTGTCTAGGCTTCGGATTGCCTTGTTGTTGACTAGAGTTAGTACTAAAGGATTCGCTCTGAAGAGTGTAGCCTGGTGAGAACCTCTGAGTGCAAACAGTTAGTCCGGCGGCTAAAAGATAAACCAGTGGTCCGCCCACTGTCATAATCTACTCTAGCCCCAAAACTAACAAGATAATGCCTAAAATATATCCTGATTGTTTAGAATAGGATTATCTGTGCTTGGTGTGCATCATTTAGAATCACCACTCCAGTATCTCCTTTTGGCAACTTTTTGCCAAATCTTGGGCTTGCTTTTTCAAGTAGAAGCCCGGTTGGCCCTGCCTTAACCTTTTACTGACTCGATCTGAGAGTTAGTCCACCGCACCCCTCTATCGCCTCTAATGGCAGATGAACGGCCTCTGTATGAGACCTACTACAGTTTCTGTGAGAATCAAGGTGATCACTCTCAACAATGGTATGACAATTCTGCGTATCATCATGATACTCCAGTCGCGCACACTTCTACAGAGTATGATAATCACCGAGATCCAGAGTACAATTTTGAACTCCAAGAACTTAAAAATTCAGTCTCTGCCCTTCGTGCCGCAGTCCAGCCACCCGTGTACCATTCCCACTCTGTAGGATATTACCCTCCTATCCAGCAAGATGTCTGTACCTTTCCATCTCCAATGCAGACCTCCTATGACAACACTTATTATCCGGATAATAGGAGTCACCATAACTTTGGTTGGGAACAGTCTGCCCTCCCGCAGCAACTACCGCAGGATAATTATCCTTCTGGATTCCATCAACCCAATGGCGAGTATGACTGGCAATACTCGCAATCCCAGTATCCGTCATATCCACAGAATGACTATTCTGATCAACAGTGGGCCCCTCAGGATTTTCAGAGTCAGCACCTAGTCCCAGACTCCACTTTGCCTTACAACTTTCATACCCAGTCGGACTACAATCAAGAGTTGCCACCTCAGCTCCCATTGGCTGAACCACCTCCGTTGGCTACTAAACCCGGCCTAGAGGACCTTCTCTCTCAGTACATTGCCCAGCAACAACAGTATTTCAAAGGACTAGAGCACCAACAACAGCTATCTCTGGAGAGCTTGGAGCAACGTCTAGTTCAATTAGAAAATGAGAGAGAGGAAGTCAAATTCACTAGCCCACCACTAGCCTATCTTGAGGAGAATGATATGGCCACTGTCTATAATGACGAGTCGTACAATTGGACCAAGTACCAGAATTGCCAGGATGAAATTGAAATTGTACCCACCCCTAGATCGAGCCAGACTATTGAGGAACCAGTGTATCCTTATACGGTGCCTTTAAAAGCACCACATCCTGAACCTACCTCAGAGCAACCTATTTCTCAATCTCCCACTGCTGCTTCTAACCTGGACCCTGAAGTTGATCATCATGACACCGAGTTTTGTCTCGATTGTAGGATCCCTGCTGTCAAAGATCTACCGTTCCCCCCCACCTCCCTTGGATTGTGCAACAATTGTGATGAACCCGAGTCTCAATCTTTGGTGCCCTTAACAGCACCAACTTCTGGACTGAGCACAGAGGAACTTAGTCCCATCTCTATCTCTGATAATTCTCTCTCTGCTCTGAATGCAGACATTCCTACTGATGACCCATGTCTAGAAAATGGGCCTCCCGCTGTCCTGGACTTACCGATCCCCACCGAGGAGGGACATATTGAGTGTAGGGATTGGAACATCCCTATCACATTAGGAAACATCGAGAAAGAGGTCAACAGTTTTCACCTGTCACCCTACGTCGATATTATCGATGACCCGTGTGCCGTAGAGAGTCTAACTCAGGACTCTCCCGAAGATATATTATCCAAGTGTCATGAACACTGTGAGTCTGACTTCATCTCGGAGTCCAACATTTCTGGTATTACTGATCTGCAGGAGTCTGCTCCATTCAGATCCATTCCCGCAAAACTCAATGAGTTTGCGGCTCTGCTAACCACGGTCAGAGAACCCACTACTACTCTCCTCTCAATCTTTACTGAGAAGCTTCGATCCCTCCCAGATCAACTCCGTACTTTTGTCGGTCTGCTCAATGCCCTTCTCTCAGTCTACACTGAGAAAGACCTGTTCTACACAGGTATACCTAGACAAGGGATAGGATAGTAGTTTCCCTTTCACCTTAGGTGTCAGGAAGACTGTAGATCCACTCAGTCTCCATGAGTTTTAACCTGGTTGGGGGTATTTGATATACCCCCGTCATGTCTGGCTGAAGACGTAAAACTTAGCGCTTTCGGAAAGGCAATTCCGGTATTCCTAGAGTACATGAGTCTCATGCATTAGTGATTATTGTTATATCTTTGGCAATGCAGGTACATTCATTCTTCCGATCATCAGGTATCACACACTGTCGAGTTTCTGCTGACTTGGTAACATCCTTCCTGAATCTTTGCATCATCATCACTGATTTGTTATCATTTTAGGTCCCGGTCATGAGCACCGAGGACGGTGCTATATTTTGGTTGGGGGTGGGTATTTACCAAAACTCATGTATTCCTTTTGATAAATATAGATATAGATATAAAAAAAAAAAAAAAAAAAAAAAAAAAAAAGAAAAAGTTGTTTTTGGGGTGAATTCCGATGTTCTCCAAAAGTTTTCTAGAATTTCAAAAATGTGTCAAATACCCTGACTTTGATTAGCTGAAAACCTCCGTTAAGTCAGTATTGAGGATGTCAATTTTTGTTAGCGTTGAGTCAAGTCAAGCGTGACTACAGCAGGTTTGAAAACTCAGAAAAACTCAGATTTGGCACAATTGTACACTATCAACATCAGAGTTATCCTAAGTTTTGAAACTCTAGAGATCCTGTGAGAATAATTGTGGAGACCTAACCCAGTGAGCTTTCGAGCCTTTAATCATTTCAGAGAGTTATACAATAATCCTGAGTCAATGCATGACTCACTATTCTTCATGCCCGCAATATTCGTTGAGAGATCTCATTATCTTTTGCTTCGATGATAGAACTCGGAACGACATCAACATTGGATTACTACGACAGAACCTTCTCTATATCCAGTCAAGACAGTATACATGATAGTGCAAACCCTAGAAAATGATTTAGGCCATTTTTTTCTGAACCATTCAGCCTTTTTACTCACCTGAATTATACTTCACTAGAAACCCCTTGAACCTTTCTATAAATGCCTTTTATTTGCAAACCCATCAACCTAAAATCCAGTCCCGCTACGAAACATGACTGGCTACCCTTATTTTGAGAAGGATAAAGAATAACTGATGTGGGTGTACCATGAAAAGAAAAGTAAAGAAGAAGAATCAAAAGGAAAGAAAAGTGGTTCAAGCTGAAAACAAAATATGAAAAGAAAGTATGAAGAAGAGCTGAAAAGAAATTGAGCAGTCTCAGAAATATCAAGAAAAAGAGAAAAATACGAAGAAAGGAAAAAGAACCAGATAATGGTGTTACGCCGCAGGAAAAATTCAAGAAAATGGCAATATCCTCTCAAGATCTTTGAAATCCTGTATTCCTTTATCTCTCTACACCTGACCTAAGCCTCATTACAACCCAGGAAAGTCCTACTTGATTCTAGGATAGTACGATCATAAAATGTGGAGATTGGAGAAAGAGAAGCTATAGAGTTTGATCTAACGTTCCCGAGTGAAGTGGTATTCCAATCATGAGATCTTCTTCTGTTAAAGATGTCCTTCCTTCAAATAAAACATATGTGAGATCTTTTGCCTCTTTATATTAAATACATCTCCTCACATATAAATTGAGAGAAAAGAAGAAAACCCTTCTTGTGTGATTCTATTCTGAGTGCTAAACGTGTGAGATTTGAGGTCAAGGCATAAAAACTTAGAGGTGATCTGAAAATCTTTACTGTCGGATGATGAGAATGTTGAGCACACACACACGCAGAGTCTGACTATTCTGGGTCATGATTATCAGTCTGTAGTCTTGCCAAAACTTTCAAAACTCTTTGCTAGCCTGTAACTATTTTTGCATCCATTCGATGATTTGACGAACGGTGTTTTTCCTGAGCTAATATGAAAAAGTGTGCAGCATGTGCAGAGCCCTTTTAAGCTCATTTATTTCGCACTAATTGCCAAGGATTGGCAATATGCTGGTTGGGGGTTGTGATATTCGCTCAAAAGTGCTTATTTTAAGCAATTATCGTTTTAGCGTTATCGCACTCTCCTACGTAAAAAGCTCTATTTATCTACTTTTCTACGTAAGAGTCTCTTCTGTTGCGTAGAACACACTTTTCTGGACGAAATGGTATATTTGCATGCATTAAACACATTTTCGGAAGTCTAGATATTAAGCCGTTCTGATAAAGTCTCATTACGCGCTTCTTCTGTCGCAGGAAACCCCGATGGGACAATTCTCGAGACTTGCGAGCCCGCATCTATCAAGAAAGCCCATTATCAAAGCTTAAAGAGCCTACAGGCTATGACTAGAAGATATAGGCCAAATGCGGGCTAAACAAGAGGACCAAAGAGCCGGCCCAAAAAAAATGAAGAGAGCGGGAGAGCCAATGACCAAGAGACGGACCAAAACGTATAAAGCCGCATGAATCAACAAGAAATGATGGTCTGCTCTACTGGTAAAGCGTGATGAGTAACACAGTGAAGACCAGGGTTCTTGACCCTTTGCCAGCTCTTTTCTGTGTAATTTCTAGTATTTTCTCTCTCATCTCTCCTAATTCTCTCTCTCCTCTCCACTTCAACCATCCGATCAATCAATTGGCCATCAAAGCGATCAATCGATCATCTGATATCTCCACTCCCAAAATTTAGCCATTGGATCCCCTTGATCTCATCCGCTCATCATCCGATCATTTGATCACCATCATCTCAACCCAGGATCACCACGGCCTATGATCACCCCATTTGCATGAACCCACTCGGAGACATCTAGGCTGTGTTTGATTACACAGAAATTTTTCCCGAGAAAATACATCTTTGATATGCCTTAAATGGCTGATTGATAGCAACTAAGAACACATATTTCAATCGTGTGAGAAAATAAAGGTGTATTCTTAGGTGAAAATGAATTCTCACCTATTTGGATGGGAAATGAATTCCGGGCTTAGTAGAGAAAATTATCCAGATTTTAGTGGCCTGTTAGGGAAAATTATACGCATTTATACTAGCTATCTAACAATGGACAGTTGAGTTTCCTTCGGAAAGATGCAATTTTTCAACTTGGTAAGCCAAACAAGGCCTTAGCCTTATTCTCTACGTGGGATGAATCTCATCCAACGGTGGAGGCAATGAGCACCTCACGTATAAGGAGAGGCCGAAACCTAATGGATGGCTCCCCCCCCCCCTCTCTCCCTTCTCCCCCTTTCCTCCTTTCCTTCTCCTCCTCTTTTTCTTCTCTTCCGGAAGCAGCCAACACTTGGCCGGACTGGTTCATCCCCCTCCGGCGAACTTCTTCCTCTTCTTCTTGAAGAGGAGTCGCTGGACCACTGCCATCACCTGTTCCTTTCTCCAGCCTTCCCCCATCTTCTTCTCCTCTGCAAACGGCTCCACCATTCATCACCGTTGAGTCTCCAAGGCAAGCATCGCCCCAGCACCTTCTCGCCATTAAAACCGGCGAGCTCTGGCGCTGTAACTTGACACCGCCGATCCACCTCATCTGCACATCCCGGTAAGTTCTTCTCATCATCTCCTTCTTCTTTCACTCCTTCTTCTTCTTCTTCTTCTTCTTCTTCTTTCTTCCTCCTCTTTTCCTCCTTCTTGTCCGTCCACCGGAGTTGCAGAACTCCGGCGGATGAACTTCATCTTTTTCGGCCAGCAGGTGCTGTACCGCCTTTCCACCTCAGCAACCTGTCCACCGTGCTCCTCCCCTTGCATCACAGCGCACCATCGTGTTGGTTGCACTGCTGTATCGCCCCCTCTTCTTGTTCATCTTCTTAATCTGTCCACCGGAGTTGCAGACCTGCAACTCCGGCGATCTTCCACCTGTGCTGCCATTAAAGCCTCTTGCAAACACCTACAACTCCCCAACGCCCAGCCTGCTGAACCGTCACCAGCCCGCCTTGGTCACCTGTTGCTGGAGCACTGCCCCCTTCATCCTCAACTCTTCCGCCACCTACATCACCGCCTCAGCCACGTCCATTCCGCCTGAGCACGACCGCCCTTCCTCCTCTCGCCTGTCGCTCCACCCACGAGCTCCACCGCCAACCGACACCCTTCTTCAAAGGTTGCTGGAGTTGCAACCTGCAACTCCAGTCAGTCCAAGTCGTCTCCCACACCATTGTGTGCAAAAAAAAAAAAAAAAAAAAAAAAAAAAAAAAAAAAAAAAAAGAGTAAGGAAGAGGAAGCCGTCTTCTCTTGGGTGTCCACCACCCCGAGCTCCACCGGCAACCAGCACCCCGTGGACGATCTGCCTATGCACTCCGCCCCCCACACCACCACTGAGTTTTGGGCCTGCCACCTCCTCTTTTAGGAGAGTGATCCACATCCTCTTTCACGGGTTGACAAACCCGAACCAGCACCTCACCACGCCCATGGGCAGATCCCATTCTCGGTCAGTCAATGGGTAAGTTTCTTCGACCTTCTATCCCTTTCTTTCTTCACTCATCTCCTCTTCTCTTTCACTATGCTTCACTTTCTCTCTCCACTTCATTTTCTCTCTCTAACTCTCTCTAGAATTTTCTTCCTTAAAATTACTTTTTAGTTTATCTTATTTTATGTTATTTTTGATTCAAGCATTGTAATAAACATTTTGATCACTGAATGATGAAGTTTGTTTTTATCTATTATTTCTTGTGATAGTCCGTCAATTTTTGTTCTTATTCGCGTTAATCTGACTAATCCCGAGTGCAGATACGACTCCGACTTTCCACTGTGCAAGAACTGTTTAATTTTGCAGGATTAAAGTCTCGAATAATTTAAAAATGTGTTGAGATTAGGGTTTCCGTAACCAACGACGCGGAAAAATCCTACTTTCACACTAACAATAATATATTTTATTGATTTGAATAACTTGAAAAGGAATTACAATGCTAAAAAAATGAACTAACTATAAAACATTAAAATATTCTGGAGAGAGAAAGATTTAGAGAGAGAAACTTAAGAGATGAGAGAGAAAGTAGAGAGATGAAGCAATCTAGAGAGAGAAAGGAGAGGTTAGAGAGAGAACCTAGATAGGAGGTGTGTGGAAGATGGCAGCATGGTTGAGAAAGTTGGGAGAGGGAGGGAGCTCTCTTGTTGAGGACGGTTTTTAGATTTAGAGAGGAGAGTTTAGGGTTTGTGGGGCAAGAGTGAGAGAAGAGAAACTCCATGGGGTTGACGGCTTGGCCTATTTAATCTTGGGCGTGGTTGCCCTTTTCTTTCCTCCCCTCTTCCCTTTCTATTATTGGCTTGTGGTGTTCCTGCCCCATGATAGTGGATGCACTAATATCAATCCTATTTCCATGGAGGCTTCAAACCGTCTTCTCCATTTGGGCAAGGTCCCATGTGATGGCTCATATCCCTCTTGGAAAAAATATCGCTCTAGTTTCACTTAATCTGCAAAAATGCAAAAATGCACAGTGGCTCTTGTTAGATATCGTCCGCACTCGGGGTTAGGGCAAACAATTGAACAATTTAACATAAATTTGCTTAGAAATGATGGATGAATGGATGAGAATGATGAATCAATTTTTAAAATATTCTTTTGAGAGAGAGATTATTTAAACTATGAATGAAATTTAACATAATCAAAATGCAACAATTAATAAGAGTGAAACACAAATAAAAAGCAATCAAAACCTAATCAAGAAAAATCATTTTTTATTTATTAAACTAAAATCCGAATTACTACTTGCAAACAAATAACAACTACTAAAATTAAATTTGAAAGCTTGTAAAGGGATATAGAGAGAGAAAGATAGAGATCTAGGTAGAGGGAGAAAAATGAAATCTAGAGAGAGAAGGCAATGTAGAGAGAGAAAGTGAGAGAAAACAAAGATTTAGAGAGGGAAAATGAGTTCTAGGAGAGAGAAAGAAGAAAGTGAGAGAGAAAATTACCTACGCGACTTACCGAAAGGTGAGGGCAATCTCTATGGTTGCCCGTAGTGATAGATCAGCCAAGTGGTTGCATGGGATGCACCACGTGATTTTCTTGGATGCACCTTAGCAAGCCATGTGGCTAAGTCAATAGAGGTGGCAGCAAGTGGGAGACTTTGATGGTAGTGGAGCACATGGGATGCACTCTGTGCCCGTGGAAGAGAGGAGGAACCGGTGACTGTGCTAATGTGGATGAAGGGCTGCAAGACACGTGGTGGTTCTAGAGAGAAGAGTGCACTGGTGGTGTTGGCGGACTATGGTGAACCAACAACAACGTTGAAGCTTGCAAGGAGTTGCTGGTCCGTTGGTTGGAGGGGTGGAGGACCACCTGGTGGTCGAGATCAACCTTGATCGACTAAATAGAGTAGGTTGACTAATGGTGATTGGTAGCCGATCAAGTTGCTGGTTTGACTAGGGGTACCCACACTGGAGGTTGGAGTTCGCTGCACTTGTGGGAGCGCATCCACCTGTTCTTTGATGAACTAGATTGCTGGAGGAGGTATTGCAGAGGGTAGCAAGGGTTGTTATTGGGGATGGAGTTTGCTGGTTCATGTAATCTAGTAGAGATGGTGGCAGATCGAGATTTTCTGTGCTAGATGGTGGTGAGCAACAAGGAAGCGGTGGCTGGTGCGCACAACGGTGATGGAGTTGCAAGTGTTGGAAGCAAAGAAGGGTGCTTCTTTGTAGTTTCTTGCTAGTTCGGCTCACCACTAATGGAGAATAAAACGGGTTGGCCAAGAAGAGTTGCTTGGAGGATGACAAGATCTAGCCGGAGTTGCAAACCTTTGCAACTCCGGTAATGAAGGTTAGAGAGGAGAGGAAGGAGAAGGGAAGGGTGATGAAGTGGAGGAAAAAGGTGGAAAGAGGCGGAGCTGCTGGTGGTCACTGGCTGCATCAAAGAGAGTTGCAGACGTTGAGGCTGTGGGAGGAAGACGGTGGTGCAGACCTGCAAAAAGAATGGTGGAAGAGGATATGCTATGGACCTGCAACTCCGAGTTGCAGGTTGTGATGAAGATAGAAGGGCGCTACCCCTGTCACGAGCAGCAATGGAGATTGCCTGAAAGAAAGGAGATCGAGTTGCAGACCTTGTGGGCTTGGAGAGTTGTTGATCCATGAAGAGTGGAAGGAAGCGCACCAGTCTGGTGGTTCAGGGGAATGGTGGAGAAGATAGAAGGGCCCATAAATGGGCTGAGCACCAACGAGAAGAGGAGGAGCAGGTTGTCATGCCTACAACTAGGGAGAGTTGCAGGTTTTAGAGAGAGAGCATGGTTGAAGGAGTAGGAGATCAAGAGGAGGATCTGATTCTGCAGGTTGTGGATCTGAGGTGCAGATCTTGAAAGGAACCGTTGCTGGTTCTAGATCTGAGGGGAAGGGAGAAGATGGTTGGCTGGATGTCTTGCCGGAGGTAGAGGATGTGTAGACCTGCGGATGCATTGGGTGAAGGTTCATAGCTGCAACGTGGACCCAGCAGGTGAGATATTCGGTGGAAGGTTGCAGCGGCAATGTTGGTTGAAGGGTTGCAGGCCACAACGTGATGGAATGATGTGCAACAACTACACGGAGGCGGCCGAAGTTGCAGGCTGCAACCCTGGTGGGAAGGAGAAAGAGAAGACGAAGAAGAACTAGAAGAAGAAGTATTTGGCGCAATTCTGGCGAGCTTCTCACCCGAATTAATGGTGAGGAGGGGTGGGGGGTGCTGCCTGTCACATAGTGAAATTAAGGTTTTTCCGCGTCGTCAATTCGGAAACCCTAACTTCAACAATATTTGTAAAATCCGATTATCTGCAAAATGTAACTTGTATAGCAGTACGTGTCGGATGTCGATCCGCACTCGGTGTGAGTTAGCACAATAAGGAATTAAACTGACAAATAATATACAGAGAGAAATGAGAATGGTGGAAGAGATGAGAAGGGCGAGTCGATTTAAAAACAACATTCATTTGAGATTCAGAACACCAAAATATCAAAAACAACTTCATTAATCATCAAAGAGTGCGTACATAAATCAAAATAACAGAAATAAAGAAAGCATGTAAGAAAGCATGTAAAGGGATGAGAGATGAAGAGGTAAGGGAAAGAAACGTCCATTGAAATCTCAGAGCTAAGGGCACTACTGATCAAGAAGAGGATCGTCCAAGACTTCGATGAATGCTTCAATCAAGAGAAGGGTTTCGACAGAGAAGCATCCCATGACCTTTGGAGCTAAGGGCGCTACCGATCAAGAAGAGGACCGTCCAAATTTCATGGAATGCTACTCAATCGAGAGAAGGGGTAAGGGAAAGAAACGTCCATTGAAATCTCAGAGCTAAGGGCGCTACCGATCAAGAAGAGGATCGTCCAAGACTCCGATGAATGCTTCAATCGTGGAGAAGGATTTTGACAGAGAAGCATCCCATGACCTTTGGAGCTAAGGGCGCTACCGATCAAGAAGAGGACCGTCCAAATTTCATGGAATGCTGCTCAATCGTGGAATCCACATCGACTCTTACCGGCCGACAAGGTAGATGTGAATTGGCTAATGTACTATAATGTGCCCTAAAAAGCTCACCTTTTCACTAGCCGAAAGGAGTCGGCCAAGTGAATAGGCGATCGGCCTGAGAATGTAGTGAGAGGATCTAGAGAGAGAAATCTTAGTCTAGAGAGAGAACATGGGATTAGGGATGTCACGTCCCTTCCATGTCGTCTAGAGAGAGAAAGTGAGAGAAACTAGGTAGAGAGAGAAAGTCACTAACTCTAGAGAGAGAAAGTGAGGGTTTGGACACAGGTTTAGGGATGAGACGTCCCTTCCATGTCCATTAGAGAAAGAGAGAAAATGAAATGTAGAGAGAGAAACTAGGATTTCTAGAGAGAGAAGAGAAATCCTAGAGAGAGAAAGTAAGTGAAGAGAGAGAAACTCACCATTATGCACTTACCTTGATCGGATCGACCAATGAACGGATGGAGGGGAATCAGCCAATGATTTCATGCCCAAGGGAAGAGGCCGTGGTTATGAAGTACCCGATGAGAGGTACGGCCAAGTGGTTGTTGGATAACTTGCAAGGAGATGGTGCATGTGGTGCACTAAAGGGAAAGAGGGGTGCTGTCCATGTGAGCACGCTAGTGGTTGCCGGATTGCACCACGTGGTGGTTTTGATGGCAGTCCGGTATGGACATGGCAGCACCTTGGTAGTTCAGCAAGGTGGAGTGCATGCAAGTGATGGTCGGCTAAGTGGACTGATCGGCCAAGAAGACGGCCTGGTGATGGCATTTGGAGAGGTGAGTGACCAGCCCAAGGTGCAACCCTGCTGCTGGCCGTGATGTGGTGTAACGTTGCTGACCTGCACATGGGTAGGCAGCAAGGAGGAGATGGTGTGGCAGGTGGTGGAGAAGATCTGGAACCGTGGATGGAAGATCTTGCGGGTTGAAAAGGCGCACTAGCAACACCGTGGGAGGTTGGTGTAGGTGATGAAAGAGGAAAAAATGGTGGTGGCAGGCTGCGGGGTGGAGTTGCAGGCGCTGTCTAGCACCTCTTTCCATACCGTGGATGAGATCCAATGGGAGAAGATCGATGGTAGCGTGGTGGAGAAGGAGCTCGGGGAGAACAATTTGCAGGTGAGGAGAGTCGGCCTGCAACCACAGTGGTAGTCATGGTAGAGCTCGTGGGAACCAGTGGTGACTTGGAAAAGAAGAAAAGGAGGAGAAGAAAGAAGGGTGTCAACTGGTGAAAGAGTGGATTGCCGGCATTAATGGAGTTCGCTGGATTAGGAGAAGAAGAAGATCGAAGAAGAAGAAAGGAGAAGGAGATCTAGACGTTGCTGCCAAAGGAAAAGGCAGCAACGTGGATGGCTTGCTGTTAGACCGGTGGAGGTGACTGTGGTGCTATAGATGCTGGTGAAGGCGTTCTCTTCAACACCTGCCGGAGTTGCAGGTGATGATTGGGCTGGTCGGTGACTGCTGCATAAGGAGTTGCAGGCGGTGGGAGGTGTTGGTGTTGCTGTTATGCAACACCAACACGTTGCTGGAACGGGGGAGATAGAGAGGATTGAGAAGAGGAGGGATGCCCAGCAAGAAGAGATCCCACCGGAGTTGCAGTCCGGTAACAAAACAGAAAAGGAGGAGAGGAAGGAGGGTGGACCAAGAGGTGAAAAAGAAGATGCATGGAGGATCCGTGGTTGTGGTGCGTAGACGGTGGGAACCTGCGAATGGCATCAGCAGTTGGAGGAGCACCTGACGTGGGTTAATAGTAGGTCTGTTGAGAGAGACCGGTGGTGCTTGAATGCAAATCTGCAAGTGCAAGAAGGCAATCAACTGTGGAGTAGAAAGGGCAGCACGTGCAGCACCATTTGAAGGAGCCAGGTAGTAGCAGCGTGGGAGGACGTGGCAGACATGGTGTTGCTGTGCTGTTTCACAGCCTGACCGTGAAATTGGAGTTGCAAATGGCGTGCACAGGTAGGAGGACGTGGCAGACATGGTGGCAGGAGAGATGAGAGCCAAGAGAGCCTCCAATGGGAGAGTTAAAACCGAGGAGGAGCTTATGGCCGGAAGTTGCAGGTGATATAGATTTAGAGAGATGTGAGAGGTTAGTTAGAGAACGTGGGGGAGATAGTTGAGAGATTAGAGGGATGAGATGGGAGATTCGTGGAATGAAGAGAGAGAAATGGTCAAGGAAGACCAATTCTCTCACATTCATGATGTGGGCTAAAAAGGCCATGGGCCCTTCTATTTGAAGTGAAACCTTGGCCCACTTTATTCAAGTGAGGCCTTGGTCATATAAGTTTGGCTTTGGGCCTCTATGGGGTCACATGGGTTATTGAAACCCGTGGATATTAAATGGGTGAAGGCCGTGGACCATGGGCCATGGACTTGAGTTTTGGAGGCTTGTCGATCTAGGTCGTTGGATTAGAGCATGAATTGGGCCTATTCACTAGGCTTCTCAAGTGGGCCCTTTGGCCACTAAGATGGGGTCGAGATTGGCGAAGGCCATGGGGGTCCAAAGAATGCCAGTGAGCCATGCGCCATGGGCCATGGGATGAATGAGTGGATCGATGATTTGGTTAGTCCCAAGATTGGCGAACCGTCAGATCTGGAGAGATCCAACGGTCCAATGAGCGATCTAACGGTCCGATTGAAAATCTAACGGTGGAAAAGCTATGTGAGATGGGATGGAGCTAGAGGAGAGAAGATTAGAGGTTAGATGATGGAGATCAGAGAGATCGGGGTGGTTGATCTGATGATCGAATGGTAGGATGAGAAGATCTAAGGGTCAGATGTTAGGGTCTATTGAGATGGAGAAAGATGAGAGAGAATTAGGAGAGAGGAGAGAGAAAATAATACAAAATAAAGACAAAAGAGCTGGCGAAGGGTCTTGAACCCTGATCTTCAATGTAATCTTCAGTCGGCTTCACCAATCATGCATGCCGTCATTTTATGTCATTTGGTACGGCTTTTAATCACTTTGGCCCATCTATTGTTCTTTAGCTTTTTCTCTCTCTTGGTTCTTTATCTGGCTCTACGATCCTTTGACTTGACCCGTACTTGGCCTGTATCTTCTAGTCATAGCCTGTTGGCTCTTTAAGCTTTGATATAAGGCTTCAATGGTTGATCCTGGGCCCGCAAGTCTCGAAAATTGCCCGATCGGGTTTCCTGCAATAACGAGAAGCGCGTAATGAGACTTAATCAAAACGGCTTCATATCTAGACTTTCAGAAATGCGTTTAACGCATGCAAATATACCATTTCGTCCAGAAAAGTGTGTTCTATGCAATGAAAGAGATTCTTCCGTAGAAAAGTATATAAATAGGGAAGTTTAACGTAGGAGAGTGTGATAACGCTAAAGGATAATGGCTTAAAATAAGCACTTTTAAGCGAATATCACATAGCCACCCAGAGTGTTCAAGGAGAAGCGAGAGAAGAGAGGGGAAAGAAGAAGATTTTTAGAGGTGGAGGGAACTAACCTTTTAAGGGAACCGTGGGTTCCTCTTATAGGTTTAGGAGAGAGGGGTAGTGACTAGGAGAGAGAATGGTGGAATTGTTGGAGAGGTTGATGGAGAATTGGTCTTATGAAGACCATTTCTCTCTCAAGCAAAGGTGGTGTGGGCTTCTTGTAATACCCTGAACTTTCGTTCTAGGGTATTATGGTAAATTCACCAAACTTGAAACTTTTTCAGACTCTTATTATTATTTTTATTGTTTAATATCATGTATGTATATTTAATTTGGTTTCATTCTGACAATTTTAAAAACCTACTATTTTTGAAACTCGCTCTTTAGGGCTAAATTCTTGCTAAAAATAATGAACCATAACTTGTAGGGTACTTTTTCTTGCCGCAACTAACATTCCAGAACTTCTATAAAAAAATTATTTTGTGGGCCCGAGACACCAAAAATATTCCTATTTTATCTTTAGCAACTTACCTATGAAATTTAGAACCTTTCTTGAGACATGAAAACCCTAGCGGGAGATTTCGGGAGATTTTGACAAAAATAGTATTTTCGTAATTTTTGAACTTTCCTACCATTCTTATATTTTTTTAAAATTAATATTTAATTATATTTTATTTATTTAATAGGAGCGTAGGACCCGCGATCACTTTTGGGTCATTCCCATGTCATTTGACACTTTTCTAGGGTTTTGAATGTTTTTATGATTTGTGTGTGTGACATATGTCAATACCTTATTGTATGGACTTTTAAATTATATAATATAGTTTGATTGAATTAATTTATAATTATTTGTGTTATGATTGTTGGGTGGGCCGTATGGCCAATCTAGAGGCCTTTTGAGTTTAATAATTATCTTAATTGAAGCCTAATTGTTATATATGGGCCTTGGGCCCATTTCTAACCCATTAGTAGTATAAAATATAAGTTTTTGAGGGTTGAAAAAGTTATCACTTTGCTAATTACGAATTTCACTAATATAGAAACCCTAATCCTTCCCTAAACTTATTTATGAAAACCCTAAAGCTTTAGAAGCTTTCACAAACCCAACTCCATTGAAGAATAGAGAAAGCTCCATTAAACCTTCATCTGGGCATCGATTGCACTCGAGTAAGAAGGGAGAATTGACGGGGACTCCGATTAGAAGAACATACTCCGAGGAGAGGACGATCCGACGACTTTCAAATTTGAAGAAACTTTTGATTTTCATTAAAGTTCAAGAAACCTTGAGGTAAGTGTGTTTGATCCATCCTATACTTGTTTTTCTTCAAGATTTTATTTCTCTTTCATTAGATAATGGTGATACTCATTATAAATTAATTTCAACAATATTTACTTTATTCTTATTGGGTTGATCGTTATTTGGGCCACCATGATGGGTTTGGCCATGGTTTCTTTTACACCTATAACGGATGACTATGTTCTTTATCATTTTTGTTATATTCTTATAATTTAAATATTTTTATAATTTTTTTTTCCAAATACCTCTATGAATCTATTTTCCAAAACCGTTTAGTTCGTATTTTTTTGATTTATATTTATTTAATTATAATTTTTCTAAGTTGTTGAACTTTACAAAATAACCCAGAATTTTAGATTTTACATGGTCCACTTCACTTGGGATTTTGATCTATATTTTTAACCTAAATATTTTTCTAATTATTTTTTATGGATACCTCTATAAATCTAGTTTCTAGAACATTTGAGTTTGTATTTTTCTAATTTGTATTGATTAAGTTATGATTTTTCAAACATGTTGGAGTTTTCGGTAAAATCCAGAATTCTAGATTTTACACGGTCCACTTTACTTGAGATTTCAATCTATATTTTTAACCTAAATATTTTTTTAATTATTTTTCATAGATACCTCTATCAATATAGTTTCTAGAACTTTTGAGTTTGTATTTTTCTAATTTAAAATGATTAAGTTATGATTTTTCAAATGTGTTGGACATTTTTGTAAAACCCAGAATTTCAGATTCTGTCCGGCCCACTTCATTAAGAGTTTCGACCTATATTTTAAATATGAATATTTTTCTATTTATTTTTCCTAAATACCTCTTAGTTTCTATAATATTTGAGTTTGTATTTTTCTGATTTGTATTGATTAAGTTATGATTTTTCAAATGTACGGGACTTTTCTGTAAAACCCAAAATTCCAGATTTCGTCCGGTTCACTTAATTAATGGTTTCGGCCTGTATTTTGAATCTGAATATTTATTTATTTATTTTTCCTAAAAACCTCTGTGAATCTAGTTTTTAAATCCATTGAGTTTATATTTTTCTAATTTATATTTATTTAGTTATGATTTTTATAAGAAACTATATTTTCTATGAACTACCTATTTCTTGAATTTTGGACGATTAATGGCTTTGGGAACTCTTAGTGGTTCGGTCATGACTTATTAACTATTAAGGGGTTAGCCCTTGTTGTTTGATTAAACCCTAGATGGTTGACCTATACTTGTATGCGTGGGGATCCCACCCATGTGTATTGGATCTCTCATAGAGTGCCTTGGATCCCTCTTTAGGGTTCGACCTTGTGTCATGGATCCCTCATAGGGTTCGGCCATGGTGTGTTGGATTGTCTTGTGATTTCCACTTATATTATTCATTCGTGTTGATCGTGACCTTCGGTGATTGTTACATGTTATTTATGTTGTTTAACCCTAGTTCGTTCTCAAATAATTACTCTTAATGATCATTGGTTTATTTTATATTTTTATTTAAATGTTAAATACATGTGTTTTTATGCCATGTAACCCTAGTACTATATTTTTGTCATACCATGATCATCACGTCATTTCATATAAGGGGTGGATAAGGGAACGAGGTTGAAGTATATTATATACGTTTATATTGGTTTTATTAATTAATCAGGGTTCGGTACCCTAGGGTGAAAGGCCCCAGACGTTATTATATCCTGCAGATGGGTCGATGAGACCGCTCTCAGTGCGGGAAGGAGATGGAGACCCTATGTGGTTATGGGTACTAGTTGCATTTGCATCATGTACTTACTTGCATTCACCCTCATATTCATGTCATCATTATTATATGACTGAGATGCATACCTTGGTTAAAAAACTTGTATAGTATGATATAATACCATGCACACTGTTGTATTATGCCTCAGCTCACGGTGCTACACCGATACCATTTTCAGATTTTGAGGAGCCGGGTACGTGAGATGATTTTGAGACGAAAGACTCCGGTGCATTCGAAGAGATCGGAGAGGATTTGGGAGTCGATCCCACACTTTAGAAAGTTGTATTTGATTATTTTATAACATTATTTATTTATTTTCACGGGCATGTAAGCCTTTGATTGAGAGCATGTTCTCACTTCCATCTCTCCACATTTAGTTGATTGATTGAATTATTTGACTTATTTGTTTCCTACATCTAGACTCTTTTTTTTTACTTAGTGGGTTTTCGAATGAACCTTAGTAGTCTAATTGACCTAATTGGACCACTAGGGGACATTCATGGATCACCTCTGGGTTCGGGTACGGGTCGATCCATTGATTTTTGGGTCGTATTTGAGTATCCGGATTCGGGGCGTGACACTTCTAATGAATGGGCTTTGGGCCATGAGGTTATTGGATTTGGGCTATAAGGATTTGGGCTATTGGCTCGTAGTCCATTTAGGTTGTGGACCATAGGGACAAAAAGGATAATGGGCCCTTGGGCGAATTGAGCCATCTAAGTGTCGGTAGGTGGCTAATAAGTGAGTTGTGGGCCAAAGGCCATGGCAATGGGCCATGGAATTTATGCAATGTTAGTGGGCCATCATTGAAGGCCTTGGCCATATGATATTAGGCTTAGGAGAGTAGTGAGCCTTTTGGGCCAATACTGAGCTTGCCACATGTCGTCCAATTAGCCGCCATGATAATGGACCTAAAGTTAGGTGAGTTAGTGGACCAGTAGGATAATGGGCCATGATAGAGTGGATGGTCAAGATAGGAGAATCATTAGATCTAAAGAGATCCAACGGTCCAATAGAATATTTAACAGGTGGAAAAGCCATGAGAGATGGGATAGAGCTAGAGGAGAGGGGATTATAGGTTAGATGATGGAGAATGGCGGGTTAGGATGATCAATCTGATTATCGGGGTGGTCGATCTGAGGATTAGACAGTGAAATATGATGATCTTATGGTCAGATGGGTGATCAGATGGTGAGATGTGGGTAATTAGAGAGATAGAGAGAGAGGAGATAGAAAATAATACAAAATAAAGATAAAATAGAATTGGCGGAGGGTCCTGAACCCTGATCTTCAACGATCTTCATTATGCTTCACCAATCACGTAAGCCATCATTTTATGTCATTTGGTGCGGCTTTGAATCACTTTGGTCCGTCTCTTGGTTTTCAGCTTTGCCTCTCTCTTAGTTTTTGTTCCGGTTCTACGATCCTCTGGCTTGCCCGTACATGTCTTCTATCTTTTTATCCTAGCCTGCTGGCTCTTTAAGCTTTGATAAAGGTCTTCTGTGGTTGATCGTGGGCCCGCCAGTCCTCAATAATTGCCCGATAGGGTCTCCTGCAAGTGAAAAAGCATGTAATGAGATTCAACTAAAACGGCTTGATACTAGACTATCCGAAATACGTATATTTCATGCAAATAGTCGATGAAACTCTTACATGGGAAAGTCGATGAAAAGACAAGTTTTACGTAGGAGAATGCAACATCGCTATAAGGACAATAGCTTAAAATAAGCACTTTTGAGCGAATATCACCCGCTCGGTAAAAGGTCTAGATTGGTCCTCCATAATGGCCCAAATGCCTACCATTGAGGTCCACATTTTTGGCCCATTTGTCCATTAATATGATCACTTCTTGTACCAATTCACATGTTGGCCCACATGTTATTGTTTGGATAGTCAACATCACCAGCTTTTGCATTCAACAACCATCAAGCTTCATATTGTACTTTTTCTCTAATGCATCTAACTTGTTCACTCAAAATTTGTAATTTGTTATGGTTTGAAATTAGGGTTTTTTCACGTCGTTGGTTACGGAAACCCTAAAGTTCAACAATATTTGTAATTTCTCCGAATTGGTTCACTTAATCTGCAAAAATGCAGACTTGCACAGTGGCTCGGGTCGAATATTGTCCGCACTCGGGGTTAGGGCAAATGTTTGAACAATAATGAATGGAAAGTGCTTAGAATAATGAAGAGACGAGAATGGTGGATTAATCGAGATTTAAAACAATATTTTGGTGAGATTTTTATCAACTAATCAATTGAGATGAAAATAGAATAAAAACACAATAAGCAAGAATGTTCCAAAATAACTTTATTAATTAATCAAAGTGTTACACAAATAAAAATAAATGCTAACCTATGAAAGTAATTAAATGAGAGAAAATTATAGAGAGAGAAATTGGTTTTATCTAGAGAGAGAAAAAGATTAAACTTAGAGAGATGTAGAGAGAGAAAATAATCTAGAGAGAGAAATGGAGATTAGAGAGAAAGATGAGAGAGAAATTTATCTTAGAGAGAGATAACAGGGAGAGAGTTGTTTTAGAGAGAGAAAGAAAATATAGACAAACTTTAGAGTGGTAGAGAGAGAGAAGAAGGGAAAGAGAAGAGTGTGGTGTTGTGGAAGACACACACACTGACTACTATGGAGGGTAGCAAGGTACCCGGTGGTTGCACGTGGTGCACAAGGGGAAGGCACTACCGTGAAGTGGCTGAGGGCATTGACTGACCTCGGGTAGAAGTGGTGCTCAATTCAGTGGTACAAGGAAGAGAGCATGGTCTGGTGAATCTAGAAGTTGACGGTGGTAGAAGGTGGTGTGCAGCCAGTGAGAACAAGCATGCTCACAAGAGAGGAGCTCATGGGGATTGCACGATAGTGAAAATGACTGGTCCTCAGATGTTCTTGCTGGTTCAGCCAGCAAGAAAGATGGTGAGGAAAGGTGGAACAGGCTGGCACTTGCAGGTGTGGTAGAAGTTGTGGAGCTCCGGTGGAGATAGAGGCAGCACCCACGGTGTTGCAGTTGGTGGCTATGGGCGAGAGAAGATTGTTGAAGGAGGGAGATGGTTTGAAGAATGGTAATTTATGTGTTCAGATCTATAGGTAGAGATGAGGAAAGACCTGCAACTCTGTGGAGAGCAGTTGAAGTTGAGTTGCAGGCAGATGGTGTGAATGGAGTTGTGCAGCAGCTGGTGGAGTAAGCTTTCATGCTGGTGTAGCAACAGATAGTGGTTGTTGCAGACGCCAATCGAGAGGGGTTACGGTGGTGCTGTTGTAGCAAGGACTGGAGATGGAGAGAGTGGCGACACGGTGTGTATAATACGTCATGCAGTGGGAGTGAAAGGGGCACACACACGGTGGTGTGTTGAAGGTCATCAGGCGGTGCAATATGATGGTGGATTTCAGGGCGGTTTGCTCTTCAAATCAGTGTTGCAGTTTGTAACACCGGTATTGGAAGTGGAACTGTGAGAGAAGAGAAAAAGAGGCTTTGCTGGTGTGGCAGTAGGTGGAAGTGTTTCAGGCCGTTTGAGGGGCTGAAGATACACCAAAGGGAGGAGGGGAAAGAATGGTTGCTAGATCTGGTGATCAGCAATACTGCGGATTGCACTGGCTAGTTCAAATGGCCAGAGTTGCAGACTTGCAACTCCGGTAAAGAAAAAAGAGAAGAAAGGGAAGAAGAAGAGGAAGAGGTAAGAAGTGAAGGGTGCTTACCTGGTATTGCAAGGAGGAGCAACCAGGAGAGGGCTGTGCAGGGTTTAATGGTGGTAGGGAACAAACCTGCTGGTGTTGCTGTTGCAGGCCACAAGGATGGTGATGAATAGTGGATGAGAATGTGCACTTCCAGCAAGGAGACGTTGCTGGAGGTGTGGTAGGAGGAGCTGCGAATGTTCTTGCTCGTGGAGAAGACGAGGAGGAGCGTGGTACTCAGATCAGAACCTGTAAGTTGCAGGTCGTGAAAGGGTAAGAGAAGAGAGAGGGAAGGGAAGAGAGAAGAAGGGGTTATGCGTGAAGGAAAGGGGGAGGGAACCGATCTCCTATGGGTTAGTCATTCCCCTTTTAAGAGAGGGATGAGTGGGAGTTAGTTATTGGGTGGATAGAGATTGTGGGAATGATAAGGGAGAAATAGTCATTTGAAGGTAATGAGATGACAAGTGTCATGGTGGGTGATATTCACTTAAAAGTGCGTATTTTCCACTGTTATCTTCTAAGCATTATCACACTCTTATACGTTAAAATACTCTATTTATCTACTTTTCTATGTAAGAGTCTCTTTTATTGCATAGAACACACTTTTCTGGACGAAATGGTATATTTGCATACATTTAACTCATTTCTGGAAGTCTAGATATGAAGACGTTATGATCAAGTCTCATTACGTGCTCTTCTCTTGCAGGAAACTCGATCTGACTATTCTCGAGACTTGCGGGCCCACGATCAACCACAGAAGCCTAATATCAAAGCTTAAAGAGCCAACATGCTATGACTAGAAGATACAGGCCAAGTACGGGTCAAGTCAGAGGATCACGGAGCTGGTCCAAAGAACCAAGAGAGATGGAGAGCTGATGACCAAGAGACGGACCAAAGCAATCGAAGCCACATGAAATGAGAAGAAAATGATAATCTGCTCTGCTGGCGAAGCCCGATAAGAGAACATATTGAAAACTAGGGTTCTAGACCCTCCGCCAGCAGTTATCTCTATAGTCTGTAGAGTTTTCTCTCTCATCTCTCCTATTTCTCTCTCGTCTCTCTTCATCTCCCTATACATCACCACCTGATCCTCAGATCTACTGACCTAACCTCAGAACTCCTGCCCATTGGCTCTGTCTCATCTCCCTTAGCTTTCTGACCATTGGATCTTCAATCGGACCGTTGGATCTTCCACCGGACCTTTGGATCTCTCTAGATCCGTCGATCTACCAATCTGGGTCCCAATCAAGTCACCATCCATCCGACCGTCATCAAATTGTCTGTCACATCATCTTGTGAGACGATGGACATCATCAATCCACAATTTTCAAATGCTTTAAATTAATTTTTTTTAAATAAAAAAGGGGGGTCCACTAAATGGGGAAATTCTCCAAAGAAAAATAAGGTTTTCCTTAAAAAAAATATATATATATATATATATATATATATATTTTATTTAAAAAATTCCCATTTTCCATTAAAGGAAAGTGGGAGCTTTTTATAGAGGAAGAGAAGGGTTCGTAGGAACCCTAATCTCTCTCTTGTCTTCACCTCTCCTTCCCCCGAAACTCCCCCTAAGTTTTCCCCTTCTTCTCCTCCTTCTTTCTTCTCTCTTCTTCTCGTTCTTCATCATCTTCTTCCTCATCTTCTCCGGCGGACTGAACTAGTCCGTCAAGAAGCCTTCGCACCACCACCTGCGCCTTCCTCATCCACTTCTACCCCTTCTCCTCTTTTTCTTCCTCTTCTTCTTCTTCTCCTCCTTTTCTTCTTTTTATTTTTCTTCTTTTCTTCCTTCTTCATTTTCTTCTTCTTCTCCTTCTTCGTTTTCTTCTTCTTCCTTTTTCTCTTCTTCTTCTTCTTCTTCTTCTTCTTCTTCTTCCTACATCTGCAGCTGTGAGCAGCACCACTAGCCCACCTGCACAATCCACTTCCACCACCGTCTTCTCTATTAAACCCATCGCCGGAGTTGTAGGTTGCAACTCCGGCCAACTGTTGCAGCCCACCAGCATCTCCTCCTCCTCACGGTTCATCACGAACCCAGCAAGCATCAACACCCCCACATGGTAAGCTCCTTCTCCTTCTCCTTATCCTTCTGCTCTTCTTCTTCTTTTTCTTCTCATACCCACGCCGGACTGGTGAACCAGTCGGGCAAGCACCATTAAAACTCGTCCTTTTTCCTCTAGCCTACCGCTCCGCCCACGAGCTCCACCGCCAACTAGCACCTCTCTTCAACGGTTGCTGGAATTGCAACCTGCAACTCCAGTCCGTCCAAGCCGCCTCCCACACCATTGTCATAAAAAAAAAGACGAAGGAGGAAAGCCGTCTTCTCTTGGGGGTCCACCACTAGAAACGTGAAAAGCTTGCTCCCTCAAGCAGGTACTGGCCCTTCCTTGCTGGATCTACTACCGTCACCATGCCCTTCCTCTATGCACCACCACGTGGTGCAGCCACCGGTAAGATCTTCTCTCTCTAACCCCTTAATTCGTTCTATTTCTCTCTCTAAACTAGTTTTTCCTCTTTCTCTCTCTAATTTTTTGTCACGCCCCGAATTCGGATACCCAGATACGACCCAAAAATCCGTGGATCGACCCGTACCCGAACCCAAAGGTGATCCATGAATGTCCCCTAGTGGTCCAATTAGGTCAATTAGACTACTAAGGTTCATTCGAAAACCCACTAAGAAAAAAAAAGAGTCTAGATGTAGAAAGCAAATAATTAAAATAATTCATAACTCAAATAATTCAATCAATCAATTAAATATGGAGAGATGGAGGTGAGAACATGCTCTCAATCAAAGGCTTACATGCCCGTGAAAATAAATAACCAATGTTTAGAACAATCAAAATCAAGTCTTCTAAAGTGTGGGATCGACTCCCAAATCCTAGCTGATCTCCTCGAATGCGTCGGAGTCTTTCGTTTCAAAATCATCTCACGTACTCGACTCCTCAAAATCTGAAAATGGTATCGGTGTAGCACCGTGAGCCGAGGCCCAGTAATACAACAGTGTGCATGGTATGATATCATACTATACAAGTTTTTAACCAAGGTATGCATCTCAATCATATAATAAAGATGACATGAATATGAGGGTGAATGCAAGTGAGTACGGGATGCAAATACAACTAGTACCCATAACCACATAGGGTCTCCATCTCCTTCCCGCACTGGGAGCGCTCTCATTGACCCATCTGCAGGATATAATAACGTCTGGGGCCTTTCACCCTAGGGTACCAAACCCTGATTAATTGATAAAACCAATATAAACGTATATAATATACTTCAACCCCGTTCCCTTATGTACCCCTTATATGAAATGACGTGATGATCATAGTATGATAACAAGATGGTACTAGGGTTACATGGCATATGCACACATGTATTTAACATTTAAATAAGAATATAAAATAAACACATGATCATTAAAAGTGATAACATAGGAATGAATTAGAGTTAAACATGAATAACATGAACACCGAAGGTCACGATCAGCACGGATGAACAATATAAGTGGAAATCACAAGGCAATCCAACACACCATTGCTGAACCCTATGAGGGATCCATGACACAAGGTGGAACCCTAAAGAGGGATCCAAGACACTTGGCCGAACCCTATGAGGGATCCAAGACACATGGGTGGGATCCCCATGCATACAAGTATAGGTCGAACCATCTAAGTATAATAGTCAATAAGATATGACCAAATATCACAATCAACATCGATGAATAATATAAGTGAAAATCGCAAAAGAATCCAACACGCCATGGCCGAACTCTATGAGGGATCCATGACATAAGGTCGAACCCTAAAGAGGGATCCAAGACACTTGGTTGAACCCTATGAGAGATCCAAGACACATGGGTGGGATCCCCATGCATACAGGTATAGGTCAAACCATCTAGGGTTTAGTCAAACAACAAGGTTAAAACCTTAATAGTTAATAATCATGACCGAACCACGAATAATTAATAGGTTTTTTACAAAAAATGTACTGCATTATAAAAATCATAACTAAATAAATATGAATTAGAAAAATATAAACTCAATGGATTTAAAAACTAGATTCACAAAGGTTTTTAGGAAAAATAAATAGAAAAATATTCAGATTCAAAATATAGGTTAAAACTCTTAATTAATTGGGCCGGACAAAATCCAGGATACAGAAAAGTCCCACACATTTGAAAAATCATAACTTAATCAAAACAAATCAGAAAAATACAAACTCGAATGTTATAGAAACTAGATTTAAGGAGGTATTTAGAAAAAAGAAATAAAAAAATATTTAGATTCAAAATATGGGTCGAAGCCCTTAATGAAGTGGGTCGGACCGAATCTGGGATTCTGGGTTGTACAGAAAAGTCTAGCACATTTAAAAAATCATAACTTAATCAATACAAATCATAAAAATACAAAATCAAAGGTTCTAGAAACTAATTTAATAGAGGTATCTATGAAAAATAATTAGAAAAATATTTAGATTAAAAATATAGATCCAAATCTCAAGTGAAGTGGACTGTGTAAAATCTAAAATTCTGAGTTTTACAGAAAAGTTCAGCACGTTTGAAAAATCATAACATAATCAATACAAATCAGAAAAATATAAACTCAAAGGTTCTAGAAACTAGATTGATAGAGATATCCATAAAAAATAATTAGAAAAATATTTAGGTTAAAAATATAGATCAAAATCTCAAGTGAAGTAGACCATATAAAATCTGGAATTCTGGATTTTACAGAAAAGTCCAGCACGTTTGAAAAATCATAACTTAATCAATACAAATCAGAAAAATATAAACTCAAAGGTTCTAAAAACTAGATTGATAGAGGTATCCATAAAAATAATTAGAAAAATATTTATTTTAAAAATATAGATCGAAATCTCAAGTGAATCAAACCGTGTAAAATCTAAAATTTTGGGTTTTTTGGTAAAGTCATACAACTTAGAAAAATCATAACTTAATCAATAAAAATCAGAAAAATACAAACTAAACGGTTTTGAAAAATAAATTCACTGTGTATTTAGAAAAAAATAATTATAAAAATATTTAAATTATAAAAATACAACAAAAATGATAAATAACATAGTCATCCGTTATAGGCACAAAATAGACCATGGAAACCCATCATGGTGGCCCAAAATAAAGCTCAACACAATAAGAATAAAGTAAATATAATTGAAATTAATTTATAATGAGTATCAACCATTATCGAATGAAAGAAAAACAAATTCTTGAAGAAAAACAAGTATAGGATGGATCAAACACACTTACCTCGAAGTTTCTTGAACTTTAATGAAAATCAAAAGTTTCTTCAAATTTGAAAGTCGTCGGATCGTCCTCTCCTCGGAGTATGTTCTTCTATTCGGAGTCCCCATCAATTCTCTCTTCTTGCTCGAGTGCGATGGGTGCCCGGATAAAAGTGTAATGGAGCTTTCTCTATTCTTCAATGGAGTTGGGTTTGTGAAAGCTTCTAAAGCTTTAGAGTTTTCACAAATAGGTTTAGGAAAGGATTAGGGTTTCTATTTTGTTGAAATTCGTAACTAGCAAAGGGATGACTTTTTCAACCCTCAAAAACTTATATTTTACACTATTAATGGGTTAGAAATGGGCTCAAGGCCCATATATATCAATAGGCTTTAGTTAAGAATATTATTAAGCCCAAAAGACCTCTAGATTGGCCATACGGGCCCACCCAATAATCATAACACAAATGATTATACATTAATTAAATTAAACTATATTATATAATTTAAAAGTACATACAACAAGGTATTGACACATGTTACACACACAAATCACATAAAAGTAGTCTAAATACATAAAAATCATAAAAATGTTCAAAGCACCGGAAAAGTGTCAAGTGACATCGGAATGACCCAAAAGTGATTCGCGGGTCCCGCACTCTTATTAAATAAATAAAATATAATTAAATATTGTTTTTAAAAATATAAGAATAGTAGGAAAGTTCAAAAATTATAAAAATACTATTTTTGTCAAAATCTCCTGCTAGGGTTTTCATGTATCAGGAAAGGTTCCAAATTTCACAGGTAAGTTATTAATGATAAAATAGGAATATTTTTGGTGTCTCGGGCCCACAAAATAATTTTGTATAAAAGTTCTAAAATGTTAGCTGGGGAAAGAAAAAGTCCCCTGCAAGTTATGGTTCATTATTTTTAGTAAGAAATTTAGCCATAAAGAGCGAGTTTCAAAAGTAGCAGGTTTTTCAAAGTTCTCAGAATGAAACCAAATTAAATACACATACTCAAGCATGATATTAAACTATAAAAACAATAATAGAAGTCTGAAAAAGGTTTAGGTTTCCATTCTTAGGTGAATTTACCATAATACCCTAGAACGAAAGTTCAGGGTATTACATTTTCTCTCTAAAAATATTTTCTCTCTATAAATCTCCGTCTTCTCTCTCTTCTTCTCTCTCCATTATTAGTTTCTATCTCTAGGGCTTCCCTACTTTATTTTCTCTCTCTAAATCCTCCCTTTCTCTCCCTAATTTTTGTGCTTTCTAATTAGGTTTTCTTGCTGTTTTATGATTGTATGCACATTTGATAACTCAATAAAGCAATTTGATTATTATGTTTTGGTATTTTTCAGTGCATCTTAATCCAGAAATTGTCACTAAATCATGTTTTTAATCACCTACAATCACCACTCTCACCTCTCCATCAATTTTCTGTAGAAAATATGTTATCTTATATTCTCTTTTGCACTAACCCGAACTAACCCCGAGTGCAGATCGACATCCGACAAGCCACTACACAGTCTACATTTTTGCAGGAATTTCAGTGAGTCGAATAATTACAAAATTTAGTTGAAACGCGGGTCGTTCTCTCAACGACAGAGAAACCCTACTTTCAAATGGCACCCCTGCTCGGGTGTACGGGAGTGCGAAAAAGGACGTAAAGACGAAATTGGAAAGTTGCTGAAGCGAAAAGCTGCTCAATTTGGATAGCCCGACCTTTTCGGGAAACTTTCTATTTTTTTATTTTTAGTGATTTTTAGCAGTTTTTAAATTACTATTTTTAATGCCTCGGAAGGCCGAGTGCAGAGTTGTAATAATTTAGGAATTTTATTGCTTTCCAAATAACTGCTAGATCTTGTTCTAGGGTTTTTTAGAAACCCCAGATTAAGTGAAAATACCAAAAAAATCATAAATCAAAAATTCAAAAAAATTAGGATTTTCATTTCTTGCTATTTTTAGATAGATTCTATGATTTTCTATTTTTGGATAGTTTCCAGACACATCGGAATCTCGAAATTAGGGTTTCCTTTTTTAGGACATTCCAATTTTGGAGAGAGTCTATTTATAGATATTCTCTAATTTTAGAAAATTCTAAAATAGGAGATCTTCTAATTTGAAAAGATTTCCTCAATTTGAGAAAATTCCAAAATAGACGGGATTTTAAATCTTCACTTTATTAGGAAGGTTTTCTTATCTAAGAACGTTTGAAAAGAGAAAGTTCCGAATCCAAATTCAAAAATTTCTATTCTCAACTTTGAACCATAATTGGGAACAACTCTATTACCAGCTAAAACCAATGCGTGTTTCGTGAAACCCTAATAGCCGATCAAATCTTCCAACAAATAGAATCCCAAATACCTAGACCGTGCGATCTAACTTTTCTGCAGGAACACGATCCAGTGTGGGTAGGGAGCGAAAGCTCAACGAGGTGGAGTCGGGCCCAAGCCCATTTGGATACCCCTCCCTAACCCATGGAGGCGACCCCGTGGCGTGGCCCATGGGAGGTAAGTCTCTATCCTCGCCTTGAGTGCGATACAGAGCAATTTGGGTGAATCATTACCGCATGTCTATTTGTTTTCTAGCAACAACTTACTCGACTTGCGTGGCGTGGCCATTAATCAATCAACTCTAAGAGAGCAGACCCAGCTCCAAATTGAAATTGGTGGGATTTCATCACCCACCTCATCATTCCAACTGATTTGATCCCAAGGCTCCATTTAATTAAAAAGAATCAAGAAGTAGAGCCAATTAGCCCGGTGTTCGAGAAAAAATTCACACAAAGCGAACCTGCTTAACATCCAATCGAAATAAGACCATGAGCGCGGGTCCCTGTTGTCTACCACACCCATAAGTCCCTGCTACTCAAGTACACTGAGCTCGACGTGGCATCTTGGACTATTCGGCGGTTAGTTGCGTGTGGACTAAGAACACGCATCAAACCTAGCTTAACCCGAAGGAACACTCTTCTTAACCACTTAACTAATCTGGTTAGTCTGTGACGTACTTAAGACAGCCATTATGCCGCACGTCTGTCTAGGATTCGGATTGTCTTGTTGTTGACTAGAGTTAGTACTAAAGGATTCGCTCTGAAGAGTGTAGCCTGGTGAGAACCCATGAGTGCAAACAGTTAGTCCGGCGGTTAAAAGATAAACCAGTGGTCCGCCCACTGTCATAATGTACCTTAGCCCCAAAACTAACAAGATAATTCCTAAAATATATCATCATTGTTTAGAATATGATTATCTGTGCTTGGTGTGCATCATATATTACTAGGATCGTGTTCCCTTTTAGCAACTTTTTGTCAAGTGTAGGGCTCGCTTTCTAAGCGTATGTCGATTTGGACTTGTCCTATCCTTTGATTGATTCGATCTGAGAGTCAGTTTATTGCACCCCTCTATCACTTCTAATGGCAGATGAACGGCCTCTGTATGAGACATACTACAATTTTTGTAAGAATCTAGGTAATCACTCTCAACAATGGTATGACAATTCTGCGTATCATCATGATACTCCAATCTCGCAGCCTTCTATGGGGTATGACAATTACAAAGATCTGGAGTACAAATCTATACTCCAAGAGCTTAAAAATTCAGTCTCTGCCCTTCATGTCGCGGTCCAACAACCTATGCACAATTCCCAGTCTGTAGGATATTACCCTCCTATCCAGCAAGATGTTTGTACCTTTCCATCTCCAATGCAAACCTCCTATGACAACACTTATTATCGGGATAATAGGAGTCACCATAACTTTGGTTGGGAATAGTCTGCTATCCCGCAGCCACTTCCGTAGGATAATTATTCTTCCGGGTTCCATCAACACAATGGAGAGTATGACTAGCAATACTTACAATCCCAGTACCCGTCATATCCACAGAATGACTATTCTGATCAATAGTGGGCCCCTCAGGATTTCCAGAGTCAGCAGCTAGTCCCAGACTCCACTCTGCCTTACAACTTTCATACCCAGTTGGACTACAATCAAGAGTTGGCACCTCAGCTCCCCTTGGCTGAACCGCCTCCGTTGGCTACTAAACCCTGTCTAGAGGACCTTCTCTCTCAGTACATTGCCCAGCAACAACAGTATTTCCAAGGTCTAGAGCACCAACAACAGCAATCTATGGAGAGCTTGGAGCAATGTCCAGTTCAATTAGAAAATGAGAGAGAGGCAGTCAATTGCACTGGCCCACCAATAGCCTATCCTGAAGAGAGTGACATGGCCACTGTTTATAATGAGGAGTCGCACAATTGGACCAAGTACCAGAACTGCCAGGATGAAATAGAAGTTGTTATCACCCCTAGATCGAGCCAGACTATTGAGGAGCCAATGTAGCCATCTTCGGTGCCTTTAACAGCACCAAATCTTGAAACTACCTCAGAGCAACCTATTTCTCACTCTACCTCTGCTGACCCTGATGTTGATCTTCATGACACTGAGCTGTGTCTCGATCGTAGAATCCCAACTGGCCTAGACTTACCTGTCCCCACCACCCTTGGAGTGAGCCATAATAGTGATGAACCCGTGTCTCCATCTATGGTGCCCTTACAGGCTGCCACTTCTGAACCGAGCACAGAGATACCCATGTCCATCTCTATATATGATGATTCTACCTCTGCACTGGATGCAGACATTCCCACCGTAGAGCTGTGTCTAGAAAATGGGCATCCCGCTATCTTGGACCTACCGTTCCCCACTGAGGATGAACATATTGAGTGTAGGAATTGAAACATTCCAATCACATTAGGAAACCTCGAGGAAGAGGTCCACGATTTTCACCCACCACCCTACGTTGATATTATCGATGACTCGTGTGCCGTAGAGAGTCTAATTCAGGACTCTCTCAAAGATAAATTATCCAAGCGTCAAGAACACTTTGAGTCTGACTTCATCTTGGAGTCAGACAATTCTAGTATTACTGATCTGCAGGAGTCTGCTCCATTCAGATACATTCTCGCAAAACTCAATGAGTTTGCGGCTCTGCTAACCATGGTCAGAGAACCCACTACTACTCTCCTCTCAGTCTTTACTGAGAAGCTTCAATCCCTCTCCGCTGACCCAAATGTTTTTGTGGGTCTGCTCAGAGCACTTACTGTCCTTCTCTCAGTCTATACTGAGAAGGATCTGTTCTACACAGGTATACCTAGACAAGGGATAGGATAGTTGTTTTTGTTCCACCTTAAGTGTTAAGAAGACTGCAGATCCATGAAAGTAGGGTTTTTCCGTGTCGTTGATTACGGAAACCCTTGTATTTCAACAATATTTGTAATTTCTCCGAATTGGTTCACTTAATCTGCAAATAAGCAGACTTGCACAGTGGCTCGTGTCGGATATCGTCCGCACTCAGGATTAGTTAGCACAATAAGAAACAAGAATAATCAGAAAATGCTTGGAATAAATGGAAGGGTGAGAATGGTGGAGGTTCATTTAAAATATGTTTGAGATTATTGTTAAAATTATTAGAATGAAAAAAAATATAAGAGAAACGAGAATGAAAAACAAAATAAATGAAAACAACTTAAACTTGAATTTAAAACTTGTTCATTAAACTAAAAACAAATGCTTACAATGCTTGTTCAAATGCTTTACAACGGAAATAACATTAAACCAAATTAATTTAGAAAGCCATTAAAATATTATCCTAGATAGTATGTAAAGGTAGAGAGGGAAAGAAGAGAGTGAAAGAAGGTAGGAAGGTTAGAGAGATGAATTAGAGAGAAGCTTACCATTGAAGAGGTAGATGGTGCAATTTCTATTGGATAAAACTCAATGGGATTGAGGATTGTAGCCTTTGATTGTGGCGAATGGAATGGGCAGCAAGGAGACGTTGCTGTTTGACGCTTTGCACTTCGAGGTGGAGGCGTTAATGGTGAGCTCGCCGGAGTTGCTCATCGGAGAAGAAGGGTGAAGAAGAAGAGAAAGAAAGAAGAAAGAGAGGAAGAGAAGGGGGAGGGAACCAACCCAAGAAGGAGAGAGAATGAATCTCTTATAGACTTTTTTTTTTTTCTTTTTTGCTTGTTGTAAAAATGATGACCGTTGGATCTAGAGAGATCCAACGGTTGGGAATGGGTTAGTTAGATGAGAGAGAGAGTGACTAGGATAGAGAGATATGGGGAGAGAAGAATCGGTCAAGTGAGACCAATTCTCTCTTCTTGTTGCAAATGGGCATGGGCATGGGTCATGGTCATGGGCATGGGCATGGGTCATGGGTATGGGCATGGGTCATGGGTCATGGGTCATGGGTCATGGGCTTAGGTCATGGCCTTAGGTCATGGGCCTATGTCATGGGCCAAGATAGATAGATAAAGAGAGAAATAGGAGAGAGGTGAGAGAAAAATATAAAAATAAAAGCATTGGAGGGTCTTGAACCCTGTTCTTCTTTATTCTCTCTCTTAGTCCTTGTTCCGGCTCTACGATCCTCTAGCTTTGCCCGTATATGTCTTCTATCTTTTTATCCTAGCCTGTTGGCTCTTTAAGCTTTGATAGAAGTCTTCTGTGGTTGATCGTGGGCCCGCCAGTCCTCGAGAATCGCCCGATAGGGTCTCCTACAAGTGAAAAAGCGCGTAATGAGATTCAACTAAAACACCTTGATACTAGACTATCCAAAATGCGTATATTTCATGCAAATAGTCGATTTTCGTCTAAAGAATGCGTTCTACGCAATGGAAGAAACTCTTATATGGAAAAGTTGACAAAAGGCAAGTTTTACGGAGGAGAATGCGACATCGCTATAAGGATAATGGCTTAAAATAAGCACTTTTGAGCGAATATCACAACCCCCAACTAGCATATTGCCAATCCTTGGCAATTATTGCGAAATAAGTGAGCGAAAGAGGGTTAGGCATAACATGCTAGAAAACTTATTTGCATTACTCAGAAAAAACTCCGTTTTGTCAGATTATTTTAAGGATGCAAGAAATCATTCACAAATTAGAACTAATTAGCAAAATGCAACACTTCTACAAATGGACCTTCAAACAAAAGATTACTCAGACTCAGTGTGTGTGTGTGTGTGTTCAACATCATCCTTATCTGGCAGTAGATATATCTGGATCTCTTTAGAGACTCTATGCCTCGACCTCAATCCTCACTTGTATACCACTCAGAAGTAAATCACTCAGAAATGATTTTATACTTTTCTCTCAAATTATATGTGAGGAGATGAATATAGAAACTGGCAAACGTCTCACATATATAGTTTTCGAATGGAGGGTATAAGAAGATTTAATTAGATCTCATGATTGGAATGTCATATCACTTAAGAACGTCGGATCAAACTCTATAATTTCTCTTTTCTCCATTCTCCACACTTGAGGATGGTACAAATTTAGAATCAAATAGGACTTACATAGGTTGTATTGAGGCTTAGGATAGGTTCAGAAAAGAAGGATATTCTTGTATTCAAAAATTCTGAGAGGGTATCTCACTATTCTTTGCAACTTTTCCCAGGGATAATATTTCCTTTACTTACTTTTTTTTTTTTCTTCCAATTTTTGTCTTTTTGGCTATTTTTCAACCTTTCTTTCTTTCTGATCATGTTTCTTTTCAGCTCGAACCATTTGTTTTCTTTTTCTTTCTTGGTTTCTATCTTTTCATGATCATACCAAATACTCTTTGATCCCTCTCAGAAGTAGGTTATCGTATTGAACTCTTTTTTGGGATTGGGTTTTTGGTTGATGTGTTAACAAGAAAAGGTTTTCATCAACAGGCTCAAAAATAGTTTCTAACGGTATAGATGTTAAGGTAGCTAAAAAGTCTGATTGGCTAAAAAGATGGCCTATATCATTTTCTAGGGTTTGTACTTTCATCTTCGATGTCTCGAATGGATATAGAGAAGGTTCTTTACGTAATAATCTGAATTTGATGTCGTTCTGAGTTCCATGACCAAAGCAAAGGTTAATGAGACCGCTCAATGGAAATATTAGGGGACTTGAAGAATTGTGAGTCATCTTGTGACTCAGAATAATTTAAAACCCTCAGAAATAATGAAAAGCTCAAAAGCTCACTGGGTTAGGTCTCCACACTTGTTCTTCTTGGATCTCTGGATAATCTAAACTTTGGATAATTCTGACGTTGATATGTGAATATTTTTTTTTTTTTTTGCTGAATCTGAGTTTTCAAAGATTTTTCAATCCACTGTAGTAATGTTTGCTTTCAAACTGAATGAAGAGCTAATAAGTGTTTTTTTTTCAAAATAGACATCATTTTCAATAAATAGACTTTACGGAAACTTTTTACTCATCAAGTTAGGGTATTTTCGAAAATCACATGAAATCACACCCAAAAATACAAGGTTTCTCTCTCTTTTTTCTTTTTTCTTTTTTTTTATTAATTTTTTTTATCAAAATGAAAACATGAGTTTTGGTAAAAACCCACCCCCAACCAAAATATAGCACCGTCCTTGGTGCTCATGACCGGGACAAAAGATGATGAAAAATTGGTAATGATGATGCAAAGGTTCAAGGAGGATATTACCAAGTCGGCATAAACTCGACAGTGTGTGGTACCTGATGATCTGAAGAATAAATGTACCTGCATGTCCAGAAATATCACAGTAATAACAAATATAGAGACTCATGTACTCTAGGAATACCAGAATTGTCTTTCCGAAAGCGCTAAGTTTTATGTCTTCAGCCAGACATGATGGAGGTATATCAAGTACCCCCAACTAGGTTAAAACTCATGGAGACTGAGTGAATCTGCAGTCTTCTAAGGTAGAACAGAGACTGTTATCCTATCCCTTGTCTAGGTATACCTATATAGAACAGGTCTTTCTCAGTGTAAACTGAGAGAAGGATAGTAAGTGCTCTTTGCAGACCCACAAAAACATGTAGTTCAGCTGGGAGGGATCGAAGCTTCTCAGTAAAGACTGAGATGAGAGCAGTAGTGGGTTCTCTGGCCATGGTTAGCAGAGCCGCAAACTCATTGAGTTTAGCGGGAATGTATCTGAATGGAGCAGACTCCTGCAGATCAGTAATAGTATAATTGTTTGACTCCGAGATGAAGTCAGGCGCAAAGTGTTCTTCACACTGGGAGAGTTTTTCCTCGGGAGAGTCCTGAATTAGATTTTCTACGGCACACTGTTTATTGACAACATCGACGTATGGTGGCGGGTCAAAACTGTGGACCTTGTCCTCGAGGTTTCCTAATGTGAGAGGGATGTTCCAATCCCTACACTCAATGTGTTTATCCTCGGTGGGGAACGGTAGGTCCTGGGCAGCTGGAATCCCATTTTCTAGATAATGCTCAATGGTAGGAATATCTACATCCAGTGCTGATGTAGAATCATCAGAGATAGAGATGGATATGGGTATCTCTGTGCTCGGTGTAGAAGTAGCTGCCTATAAGGGCAACATAGATGGAAACATGGGTTCATCACGATTGTTGCATAATCCAAGGGTGGTGGGGATGGGTAAGTCTAGGCCAATTGGGATCCTATAGTCAAGACACAGCTCAATGTTATGAATAACTTCTTCGGAGTCCCAGATAGAAATAACAAAGGTAGATGATTCCTCTAAGCTAAGTTCAGAAGTCGGTGCTTTGAAGGACACCGAAGATGAAGACTCTGGCTTATCAATATTGTAGTCTGATCCTTTGTTCTTAGCAACCTCAAGTTCCTCTTGTAAAGTCTGGTACTGGGTCCAGCTGTGCGACTCCTCATTATTGACTGTCGCTAGGGTATTCCCCTCTAAATAAGCCATAGGTTGGCTAGTGAAGTTGACTTCCTCTCTCTCAGATTCTAACTCACCTAGACGGTGTTCCAAGCTCTCCATGGAGTGTTGTTGTTGGATGATGTATTGCGAGACGAGTTCTTCTAGAGTAGGTTTAGTAGCAAATTGTGGCGGTTCAGCTAAGGGAAGCTGAGGTGCCAACTCTTGAATGTAGTCCGACTGAGTATGAAAGTTATAGGATGGAAGTGACTCTGGGACTATCTGCGAACTCTGAAAATCTTGCGGGGTCCACTGTTGACCAAAATATTCAATCTGTGGATCTAGCTGGCACTGCAACTGAGAGTACTGCCCATCATATTGTCTAGAAGGTTGGTGAAACTCAGAATGATACATATCCTGTTGTAGATTTTGCTGGAGAAAAGACTGTTGTTCCCATTCAAAGGTATTTTGACTTCTATTATCCAGATAATACATGTTATTGTAGGAGGTCTGCAGCAGAGGTTCAAATGTACTAAAATTATAGACCTCTTCCTGGACATGAGGAAAATATCCCACAGATTTAGAGTGATAAACAGGCTTCTGGACCGCAACATCAAGGGCGGAAACTGAGTTTCTCAAATCCTTAAGTAGGGATTTTAGCACTGGATCGCCCTGTGCTTCATGTCCCATCGAACTCTGTGAGACTGGAGTGTCATGACGACACTCAGGATTGGTATACCAGTGCTCAGAGTTATCTCCTAGATCTTCAAAGAAATTGTGGTAGGTCTCGAATAGAGGCCGTTCAACATCCATCAGAGAGATGTGAGTCTCTCAGAGTAGGGAGATAGATTAGGTGGAAGAGAGCGGTGCGGTAGACTGACTCTCAGATCGAATCAGTCTCGGGTTAGATCAAATCCAAACGAGCATATGCTTGTAAAAGAAAGCCCTAGAGTCGGTAAAAAATATGAGAACTACGAAACCGAATGAGCCTAGATGATGCACATAGAGCAACAGATAATCCTATTTCTAAACAATCAGGATAGTATTATGAATTATCTTGTTTAGTATAGGGATAGTGTAGATTATGACAGTGTGCGGACCACTGGTTTATCTTCTATTACCCGCCGGACTAACTTTTCACTCTTTAGGTTCTCACCAGGATACACTCTTCAAAGCAAATCCGCTAGTACTAACTCAAGTTGACTGCAAGATAATCCGAAGCCTAGACAGACGTGCGGCACATCGGCTGACTTAAGTACGCCCCAAACTAACCGGATTTATCAAGCGTGAAGATGAGTTTTCCCAGAAGAGGAGCTAGGGTTGGTTCGTGTTCCTAATCCGACACTAAGCTAATCCAACAGACAATCAAGGAAGCCACTTACGAGCTCGGTATACTTGAGTAGTAGGGACCTATGGGTGTGTTAGATAACAGGGACCTGCACTCATGGACTTAATCGACTTGATCTTTGAAGGGGTCGCTTTATGTGGAGTTTTCCTCGAACACCGATCTAAGTGGGCTCTATTCTTGATTGATTTTAATTCTTGGATGTGGTTGCACAAAAGCTGGAATGACGAGGTGAGTGATGAAATCCCACCAGTTTCAAGTTAGAGCTGGGTTTGCTCTTTAATGTATTTTGTTACGGCCAAACCAAGCAATTCCGATAATTTTTGCAAAGGCAAATAGACAATCGGCACAGTATTTTGCACAATGATCAAGATCGCACTCAAGGCGAGGTGTAGAAACTTACCTGCCCGTTGGCTACGCACGGGGTCTCCTCCGTGAGATAGGGAGGGGTATCCAAATGGGCTTGGGCCCGACTCCACCTCTTTGAGCTTTCGCTCCCTACTCACTTGGTAAACGCAATCCGCAATCACGTTAGTCCACAATGGTCTATGGTATGTAATTGGAAGATATACCGCCTTTGGGGTTTCAAGAAACACTTAATGATTTAGGGCCGATATTGTGAATTAGTTCCAATTAGGGTTTAAAATTCAACTTTAGCTATTCTCGAATTGGGGTTCTGAAATATCTACTTTTGAATTACCCGGAGTTAGAAATCTTCCAATTTGAATCAAATAACCAATGGTGATTTAACTAGAAATGGCAGAATTGAAATCTGACCCTAATATTTTTGGTATTTTTTTTAATTAGTTAATTATCTAGCAGTTATTCTAAAAGGAGAGAAAATAAAGTCCTAAGTTATTACAACTTTGCACTCGGCCATCCGAGGCATTAAAATAATAAGTGAAAAAAGTGAAAAATAAAATTGAAAGTTTCCGATATGGATCGAATCTTGAAGATTAAGCAGCTTTCCGAATTTCTGTTCGTCTTTTTGCAATCCTGTCAACCGAGCGGCAACGGCACCATTTGAAAGTAGGATTTTTCTGCGTCGTTGGTTACAGAAACCCTAGATTTCAATAATATTTGTAATTTCTCTGAATTGGTTCACTTAATCTGCAAATAAGCAGACTTGCACAGTGGCTCGTGTCGGATATCGTCCGCACTCGGGATTAGTTATAAGAAACAAGAATAATCAGAAAATGCTTGGAATAAATGGAAGGGTGGGTGAGAATGGTGGAGGTTCATTTAAAATATGTTTGAGATTATTGTTAAAATTATTAGAATGAAAAAAAACATAAGAGAAACGAGAATGAAAAACAAAATAAATGAAAACAACTTAAACTTGAATTTAAAACTTGTTCATTAAACTAAAAACAAATGTTTACAATGCTTGTTCAAATGCTTTACAACGGAAATAACATTAAACCAAATTAATCTAAAAAGCCATTAAAATATTATCCTAGAAAGTATGTAAAGGTAGAGAGGGAAAGAAGAGAGTGAAAGAAGGTAGGAAGGTTAGAGAGATGAATTAGAAAGAAGCTTACCATTGAAGAGGTAGATGGTGCAACTTCTATTGGATAAAACTCAATGGGATTGAGGATTGTAGCCTTTGATTGTGGCGAATGGAATGGGCAGCAAGGAGACGTTGCTGTTTGACGCTTTGCACTTCGAGGTGGAGGCGTTAATGGTGAGCTCGCCGGAGTTGCTCGCCGGAGAAGAAGGGTGAAGAAGAAGAGAAAAAAAGAAGAAAGAGAGGAAGAGAAGGGGGAGGGAACCAACCCAAGAAGGAGAGAGAATGAATCTCTTATAGACTTTTTTTTTTTTTTCTTTTTTGCTTGTTGTAAAAATGATAACCGTTGGATCTAGAGAGATCCAACGGTTGGGAATGGGTTAGTTAGATGAGAGAGAGAGTGACTAGGATAGAGAGATATGGGGAGAGAAGAATCGGTCAAGTGAGACCAATTCTCTCTTCTTGTTGCAAATGGGCATGGGCATGGGTCATGGTCATGGGCACGGGCATGGGTCATGGGTATGGGTCATGGGTATGGGCATGGGTCATGGGTCATGGGTCATGGGCTTAGGTCATGGCCTTAGGTCATGGGCCAAGATAGATAGATAAAGAGAGAAATAGGAGAGAGGTGAGAGAAAAATATAAAAATAAAAGCATTGGAGGGTCTTGAACCCTGTTCTTCTTTATTCTCTCTCTTAGTCCTTGTTCCGGCTCTACGATCCTCTAGCTTTGCCCGTATATGTCTTCTATCTTTTTATCCTAGCCTGTTGGCTCTTTAAGCTTTGATAGAAGTTTCTGTGGTTGATCGTGGGCCCGCCAGTCCTCGAGAATCGCCCGATAGGGTCTCCTACAAGTGAAAAAGCGCGTAATGAGATTCAACTAAAACACCTTGATACTAGACTATCCGAAATGCGTATATTTCATGCAAATAGTCGATTTTCGTCTAAAGAATGCGTTCTACGCAATGGAAGAAACTCTTATATGGAAAAGTTGACAAAAAGGCAAGTTTTACGGAGGAGAATGCGACATCACTATAAGGATAATGGCTTAAAATAAGCACTTTTGAGCGAATATCAATCCACTCAGTCTCCTTGAGTTTCAACCTGGTTGGGGGTACTTGATATACCCCCGTCATGTCTGGCTGAAGACGTAAAACTTAGCGCTTTCGGAAAGGCAATTCCGATATTCCTAGAGTACATGAGTCTCATGCATTTGTTATTAACTATTATATCACTAGAAATGTAGGTATATTCATTCTTCTGATCATCAGGTACTACACACTGTCGAGTTTCTGTCGACTTGGTAACATCTTCCCTGAACTTTGCATCATCACTATCGATTTTTCATCATTTTATGTCCCGGTTATGAGCACCGAGGACGGTGCTATATTTTGGTTGGGGGTGGGTATTTACCAAAACTCATGTCTTCATTTTGATAAAAAAAATAAAATAAAATAAAAAATAAAATAAAAAAATTCTTGTTTTTGGGGTGATTTCCGATGTTCTCCAAAAGTTTTCTAGAATTTCAAAAATGTGTCAAATACCCTGACTTTGATTACTTGAAAACCTCCGTTAAGTCAGTATTGAGGATGTCGATTTTTGTTTAAAGTTAACTTTGAGTCAAGTCAAGCGTGACTACAGCAGGTTTGAAAACTCAAAAAAACTCATATTCGGCACAATTGTACGCTATCAATATCAGAGTCATCCTAAGTTTAGAAATTCTGGAGATCCTGTGAGAATAATTGTGGAGACCTAACCTAGTGAGCTTTCGAGCCTTTAATCATTTCAGAGGGTTATACAACAATTCTGAGTCACAATATGACTCACTATTCTTCTTGCCCGCAATATTCGTCCAGAGATCTCATTACCCTTTTATTTGATCATGGAACTTAGAACGACATCAAAATTGGATTACTACAATAGAATCTTCTCTATATCCAGTCAAGACAGTATACATGATAGTGCAAACCCTAGAAAATGATTTAGGCCATTTTCTGAACCATTCAGCCTTTTTACTCACCTGAATTATACTTCACTAGAAACCCCTTGAGCCCTTCTATAAAAACCTTTTCTTTGTAAACCCATCAACCTAAAATCCAGTCCAGCTACGAAGCATGACTGGCTACCCTTATTTTGAAATGGACAAAAGAATAACTGATATGGGTGTACCATGAAAAGAAAAGTAAAGAAGAAGAATCAAAAGGAAAAGAAAGTGGTTCAAGCTGAAAACAAAATATGGAAAGAAAGTATGAAAAAGAGTTGAAAGCAATCTCAAAAATATCTAGAAAAAGAGAAAAATATGAAAAAAGGAAAAAAAAACCAGATAATGGTGCTACACCGCAAGAAAAACACAAGAAAATAGAGATATCCACTCAAGATCTTTGAAATCCTGTATCCCTTTATTTTTCTACAACGGACCTAAGCCTCATTACAACCCTAGAAAGTCCTACTTGATTCTAGGATAGCACGATCATAAAATGTGGAGATTGGAGAAGGAGAAGCTATAGAGTTTGATCTGATGTTCCCGAGTGAAGTGATATTCCAATCATGAGATCTTCTTCTGTTAAAAATGTCCTTCCTTCAAATAAAACATCTGTGAGATCTTTTGCCTCTTTATATTAAATACATCTCCTCACATATAAATTAAGAGAAAAGAAGAACACCCCTCTTGAGTGATTCCATTCTGAGTAGTTTACAAGTGAGAATTGAGGTCGAGGCATACAAACTTATAGGTGATCTGGAAACCTTTACTGTCGGATGATGAGAATGTTTTGCACACACACACGCAGAGTCTGACTATTCTGGGTCTTGATTATCAGTCTGTAGACTTGCCAAAACTTTCCAACTCTTTGCTAGCATGTAACTATTTTGCATCCATTCAATGATTTGGCGAATGGTGTTTTCCCTGAGCTAATATAAAAAAGTGTGCAGCATGCGCAGAGCCCTTTTAAGCTCATTTATTTCGCACTAATTGCCAAGGATTGGCAATATGCTGGTTGGGGATTGTGATATTCACTTAAAAGTGCATATTTTCCACTATTATCTTCTAAGCATTATCACACTCTCCTATGTTAAAATACTCTATTTATCTACTTTTCTACGTAAGAGTCTCTTTTGTTGCGTAGAACACACTTTTCTGGACGAAATGGTATATTTCTATGCATTAAACGCATTTCTAGAAGTCTAGATATGAAGACGTTATGATCAAGTCTCATTACGTGCTCTTCTCTTGTAGGAAACTCGATCTGACTATTCTCGAGACTTGTGGGCCCACGATCAACCACAGAAGCCTAATATCAAAGCTTAAAGAGCCAACATGCTATGACTAGAAGATACAGGCCAAGTACGGGTCAAGTCAGAAGATCACAGAGCCGGTCCAAAGAACCAAGAGAGATGGAGAGCTGATGACCAAGAGACGGACCAAAGCAATCGAAGCCACATGAAATGAGAAGAAAATGATAATCTGCTCTGCTGGCGAAGCCCGATAAGAGAACATATTGAAAACTAGGGTTCTAGACCCTCCGCCAGCAGTTATCTCTATAGTCTGTAGAGTTTTCTCTCTCATCTCTCCTATTTCTCTCTCGTCTCTCTTCATCTCCATATACATCACCACCTGATCCTCAGATCTACTGACCTAACCTCAGAACTCCTGCTCGTTGGCTCTATCTCATCTCCCTTAGCTTTCTAACCGTTGGATCTTCAATTGGACCGTTGGATCTTCCACCGGACCGTTGGATCTCTTTAGATCCGTCGATCTACCAATCTGGGTCCCAATCAAGTCACCATCCATCCGATCGTCATCGAATTGTCTATCACATCATCTTGTGAGACGATGGACATCATCAATCCATGTGGGCCAGTAGCGGGCCCATCATCATCGACCCATGGCCCGACCATTTAGTGGACCTCGTGATTTTCAAATGCTTTAAATTAATTATTTTTAAATAAAAAAATGGAAGGTCCACTAAATGGGGAAATTCCCTAAAAAAAACTAAGGTTTTCCTTAAAAAAAAAATATATATATATATATATATATATGTTCAGGATCGGGGGACAACAATTTCATACAACATTTTCTACAACAATTTTGGTGTACCCACATGGAAGATGAATCGATGGTTGATTTTTGGTGAGGGTGATCTCCTCACCATATAGATCACCCCTATAAAAAATTAGCCCATTCTGAAATTTCTAACCCCATCAAATGTGGTTTTCAAGTTAACGATAAAAATAAACGGTCCATAATTCTTCAACTTGCAAACCAGTCTACAAATATCGGAATGATTTGAATTTTTGTGATGATGATCTCCTCACGATAGAGACCATCCTCACCAAAAATCATCCCATTCTAATACTTCTAATTTATAAATTGGCCAGAGCCAATTTTTATTGTAAAAAATGTTGTATGAAATTGTTGTCCCCCGATCCTGATATATATATTTTTTCTTTAAAAAATTCCCATTTTTCATTAAAGGAAAGTGGGAGCTTTTTATAGAGGAAGAGAAGGGTTCGTAGGAACCCTAATCTCTCTCTTGTCTTCACCTCTCCTTCCCCCGAAACTCCCCCTAAGTTTTCCCCTTCTTCTCCTCCTTCTTTCTTCTCTCTTCTTCTCGTTCTTTATCATCTTCTTCCTCATCTTCTCTGGCGGACTGAACCAGTCCGTCAAGAAGCCTTCGCACTTAATTAATTAATTAAAAAACACAAAAAAATCTTAGGGTTAGATTTCAATTCTGCTATTTCTAGTTAGATCACCTTGGTTATTTGATTCATATTGGAAGGTTTCCAACTCTGGGTAATTCAAAAGTAGATATTTCTGAACCCTAATTTGGAATAGCTAAAGTTGAATTTCGAACCCTAATTGGAACTAATTCACAATACCTACAGAAAGTAGGGTTTTCTGCGTCGTTGGTTACGAAAATCTCAACTTCAACACATTTGTAAATTATCCGATTATCCTGCAAGATTTAAATAATTCTTTGCACAGTGGGAAGTGTCGGATGTCGATCCACACTCGAGATTAGTCAGATTAGCACAATAATGAACATGAAATGACAGATTTTTTTTGCTGGAGATTGTGGAAAATATGGAGAGGTTAGAGTGGTGATTACATTGAGTTTAAAACATGATTCTTTTTAGAGAGGAGATCATAATGATATTATAAAAGAATGAACCACATAGCAACACTAAAGGAAAGAAATATCACTTAAAGAGACTAAGCCAACTTCAATTAAAACTATTTCTTATTGATTCAAAGTAAAACATTTACATCAAAACAGTCAATGATCAAAATGAAAAAAATAACTTATTCTAGAAAGGATTAGACCTAGAGATTAATTAGAGAGAAAGTAGAGAGATGTTTAGAGAAAAAAAAAGAGAAAAGAAGAAGCATTGAGATAGAAGGATCGAGTTTAGAGAAAAGTGGAGATCTAACCCTTATACCGTGCAGGAATATGCTGCCCATGAATTGTTCAAGATGCATACGGTAGCAGGTTGTCGAGTTGATGGAGGGAGATGAGATGGTGGGTATGGTCACAGCCAGCATGTTTGGGGAGCATGGAAAGGATCTAAAAGTGGTGATATCGGGTGGAAAAACTAACGGTAATGGCCTTCTCTTTTGCAGTCCGTGGAGATGGTGGCTGGTTGCTTGTGTGGGACAAGGTGCTGGCTAGCAACTTGCCGAGATTGAGAGGGACTTACCAGTTGGTGGTGCAACATTGGAGGGACCCTGCAGTGAGTTTCACAGAGCTACACTTCAGGGAGTTGCAGATCGGTCATAGATGGTGCAGGCGGTGGCTGTAGGTGAAGGAGAGGATGGCGATTTGCAGATATGGGCGGTCCGGCTGGTGTTGCAAATGCCCTTGAGAAGAGCCCCCACTTGCAACCTGCAGAAGGAGCAGAACATGGCAGGAGAGAACGTGGTCTAATTGTCGGAGTTGCAAGCTGCAACTCTGGTGAAGAGGACGGCTTCCTCCTCCTTCCTCTTTTCTCTTCTCTTCTTATTTACTTTTCTTCTGTTCTATTTTGTTTTTCTCTCATTTTTCTTTTTCTTTGAACGATGATGAAGAAAATAGCTTCAAGAGAGAAGAGATTGAGGGAGAGATGATGGACGGCTAGGATTCTTGAATGTTGGAACGTGGTTGAGGCTGGGCGGTAGTGGCTGGAATCATGGAGAATGGATAGTGAGGAGAGTGAAAACGTCAATGGGTTTTGGGGTTTTTTTCCATGGAGAAGATGTGGAGAGAAGGATAAAAGGAGAGGGGGGCGGCTTAGGGTGAAAAAAAATGTGGAATGAGGGAGTGAGACGTGGGGAGAAGAAGAGAGAGAGGGAATCCCCCTCTTTCTTTTCTTTATATCTTCATTCTTTAGGGTTTGGTCCCTATCTTCCCCTCTTTTCCCATTTTGAGACCATTTTGCCCTCCCCCTTTGATTTCCACGGTTTCACCTCTATTAGAAACCTAATTATCATTCCAAATTTCAGCAACTTTCTACTTTTTGTCACCAACACATCTGGGTCCCACCTCTTTAGCCGCTATTGATCAAGCATCTCTTCTTCTTATCTCCTTCGAACTACATACATGGGTCCCACCTCATCCTTATGACTTCCCTTGTAGGTCCATTTTAGCGTAGCTTGATGATCAAGTCATCACGTAGGTCCATTGCCCAATACTCGTGTCATATAGTGGCCCGATATGCATGTTGGCCCATTTTTGCAAATCACACCCGTCCATTAACTCAAGATCATCCCTCATTTTTTGTAATCGGCCTGTTGATTTCTTGATCAAATGGTCCACTTCCTTGATAGCATCTTGTTCTTCATTTGTACCAACACCCAGTCATGTGGAAATCATTGTGGGCCCTTAGAAATCATGACCCATCACCTTGAATCACTATATATCATCGATCTTTGCCTTAACTTCTTCATGCTCTGGCTAATTATTGACTTGGTCAACATTTGACACATGGTCCACTAACTCGATTGATGCTTCCCAGATCTTGGGAAATTTCCTGATTGGATCCCTGGAACTTATGAGCAACATCAATTCGGCTATCTATACCTTGACCCCTTTCTGGCATCTTTATCTTTGTTAACAGGTCAATGGGCCTTAGTCTAGCTCTGCAGTCTTCTGGCTTGCCCATATCCTCTTGTTCCCTACTGGTTCTTTTAGGTTTAGATATTATGCTTCTGTGGTTGATCGTGGCCTTGCCAATCACGAGAATAGTTCACTCGGGTTCCTGCAATGATAAAAAGCACGTAATGAGATTTCTACAAAAAAGGCTTTGCATGTGGGTCAAAGAAATACGTATGAATGCATGCGAATATAACATTTTGACTAAAAAAGTGTGTTCTATGCAATGAGAGAAACTCTTACGTAGAAAAGTTGATAAAAATGATAGTTTTACGTAGGAGAGTGTGATAATACTAGAAGAATAATTGCTTAAAATAAGCATTTTTGAGCGAATATATATCACAACCCCCAACCAGCATATTGCCAATCCTTTGCAATGAGTGCGGGATAAATGAGCGTAAAAGGGCTAGGCACATGCTGCACACTTTTTCTCATTAGCTTAGAGAAAACTCAGTTTTGTCACATATGAAGGATGCATGAAAATAGTTACAAGCTAGCAAATAGTCGAAAGATTGTAGCAAGACTACGGACTGATAACCAAGACCCAGAATAGTCAGACTCAGCTTGTGTATGTGTGCTCAACATTATCATCATCCTGTAGTAAAGATTTTCAGATTTTCCTCTAAGAGTTTATGCCTCAACTTCAAAACTCACTTGTGTGTCACTCGGAAATAAATCACTACGAAATGGTTTTACTGCTTTTCTCTCAAGTGATATGTGAGGAGATAGGCTGATAAGGACAGACAAATATCTCACATACATTATTTTGAAGGAAGGACTATAGAAATTCAGAAGATCTCATGATCAGAATGTCATATCGCTTGGTAACGTCAGATCAAACTCTATAGGTTCTCTTTTCTCCATTCTCCACATTCCATGATTATGCTAACCTAGAATCAAATAGGGCTTTACTAGGTTGTATTGAGGCTTGGGGTAGGTTTAGAAAAATAAGAATACACAAGGATTCAAAATTCTGAGAGAATATCTCAACTTTTTCTTTGTAACTTGCCTGAGGGTATAACATCAGTTTTCTTTCCTTTTTCTCTTCCTCTTTCCTATTTTTCTCTTTTTCTGATTTTTTTGAGATAGCTCAATACATTTTTCTACTTTCTTTTCAGCTTTCCTATTTCAGCTGCATTTTCTTTTTAGCTTGAGCTCCACTTGTTTTCCTTCTTTTCTTCTAATTTTCCTTTCAAGGTGTACCCATACCAGTCACTGTTTTATATCCTCCATAGAAGTAGGGTAATGTATTTTTTTGTTTTGGGCTCGGTTCATGGTGACTGGGCTGCCAAGGAAAGGTTTCAATAATAGGCTCGAAGAGGTTTCTAATGGTGAAGATTTTTTGGTAAGCCAAAAAGATCTGATAGGTTTATAAATATGGCCTACATCAATTTTCAAGGTTTGCACTTTCATCTATGATGTCTCGAATGGATATAGAGAAGGTTCTTTCATAATAATCTTATTTTTGATGTCGTTCCAAGTTCTATGACCAAGACAAAAATTAATGAGATCTGGCAATGGAATAAGTGGGGAATTGAAGAACTAGTGAGTCATCTTGTGACTCAGAATGATTATATAACCCTCAGAAATGATGAAATGCTCAAAAGCTCATTGGATTAAGTCTCCACAAATATTCTTCTAGGATCTCTAGAGAATCTAAACTTAAGATGACTCTAATATTGATCATGTATAGTTTGTGCCGAATTTGAGTTTTTCTAAGTGTCTGAAATCAATGTAGTCTGCTTGACTCAAAGCTAACATGTAGTACTTTAAAAGATGACACCTTTTACAAAAAAGACTTAATGGAAGTTTCAGCTAATCATCGATTAGGGCATTTTCAAAAAATGTTCTAGAAAATCATCGAAAATCACCAAAAAAACCATATTTTTTTTTTAATAAATGAAAACATGAGTTTTGGTAAAAACCCACCCCAACCAAAATATAGCACCGTCCTCGGTGCTCATGACCGGGACATAAAAGGATGAAAAATCAAAAATTAGGATGCAACGGTTCAGGGAGGATGTTAACAAGTCGGCAGAAACTTGACAATGTGTAGTACCTGATGATCGGAAGAATGAATGTACATGTTTTTCCAGAGATATAACAGTAATAACAAATGCATGAGACTCATGTACTCTAGGAATACCAGAATTGTCTTTCCGAAAGCGCTAAGTTTTACGTCTTCAGCCAGACATGACGGGGGTATATCAAGTACCCCCAACCAGGTTAAAACTCATGGAGACTGAGTGAATCTACAGTCTTCCTGATACCTAAGGTGGAACGGAGACAGTTATCCTATCCCTTGTCTAGGTATACCTATGTAGAACAGGTCTTTCTCAGTGTAGACTGAGAGAAGGACAGTAGGCTCTCTGAGTAAACCCGCAAAAGTGTGTAGGCTAGCGGGGAGGGATCAAAGCTGCTCAGTAAAGGCTGAGAGGAGAGCAGTAGAGGGATCTCTGACCATTGTTAGCAGAGCCGCAAACCCGTTGAGTTTGACGGGAAGGTATCTGAATGGAGCAGACTCTGGCAGATCAATGAATCTAGAATTGTCTGACTCTGAGATGAAGTCAAACTCAAAGTGTTCTTGACACTTGGACATGTTTTTCTCGGGAGAGTCCTGAGGTAGACTCTCTATGGCACATGGGTCATCGACAAGATCGACGTAGGGTGGCGGGTGAAAACTGTTGACCTCATCCTCGGTGGGGAATGGTAGGTCCAGGACAACTGGTGGCCCATTTTCTAGATATGGCTCAACGGTGGGAATGTCTGCATCCAGTGTAGAGGTAGAATCATCATAGATAGAGATGGACATGGGTATCTCTGTGCTCGGTTTAGAAATGGCTACCTGTAAAGGCACCATAGATGGAGACTGTCACGCCCCGAATCCGGATACCCAGATACGACCCAAAAATCCGTGGATCGACCCGTACCCGAACCCAGAGGTGATCCATGAATTTCCCCTAGTGGTCCAATTAGGTCAATTAGACTACTAAGGTTCATTCGAAAACCCACTAAGTAAAAAAAAGAGTCTAGATGTAAGAAATAAATAATTCAAATAATTCAATCAATCAACTAAATGTGGAGAGATGGAAGTGAGAACATGCTCTCAATCAAAGACTTACATGCCCGTGAAAATAAATAAATAATGTTATAAAATAATCAAATACAACTTTCTAAAGTGTGGGATCGACTCCCAAATCCTCGCCGATCTCCTCGAATGCACCGGAGTCTTTCGTCTCAAAATCATCTCACGTACTCGGCTCCTCAAAATCTAAAAATGGTATCGGTGTAGCACTGTGAGCCGAGGCCCAGTAATACAACAATGTGCATGGTATGATATCATACTATACAAGTTTTTTTAATCAAGGTATACATCTCAATCGTATAATAAGGCTGGCATGAATATGAGGATGAATACAGATGAGTAAGGGATGCCAATGCAACTAGTACCCATAACCACATAGGGTCTCCATCTCCTTCCCGCACTGGGAGCGGTCTCATCGACCCATCTGCAGGATATAATAACGTCTGGGGCCTTTCACCCTAGGGTACCGAACCCTGATTAATTGATAAAACGAATATAAACGTATATAATATACTTCAACCCCATTCCTTTATGCACCCTTTATATGAAATGACGTGATTATCATGGTATGACAACAAGATGTACTAGGGTTACATGACATAAGCACACATGTATTTAACATTTAAATAAAAATATAAAATAAACACATGATCATCAGGAGTAATAAAATGGGTATGAACTAGGGTTAACCATGAATAACATGTAACAATCATCGAAGGTCACGATCAACACGGATGAATAATATAAGTGAAAATCACAAGACAATCCAACACACCATGGCCGAACCCTATGAGGGATCCATGACACAAGGTCGAACCCTAAAGAGGGATCCAACACACTTGGCCGAACCCTATGAGGGATCCAAGACACATAGGTGGGATCCCCATGCGTACAAGTATAGGTCGAACCATCTAGGTATAATAGTCAATAAGACATGACCAAATATCACAATCAACATCGATGAATAATATAAGTAAAAATTATAAGAGAATCTAACACGCCATGGCCGAACTCTATGAGGGATCCATGACACAAGGTCGAACCCTAAAGAAGGATCCAAGACACTTGGCCGAACCCTATAAGAGATCCAAGACACATGGGTGGGATCCCCATGCATATAGGTATAGGTCAAACCATCTAGGGTTTAGTCAAACAACAAGGTTAAAACCTTAATAGTTAATAATCATGACCGAACCACGAATAATTAATAGATTTTTTTTACAAAAAATGTACTGCATTATAAAAATCATAACTAAATAAATATGAATTAGAAAAATATAAACTCAATAGATTTAAAAACTAGATTCACAGAGGTTTTGAGAAAAAATAAATAGAAAAATATTCAGATTCAAAATATAGGTCAAAACTCTTAATTAATTGGGCCGGACAGAATTGGGGATATAGAAAAGTCCCGCACATTTGAAAAATCATAACTTAATCAATACAAATCAGAAAAATACAAACTCAAATGTTATAGAAACTAGATTTAAGGAGGTATTTAGAAAAAAAATAGAAAAATATTTAAATTCAAAATATGGGTCGAAACCCTTAATGAAGTAGGTCGGACAGAATCTGGGATTCTGGGTTTTACAGAAAAGTCTAGCACATTTAAAAAATTATAACTTAATCAATACAAATCAAAAAAATACAAACTCAAAGGTTCTAGAAACTAAATTATATGGGTATTTATGAAAAATAATTAGAAAAATATTTAGATTAAAAAAATAAATCGAAATCTCAAGTGAACTGGACCGTGTAAAATCTGGAATTCTGAGTTTTATAGAAAAGTCCAGCACGTTTAAAAAATCATAACTTAATCAATATAAATCAGAAAAATATAAACTTAAAGGTTCTAGAAACTAGATTGATAGAGGTATCTATGAAAAATAATTAGAAAAATATTTAAGTTAAAAATATAGATCGAAATCCCAAGTGAATCGGACTGTGTAAAATCTGAAATTCTGGGTTTTTTGGTAAAGTCATACAACTTAGAAAAATTATAACTTAATCAATAAAAATCAGAAAAATACAAATTAAACGATTTTAGAAAATAGATTAAAAGAGGTATTTAGAAAAAATAATTATAAAAATATTTAACTTATAAAAATATAACGAAAATGATAAAGAACATAGTCATCCGTTATAGGTACAAAATAGATCATGGCCAAACCCATCATGGTGGCCCAAAATAAAGCTCAACCCAATAAGAATAAAGTAAATATAATTGAAATTAATTTATAATGAGTATCGACTATTATCTAATTAAAGAAAAATAAAATCTTGAAGAAAAACAAGTATAGGATGGATCAAGCGCACTTACCTCAAGGTTTCTTGAACTTTAATGAAAATCAAAAGTTTCTTCAAATTTGAAAGTCGTCGGATCGTCCTCTCCTCGGAGTATGTTCTTCAAATCGGAGTCCCCGTCAATTCTCCCTTCTTGCTCGAGTGTGATCGGTGCCCGGATGAAGGTTTAATGGAGCTTTCTCTATTCTTCAATGGAGTTGGGTTTGTGAAAGCTTTTAAAGCTTTAGGGTTTTCATAAATAGGTTTAGGGAAGGATTAGGGTTTCTATTTTAGTGAAATTCGTAACTATCAAATGGATAATTTTTTCAACCCTCAAAAACTTATATTTTACACTACTAATGGGTTAGAAATTGGCCCAAGGCCCATATATAACAACTAGGCTCAATTAAGATTATTATTAAGCCCAAAAGGTTTCTAGATTGGCCATACGGGCCCACCCAACAATCATAACACAAATAATTATAAATTAATTCAATCAAACTATATTATATAATTTAAAAGTTCATACAATAAGGTATTGACACATGGCACACACATAAATCACATAAAATAGTCTAAATATACAAAAATCACAAAAAAGTTCAAAGCCCCGGAAAAGTATCAAGATGACATCGGAATGACCCAAAAAGTGATTCGCGGGTCCTACACTCCTATTAAATAAATAGAATATAATTAAATATTATTTAAAAAATATAAGAATGGTAGGAAAGTTTAAAAATTACGAAAATACTATTTTTGTCGAAATCTCCCGCCAGGGTTTTCATGTCTCAAGAAAGGTTTCAAATTTCACAGGTAAGTTGGTAAGGATAAAATAGAAATATTTTTGGTGTCTTGGGCCCATAAAATAATTTTTTTATAAAAGTTCTGGATTGTTAGCTGGGGAAAGAAAAAGTCCCCTGCAAGTTATGGTGCATTATTTTTAGCAAGAATTTAGCCCTAAAGAGCGAGTTTCAAAAATAGCAAGTTTTTCAAAGTTGTCAGAATAAAACCAAATTAAACATACATACTCAACATGATATTAAACAATAAAAACAATAATAAGAGTCTGAAAAAGTTTCAGGTTTTCATTTATTAGGTGAATTTACCGTAATATCCTAGAACGAAAGTTCAGGGTATTACAGAGACTCTGGCTCATCACTCATGTTGCACACTCCAATGGAGGTCACGGAAGGTAGATCTAGGACAGTTAGGATCCTACGATCGAGACAAAGTTTAGTGTCATGAAGATCTACTTCAGGGTCCAGGTTAAAAACAGCAAAAGTACAGTGAAGAATAGGCTTCTCTGGGAGAGGTTCAAGATTTGGTGCTTTTGAGGGCATCAAAAATGAAGACACTGGCTCCTCAATAGTTTTAAGGAATATTTTCATATTCAATTTGGCAAAGATTCCGTTTGACATAAAAACATTCTTGCAACCGCTCCTACGAGCACTAGTGTAGTGTGAAGATGTCGTGGTACTCATACTTCGCCAACTACGTGAAGACTAAAAGACAGAGACATCAAGAATCAGACGATTGACGATAGGAGTCATCTGAGTAACTGCCGTTTTATCAGTTAAACGATCATGTACGTTCGATTAGGAAGGTAAGTGACTTAGTGGCCATAAGAGTTAGTTAAAATGAACAAAAATACAATGGTCAAACTTAGTCATTGGACAGACCCGAGTCTAAGTCAATTAAATTGACTAATGGGATAGTCCAATCGATTGGACACTAATTTCCAATCGATTTGACACAGCCCAATCGATTGGAGACTCTGTGTAATCGACTGGAAACTACGAGGCAGAAACTTATTTCAGCCCGATCGATTGGAGACTCTGTGGAATTGATTGGAGTCTTCGGGATAGAAACTTTTCTAAGTAAAATCGATTTGAGAACCTTGTGTAATCGATTGGTGCCTTCGGAACAGAAATCTTATTGAGCCCAATCGATTGGACCTAGTGTACAATCGATTGAACCATGCACAGAATTGGTCTTTCTCAGATCCGAAATTCTTCGTTCCATCATCCCACATTCTACATGACTCAGGGTCTTGGAATTCTATAAATAGAACCCTTCTATGCCTTCTCTAAACACACAGAGACACAGAGTGACTCAATCTTCAAGAGAGAGAAGAAAATGTTATATTTATTAGAGTGTCCATTCGAAGAGCAAGAAGCTAATTTTCCATTCACATCTTGTGAGCTTGTTCTTTTTTTTATCAAAGCAAAGAGCTTGATCCTTTCCTTAGCTTAGGTCTTCCACTTCTATATTCGACCTAGTAGCCTAAGTGTACCAGTGTGACTCAACACCATTTGAGCAACTTAGGGTTCAGGGTGTACTGAATCCTTCACCTTCTGCAAAGGCGGGAGTGTTGAGAATTAAGATCGGAGGAGCCGATCGACGGTAGGTTTGGGGTGTACCAAACTGAACAAGCGGACAAGGCTTCTTGACTGGAAGGGTGCGCGTGGATTCGTAGCGTTGATTCAGAGGACGTAGATGCATCGGTAGTAGGCCTTGGCTAAGGTTGGAAGCTGTATTTGCAACGGTGCTGCGTAGGTAACCTTTGTTTCATTTAACTTTTCAGTTAGTGATACTTTCCGTCTGGACGTAGTCCCGTGGTTTTTCCTTGGCTAAGGTTTCCACGTAAAAATCTCTTGTCTAGTGTGATTATTTGTTTGTATTCTACAATATATTCTGATTAGATCAAACGACGAAAAGAAAATATACCACGGAGGTATATTTAATTTGAGTCGGTTGCGATAATCTTTTATCAAACAACTAAGGCATGCGATTTTATTCCTTTACCATCGTCTAGTAAAACTGTGTAGGTATAATTAATTTTAAATACCTAATCAACCCCCCTTCTAGGTATATTGAGTTAAAGAGAACGGACCGGTGAAATTTCAATTGGTATCAGAGCGGGTATTTCTAGTTAAGGTTTAATCACCTGAATTTAGATTCCTAAGAAACTAGTCCATTTTCATTAATTTGTCAAAATACAAAGAGAAGGTGGAAATACATCCGGACCTCCAATGTTTGATGGGGAAGACTATGCCTATTGGAAAGCTAAGATGAGGGCTTTTCTAAATTCCATTGATGAAAAAGTCTGGATGTCTGTAGTGGATGGTTGGTCACCACCCACAATGAAAATAGGAAATAAAATCATTCTTAAACCTAAAAATGACTAGACTAAAGAGGACATAGATTGTTGTTGTCTTAATAGCGAAGGGTTAAATGCTATTTTTAATGTTGTTGATAAGAATGAGGTTAGAAGAATCTATACTTGTTCCCTAGCTAAAGAAGCATGAGACATACTTCGAGTCACACACGAAGGAACGTCAGCCATTAAGATCTCCAAACTTCAAATGCTGACTTCTAAGTTCGAATCCATGAGAATGGAGGAGAATGATACTTTCACTAAGTTCTATGCCCAACTTAGTAATATTGTGAACTCTGCTCACAACTTGGGTGAGGTCATTCCTGAATCCAAAGTTGTTCAAAAATTTTTGAGATTCTTACCTGATAGATTTCAGGCTAAGGTCACTACGATTGAGAAGAGCAAAGATGTTGACTCTCTCAAAGTTGATGAGCAGGTTGGGTCTCTACAAACTTATGAGATGAATTTGAGACAGCCCAAGAAATCAAAAGGTATTGCCCTTAAAGTTTCTGAAGCTCAAGATTCTGAGTCGGATGTTGACTCTGAAGTAGAAATGGCATTATTCGTGAAAAAATTCAAAAAGTTCTTTCGTTCTAAAAATGATAGGTTTAAGAATAATAAACAGTTTGATAAAACTGTAGAACATACCAAACCTCATAAGAAAGGTAGCAGTAGTGATAGGAACCCTAGGGAAAGCCGCTCAAGCGAACCCCAATGTTTCAAATGTAAGGGTTTTGGTTATTTTGCTAATGTGTGCCCAAACAAAGAAGAATACAAGGGCAAGGCAAAAGCATTCAATGCCACATGGGATGAAGAATTAGATGATCATTCTGATAATTCAGATAGCAATGAAAGACTGATAAGTATATAGCTTTCATTGCTCGTTTTAATAGTCCATATGGATTTCATGGAAAGTCCAAGAACAATGATGATGAGAGTTCGGAAGACTCTTACAAAGGGGACTCGGATGACTTGACAGTTGGTGTGAAAGAACTGTACGAGGAATCGATAAAATTCATCAAGGCTAACAAAGTTTTATCTGACAGGGTTAAATGTCTTGACTCTGAAAATGCGGCCTTAGTAATTGACACTAAAAAATTAAAAGTGTTCATTACTAATTTAGAACAAGAGAATGAGTCTCTGCTGAAAAGGAACAAGTCACTAGAATGTGAATTCCAAACTTGCATGACGTGTAAGGAATCCCTGGAGAATGAGCTTCTCAAATCAAAAAAGGGATGTGTCAGGATTCTCATCCAACTCTGTAAAGCTTGATGAGATTCTTCATGTGGGAAAAGTCTATGGAGACAAACAGGGTTTGGGTTACAAAAACGATCAAGAAAAAAGGTCTTCATCCAAGATGATTTTTGTTAAAGCCCAAGCTATTCCCACTCAGATCAATGACTCTATCAAAATTTTCAAAAGCAATTGTCAGTGCAAGTACTGCAAAAATATGGGTCATGTGATTAGAGACTGTTACAAGTTGAGAAGAGGACATCAAAATCCTCTAGAAAAAATAGTAAATACTACTCAGATTGTGAAAAGTCAGAGATTTCCTATGAAGACACATTATGAGATAAATTATTTGGATGTGCTATCTAGGAAGATGAAAGACATACTGGAAAGGTCTAGAGAATTAATCAAGGAGATTGAGTCCCTTGAGAAATTCAAACAACCTTAGAGTTATGTAACTCAAAAGAGGAAAGATCCTAAGAGAATTGATTTATCCACAAAAATCACATCTGTGTGGGTTAAGAAAGATTTTCTAAAGGAAAATTGTTTGATAACGTCCTATTATTGAGCAATGTGCTCTCTTAATTTTTGAGGGATTTTTTTTTTGATTTTGTTTCATTTTGAAGAATAAAAATTAAAAATATTTCAGAAAATCAAAAGATCTTTTGTTCAGAAGAATGTTAAAATTATTAGTTGATTATACGATTTTGATGAGCAGTAATTTCTGAGAACATTCAAAGAAAAAGAATTTAACTGTTAGTAAAATTTTTACTAGTGTGCATTAGAAGATTATTGAAACAGTATATCTCACATTCACATGCACACTGATTATTTCTGTGAGAATGGATTTGATAGAGGTGAGAAATCTTGTATTATTAGAATTAGGAATAAACCTCTACTAATTATAACTTCAAATTAGTAGTGTTCCTGCCTTCAGTTGATTTTGAAATTGCACTATAGTCGACTGTTGGCTTCCCAATGAGAGTTATTATTCTAAGGAAATAGCTACCTCCACAAAAGTTAGAGTGAATGCCATCTGTATGACCCCATTTGTAATTAAAATCTGATTCTCATTGCTACAGAAAAGGGCTACCTACATGGAGAGTGAAAGCTACCTATATTCAAAGTGAATAAAAAGAGAGTAAAAGACAGCCAATTTGCTAGAAAAATTCTTATCTATCAGCAAATACCCGTATACATGAGTATGTGAGATCCCTTAATAACTCTAATAAGGATTTTATGATCGGATACAAGATACTTCCAGATTCTGATACTTATGAGAAATTATTACTGAAATCTTATTCGATACCACAGATACACTCAGATCACTTACACTTGATGATATTTCTGTTGATATTTGAATCTATGATTACTAGTGATTTGTGACTTACGCTAATGTCTAAAATAATTAATATTTCTGATAAAGCAAAAGATTAAACTAAGTGTTAGTTAATTCTCTTCAATAAAAATCAGTGTTTAGTGCTTATCAAGATTGACTTCAAGAATTGGATTCTAACATTTTTTTGACGTTTTATCTTTTCTAGAGAAGTTTAAAAAATGATTTTTGACTTGAAAAGATTTAGTTGGGGGTCTTGGAAAATAAGCCTATTGGTTTTTTAAATTTTTAAAACTTTTTTCTTCCCAGACCAGTCCAATCGATTGGACTTTACAGACCAATCGATTGGACATCTCCAATCGATTGGAGAGTACAGTCCAATCGATTGGCCACTTAGCCCAATTGATTGGACAGTGCGATGTTCGGTTTTATAAAACCAAAAATAGGTCATTTTCAACCCCAATCGATCCAATCGCCTCCCAGATTTCTCCCAATCGATCGCAGGTGCCCGATCTACTGTTCCCATAAGGTTTTGTGGAATGATTTTCTCGATTTCTTAGTTTTCTACTTTAACCTCTTCATTGGGATTTTGGAGAGTTTGTGAGCAAAAATGGAGGTATTTTGGTCTTTTCTTCCATTTTTGGTGCTCATGGCGACTAATCCTCGTCGTAGAAGAGCTATTGTGGTCTCTGAAGAGGAAAGTGCCGATGAAGAACCCTTGGTTCAACGGACTCAATCTCGCGCCAAACGAAGTGGTCAACTCAATGGGTCGCGGCACTCAGAGCGGGGTGAATCATCCAGAGGACCTAAGAGAGCTCGAAGTCGTGCCCGTCATACCGATATTCCTTCGGTGAGTGCTCCCATTTCCCTGTTCATTTTCGATTCCGCTAGAGATCGTTTTGAGTATTTCTCTGGTCGCAAATTCATTACTGAGCGAGTAGTTGAATTTAGCACTATTTTGGGTACTATGGTTCATTCGTTGTTCGTATCTCGCGAGTAGGTTCCTATCACTCGCTTGACCATTCTATTTTACCCTGTCTTGGTTAAACTCTTTTATGCCAACATGCACTCCATTCAGTGATGACCCGGGAGAGCTATCCTTTCAGACTTATGTCTCTGGGGCTTATCTAACTATTAAACCTGATCTAATTTCTACCTTGTTGGACATACCTCGTCCTTCTACCTTATATGAGTTCATTCCTAAGACTCGTGAGATGATGACTTCTAGAGTTACCTTGACCGAGACTCTCACAGGGCAGATATTTGATTGGAGTACTTTTATTCCTCTTACATCTCTTCTCCTTGAGTATCGTTTGTTGCACCTAATATTCACTTAAAAGTGTGTATTTTTCACTGTTATCTTCTAAGCGTTTTCACACTCTCCTACGTTAAAATGCTCTATTTATCAACTTTTCTACGTAAGAGTCTCTTTTGTTGCATAGAACACACTTTTCTGGACGAAATGGTATATTTGCATGCATTAAATACATTTTCGAAAGTCTAAACATTGAGTCGTTCTAATAAAGTCTCATTACGCGCTTCTTCTGTCGCAGGAAACCCCGATGGGACAATTCTCGAGACTTGCAAGCCCACATCGATCAGGAAAGCCCATTATCAAAGCTTAAAGAGCCCACACGCTATGACTAGAAGATATGGGCTGAATATGAGGACCAAAAAGTCGACCCAAAGAACGAAGAGAGCAGGAGAGCCAATGACCAAGAGACGGACCAAAGCGTTTAAAGCCACAAGAGTCAGCAAAGATTGATAGTCTACTCTACTGGAGAAGCGTGAGGATGGTCACTGTGAAGACCAGGGTTCCAGACCCTCTGCCAATACTTTTATCTCCATTTTCTGATATTTTCTCTCTCATCTCTCCTTATTCTCTCTCTTCATCTCTCGGTCCTCGAATCTACTGACCTAACCCCAGAATTCCTGTCCATTGGTTCTGTCTCATCTCCCTTAGCTTTCTGACCGTTGGATCTTCAATCGGACCGTTGGATCTCTCTAGATCTGTCGATCTACCAATCTGGGTCCCAATCAAGTCACCATCCATCCGATCGTCATCAGACTGTCTGTCACATCATCTTGTGAGATGATGGACATCATCAATCCATGTGGGCCAGTAGCCGGGCCCATCATCATCGACCCGCTGTCCGACCAGTTAGTGGACCCCGTGAATTTCAAAATAATTTTAATTAATTTTAAAAAATGGGGGGTCCACTAAATGGGGACATTCCCCAAAGAAAAGTAGTGTTTTACTTAAAAAAAAAAAAAAAAATATATATATATATATATATATATATATATATATATATATTTATTTCAAAAATTCCCTAATTTCCATTAATAGAAACTAGGGAGCTTTAAAAGGGGAAGGAGAAGGGTTCTTTGGAACCCTAATCCCCCTCCCATCTCTTCCTCTCTTTCCCAAAACAAATTCCACCACATTTTCGCCTCTTCTTCTCCTTCTTTCTCCTCTTCTTCTCCTCTTCTTCTTCCGCTTCTTCTTCATCTTCTTCACCACGTCATTGCCGGAGTTGCAGGCTGCAACTCCGGCCGATCAAGACTCCACCACCAGCAAGAACCAACTGTGCATCCGTTCTCCATCTCGCCACTTCTGGGCCACCGTCTCTTGCAGTCTCTTAAAAATCCCAGGCACTGCCCCAGCCACCGGTCATCCTATTCATCAACCCAAGCCGGAGTTGCAAGTTGCAACTCCGGTGAACTGTTGCAGCGGCAACCCAACCGTTCTTCACTGGTTTTCATTCACAGCTTCGCCCCACACCAGCTGCTGGCTCTACCAGAACCGTTGGTCCACAACAGGCAGATCTCCATCATCGCCTACAACTCATACACCGGCAACCTTCATCAAAACGACCTGCAACTATCCAAGTTGCAGGTCTGCAACGTGAAGTTGTTGCCTCTTCTCCACTGCCGCCCCCATCACACCAAAACCATCTCTCTCCTCCCCACATCTCTCTCACTTCACGACCTCAACCATTTCCTCCCATTCTCTTACCGCCCCTTCTACAATCAAAAAAAAAAAAAAAAAAAAAAGAACCAACAAAATCCCAGATGTTTTTCTCTAACAACCGTCACCCCCCTTGCTGTCTGCCATGGCCGAAGGTGACTGGCCCTTGCTGCCTTCCTCTCCCAGTTAGGCCGCATCCTCTTGCCGTGGTTTCAACGTCTGCAACAAGCAGTTGCAGGCCCTTACCCCATGCTTGTGCTGCCACCTGCTGCACAGATCATTACCGCTACCTCCTTATTAGGTTGGCGGTTCAGCAACCCATCTCTTCCATCACGGCCCACCACCACTTCGTCGGCGTTCATCTCTTCTCCTTCCTCTAATCTCACCCAAGCCGTTTGAAAACAGAAAAAAAAAAAAAGAAAAAAAAACAAAGAAAGAAGAATCTAGGAAAGAAGAGAAAAGAAGAAGAGAAGAGGAGGAGGGTCTCCTTCTTGCATCACCAGCCACCCACCTCCCATTGCTGCTCCTCCACGATCCACACCACGAACCAGCCACCATCGATCTCCATTGCAAATCAGTCCAACATCATCTCTTGCAGCCTCCCTCCTCCACACGGTGCTAGTTCCAACCATGTTCTCCATGGTCCTCTCTCCTACTTGCTACCAGCAATCATGCCATGGTTGCTAACATGCTTTGATTTCCATCTCTCTTGCGATCGGATAGGTGCAATGGTAAGTTTCATACTCGCTCTCTCTCTAGTCAACCCTTTTCTCTCTCTAGAATTAGTTTTTTTTCTCCCTTAGTTTCTCTCTCTAGATTCTATCCTTTCTCTAGTTTCTTTTACTTTGCTTTAATCCTTGTAGTATTTTTACTTTGAGCATTGTAAAAAAAAAAAAAGAGAGAAATAATGGTATTATTTATGCAGAAGTTTCGTTTAGCGTTCCTTGATTGAATTTGATCCAATGTGTTGTTAATTTTCTCATGAGATTAGTGGATGGCTCTCTTTCTAAAATTAAATCAAGCATGTTTTACTTCGCTTCGCCATTCTCACCCCCTCCATCAATTATCTCCTCCAATTTCTCGTTAAAATCCATCATTTTATGTCATTGAATTGTGCAAGCTAACCCTGAGTGCGGATCGACATCCGACATACTTCCACCGTGCAAAGCATAGCTTAATTTTGCAGGAAATCTTGGATAAATTACAAATGTGTTGAATTTAGGGTTTCCGTAATCAACGACGTGGAAAAACCCTACTTTCAGCACCTCATCTGTGGGTACAACATTGATCATCTTCAGCTTCTTTACCATCTTGGCACTGGATTTGTCATTGACCTTCCAAGGTTCATTTTTAGAGCCATAGTTAAAGCGGGTAGCCCGTTGACTAACCATCCATGTCTCCCTTTCTCTCTACTGGTGAGCTCTATCCTACTTCATCTGGATGTGCCGATTTGAGCTACTGAGGAGGTGTGCTCTCCCATGGGGCCTATTGGACCTTCGACTATCAGGAAGAGCATGTCTCAGGTTTGGAGAGTGACAGATGTACCTCCACACTTTGACGATATTTTTGACGAGGACTTGGGGGATGATACCGAGCCGAGTGGTCAGTAGACAGATACTGAGATGCATCCTCCAGAGCCACATCCATCCTTCGTCCAGCCTCCAGAGATGCCTGCCCCTTACTCCTTTGAGTCTCTTCATCATCAGATGGTGGGATTCGATCAGCGACTCACAGTGCATGAGGAAAGGTCAGCTCAGAGCATTCGCCGTTTAGAAGAGGGACATGAGAGGATGTCGGGCTCCATGTATGATATGCAACATTACATGGAGTATCAGTTTGCCATGATGGGCATTGGACAGCATCCACCAGCTCATGGTCCTGATCAGCATGATGGTACTGGTCCATCTACATAGTCTCCCGAAGAGAGACGTCTTGAGAGTTATCGGCTGTTTCTTTTTATTTTTGTTGTTATTGTAGACCGATAAACTCAGATTTTGTATGGTTATACTCTGCTTGTGTCACATACGTGTTACAGGGTATAAACCAATATGTATTATGGTTTGTATGTATATATGCACTTGTTCCTCATGATGATATGCATTGCATGCTTGTTATTTGCTTATCTTTCTGTACCTTTGTCAATCTGTGACAAAAAGGGGGAGAGAAAATTATAGCAGTAAAAATAAGTTGATGCATGAGATAGGGGAAGAGAAATTTAGGGGGAGAAAAAATTTTTATTTTTTTTTTCCAATTTCTCTACTTGTGCATAATTAACTCACTGCATTTTAATGATTTATTGATTGGTGATGATATTACATGGTAAGTATTGTTGGTAGAATGTGCAGGGAACAGATCAAAAGCCATTACATTATATATGTTTGATTATCTCCAAAAGAGTGTGAGATAGTGAGTGAATCATGTAAGAGGGTGGGATTATATTTTTTATTTTTTTACCTTCTATATGATTAAATGTTTTTTGTCACGGAATTGCCAAAGGGGGAGATTGTAAGGAATATTTTCATATTCAATTTGGCAAAGATTCAGTTTGACATAAAAACATTTTTGTAACCATTCCTACAAGCACTAGTGTAGTGTGAAGATGTCGTGGTACGCATACTTCGCCAATTACGTGAAGACTAAAAGACAGAGACAACAAAAATCAGACGGTTGACGACAGGATTCATCTGAGTAACTGCCATTTTGTCAGTTAAACGATCGTGTATGCTCGATTAGAAAGGTAAGTGACTTAGTGGCCATAGGAGTTGGTTAAAATGAATAAAAATATAATGGTCAAACTTAGTCATTGGACAGACCTGAGTCTAAGTCAATTAAATTGACTAATGGGATAGTCCAATCGATTGGACACTAATTCCCAATCTATTGGACACAGGCCAATCGATTGGAGACTCTGTGTAATCGATTGAAAACTACAAGGTAGAAACTTATTTCAGCCCAATCGATTCGAGACTCTGTAGAATCGATTAGAGCCTTCGGAACAGAAACCTATCTGAGTCAAATCGATTGGAGACTCTATGAAATCGATTGGAATCTTCGGGACATAAACTTTTCTAAGTTAAATCGATTGGTGCCTTCGGAACAGAAATCTTATTGAGCCCAATCGATTGGACACTTATCCCCAATCAATTGGACCCGATGTACAATCGATTGGACCATGCACAGAATTGGTCTTTCTCAAATCCAAAATTCTTGGTTCCATCATCCCACGTTCTACACGACTCAGGGTCTTGAAATTCTATAAATAGAACCCTTCTATGCCTTCTCTAAACACACACAGAAACACAGAGTGACTCAATCTTCAAGAGAGAGAAGAAAATGTTCTATTTATCAGAGTGTCTATTCGAAGAGTAGGAAGCTTATTTTCCATTCACATCTTGTGAGCTTGTTGATATTCGCTCAAAAATGCTTATTTTAAGCAATTATCCTTTTAGAGTAATCACATTCTCCTACGTAAAATGTATATTTTCGTTGACTTTTCCACATAAGAGTTTCTATCATTGCATAAAACACACTTTTTAGACAAAAATCAACTATTTGCATGAATTAAACGCATTTTAGAAGTCTAGATATTGAGGTGTTTTGATTTACGAACTTTTTCGTCATTACAGGAAACCCGATCGGACGAATCTCGAGACTTATGGGCCGCGATAAAAGATCAGTAAGCAATCGAAAGATGCAGACTAAGATAATAGGTCATGAGAAAAGATGTGAGCCAATGGGCTGAGTCGATGAGCCACGATGGCATATAAATCGGCTTAAAGTTTCTGAAAGTAGGATTTTTCTGTGTCGTTGAATCGGAAACCCTAATCTCAACACATTTTTAGAATCCGCTTCTTTGTTCACTAAAATCCTGTAAAAATCACAGGGTTGTACAGTGGCTTGTGTCGGATATCGTCCGCACTCGGGGTTAGTTCGCGAATGTAAAGAACATGAAATGACGGATTTTTATCAGAAATTGTTACTAAGAAAAATGGAATGGTGAGGTTGGTGAATATCGAGATTTAAAACATATATAATTTTGAGAAAAGATTATCATAAATCCATTATGTACAAAATGTTGCAATCAATTGAGATGTAAAGCTCAAATATGAAATCAATTAATCAAAAATCAACTTTTATTCAAATTATTGTACCTTACAATGCAAGAGAAATAAGAGTCTAATAAGATAAACATAAAAGCAGTGACCGTAGAGAGAGAAAGAAGAGAGAGAAAAGTAGTAGAGAGAGAAAGAGAGAAAAAGAAAAGACCCTAAAGAGATAAAATAGAAGTAGAGAGAGGTAGAGAGAGAGAGAAACTAGGTAGAGTGAGAGATAGAGAGAGAAAACTCTCCCTGGAGAGGGAAGGAGAGGTTAGAGTGAAGAGAAGAGATTCACAACTTACCTTGGAGAACTTACCCTTGCATGACCATGAGATGATGAGAGCACCATTGCTTCCCGGAGTGGTTGCATGAGGAGGATGTGCAAGAGGATCTGGTGAAGATGAGGAAGATGAGGGGTGTGAGATCTTGCTGTTTTGCTGCACGGTGGAGAAGGACAAGTGGGAAAAGGGGTGACGGCTTGGTCTACAGCGTGGAGGAGATGAGACATGGAGGAGATCCTCCGGGCATTTGCTGGTGATGGTGGACGGTGATGATGGTGTGGAGCATGGCCTTAGACACCGTCCGGAGAGTAAAGAGAAACCGTTGATTTCTGGTTCGTGCAGTCCGTGAGGCAAGCTTTAATGGTGATGGCTGGTTTGGGAAGGTGTTTCCCACGGTGGTAGTGTAGCAGGCTGCCCTTTGAGATGACGCATGGTGGCTGCTTGCTGGGTGTAGAGAGTGGAGAGAGGACTGCTGTGCAACAGAAGTGTTAATGGCTTGGATAATGGAGGGAGGTGAAGAGAGTACCGACGGTGAGGCCTTGTTGCAAGCTGCAACAGCAGTTGGAGGGTGGATGAGCAGGACGGTGGAGAATGGAGGTGCTGTGGGAGGTCGCAGGCGACGGAGATGGAGGTGGTGCTGCAGTTTTCGGCAGCAATGAGCAGGAGTGATCGGCTGGAGTTGCAGGTGAAGCAACCAGTTGGGAACCTTGGTAGACGGTGTGCTTCACGGTGTTAGGATGAGGGGCGTGTCGGTATGAAGATGTAGATGCAGCAGGCTTGGACGTGGTGAAGAAGAGGAGGCAGGAGACTCTAGGGAGAGGGGCTGCTGGACTGGTTGGGAGGGGCGGTGCCGGCCGGAGTTGCAGGCTGCAACTCCGGTAGAAAACGGTAATAATAATGACGAAAACGAAAATAAAATAAAATAAAATAAATTGAGAAGATGGAGGAGGAAGAAGAAGAAGAAGAAGAAGAAGAAGTAGGACGAGAAGAACCAGATGGCCGGAGTTGCTGCCTGCAACTCCGGCGAAGATGGAGGAGGAAGAAGAAGAAGAAGATGGAAGAAGAAGAAAAAAGAAGGAGAAGAAGGCGACGAAAACGTCGGGGGAGTTTTGGGGGAAGGAGAGGAAGAGATTGGAGGGGGATTAGGGTTCGAACGAACCCTTCTCCCTCCTCTTATAAAGCTCCCTATTTCCTTTAATGGAAATAGGGTATTTTTGAAAATAAAAAAAATATATATATATATATATATTTTTAAGTAAAAATCTACTTTTCTATGGGGAATCTCCCCAATTAGTGGACCCCCCATTTTTTTGAAATTTAATTAAAATTCTTTGGAAATTCACGGGGTCCACTAACTGGTCGGACAGCGGGTCGATGATGATGGGCCCGGCTACTGGCGCACATGGATTTATGATGTCCATTGTCTCACAAGATGATATGACAGACGGTCTGATGGCGATCGGATGGATGGTGACTTGATTGGGACCCAGATTGGTAGATCGACGGATCTAGAGAGATCCAACGGTCCGATTGAAGATCCAATGGTCCGATGGAAGATCCAACGGTCAGAAAGCTAAGGGAGATGAGATAGAGCCAAAGGGTAGGAGTTCTGGGGTTAGGTCAGTAGATTCGAGGATCGAGAGATGAAGAGAGATAGAGAGAATAAGGAGAGATGAGAGAGAAAGTATCAGAAAATAGAGAGAAAAGCACTGGCGGAGGGTCTGGAACCCTGGTCTTCACTGTGACCATCCTCACGCTTCTCCAGTAGAGTCGACTATCATTCTTTGCTGACTCATGTGGCTTTAAACGCTTTGGTCCGTCTCTTGGTCATTGGCTCTCCTACTCTCTTCGTTCTTTGGGCTGGCTTTTTGGTCCTCTTATTCAGCCCATATTTGGCCCATATCTTCTAGTCATAGCATGTGGGCTCTTTAAGCTTTGATAATGGGCTTTCATGATCGATTTGGGCCCACAAGTCTCGAGAATCGTCCCATCGGGGTTTCCTGCGACAGAAGAAGCGCGTAATGAGACTTTATCAGAACGGCTTAATATCTAGACTTTCGAAAATGTGTTTAATGCATGCAAATATACCATTTCGTCCAGAAAAGTATGTTCTACGCAACAGAAGAGACTATTACGTAGAAAAGTAGATAAATAGAGCATTTTACGTAGGAGAATGCAATAACGCTAAAAGGATAATTGCTTAAAATAAGCACTTTTGAGCGAATATCAGTTTCCAAAACCATCGGATCAAAGTTGATGGACCACGGTCATGATCCACAAGGGTGTACCACAACGTGATGAAGATTAGTGAACATGAAATGGCTAAAAGTATAGATCATCCGGCACAGCTGGAAATGATATGCGTGGACATAAAAAGAATGCTAAAATGGTGGTTATATTCAGGCAAGCATCCAACGGTTGGAATACACGCATGCACACATGCGGAGCAATAAGAGTGCAAAGGGTACTGTGGAAAGCAAGAACATCTAACGGTCAGTCATCAAAGGTGGGCCCCTAGGTGAAGATGATTGAAGAACTGGGAATTAAGATAAGAACCATGCTGAGTAACAAGCAAAAATGCCATGTGTTGAGAATGTGGGTCCACTTAAAGGAGACTACTTCCATTTCATCTCACCTTATTAGACCTCTCCAACCACCATCACCACCTCTCAAGCAAACATTTCACACCATAGCAACCTTCCCACCCTTCCCCCCCCCCATCCTAATAGGCCATCCAACCTACCACCTACCACATCATCTCTCACCCAATCTTTCCCCTAAATCCAACGGTTAAAACTCAACATTTTCTCTCAACCGAACTCTACAAAAATACTCACTTAGGAGATATTTCTTATTCTCTAACCAATTCCCTAAACTACCCCCACAAACCCTAAGAGAACCCATATATAAAGCCTCCATTCTACATCTCTTGGGGACAGTCCCCATATCTCCCACGTTCTCATCCTCTCCTCCTCTTTACCGCCTCCTCTCTCTCCAAAGAAGAAAACAAGAAACACAAAAGAAAAAAAAAAAAGAGAAGAAAAGAAAGAAGGAAGAAGAAGGGAGGAGGAAACCGTTAGGTTCCTCCCCATTGGAGCTACTGCACCACCGTTTCCCTCAAGCCTCCACCACCTGCAACTTCGGGTTGCAGGTCTTCTTTCTTGACCGCCTGCTGCAACACCTCTCTCTCTCAACGTCTCTCATTCCATCTCTCTCCCAGATTTGACAATTGAAGCCTCTTCTATTCCCAAGCATCTCTCACTTCGTCTGGACGGGTGCCCCTATTTCTCCACGCCACCAGCAAGAACAGCCACCTACAGTCCATCCCGAGCTCTCTCCTCCACCATTAAAACCAATAGGCTTGCACCTCTATAAGGCAGCAAAAGCTCCATCACCGTGAGGCCCTCCTTGCTGTCGGATCTCCTCATCTCCCTCACTGACCTGCAACCTCCTCTCTCCAACTGCCATCTCTCCCACAAATCTCCACTGCCGGAGTTGCAGGTCTGTAACTCTGGCAAAACCAGCAAAGATTCAAAAACAAAAAAAAAAGAAAAAGAAAAAGAAGAGGTAGAAGAGAAGAGGTGAGTAGATGAAGGGAGGGGCATTTTCTTACCTCCATTAGAGCAGCTCCCCAGGGTTGCAACCAACCCTTCACGTCCCCACTCCAGCACCACCATTGCCGCTGCCTTCATCAATCTTCTAATGCCTCCAACCACCACCAGTGCACCTGCAACCCCTTTGCAGCCAGCACCTTGCACCACCAGCCACTGCCTTTGAAGTCATCAAGAACCAGGGAGCTCTCCTTTCTTTATTTCCCCATGCTCCCAAGCTCCACCACAACAATGTTCTCTCTCTTTGCAACTCCGGTGGACAACACAGCTCGTGCACATCCGGCAACTCTAGATCTGCAAATCTTCATCTTTGTAGATCATGTTCTCTTGGCCGAACTCAAAATAATGTTGGCCATTCAATCGTGGCTGATCTCGCCAACCTCCAAGCAATCCACCATGGTAATATTCTCAACTTTCTCTCATTAAGACTAGTTCTTTTCTCTCTCTACAACCTATCTTTCTCTCTCTAGACTCTTATTTTCACTTTCTCTCTCTACATTTTAGACCTATTTTCTCTCTCTATTTCTCTCTTTCTACTTTGCATGCTTTTTAGGCCAATTTCATCTTTTGTAATTTGCATTTTATTAATAAATAAATTTTGCTTTTCCATTTTTTGTTTGCGTTCTTTTTTTTTGTTGAATGTTGTGATAGTTACTCAAAATCTCTAAAAATAATATGGTTCTTTTAATGCTGACCCATCTTTCTCACCTCTCCACAAGTTTTGTATCATTTTTTGTTATTTTATGTTCCTAACATCGAGTGAGGATCAACATCCGACACTGTCCACTATACAAGCTTGAAATATTTTGCAGAAATAAATAGTGAACTAGAATGATCAAATTAAAAATGTGTTGAAATCGGGGTTTCCGATTCAACGACATGGAAAAACCCTAGTTTCACTTGTTCTCTTCTAGATCAAAGCCAAGAGCTTGATCATTTCCTCAACTTAGGTCTTCCACTTCTATATTCGACCTAGTAGCCTGAGTGTACCAGTGTGACTCAACACCATTTGAGCAACTTAGGGTTTAGGGTGTACTGAATCCTTCACCTTCTGCAAAGGCGGGAGTGTTGAGAATTAAGATCGGAGGAGCCAATCGACGGTAGGTTTGGGGTGTACCAAACTGAACAAGTGGACAAGACTTCTTGGTTGGAAGGGCCCGTGTGGATTCGTAGCGTTGATTCAGAGGACGTGGATGCATCGGCAATAGGCCTTGGCTAAGGTTGGAAGCTGTATTTGCAACGGTGCTGCGTAGGTAACCTTTGTTTCATTTAACTTTTCAGTTAGTTTACTTTCCGTCTGGACGTGGTGCCGTGATTTTTCCTTGGCTAAGGCTTCCACGTAAAAATCTCTTGTCTAATGTGATTGTTTGTTTGTATTCCGCAATATATTTTGATTAGATCAAACGACGAAAATATACCACAGAGGTATATTCAATTTGAGTCAGTTGTGATAATCTTTTATCAAACAACTAAGGCATGCGATTTTATTCCCTTACCATCATCCAGTAAAACTGTGTAGGTATAATTAATTTTAAATACCTAATCTAGCGGTGGTAACAACTTCTATTTCCTTTTGGAAATTTCAGTTCTGGTGCATGGGTAGCGACTCCTCCTTATAGACAGTGGCCATTTCATTGTCCTCAGGGTAGGCTATAGGTTGACTAGGAAAATTGACTTTCGCTCTCTTAGATTCTAACGGACCTACTGGGTGAGCTAAGCTCTCCATGGAGTGATGTTGTTGGTGCTCTAAGCCTTGCAAATACTGTTGTTGCTGGGCAATGTATTGAGAGAGAATGTCCTCTAGACTGGGTTTAGTAGCCAACGGAGGCGGTTCAGCCAAGGGGAGCTGAGGTGCCAACTCTTGATTGTAGTCCGACTGGGTATGAAAGTTGTAAGGCAGAGTGGAGTCTTGGACTAGCTGCTGACTTTGGAAATCCTAAGGGGCTCACTGTTGATCAGAATAGTCATGCCGTGGATATGATGGGTACTATGACTGTGAGTATTGCCAATCATACTCTCCATTGGGTTGATGAAACCCGAAAGGATAATTATCCTGCGGCAGTTGCTGCGGAAGAGTAGATTGTTCCTAATTAAAGCTATGGTGACTCCTATTGTCCGGATAATAATTGTTATCACAGAAGGTCTGCATCGGAGTTTGAAATGTACTGAAAGTACAGACCTCTTCCTGGACAGGAGGGTAATATCCTACAGAGTGAGAATTGTGCATAGGTTCCTGGACTGCAACACTAAGGGCAGCGACTGAGTTTTTAACTTCTTGGAGTACAGAGTTGTACTCCGGATCTTTGTAATTGTCATACCCCATAGAAGGCTGCGAGACTGGAGTATCATGATGATATGTAGAATTGTCATACCATTGTTACCTAGATTCTCACAGAAACTGTAGTAGGTCTCATACAGAGGTTGTTCATCTGCCATCAGAAATGATAGAGGGGTGCGGTAGACTGACTCGCAGATCAAATCAGTCAAAGTATAGGACAAGTCCAACGGGGCTGGTGCTTGAAAAAGCAAGCCCTAGACACGGCAAAAATTTGCCAGAGGGGAACACTATCCTAGTGATATATGATCCACACCAAGCACAGATAATTCTATTCTAAATAATTAGGATATATTTTAGAAATTATCTTGTTAGTTTTGGGGCTAAGGTAGATTATGACAGTGGGCGGACCACTGGTTTATCTTTTAACCGTCGGACTAACTTTTTCACTCATGGGTTCTCACCAAGCTACACTCTTCAGAGCGAATCCTTTAGTACTAACTCTAGTCAACAACAAGGCAATCCGAAGCCTAGACAGACATGCGGCACAATGGCTGACTTAAATACGACCCAGACTAACTGGATTGGTCAAGTGTTTAAGAAGAGTGTTCCCTTAGGTTAAGCTAGGGTTGGTGCGTGTTACTAGTCCACACGCAACTAACCGCCGAATAGTCCAAGATGCCACTTCGAGCTCAGTGTACTTAAGTAGCAGGGACCTATGGGTGTGTTAGAAAACAGTGACCCACGCTCGTGGTCTTACTTCAACTAGATGTTAAGCAGGTTCGCTTTGTGTGGATTGTTCCTCGAACACCGGGCTAATTGGCTCTACTTCTTGATTCTTTTTAATTAAGTGGAGCCTTGGGATCAAATCAGTTGGAATGATGAGGTGGGTAATGAAATCCCATCAATTTTAATTTTGGAGCTTGGCCTGCTCTCTTAAAGTTGATTGATTAACGGCCACGCCACCCAAGTTGAATAAGTTGATGCTAAAAAACAAATAGACATGCGGCACAATAATCATCCAATTGCTCAGTATCGCACTCAAGGCGAGGAGAGAGACTTACCTCCCGTGGGCCATGTCACAGGGTCGCCTCCATGGGTTAGGGAGGGGTATCCTAATGGGCTTGTGCCCGACTCCACCTCTTTGAGCTCTCGCTCCCTACCACACTAGGATCGTATACTGCAGAAAAGTTAGATCGCACGATCTAGGTATTTGGGATTTTATTTGGAAGATCCTTGCCTTTTTAGGGTTCACAGAGCAAGCACTGGATTTAGGCAAGATTTTGAATTATTTTCCAAATTTGAGATGGGTTAAAATTTAGGAATTCCCATATTGGAAAATACCTAGATTGGAAAGTTCCCCGAACTGTAGAGATCTTCTAAGAAAGATTTGATTGCGAGATCCCTTATAATTTTGGGAATGCTAGATTTGGGGTATTTCCTTTTGCAGACTTTTTCAAATTCGGAGGATTTCTAAATATAGAAATTCTTCTAAAGTGGAAACTTCTAAGAGGGGAAACCCTAATTTAGCAGAGTTTCAAGATTTTGGAATCTTTCTAAAAATCACAAATCATTGATTGGTGATTTCTAAAAATTTGCAGAATATAAAACCCTAATTCTTTTGAATTTTGATTTATTTTTTATTTTTTGTTATTTTTCACTTAATCTAGGGTTTCTAAAAATCGCTAGAACAATATCTAGTAGTTATTTGGAAAGCAGTAAAATTCCTAAATTATTACAAATTGCACTCGGCCTTCTGAGGCATTAAAAATAGTAATTAAAAGTAGCAAAAAATAACTAAAAAGAAGAAATGGAAAGTTTCCAAAACACTGGATCTTCTCGCTTTAGCAGCTTTTCGATTCCGTCAGCTACGTCTTTTTTCGCACTTCTGTACACCCAAGCGGCAGCGGCGCCATTTGAAAGTAGGGTTTTTCCGCGTCGTTAGTTACAGAAACCCTAACTTCAACACATTTGTAAATTATCCGATTATCCTGCAAGATTTAAATAATTCTTTGCACAGTGGGAAGTGTCGGATGTCGATCCGCACTCAGGATTAGTCAGATTAGCGCAATAATGAACATGAAATGATAGATTTTTTTAGCTGGAGATTGTGAAAAATATGGAGAGGTGAGAGTAATGATTACATTGAGTTTAAAACATGATTCTTTTTGGAGAGGAGATCATAATGATATTATAAAAGAATGAACCACATATCAACACTAAAGTAAAGAAATATCACTTAAAGAGACTAAGCCAACTTCAATTAAAACTATTTCTTATTGATTCGAAGTAAAACATTTACATTAAACAGTCAATGATCAAAATAAAAAAAATAACTTATTCTAGAAAGCACTAGACCTAGAGTTTAGAGAGAAAGTAGAGAGATGTTTAGAGAAAAAAAAAAGAGAAAAGAAGAAGCATTGAGATAGAACGATCGAGTTTAGAGAAAAGTGGAGATCTAACCCTTATACCGTGCAGAAGATGCTGCCCATGAATAGTTCAAGATGTGTACGACGGCAGGTTGTTGAGTTGATGGAGGGAGATGAGATGGTGGGTATGGTCACGGCCAGCATGTTTGGGGAGCATGGAAAGGATCTAAAAGTAGTGATATCAGGTGGAAAAGCTAACAGTAATGGCCTGCTCTTTTGTAGGCCATGGAGATGGTGGCTGGTTGCCAGTGTGGGAGAAGGTGCTGGCTAGCAACTTACCGGGATTGAGAGGGACTTACCAGTTGGTGGTGCAACATTGGAGGGACCCTATAGTGAGTTTCACGGAGCTGCACTTCAGGGAGTTGCAGATCAATCGTAGATGGTGCAGGTGGTGGCTGTAGGTGAAGGAGAGGATGGCGATTTGCAGATATGGGCGGTCCGGCTGGTGTTGCAAATGCCCTTGAGAAGAGCCCCCACTTGCAACCTATGGAAGGAGCTAAACATGGCAGGAGAGAACGTGGTCTGATTGTCGGAGTTGCAAGCTGCAACTCTGGTGAAGAGGATGGCTTCCTCCTCCGTCCTCTTTTCTCTTCTCTTCTTATTTTCTTTTCTTCTGTTCTGTTTTGTTTTTCTCTCGTTTTGCTTTTTCTTTGAACGATGATGAAGAAAACGGGTTGAAGAGAGAAGAGATTGAGGGAGAGATGATGAACGGCTAGGATTCTTGAATGTTGGAATGTGGTTGAGGCTGGGCGGTAGTGGCTGGAATCGTGGAGAATGGATAGTGAGGAGAGTGAAAACGTCAATGGGTTTTTGGGTTTTTTTTCATGGAGAAGATGTGGAGAGAAGGCAAAAAGGTGAGGGGGCAGCTTAGGGTGAAAAAAAATGTGGACTGAGGGAGTGAGACGTGGGGAGAAGAAGAGAGAGAGAGGGAATCCCCCTCTTTCTTTTCTTTATATCTTCATTCTTTACGGTTTGGTCCCTATCTTCCCCTCTTTTCCCATTTTGAGACCATTTTGCCCTCCCCCCTTTGATTTCCATGGTTTCACCTCTATTAGAAACCTAATTATCATTCCAAATTTCAGCAACTTTCTACTTTTTGTCACCAACACATCTGGGTCCCACCTCTTTAGCCACTATTGATCAAGCATCTCTTTTTCTTATCTCATTCAAACTACATACATGGGTCCCACCTCATCCTTATGACTTGCCTTGTAGGTCCATTTTAACGTAACTCGATGATCAAGTCATCACGTAGGTCCATTGCCCAGTACTCATGTCATATAATGGCCCAATATGCATGTTGGCCCATTTTTGCAAATCACACCCGTCCATTAACTCAAGATCATCCCTCATTTTTTGTAATCAGCCCGTTGATTTCTTGATCAAATGGTCCACTTCCTTGATAGCATCATGTTCTTCATTTGTACCAACACCCAGTCATGTGGAAATCATTGTGGGCCCTTAGAAATCATGACCCATCACCTTGGTCAGCATTTGACCCATGGTCCACTAACTCGACTGATGCTTCCCAGATCTTAAAAAATTTCCTGATTGTATCCTTGGAACTTATGTGCAACATCAGTTCGACTATCTATACGTTGACACCTTTCTGGCATCTTTATCTTTGTTAATAGGTCAATGGGCCTTAGTCTAGCTCTGCAGTCTTCTGGCTTGGCCTGCTTGGCCCATATCCTCTTATTCCCTGCTGGCTCTTTTAGGTTTAGATATTATGCTTCTGTAGTTGATCGTGGCCCTGCCAATCGCAAGAATAGTCCACTCAGGTTCCTGCAATGATAAAAAGCGCGTAATGAGATTTCTACAAAAAAGGCTTCGCTTGCGGGTCAAATAAATGCATATGAATGCATGCGAATATACCATTTTGACCAGAAAAGTGTGTTCTATGCAATGAGAGAAATGAAAATAGGTTTTTTTCCGCGTCGTTGGTTACGGAAACCCTAGAATCAACACATTTTTAATTTTTATCCGATTATCCTGCAAAATTGATAGATTTGTATAGGGATTCGTGTCGGATGTCGATCCGCACTCGGGATTAGTCGGATTAGCGCGAATAAGAACATAAAATGACAGATAATATACAAGAGAAACGTGGAAAGATGAGAATGGCGAGTCGAGATTAAAAACACATCCAAGAGATCCAGAGAAGACTAAAATCATCAAACTCAAATTGCATTAATTAAACTGTTGCTTACATGAAATAAATGACAGAAATAAATAAAGTGGTAAATCTATTCTAGAAAGCATGTAAAGAGAACTTTTTAGAGAGAGAGGAAGAAGGTAGAGAGAATTTTCACACCTCGGTCGTTTACCGGCCGACAAGGTAGAGGTGAGAGAAAAACTCACCCTCTTGCATTCACCGAACGGAGTCAGTGGTGCAAAAAGGCGATCAGCCTGGGGAATTGCTAGAGAAAGTGGATTCTCAAACTCTAAAGAGAGAAAGTACCTCTTGAAACTTACCAAAACGGATCGAATGAGATCAACCTTGTGAGTTGGCCAATGAGTTTCTACCATAAGTGATCGGCCCCGATGGTGGCATGGTCTATGAGAATGGAGATCGGGATGAAGAGGATGTCTGGCCCAAGGAGAGTTGCATGGGGGTGCTACGGCCTGATCGGCCATGATTGGCCTTGGAACTCGGCCAAGAGAATAGTGGTGCATATTCCGGCCAAGAGATTAATTTGCTGACCGTGTGGATGAGCCCGGGAGGATGAAGATACTGGAAGCTTGCTGGTCACTTGGTGGTCAAAGGCTTAGGAATAGCAATGCAAGGCTGTTGGAGTAGAGCAGTAGTAATGGAGAGATCTGCAACTCTGTGTTGCATGCCGTTGCTATAGTAGATGGGGAGCCGGCTTGGCAGCACGATTTTGAGGAGGGAGATCCAGCCAAGTTGCAGGCGAGGAAGAGGGCGCTGGCTATTGCTGGTGGAGGAGTTGCAGCGGTGAAGGCAGCACCAATCGTTGGTGGAGACGCTGGCGAGATGGAGTTGCAAGTTCAGATCTTGGCCAGCATGATGGGGTGTGCAGCGGCAAGGAGCTAACTCCTTGTTGCAAGGGCGAGGTGAGGACGAGATGCTCCAGTCCGGTGAAGAGAAGTCGGGTTCTTCTTCCTCCTCTTTTCTTCTTTTCCTTTCCCTCTTTTCCCTTTTTCTTTTTCTGATTTGTTTTTCTTCTCTTCAAGATGAGAGATAGGACGTTCCATTGAGAGAGAGGAAGGAGAGAAAGGGAGATGGAGCGTGCTGGTGAAGGCGGAGGTGGAGATCGGAAAGGAGAGCACCGTTAGGTTGATAAGTCGGCCGGAGTTGCAGGTCTGCAACTCCGGCGTTGAAGCTCGTTGAAGCTTTCAGGTGGTGGAGGCGGACGCACAATAGGTGGAGGAGATGGCTGGAGGTTGTGCAGGCCATGCTCGCAACAGGGAGCAGGTGCACAGGCGGTGTAAGAGGTGGCTGCAGCGGTGGAGACGGTGGCTGGGTAAAAACGTGGGACGAGGCAGCAACAGCAGCAGGGGTGGAGGCGCTTGGGACGAGAGAAAACGGTGGCTGGTGGTGTTACGGGGCTACCCTGTTGGAGATGGCAGAGGAGCAGGCGGAGGGGGCGCTGACGGCCGGAGTTGGCCGGAGTTGCAGACCTGCAACTCCGGTCAGAGATGGAGAAAACGAAGAAGACGATGGTGGGTTCATGCGGTGTGGTGGTGCTCCGGCCATGGAAGGGGGAGAAGGAAAGGGGGGAGGAGAGGAGGAGAGGGGTGAAGGAAAATTAAGGTTTGTCCCCCTCCTTCCCCCTTTATAAAGCTTCCCTATTTCCTTTAATGGAAATAGGGGATTTTTGAAAAAAAAAAAAATAAGAAAAAAAAAAAAAAAAATATATATATATATATATATATATATATATATATATATATATATATATATATATTTTTAAGTAAAATGCTACTTTTCTATGAGGAATCTCCCCATTTAGTGGACCCCCCATTTTTTAAAATTTAATTAGAATTATTTGGAAATTCACGGGGTCCACTAACTGGTCGGACAGCAGGTCGATGATGATGGGCCCGGCTACTGGCCCACATGGATTGATGATGTCCATCGTCTCACAAGATGATGTGACAGACGGTCTGATGGCGATCGGATGGATGGTGACTTGATTGGGACTCAGATTGGTAGATCGACGGATCTAGAGAGATCCAACGGTCCGATTGAAGATCCAACAGTCAGAAAGCTAAGGGAGATGAGATAGAGCCGATGGGCAGGAGTTCTGGGGTTAGGTCAGTAGATTCGAGGACCGAGAGATGAAGAGAGAGAGAGAATAAGGAGAGATGAGAGAGAAAGTATCAGAAAATAGAGAGAAAAGCACTGGCGGAGGGTCTGGAACCCTGGTCTTCACTGTGACCATCCTCACGCTTCTCCAGTAGAGTCGACTATCATTCTTTGCTGACTCATGTGGCTTTAAACGCTTTGGTCCGTCTCTTGGTCATTGGCTCTCCTGCTCTCTTCGTTCTTTGGGCCGGCTTTTTGGTCCTCTTATTCAGCCCATATTTGGCCCATATCTTCTAGTCATAGCATGTGGGCTCTTTAAGCTTTGATAATGGGCTTTCATGATCGATTTGGGCCCACAAGTCTCGAGAATCGTCCCATCGGGATTTCCTGCGACAGAAGAAGCGCGTAATGAGACTTTATCAGAACGGCTTAATATCTAGACTTCCGAAAATGTGTTTAATGCATGCAAATATACCATTTCGTCCAGAAAAGTGTGTTCTACGCAATAGAAGAGACTCTTACGTAGAAAAGTAGATAAATAGAGCCTTTTACGTAGGAGAGTGCGATAACGCTAAAAGGATAATTGCTTAAAATAAGCACTTTTGAGCGAATATCAAGAAACTCTTACGTAAAAAAGTTGATAAAAATGACAGTTTTACGTAGGAGAGTGTGATAATGCTAGAAGGATAATTGCTTAAAATAAGCACTTTTGAGCGAATATCACTTGCCCTAAATCATTGCTTGTTTTTTGAAACCTCGAGGCGGTATACCTTCCAAATCCATACCATAGACCATTGTGGACTAACGTGATTGCGGATTGCGTTTACCAAGTGAGTAGAGAGTGAAAGCTCAAAGAGGTGGAATAGGGCCCAAGCCCATTTGGATACCCCTCCGTATCTCACGGAGGAGACCCCGTGCATAGCCAATGGGCAGGTAAGTGTCTACACCTCGCCTTAAGTGTGATCTTGATCATTGTGCAAATACTGTGCCAATTGTCTATTTGCTTTTGCAAACATTATCGGAACTGCTTGGTTTGGCCGTAATAAAATACATTAAAGAGCAAACCCAGCTCTAACTTAAAACTGGTGGGATTTCATCACTCACCTCGTCATTTTAACTTTTGTGCAACCACAGCCTATAATTAAAATCAATCAAGAAGTAGTGCCCAATTAGATCAGTGTTCGAGGAAAACTCCACATAAAGCGACTCCTTCAAAGATCAAGTCGATTAAGTCCATGAGTATGGGTCCCTGTTATCTAACATACCCATAGGTCCCTATTACTCAAGTATACCGAACCCGTAAGTAGCCTCCTTGATTGTCTGTCGACTTAGCTTAGTGTTGGATTAGGAACACGAACCAACCCTAGCTCCTCTTCTAGGAAAACTCATTTTCACGCTTGACAAATCTGGTTAGTCTGGGGTGTACTTAAGTCAACCAATGTGCCGCACATCTGTCTTGGCTTCGGATTATCTTGCAGTCAACTTGAGTTAGTACTAGCGGATTTGCTTTGAAGAGTGTATCCTGGTGAGAACCTACAGAGTAAAAAGTTAGTCCGACGGGTAATTGAAGATAAACCAGTGGTCCGCCCACTGTCATAATCTACACTATCCCTACATTAACAAGATAATTCATTATACTATCCTGATTGTTTAGGTTAAGATTATCTGTTGCTCTGTGTGCATCATTTAGGCTCATTCGGTTTTATAACCTCTTGCCGACTCTAGAGGCTTGCTTTTTCAGCATATGCCCGTTGGATTTGATCCCACCTGAGAGTGATTCGATCTGAGAGTCAGTCTACCACACCGCTCTCTTTCATCTAATCTATCCCCCTCCTCTGAGAGATTCACATCTCTCCGATGGCAGCTGAACGACCTCTATTCGAGACCTACCACAATTTCTTTGAAGATCTAGGCGATAACTCCGAGCACTGGTATACCAATCCTGAGTGTCGTCATGACACTCCAGTCACACATAGTTCCATGGGATATGAAGCACAGAGCGATTCAGTGCTAAAATCCCTACTTAATGATTTGAAAAAATCAGTCTCCACCCTTGATGTTGTGGTCCAGAAGCCTATTTATCACTCCAAATATGTGGGATATTTCTCTCATGTCCAAGAAGAGGTCTGTAATTTTAATACATTTGAACCTCCACTGCATACCTCCTACAATAACACGTATTATCCAAACAATGGAAGTCACAATAACTTTGAATGGGAACAACAGTCTTTTCACTAGCAGAATCAACAATAGGATATGTATCATTTCGGGTTTCACCAACCCTGTGGACAATATGATGGGCAGTACTCTCAGTCGCAGTACCAGCTAGATCCACAGACTGAATAGTCAACAGTGGACCCCGCAGGATTTTTAGAGTTAGCAGATAGTCCCAGACTCACATCCATCATATAACTTTCATACTCAGTCGGACTACATTCAAGATAGTTAGCACCTAAGCTTCCTTTAGCTGAACCGCCACAGTCTGCTACTAAACCTAGTTTAGAAGAACTCCTCTCTCGATATATCATCCAACAACTGCACTCCATGGAGAGCTTGGAACACCATCTAGGTGAATTAGAATCTGAGAGAGAGGAAGTCAACTTCACTAGCCAACCTATGGCTTATCCAGAGGGGAATACCATGGCCACATGCCATAATGAGGAGTCAGACAACTAGACCCAGTACCAAACTTTATAAGAGGAAATTGAGGTTGCTACACACAATGGATCGGACAACAATATTGATAAGCCAGAGTCTCCATCTTCGGTGCCCTTAAAAGCACCAAATCTTAAACTTGTCCTAGAGAAGCCAATTTCTCCATCTACCTCTATTATTTCTATCTAGGACTCTGAAGAAGTTATTCATAACACCGATCTGTGTCTTGACTATAGGATCCCAATTGGCCTAGACTTACCCATCCCCACCACCCTTGGATTGTGCAACAATCGTGATGAACTCGTGTTTCCATCTATGGTGCCCTTACAGGCAGCTACTTCTGCATCGTGCACAGAGATACCCATATCCATCTCTATCTCTGATGATTCTACATCTGCACTGGATGCCAAGATTCCTACCATTGAGCAATATCTAGAAAATTGGATTCCAGCTGCCCTAGACCTACCGTTCCCCACCAAGGATAAACACATTGAGTGCAGGGATTGGAACATCCCTCTCACATTAGGAAACCTACCTCGAGGAAAAGGTCCACAGTTTGACCCGCCACCATACGTCGATGTTGTCAATAAACCATGTGTTGTAGAGAGCCTAATTCAGGACTATGCCGAGAAAAAACTCTCCTAGTGTCAAGAATACTTTGCGCTTGACTTCATCTCAGAGTCAGACAATTATGCTATTACTGATCTGTAGGAATCTGCTCTATTCAGATACATTCCCGCTAAAATCAATGATTTTACGACTCTGCTAACCATGAATAGAGAACCCACTACTGCTCTCATCTCAGTCTTTACTGAGAAGCTTCGATCCCTCCCAGCTGAACTACATATTTTTGCGGGGCTACTTAGAGTACTTATTGTCCTTCTCTGAGTCTACACTGAAAAAGACCTGTTCTACATAGGTATACCTAGACAAGGGATAGGATAATGGTCTTTGTTCAACCTTAGAAGATTGCAGATTCACTCAGTCTCCATAAGTTTTAACCTGGTCGGGGGTACTTGATATATCCCCGTCATGTCTAGCTGAAGACGTAGAACTTAGCACTTTCGGAAAGGTAATTCCGGTATTCCTAGAGTACATGAGTCTCATGCACTTGTTATTACTGTGATATTTTTGAACACGCAGGTACATTCATTCTTCCGATCATCAGGTACCACACACTGTCGAGTTTATGCCGACTTGGTAACATCTTCCCTCAACCTTTGCATCATCATTACCAATTTTGCATCATCTTTTGTCCCTGTCATGAGCACCGAGGACGGTGCTATATTTTGGTTGGGGGTGGGTTTTTACCAAAACTCATGTTTTCATTTTGATAAAAAAAATAAAATAAACTAAAATAAATAAATAAAAGAAACCTTGTGTTTTTGGGTGTGATTTCATGTGATTTTCGAAAATGCCCTGACTTGATTAGTGAAAACCTTCTGGAAAGTTTATTTATTGAAAAGGATGTCTATTTTGAAAAATCACTTATTAAGCTCTTCATTCAGTTTGAAAGCAAACATTACTACAGTGGATTGAAAAATCTTTGAAAACTCAGATTCAGCAAAAATGTTCACATATCGACGTCAGAATTATCCAAAGTTTAGATTATCAAGAGATCCAAGAAGAACAATTGTGGAGACCTAACCCAGCGAGCTTTTAAGCTTTTCATTATTTCTGAGGCTTAAAATTATTCTGAGTCACAAGATGACTCACAATTCTTCTAGTCCCCAAATATTTCCATTGAGTGATCTCATTAACCCTTACTTTGGTCATGGAACTCAGAACGACATCAAATTTGGATTATTACATAAAGAACCTTCTCTATATCCATTCGAGACATCAAAGATGAAAGTACAAACCCTAGAAAATGATATAGGCCATCTTTCTAGCCAATCAGACTTTCTAGCTTTCCTAACATCTATACCATTAGAAACCATTTTTGAGCCTGTTGATGAAAACATTTTCTTGTTAACCCATCAACCAAAAACCCAATCCCAAAAAAAAAGAGTTCAATACGATAACCTACTTCTGAGAGGGATCAAAGAGTATTTGGTATGATTACACCATGAAAAGATAGAAACCAAGAAAAGAAAAGAAAAGAAAACAAATGGTTCGAGCTGAAAAGAAACATGATCAGAAAGAAAGAAGGAAAGGAAAAAGAATATGAAAAAGGTTGAAGAATATCAAAAGAGACAAAAATTAGAAAAAAAAGAAGAAAAGTCAAGGAAATACTACACTTGGAAAAGTTGCAAAGAATAGTAAGATACCCTCTCAGAATGTTTGAATACTAGAATATCCTTCTTTTCTGAACCTATCCTAAGCCTCAATACAACCTATGCAAGTCTTATTTGATTATAGATTTGTACCATCATCAAGTGTGAGGAATGGAAAAAAGAGAAATTATAGAGTTTGATCCGACGTTCTTAAGTGATATGACATTCCAATCATGAGATCTTCTTAAAATCTTCTTATACCCTCTATTCAAGAACTATATATGTGAGACCTTTGCCAGTTTCAATATTCATCTTCTCACATATAGTTTGAGAGAAAAGTATAAAACCATTTCTGAGTGTTCACTTCTGAGTGGTATACAAGTGATGATTGAGGTCGAGGCATATAGTCTCTAAGGAGATCCAGATATCTCTACTACTAGATGAGGATGATGTTGAACACACACACACACACTGAGTCTGAGTAATCTTTTGTTTGAATTTTCATTTGTAAAAGTGTTGCATTTTGCTAATTAGTTCTAATTTGTGAATGATTTCTTGCATCCTTGAAATAATCTGACAAAACAGAGTTTTTTCTGAGCAATGCAAATAAGTTTTCTAGCATATTATGCTAAGCCCTTTTTAGCTCACTTATTTCACAGTAATTGCCAAGGATTGGCAATATGCTAGTTGGAGGTTGTGATATTGATATTCGCTCAAAAGTGCTTATTTTAAGCCATTATCCTTATAGCGATGTCGCATTCTCCTACGCAAAACTTGTCTTTTCGTCGACTTTTTCACATAAGAGTTTCTTCCAATGCGTAGAGCGTAATCTTTAAACGAAAATCGACTATTTGCATGAAATATACGCATTTCGGATAGTCTAGATATGAAGCCGTTTTGATTAAGTCTCATTACGTGCTTTTCTCTCGCAGGAAACCCAATCGGGCGATTTTAGAGACTTGCGGGCCCACGATCAACCATAAAAGCCTAATATCAAAGCTTAAGGAGTCAACAAGCTATAACAAGAAGAGACCGGCCAAGTACGGGTCAAGTCAGAGGATCGTAGAGCCAGATAAAGAACCAAGAGAGAGGAAAAGCTGAAGACCAAGAGACGAGCTAAAGTGATTCAAAGCCGCACCAACTGACATAAAATGACGGCTTACGTAATTGGTAAAGCCGACGGAAGATTACATTGAAGATCAGGGTTCATGACCCTCCGCCAGCTCTTTTGCCATTATTTTGTATTATTTTCTCTCTCCTCTCTCCTAATTCTCTCTCCATCTCTCTAGACTCTAATATCTAACCTGTAGATCATCTCATCCTACCATTAGATCCCCAGATCTACCATCCGATCCCCCTCTCCATGATCGAATTGCTTATATCTCACCATCTGATCCTTAGATCGATCATCATAACCCTCCGATCTCCATCATCTAACCTTATATCTTCTCTCCTTTAGCTTTATTCCATCTCTCATAGTTCTTCTACCGTTAGATCTTCAATTCGACCGTTAGATCATTCATCTGACCGTTGGATCTCTCCAGATCCTACGGTCCGCCAATTGTGGACCGAGTCAAACCACCACCTCATCTCATCCAATTATCATAGTTCCATCATCTAACAGCCCCCATGGCCAAGTGGCCCACAAGCAAATTGAAAGCCCACGGCCTTGTAACCCGTCCTAGAGCCCATGGTGTTTTGGGCTCATTTACCACTTTTTCCCCTACCGGCCAAACGCACCCTAACCCATGGCCTCACAAGAGGCCCATATCCATTTGGCCCATTAGGGGCGCTTATCCATGCCCATGACCCACACCCAATAACCTCATGGCCCAAAGCCCATCTCTCACAAGCCCATATTCAAGCCAATGGGAGAAGTGGTCAACTTTGACCACTTCTCATCAATCCCCAACTTCCTTCCCACGTTTCTCTCTCCCACAACAAACTACTCGATCCTATAAAAGAGAGAGAAACCTTGGGTTTCTTTGGTTCCCTCCCCCTTCACTTCTCCTTCCCTTCTTCTCTCACTTTTCTTAGAAGGTTTTGGGTGAGCCGTGTGACAGCCAGCATCCCCCACGATCTCCCACAATAGCTCCAGCGTGACAGGCTAGGAGCACGTCACACACACCATTAATTCCGGCGAGAAGCTCGCCGGAATTGTTCACAATTTCCACCATCTCCTTCTCCTCTTCTTCTTCTTCTTCTTTCTTCTTCTTCTTTTTCTTCTTCTTCTTCTTCTTCTTCTTCTCTCTCTCCCTTAAAAATTCCTTGCACCGGCCAAGCATTTTTCCACCACCACCTTTTTCCTCACCATTGATTCCGGCGAGAAGCTCGCCGGAATTTTTGCACTCACCGAGAAGCCAACGTGTTGCTGCCACCACGTCTTCTCCCCTTTCCCCTTCACTTTTTCTTCTTCTTCTCCTTCTATCCCCCTTTCTTTGCTGCCTTTCTTCTTTTCTTGATCTTCTTCCTCTTCTTGATCTTCATCGGAGTTGCTGCTGCAACTCCGGTCATCTTCTTCCCCCTCTTCTCTTCAGTTTCTCCTTCTTTTCTTGCAGGCGGTCTTCTCCTCCACGCTGCTGCTACCACCGATCACCATTGCAGCAACCAGATTTCCATCCATCCGCGCTCCACCTGTTGACCAACGTCTCCACCACGCCCTTCTCCACAGTCTGTTGCACCGAACGGACCAGCAGGTGATTCTTGACTGTGCTGCTCCCCTTCTCCACATCATACGACCTGCAGGTCGTGTACTCCTTGCACAGCAACCTTCGCAGCCCAAACAGCTGGCCTCTTCCTTTTACAGCCTCTCAATCCGCTCCAACCATCACCTACAACCACCGATCAGCAAGGGGTGCAGCTTCTTCTCCAAACGAACCAGAAATCTGGTTCGCCTCTCCTCCAACTCGAGCACACCAGTATGTGCTACCACCTACTGGTTCCAACACCAGCAAACGCACCACTCTAGTGCGTCTTCTCCCAGCAGAGATCATCATAACGATCTCTCACAGGAGGTCCACTGCCATCATTACGTGCATTCTCCGGCGTTCTTTACTGCTGGTGTGTCTCACAGCAACACCAGCAACCACGGGTTGCTCTCCTCTTTCCAACCCCATGCACACTAGCTGCACCTCACCTCATTAGATCCTCCATCTGGACCGGCAACATCTTTCACCAAGAACAACCACAATCCAACCATGCTCTTCCACGGTTTGCACCTCACAGGGGATATTCCATTGCAATAACCCTCCATGACTTAGAGGACATCTCCACCTACAAGTGCTTCCCCTCACATATGTTGTACCTAGTCATTGAAAAGGTACTGCAAATATCTCTTCCCAATCTGTGCGATAGGCAGCAAGGTTTTCTCTTCATCAGCCACGGGGTGCACCTAGTATACCTTGGGTGTTCGCCATTGAACACCACAGCTACGCCTAGTCGTTGTTATCAAGGTGAATCTCACTTTCTCTCTCTACCTATTTATTTTCTCTCTCTACCTTTTCCTCTCTTTAATTTTGCTTTCTAGATTGATTTCCATTTCATTTATTCAATTTTTGTAAACACTTGAGGAATTATTAAATTTAGTTGAAATATCATTTTTCATTGTGTTCTCGTTCTATTTGATTTATGCCAATTAGTTGATAAAGTCTCACAAAAAAGATTGTTTTTAATCTCGATTTCCACCATTCTCACCCTTCCATCACTTTTAGCAAAATTTTCGTTAATTTGTTCTTATTTCACAGTAATTGCCAAGGATTGGCAATATGCTAGTTGGAGGTTGTGATATTCGCTCAAAAGTGCTTATTTTAAGCCATTATCCTTATAGCAATGTCGCATTCTCCTACGTAAAACTTGTCTTTCGTCAACTTTTGGATGGTCCAATATCAAGTTATTTTAGTTGAATCTCATTACGCGCTATTTCACTTGCAGGAGACCCTATTGGGCGATTCTCGAGGACTAGCGGGCCCACTATCAACCACAGAAGACTTCTATCAAAGCTTAAAGAGCTAGCAGGCTAGGATAAAAAAATATAAGATATGTACGGGCAAAGCTAGAGGATCGTAGAGCCAGAACAAGGACTAAGAGAGAGAAGAATAGCTGAAGACCAAGAGAAGGACTAAGGTGTTAAAAGCCACACCAATTGACATCAAATGATAAGTTTGACTAATTGGTGGAGTGGATGAGAAAGAATAAAGAAGACCAGGGTTCAAAACCCTTCAATGTTATTATTTTTGTATTTTTCTCTCACCTCTCTCCTATTTCTCTCTCTACCTATTTTGGCCCATGACCCATGCCCATATCCATGACCCATGCCCATGCCCATGCCCATGCCAATGCCCATGCCCATGCCCATGACCCATGACCCATGCCCATGCCCATGACCCACACCCATGCCCATGCCCATGCCCATGCTCACTTGCAACAGAAGAGAAAATCAGTCTCACTTAACCGATTCTTCTCTCCCCTATTTCTCTCTATCCTAATGATATTCGCTCAAAAGTGCTTATTTTAAGCAATTATCCTTTTAGCATTATTGCATTCTCCTACATAAAATGCTCTATTTATCTACTTTTCTACGTAATAGTCTCTTCTATTGCGTAGAACACACTTTTCTGGACGAAATGGTATATTTGCATGCATTAAACGCATTTCTGGAAGTCTAGATATGAAGCCATTTTGATCAAGTCTCATTACGTGCTTTTCTCTCGCAGGAAATCCGATCAGGCGATTCTCGAGACTTACGGGCCCACAATCAACCATAGAATCCCATTATCAAAGCTTAAAGAGCCAACAGGCTATGTTTAGAAGATATGGGACAAGTACAGGTCGAGCCAGATAATCAAAGCGCCAGACCAAGAACCAAGAGAGAGAATGAGCCAGTGGACCATGTTACTGGACTCACTAATGAGATGAAGGAAATCTTTTATAGGCAAGCAAGCATGGTAGAAGAGGGCATATACTTAACATATCCAGTATATGATGAAGCTGAGGAATCCTATCTGGAGAATATGTAAGACTCGGGACGCAATGACCAAAGCCTGATGGCAAGCCCAAAGAGCCAGTAGACATGTGATGCTGATTATTCCATGGGATGGCGATCAAGATATCTAAAGGCCAATGGGACAAGATGTGTGTTGGCCATGGTAACGAACCAAAGACGTGGGCCTATCGGCCAGGTCGACGAGCCACACGGATGGGCCAAGATGAGGAACCCTACCCAGACAATTCTCAAGATCGGAGATGTGTTGATCACCCTACGATCAATCACGAAAGCCCAAGAGAGAGCTCGAGCCCAAATTCCAAGCAAGGTTGGCGGTGATATGCGAGAATTTGTTCGGGGGTTCACAACATGCATAGACGTTGAGACAGGATGCCCCACAAAGGTTGGAATTTGCTGGCCAATCATATGGTTTTGGAAATTTGGAGGTGGCTTTGGGAATATATATACTATTGAGGGCTACACAAAGAGATACATAGGATAATTTCCCATGTGTAGAAGATGAATTCAGCAAGAGAGTCGTCGATATTTGGCAAAAAGGCTAATCCGATGGCTAAAATCAAGGGTGAAGGAAGACGTAGGGAGGTATTGGGGAGATTAGAGTTGTGGACCCCACTTAAAAGGGGCAAAACCGTCGAAGAAGAAGGAAGGAGGGGACCAAACCCTAAAGTCCCCCCTTTATAAGAGAAAAGAAAGGAGTAAAAGGGGCTCTCTCTCTCCCCCCCCCTCACATTCTATTCCCCTCCATTGCAACCAACTGTTATCACCCCCATTCACCCACGTTTTTTTTTCAGATCTTCCAAACTGTCAAAACCCTAAGTGCCACCCCCTTCATTACCTTCTCTCCACGTCCCCCATCCAGGAGGGTGTTCTCCTCTCTAGCCGCCATCCACATCTGCCAAGCTACAATCGTTCTACCATGTTGCTGGTCTGCAACGATTTTACTACACCGCCCCCTGCTCCATCTCCACCGTCTTCTCTCCCACAAACGGTTTCTCCCACAGCACTGCATCGCCTCTCTCCAGCTGCTCTCTCCTCCACGAGCTCCATTGCCGGAGTTGCAGGTCTGCAACTCCGGTAAAAAAAAAAAAAAAAACCAGCAAGGAAACAAAAAAAAAAAGGAAAAGAAAAAAAAAAAAAAAAAAGAGATAGAAGAAGAAAAGAGAGGAGGCTTACCTCCTCTGGAGTTGCCGCCGTCCTCACCGTTCACACCATCGGACTGGTCCATCTAGTCCACCATTAGCAACGCCACCCCCTCTTTCCACGGCCTCCTCCTCCCATTCCATCACCTCTCACAAACCTTTCTCTCTCTCCACCCATTACTGCCCCCTCCATTGAAATCATGACCTGCAACTCTTGAGTTGCAGGTCCGCCTGCAACCAACCATAGTAAGAAGCCGTCCTCACTCCCCCTCTCCATCTTCTTCTCTTTTGCACTCTCCCAAAAACGGTCCTCACGTTTTCCTTTGGAGATCTCTCTCTCACAAAAAAAAGAAAAATAAGATACAGAAAAAAGAAAAAAAAAATAAAAAAAAAAGGAGGAGAGGATGCTGTGGCTTCCATCTCCCTGTTGCTGCACAGTACTCCCCGTTGGATCCCCACGATCCCACTTTCTAATCAATTGCCTCCGCAACCTTGCTGCATGCCTCCACAAACTCTTCATGGTAAGTGTGAAAAAGGTGAGCACTCTCTAGTTTTCTCTCTCTAGAATCCTAACCTCTTTCTCTCTCCTCTATGGATTCTCTCTCTAGTTCTCTCTCTCTACCTTTCATGCTTTTTAGGTTAGTTTTAATTCTCTTATTTTTATTATCCTTCAATGTAAAACAGCTTAATTTTATTCAATGAAATTAATTTCTTTTGAATTCTTGTTTCTATTCTCTTTTAATAGTAATTTTGAATTTTATCTGCATGTTAATCTCTTTAATTGAGAATCGATCTTCAACAAAAAAAAATCATGTTTTAAAAGTCCCGTGATTATCATTCTCACCACTCCATCCTTCTTAGTGACAATTTCTGAGAAAAATTCGTCATTTCATGTTCACTGCTTGCACAAACTAACCTCGAGTGCGGATCGACATCCGACACGAATCCCTATACAAATTACATATTTTGCAGGAATTAAATCAGAAAAGATACAAATTTAGTTGGAATTAGGGTTTCCGTAACCAACGACGTGGAAAATTCTTATTTTCACCTAACAACAAAATCACATAATCTTTAAGAAGAGATCTACAATCTCTTCTTCTTTTGGTTCCCTCTCCGTCTAAAAATCTTCTTCTTACCCTCTCTTCTCTCACTTCTCCTTGAAGACTTTGGGTAGCTGTGTGACAGCCAGCACCCCCCACCCCTCCTCACCATTAATTCAGGCGAGAAGCTCGCCGAAATTGCGCCACCAACTTCTTCTTCTTCTTCTTCTTCTTCTTTTTCTTTATTTTATGTTCACCGAAGTTGCCTGCAACTCCGGCAAACTCCTCCCTTACCACCAGCCGTTACCTGTTGCTCTTCTTTTCCACGGCCTTCCACCTTGCCGGTACCATTAACGTCGGCAACCACCATTTCTGGTGTTGCAAACAGCAACACCAGCTACCAAGGCTTCTCCTCTATGCACGTGCTACACCAACAAACCTCACATCATCCATTAGAGCACCTTGTGCTCCTCAACAAACCGTCAACAACTTCCTCCCTTACTGGCCATTAATGCCCGCTGAGCACACCAGCAATTGTTCCGACTAGCTTCTCCATTCAGATCCACGCCACCTGCAACTTAAACAGCATCACCCCCTGTTTGTTTTCACCCATTGACGAGCAGCACATTTGGATCTGTAACCCCGGTATTCTCGAGCTGCAATAGCCTGCTGCACCCCTGCCCTCAATCCGTTGGGTTCTTCTCCATCTTTCCACCGAAGTTGTTGCAACTCCGGCCTGCTGCTCCCTCAACCACGCTGGTTCATTCTTCCTCTTCTCCACGGTTGAAAAGGAATGTGGTTCTCCATCCTTTTCTATTTTCCATGCTACCTGAAAGTAGGATTTTTCCGTCGTTGAGAGAAGGACCCTAACTTCAACACATTTGTAATTTTTATCCGATTATCCTGCAAAATTGATAGATTTGTATAGGGATTCGTGTCGGATGTCGATTCGCACTCGGGATTAGTCGGATTAGCGCGAATAAGAACAAAAACTGACGGACCATCACAAGAAATAATAGATAAAAACAAACTTCATCATTCATTAATCAAAATGTCCTTACAATATTTGAATTAGCAACAGTCAAAGCCAGACTAAAAGAAAACATTCTAGAGAGAGAAAAATATAAGGAGAATAGGTAGAGAGAGAAAATGAGAGAGATAGAAAGTGGAGAAAATAGGGAGAGAAACTAATGAGGAGAAGAGAGAGAGAGAGAGAACTCACTCTTTAGAAACTTACCTTGGCCAGTCGATCTTTGATGGAGGTGACTCTCTAGAGGTTCAACAGGTCGAAGGGGACACGTGAGATGATGGAGAAAATAGCATGAAGAACATGTCCGACCAGCAAGGGGAAACTCTCGGCCACGTTAGATACGTGATTGTTGATCCATCCAAAGAGAGGAGCAGTGCAACTGGGGTTTTCCCAGCGTGGATTAGTAGGCCAGCAAGCCGTGGACTGGTGGTGGAAGGATTGCGGCAAGATCTGTGAGTTGCCGAGAATGATGATGCAGGCCGTCGTCGTCCAGCAGTCTTTAATGGTGGAGAATATGGTGCTGTTGCACCCTACCAGGTGGAACGTGAAGGAGATGAGAGTGGCGGTGTTGGGTGGAGAAGGAAGAGAATCATAGGTCTGCAACTCTCAACCGAAGTTGTAGGCGGAGATTTCAACTGTAGGCGGTGGTGGAGGCGCACAGATGGTGATGATGACCGTGCATGCACGGTGTTGCAGCAGGTGGGGGCAGTTTTAATGGTGGTTTGGAGATGGTGGAAAGACAGACCTGCGACTCATCGTTGCAGGTCAGTCTTGATAGAAGAAATGGAGGGAGACCTCGTGGAGGACCTGCTGGAGCATGGATAGCACCAGTGTTCACCGGAGTTGCAGGCGTTAATGGCGGTGAGAAAAAAAACCAGTCCGGCGTGTGAAGGATGACGGTGGTGGAAGTGAACGGTGCAGGCAGTGATGGATGGTGCTGCTCGCCTTTGCAGACGCAGGAAGAGAGAGGAATAGACGAAGAAGAACGGAGGGAGACGGAGAAAAGGAGGTGGTCCAAGAGGAGCTCGCCGGAAAAGATGAACCAGTCCGGCAAGCTTTAAGATGAAGACGAAGTAGAGCAAGAAGAGGAGGAGCAAGGGAAGGAGAGGAAGAAGAAGAAGAAGAAGAAGAAAACGAAGAGGAAGAAGAAGGATAGGAGGAGAGGGGGGGGAAGAACGTGCTGGAGGTGGTGTGTGAAAACGACGACCGGAGTTGCTGTCTGCAACTCCGGCGACGGTGCAGACGAAGAAGAAGACGAAGAAGACGAAGATGAGGAGGAAGAGGAGAAGAAGAAGAAGAAGAAGAAGAAGAAGGAGAAGAAGAAGAAGAAGAAGAAGAAGAAGAAGAAGAAGAAGAAGAAATAGAAGAAGAAGAAATAGAAGAAGAAGAAGACGGTCCGCCCACTCGCCGGAAGAATCCGCCGGAAGAGAGAAGAGGGCCAGAGGGAGGAAGAAAGAAGAGGGAAAGAGGGAGAGGGATTAGGGTTCGAACGAACCCTTCTCCCTCCTCTTATAAAGCTCCCTATTTCCATTAATGGAAATAGGGTATTTTTTTGAAAATAAAAAATATTTTTCGATGAAGATGGGCCCGGCTATTGGCCCACATGGACTGATGATGTCCATCGTCTCACAAGATGATGTGATAGACATTCTGATGGCGATCGGATGGATGGTGACTTGATTGGGACTCAGATTGGTGGATCGACGGATCTAGAGAGATCCAACGGTCCGATTGAAGATCCAACGGTCCGATGGAAGATCCAACGGTCAGAAAGCTAAGGGAGATGAGATAGAGCTGATGGGCAGGAGTTCTGGGGTTAGGTCAGTAGATTCGAGGACCGAGAGATGAAGAGAGAGAGAAAATAAGGAGAGATGAGAGAAAAAGTATCAAAAAAATGGAAAAAAGCACTGGCGGAGGGTCTGGAACCCTGGTCTTCACTGTGACCATCTTCACGCTTCTCCAGTAGAGTCGACTATCATTCTTTGCTGACTCATGTGGCTTTAAACGCTTTGGTCCGTCTCTTGGTCATTGGCTCTTCCGCTCTCTTCGTTATTTGGGCCGGCTTTTTGGTCCTCTGATTCAGCCCATATTTGGCCCATATCTTCTAGTCATAGCATGTGGGCTCTTTAAGCTTTGATAATGGGCTCTCATGATCGATTTGGGCCCACAAGTCTCGAGAATCGTCCCATCGGGGTTTCCTGCGACAGAAGAAGCGCGTAATGAGACTTTATCAGAACGGCTTAATATCTAGACTTCCGAAAATGTGTTTAATGCATGCAAATATACCATTTCGTCCAGAAAAGTGTGTTCTACGCAATAGAAGAGACTCTTACGTAGAAAAGTAGATAAATAGAGTATTTTAACGTGGGAGAATGCAATAACGCTAACAGGATAATTGCTTAAAATAAGCACTTTTGAGCGAATATCACTACCCAGCAATCTGTATCACTGTTCATCATCTTATTCACCCTATTGGAGGCCCAGCCTCTAGCACCAGCCGAACCACCATCCACCATTAATATTGGTGAACCATTGCTCATCTTGCCGCCTTGAACCTCTACTCAAGCCACCATCACCGTCATTCTCTATGGTTTCACCAAAAGTTGCAGGTCTGCAACGTTTCACACAATCATTATCTCCCTTCTTCCCCACGATTTACAGGCACAGGGAGGTGATTTACCGTGGAATTCCTCCTCTATTGGAGCACCACCCATTGCTCTTCCACAGTTCCACTCCTTTTCACGTTGCTATCCACACCGTTGCACTTCCCTACTTGTGCACGGTGCATTTTCAACCATGCTCCTCTCTAGTCAGCTACAACCTACTGCAACACATGGTCATTTAGATCAGATTGCTGATTCAACATACGACACAGGGAGCAACCTCCTACCACCCTGCAAGTGCACTTCCACACTGCGTGCATCACTTCTCTTGCAGGTCAGCAACTTGCCGGGCTGCACCAGCTACCCAAAGCAACATCTTGCTATCGGGTTCTCCTTCACTCTGCTTCACTGTAGGGGTGTGAGGCTGCCACCACGTGGTACACTCCTCTTTCTAGTAAGAACTCACCCTAAAGGCAACACTGTTCATCCTCCAGCAAAGCCCCCACTTGCTGCCACCTCCGTTAACTTAGCCACACGGCTTGCTAAGGTGCATCCAAGAAAACCACGTGCCCATGCAACCACTTGGGTGATTCATCACTACGAGCAACCAAAGAGATTGCCTCCACCTTTCGGTAAGTCGCATAGGTATTTCTCTCTCTCACTTTCTTTCTCGCTCCTAATTCACTTTCTCTCTCTAGAATTCTACTTTCTCTCTCTAACCCCTATTCTCTCTCTAAAATCTCTACCCTCTCTTTCTCTCTCTAAAAGTGGATTTTCTCTCTCTAAGTTTCAATCTAATTCTATCTTGTTTCTCTCTCTACTTAATTCTTTCTATACATCTACTTATGCTTTCTAGTTAATTGTTTAATTAGCATGTTTTATTTGATGAAAAGTTGTATGTTGACAATTGAATTTAATAAAGTGAGTTGATTTCACAATTTTTTGCATTTCATTCTTTCTTATTTTATTTTTGTTTTCAGTTTAATATTTGCATCATTTTTTCTCTCTAAAAATACAAAAGCTTGTTTTAAATCACTGATTCACCATTATCACCATTCCATCATTTTTAACAGATTTCCGTTAATTTGTTCTTTATTTGCCCTAACCCCGAGTGCGGACGATATCCGACACGAGCCACTGTGCAAGTCTGCATTTTTGCAGATTAAGTAAACCAATTCGGAGAAATTACAAATATTATTGAATTAAGGGTTTCCGATCCAACGACACGGAAAAACCCTAATTTCAGTCCTCACTATCCTCCAACGGCTACTGCAATACTGGCCGGGCTGGCCATTGAAGCTGCTCCTCCTCCAAGTGCTCCATCCACGGTGGTGCTACTATGCACATCCACCACGATCTCCATCATCACGCACCTGCAAGGATAGACGGTAAGTTCTACCCCTTCTTCTTATTCTTCTTCTTCTGCTACCGCCTTCTCCAACATCACCAGCCACCATCTTCTCTACCTCCTTTTCACCACCGAACTGAGGTTTGCAACCTTATGCTTCCCCTTCTTCCCTTCTTCCCCTTCTTCTCTCTTCTTCTTCTTCTTCTTCTTCACCCATCGTCGAAGTTGCAGGTGGCAACTCCGACCGGCCGATTTCCAAGAGCCCTTGTGCCCCTACAAACCTGCAACTTCTTTTCTCCTTCCTCCATCTTCTCCACTCATTTTCCCTCCTCCCTGATGCAACCGACCAGCAACTTCTCTTTGCTGGCCGAACTCCAGGACGGCAACTCAATAGTTCACTGAACCTGTGTGTGCGCCTCACTCCTAGCCACCACCTTGCTCCGCCAAGCCACCATCGGTTGCTGCGGTCCACCGTTCTATCCTCTCCTGAACGGTTGAGAACCGCCTTCAACGAAGCCACACTAGTAGGTGCGCCACCATCTTCTCTGCCTTGCTGGACTGCTACACTTCCAGCAGTGTGCAACTTCTCAACAACTGCCCTACTCACCACTTTGCCATCCTCCAACGCCACTCCTTTCTCGTGCCCCCAAGCAATCCACCTGCTGGTGCATATGCACCAGCATCTTCGGTGCCTCAACCTTGCAGCAACTCCAAAAGATCTCAATGTCCCCACTAAGGGCCGGACCATCATCTTGGCCATCTCACTTGGCTGATTTTCTTCTTCGGCACATCACTAATCACCAGACCACATCACGGTCTGCAATTTGGGAGTAGCCTTCTCATCACGATCCAATGGTAGATCGTCCGGGTAAGTTCATGGTAAACCCTCTCTTTCTCTCTCTACCTATCTTTAGTTTCTCTCTCTACTATATTTTATCTTTCTCTCTCTATCCTCTCTCTAGTTTCTACCTCTCTTCTCTCTTTCTCTCTCTCACATTCTCTCTCTAATTACTTGTCTCTCTCTTTCTAAAAATCTTCAAGTTTGCCACTTTCTCTCTCATCCTCTAGTTTCTCTCTCTAAGATTAACTTATCTCTCTCACCATTCTATTTATTTGCTTTCTAGTTTAGTTTTGATTATTGCATAGTTTTGTTCAAGCCTTGTAAGAATTTCCAGATTAATGAATTAAATTAGCAGTTTATTTTTTATTTTTTATGTTTTTATTTATTGCGATAGTTTCTCTCTCCAAAAATCACCAAAGCTTGTTTTAAATCAATTACCATCCTAACCCCTCAACAATTTTCTCAGTATTTTTTCGTTCATTATTGTTCTTGATTTGCGTTCCCTAACCCTGAGTGCGGATACGATATCCGACCTACCACTTTGCGAAGAATTCTGTATTTTTGCAGGATTTGAGTTAGAATCTCGAATTATTACAAATTTGTTGGAATTAGGGTTGATCTATCAACGACGGACAAAACCTAGTTTCAAAAAACAAACATGAAAAAGAGTCTATTCCAATGGATAACAATTACTAATTAGGATGAATTTTGGCATTATGCTCACCTAGGGATGGTCCAAATATCCATATAGGCAGAGATCTCTAAGAATGTGCCACCCCTAGTATATGTACTACAAGGATCGTGCCTCCCTTTGAGCAAAATCCTGGCTCCGCCGCTGTATGTTGTACATGACAAATACATGAAGGAAAAAAAATGTAATAAGGTATACCTGAGACGTTTTCAAATGCGGAAGCACGATTTTTGTTACTCACCGCTGTCATCTTGGTCCATTGACCGCATGGATGTTTATCCCACCCCTTGATGGATATACACACCTAAAATCACCTTGATTGGTAATCTCTAACCATTTGATTTAAGTATTTCTTAAGGCATTCTTACAGCAGTTGAATTCAACCATTTTTTTTAGTACTAAAACCAACAGATAAAAATCATCAAACAAGCTGATTTTTGGTATGAATATCTACTAAGGGGTGGACTAGACATCCATGCGGTCAGTAGGCTCAGATAGCAGCGGTGAGTAACAAAAATATGCTTTGGCATTTGAAAAAATCTCAAGTATACCATGTTACATCACGACCCTAAATGAATACCATAACGCACCGGCCAGTGGAGTGAGTCAGCAACGTACTGTAGCGCTCTTCATCCTGGAAGACAGGACCCTGATCAACCTTACCACAAGTCGACACTTAATCCAATCGCCCCCTGATCAATTCCTTCCCTTGGAAGGACAGAAGAGGCTACCACTACATTAGTTAAATATTCTGCTGTTCTACTCCGCTCTGCCACGCTGACATGACATCATAGCGTTCCAGCAATTTTCTTCTTGGTTGCGATGTAACAAGCTGTAGCTTAAGGCGAAAAAAACGTAAGCTAGCACCATATTTGTTAGGGTGGCGATGTAACAAGCTGTCGTCTGGCCTCACTAATCGCATGGATGTTTAGCCCAACCCTTGGTGGATATTCACACCAAAAATCACCATGATTGGTAATCTCTAGTCATTAGATTTTAGTAATTTTTAAGGCGTGATTCTAGCCGTTGAATTCAACAATTGTTTTTAGTACTAATACCAACGGCTAAAAATTATCCAACAAACTGATTTTTGGTATGAAATTTTTGTACAGAGGCCTTCATTCCTCTATAAAATGGATGACCCTTGTACCCCGTATTATAGATTTGACTAGATTTTTGTATCCAGCCTGAGGTGTGTGGTCTGAAGGCCATCGAGGTGCTAACCTTGTTGGGATGTCGGTGGGGCCACTGCCATGCGAAGGCGAGCTATGTCGCCACCAGTAGCTATCAAGATCTCCACGTGGTATCACACTACCACCAATGAAGCTTTTGGAATCTCTACCAAACAATCAACGAATAGTTTCTCATCACGTTACACCCATGTGACAAGTGTCAGATTTTGCCTTTTTAGGAATGACGTCATTTATAATAGATGAGCAGGGTTTCCCGGACGAGTGAATCGAGAATATCTCGTTCGATCTCGACTACGATCGACTCGACCTCTTCAACGATTGGCAAGGTGCGCACCTTAGCATCAGGCAAGTCTTTCTCGATCAGGATATCGATGTCCTGAAGGATCTGGCAATTGGCGGAAGGGAAGCTTCGAATTTCCGACCACAACTGTTGTAAAAGCTGACCCCCTTTGATCTCCTCCTTGTTGTGCACAAAAGGAACGCTGTTGAAGGAGGCGAGCCACGGTTTCATGTTAAGATACGGCTTGAGAATGTCTACTAGAATCTCATTGATAAGATGAAATAGAAGTTTCCTGTTGCATCGATGACATAACTGACCGTCGTCTCTTTCTTTTTCGGTTGGAAATGAACGTTCGAGATGGTGGAAGATTGACGGGTGGAGAGGGTGAGATGGTGAGAACCATCTGTATCTGGTGAAATAAACATGCGTATCTCTGTCGATTCCCGTACTTTTGAGGATTCCACTTACGTACCGGAATTCCGCACCACTACCACTGCTGCCGTTGTCGAGAGCTGGCGTCGTTTGCTGCTGGTACGAACAACTAGATAACGGTGAGCTCCATTTTGAAGCTTGAGCTACCACTTGTGACTGTGTCAATCAAAATCACGTGCAATGTTAAACAGAATTCACGATAACAATTTTGAAGATTGGTGCTTGGTAATTACCATCGGTGTTTGAGATGACGATGGTGAGGGTTCTTTCTTTACGGGGATGACGAGGGATAATGGAGTTTTCTTGCATTTCTTGTCTGAGAGATTTGGATTTGCTTTTGCTGCTGCTGGTGATACACGAACACGAATACGCCCTTCTTTACGTTGAGTGAAGCGTTCGCAGATGGCTTTCTTGCATTTCTGTTGCCGCAACGGTTCCTGTTTGGGCTTGGCATGAACTTCTGTTGCCAATGACGATGGTTGTGATGGTAAGAGTGGGCGAGGTTTCGAGATGGGTCTCGGAGAATTGGAAGTTTGATCTTGGATGGCTGATTTTGAGGATGGTTTGCTCTTGGGCTCCAAGAATCTAACCCGGGCTGAACACAGCGTTTTTGCTCGCTTACTTGGGCTCGATTCGTCTCCAATTTTTGGAAGTCCCCTTGGTTTCTTGGATTTTAGAATGAGTGCGTCTCCTTCCGTGGTGGGGTTGTTTCTGCTGTTGGTGGTATTTGTAATATCCAGACCCACTTTTCTACTAACACTTTCTTTTACCTGCTTCACTATCTGCCGAGCGTAGTGGCTGGGGCTACTGTTCTCTTCCTTTAATCTCCACTCTTTCTTTCTTGACTTAGTTGAAGGCGAGTAATCGAATTCCTCGGTTATCATGATCATGTTCACTTTGTTGCTTTGAAAAGAAAGTCTAGGATCTACATCTGATCTTCTCGCTGATGACATTCTCGGAGTGTCCGGCAACGAACGGGACCCTGTCATCATCTCGTACATCACTTCATTCTCCACGAAATTACGGTTGTTGTTGTTGAATTTTGTACTTTGGAGCGGTTGATGAGATCGTAACTCTTGTTTTCTCTCTTGAGGGTAGTGTTTGCCTCGCGAATTTGGTTTTGCATGGATTGAAGAGGAGGGAGACAAACTTTCTGGTAAGATATCAAGACCCATCAAACGGGCTACAAGATTTGGAGTCTTTCCCACTCCACCTGGAGAGTTACTACTTTCTGAAGAAGATAATTCTTCCATCTGTAAAATATAAGACACAAGTTCATTGCTAATTGCTCATAAGAAACATGGTGAAAAAAGAAAAACGACTGCCAGCAATTTAGAATTGCTAATTGCTCTATTTCCTTACTGGGATATCGAAGTCGTCATCTTTCATCGCTGATGATAATGGTACAGCTCCCTTGAGTCGACCCTCTTCTGACTCCGAACTATTTGTTGGAGCTTCTACACCTACATTATACCCATTAGGCACAAATTCATAAGAATAAAAAGAAAGAAAAATCTAGAGAGAGAGAGAGAGAGAGAGAGAGTACCTTTGAGGATAGTGGGGTCTTCTTGGAGGAAGGAATTGATCTTGGAGGAGGGTTGCTGCAATGCAAACGGAAATTGATGGAAATCAAAGAGGTGAAGTAAGACACTCATACATCCAGAGCTGTCCCTCTCCCTTCTCCTCGTAGACCTACCCCAAGACCACTCTCTGCCCATAACAAGGTTGGCTCTTTCTCCTATTTGGAGATGGGAACAAAAGATTAAAAGTGAAAAGAGCGAAATCAGAATGAAAAATACGTTTCAGTGAGAGAGTAGAATCGAAAAGTTAAAGTTTACTACAGTGGGGAGCGGAAAAAGCGGATCCATGGAAAGGGACCGAGGAGGGCAGCATCGAAGGGTGGTATATTATGATCTCTTTCTCACTCTCTATTACATCTCTAGTCTCCGACACCAAGACCCATCATCGGGAATTGAAATGCGGGGAAGAAATGTAGACCTATCCCCCACTCCCTCTCAACAAGCTCGCTTTCACAAATTCACGATGCAATTCCCTCCCCCACCCCAGTGGCTTTTAAGGTTAGGAAGTTAATATGGATCAGCACCGTAACCTATTTAATGCTAGGAAAAAGATGTAACAAGGGATGCCTGAAACTTTTTCAAATGCGGAAGCGGGATTTTTGTTACTCACCGCTGTCATCTGGCCCCCTAACCCCATGGATGTTTATCCCACCCCTTGGTGGATATGCACACCAAACATCACCCTGATTATCATTTTCAAGGCGTGCTTATAGCCATTGAATTCAACTATTGTTTTGAGGACTAAAACCAACGGCTAAAAATCATCAAACAAGCTGTTTTTTATATTAATGTCTAATAAGGGGTGGGCTAAGCATCCATGCGGTCAGTGGGCCCAGATGGCAGCGGTGAGTAACCAAAATGTGCTTCCGCATTTGCAAAGATCTCAGGTATACCTTGTTACATCACGACCCTTAATGCTGTCCATCATATGAACGATGGTCTCATGGACATGGGTCCATGGATATGTTGTCATGGTGCACAGATGTGTTTTAAGTTTTACTTATTATTTTATTTAAGGCATAAATTAATGACACCTCTATGCAGCATGACAACGTTCATGGACTCCAGTTCATGTGATCATTACTCCATAAAGAACCAAAGGACACAGAATGGAAACTGTGGCGTGCTCCCTCGGATTCATGCTTTAGTTACGAAAAAATATTTGCCGTCGTCGTATGTACTTCCTTGGAGTAGGAAAAATTTTAGATGCAGAGGACTTTGGATGCAGTCCATGCAGAGGGGTCTCGTGGAACATGGCTCATTTTTTGGGGCCACTAACCGCATGGATGTGTACCCCACCCCTAGGTGGATATGTATACGAAAACATAGTCACATTGATTTTATCTAGCCATAGATTTTAGTACTTTTGTAAGATTGATTCTAACCGTTGGATTCAAGCATGCTTTTTGCCTATCTTTTGGACACTTAATCCAATGGCTACAAAATATCAACCAAGCTGATTTTTAGTATGCATATACACCAAGGTGTGGGCTACACATCCATGCGGTTAGCGGGCCCCAAAAAATGAGCCATGTAGGGTCACAAGACCCCTCTGCATCCAAAGTCCTCTGCATCTAAATTTTTTCCCTTGGAGTAGACCTTAACAACGGTTTACAACTCATATTGTTGGACCCACCCAATCAAATATATGACTCCATTCCATGATCATATTCGTCCATTTGGTATATACCTTTCGTCTTTGTCACTTATCCATAGATTGTACGGTTATGATTGACTGATGGGTAATTTAGTGGTTAGCAGCATTAGGACAATGGAGCGATAAATTTTACCTGCAAGTGGAAAACAGAACTAAATTTCCAATTTTTGGTCAGTTCCGATCCATCTCAATCACTAAACCCTGTATAGTTGACAGGAACCCATGACAGCCTATGTTTTCAAATTTTTGAAAACGAAACGTTTTTCAAAACAATTTTATGATCAGGGTTTTCTAAATTTTCTCATTTTACTATTTTTGAATGGAGTAGAGGATCTGAATTCGAGCACGACTTTGAAGCCACCCTCCCAAAATACCACGTGGACCACTATTTAGGGCCCACGACTTTATGGATGTTTGGTCCACCTCTTGATGATATTTAGATCAGAAGTTGTTGTAATTGATGACGTCTATCAGTTGGACTTCAAATTTTAATATCTCGATTTCTAACCATTGGATTTGAACATTTTTTCATACTAAAATTTAATATCATCGATGGAGATTATTTGTGCTATGTAGGTCCACCAAGAAGAGGAACAAACATCAAAAAGGTCAGTGGGCACTTAAGCGTGCTCCACGTGGCTTCAAACATTAAAAAGGTCAGTTGTGCTGTTTAATTCTACCACAAAAGTAGAGAATTGCCATTCACCAACTAAAAGACTGTTTACAACTTCTGAACTGTGATAATGGCATGAGGCTGATTGGTCCTGAATTCTTATCATAGATTTGGGGCCTAGATAATAGAACTGAGTAGGGGTTGGCACAAATATTTAACCATGGTTAAGGTAAAGTTTTGGCGTTGGATGACAACCGTGAAATAATCACATGGACTGGGGTCTATGGACCTTGTCATGCTGCACAGTTGTGTCATTGACAACTAAGTTTGACAACCATTTGGCGGACCCACATAGAAGATGAATCAATGGCTGATTTTTGGAAGATGAATCCACCCTTAGAAATCACTAATCAAATATCCATACGGAGAGTAGTATCTAAGAGTGTGCCACGTGAATCATGGCACCCGTCATCATCAAGGTTGATGAGAACGTTGATGACAGAAGTCCGTCCTCGAATATTTATTCCCTAAAGACGAAGGAGTACTATTTGAAATTCAAAGTTTGTTGATGACATGGTATTGATTTAATGAGCAGCATATTATCGTGAGTAAAGTGGAATCAGATGAGTACACTGGAATAGCAGCTAACCATAGCGTAGACAGTAGAGCAGCAGAGGATGGGTGTTCTTTTTAAGTTCGTTTTTCCCTTTTTGGTAATTTCCTTGTTTAAAGGTGGAGGAGCGTCTGCTACTGTAGACTTGGGCTTGTCTTCGCATCCCTTTTTGAAACCAAAGACAACTCGATCACTTGGTCAGTTGGTCCCATGAAAGAGGACTTCTCAACATACATTTTACTTTTGCAAAGGAAAAAACTTCGGGTCGGGATCGGGGGACCCCCTTTTTTACCCCCATTTTTGACACCCATTTTTGTCGTACCCACATGGAAGGTTAATCAATGGTTGATTTTTGGTGAGGAGATCATCCTCATAAAAATTCAAATCATTCTGATATTCATAGACTGGTTTAGAAGCTGAAGAATTATGGACCGTCGATTTTTACCGCGTAATTTGAAAACCACATTTGATGGAGTTCGAAATTTCAGAATGAACCGATTTTTGTTGGGGTGATCTATATGGTGAGGAGATCATCCCCACCAAAAATTAGCCATTGATTCCTCTTCTATGTGGGTATGCCAAAATGGGTGTCAAAAATGGGGGTCCCCCGAGCCCGACCCAAAAACTTCATACGGAACTCATGCAACCAAGTGGGTTTTCTATGTACGTACATAATACATTTTTTTACCTAATACTTTGAAAGACAAATTCTAGGATCTAATGGACTTTCCGACTATAGTCCTATTTTGTAGAAATTGTGTGGATGCCATATATAACGACTTAATCTCGGTTGTATACATGTCACTACACATATTAACAAAATCAGATGCGTGGGAAGGCACGTGACACCTGGACCCCCTACTTAAGGAACCCAATTAATAAAGTATTTTTTTTTATTTTTTTTTAATATTTCAGCGAGATTTCATGCTAATCTACAGCCATGCTGACGTGGCACAAATCACGTTGAGTCAGCACAATAGTGCATCCATGCAAACGTAAACCTTCTACAAATTGGCTAAAGCCAATAATCATAAGAGGTATGAAGATAGCCCAACTCCTCTAAAGCTGGACTCCCTTCAAATGGCTGTATGTGCCAAAAAAGTGACAACCCTGACAGCCATCCACGTGTCTCTCAAGATCTACACAATAAGGGAAAAAGCATCCAACAGTTGGCAAGTCCGAGTACTACCTCTCAAATTAGACATGTCGAGAACCGTGACCTTTACGCCTGAAATTCACCGGTCCGTTCTCTTTAACTCAAAATATCTAGAAGGGGGGGTTGATTAGGTATTTAAAATTAATTATACCTACACAGTTTTACTGGTCGATGGTAAGGGAATAAAATCGCATGCCTTGATTGTTTGATAAAAGATTATCACAACCGACTCAAATCAAATATACATCTGTGGTATATTGTCTTTTTGTCGTTTGATCTAATCAAGATAGATTGCGGAATACAAATAAACAATCACACAAGACAAGAGATTTTTACGTGGAAACCTTAGCCAAGGAAAAACCACGGGACCACGTCCAGACGAAAAGTATCACTAACTGAAAAGTTAAACGAAACAAAGGTTATGAAAGTAGGGTTTTTCCGTGTCGTCGAATCGGAAACCCTAACTTCAACACATTTTGTAATTATCCGAGATTAAATTCCTGCAAAATATGGAGATTCTTGTATAGGGATTCGTGTCGGATATCGTATCGTCACTCGGGGGTTAGAGAATGCGCATTAAAGATCATACAATGACGGATTTTTCTACAAAAATGCTATTAAAGATGATGGAGAGGTGAAAATGATGATCACGGGATTAAAACATGATTGATTTTATGAATTTTTAGAGAGAGAAAAGACTAAAAGAAATCCTACTAACATGAAGACCACAAACAACCTATGAAATCAAATCAACACTTTCATTAAACTAATATCCTCAAATAAAAAAAAATTCAACTAATAACAAAATAAAATGAATAGGAAATTCATTCAAACGGGAAAGTCGATTACACGCCTTGAAGTAAATCAAATAAAACTATGCTAAAAACAAAACAATCTTACCTAATGGAGATGAATGGAGCAATTGGTGGTTCCTACCACATTCAAGCCAATGGAAAGGATGGATGGGGGGATGGTAAGCGATGGAGGCTGCAACTATTTTGCTTTGGGTGGTAGAAGATGTGGACTGGTGTGGGCGTTGAGACGGTGATGATGGAGTTCGGTGGTGCGTGCGATGGCTTGGTGCAACAACGAAGAAGGAGATGAGGAAAAGGGGGGGAAGCTGTCGTGCACACCAGTAGGTAGGAGGCTGTGGCTGGTTTGATGGTGGACGGCTGGGGCAAGGCTGTGGAGGCGGTGAAGGAGATGGAGGAGAAGGGCCACGGTTTGGACAGGTGAGCTCCTCTTTCCACTCTTCTCCTCTTCTTTCCTCTTTTCTTCTTCTTTTTTTTGTTATTTTTCTTTTTTTGGTTTTTTTTTTTTTCTGTGTTTTCTTTGTAGCAGCAGCTAGGAAGGGGGACGGTGGAGCTTTGATGGATGAGGACGATGGGTGCTGGAGCATGGAGATGATGCAGACCGTGAGTTTTGGAAGAGAAAGGGGTGGCTGTTGGATTGGGGCGTGAATGAGAGAGAGATTGGAGGATGACGGTGGCAGTGGGTTGAAGAACCTCGCACCAGCAGCGTGGAGGGTTGAGAGGGATGGACGCTGGTGGTGGCTGGAGTTGCAGAGGCAGGCGGTCGTGGAGGACAACCAGTAGGAGGCATTGCAGCAAACGCTAGGACCTGCAACTCGAAGTTGCAGGTTTTTCCACTTTAATGGAGAAGGGAGGTTGTGCTGTCCGTTGGGCAACAGCAGCAAGGGAGAGAGGCGGACTGGATTTGTTGGGGGGCGGTACGAGATGGAGAAGGAAGAGGGAATGACCGTGGGATGATGGCAGATCGCCGAGTGCTGCAACTCCGGCGAAATAAAAAAAAAAGATGAAGAAGATGAAAGAGAAGATGAAGAAAAAGAGGAGAATGGGGCTAAGGGCGAAGGGGAAGAGGGAGCTGGTTTTGGGGGAAGGATTCGAAGAGAATGGAGGGGGATTAGGGTTCCAAAGAACCCTTCTCCTTCCCCTTTTAAAGCTCCCTAGTTTCCATTAATGGAAATTAAGGAATTTTTGAAATAAAAAAAAAAAAATTTTTTTTTAAGTAAAACACTACTTTTCTTTGGGGAATGTCCCCATTTAGTGGACCCCCCATTTTTCAAAATTTAATTAAAATTATTTTGAAATTCACGGGGTCCACTAACTGGTCGGACAGCGGGTCGATGATGATGGGCCCGGCTACTGGCCCACATGGATTGATGATGTCCATCGTCTCACAAGATGATGGGACCCAGATTGGTAGATCGACGGATCTAGAGAGATCCAATGGTCCGATTGAAGATCCAACGGTCCGATGGAAGATCCAACGGTCAGAAAGCTAAGGGAGATGAGATAGAGCCGATGGGCAGGAGTTCTGGGGTTAGGTCAGTAGATTCGAGGACCGAGAGATGAAGAGAGAGAGAGAGAATAAGGAGAGATGAGAGAGAAAGTATCAGAAAATGGAGATAAAAGTATTGGCAGAGGGTCTGGAACCCTGGTCTTTACTGTGACCATCCTCACGCTTCTCCAGTAGAGTAGACTATCATTCCTCGCTGACTCATGTGGCTTTAAACGCTTTGGTCCGTCTTTTGGTCATTGGCTCTCCTACTCTCTTCGTTCTTTGGGCCGACTTTTTGATCCTCTTATTAAGCCCATATTTGGCCCATATCTTCTAGTTATAGCATGTGGGCTCTTTAAGCTTTTATAATGGGCTTTCCTGATCGATGTGGGCTCGTAAGTCTCGAGAATTGTCCCATCGGGTTTCCTGCGAGAGAAGAAGCGCGTAATGAGACTCTATCAGAATGACTTCATGTCTAGACTTCCAAAAATATGTTTAATGCATGCAAATATATCATTTCGTCCAGAAAAGTGTGTTCTACGCAACAAAAGAGACTCTTACGTAGAAAAGTAGATAAATAGAGCATTTTAACGTAGGAGAATGCAATAACGCTAAAAGGATAATTGCTTAAAATAAGCACTTTTGAGCGAATATCAGGTTACCTACGCAGCACCATTGCAAATACAGCTTCCAACCTTAGCCGAGGCCTACTACCGATGCGTCTACGTCCTCTGAATCAACGCCACGAATCCACACGCGCCCTTTTTTAGCCAAGAAGCCTTATCCGCTTGTTCAGTTTGGTACACCCCAAACCTACCGTCGATTGGCTCCTCCGATCTTAATTCTCAACACTCCCGCCTTTGTAGAAGGTGAAGGATTGAGTACACCCTGAACCCCAAGTTGCTCAAAAGGTATTGAGTCACACTTGTACTCTCAGGCTTACTAGGTTGAATATAGAAGTGGAAAACCTAACCTGAGTAAAGGATCAAGCTCTTGGCTTTGATCAAGGAGAGAACAAGCTCACAAGATGTGAATGGAAAATAAGCATCTTGCTCTTCGAATGGACACTCTAATAAATAAAGCCTTTGCTTCTCTCTCTTGAAGATTGAGTCACTTTGTGTCTCTGTGTGTGTTTAGAGAAGGCATAGAAGGGTTCTATTTATAGAATTCCAAGACTCTGAGTCGTATGAAACGTGAGATGATGGAACCTATGATTTCGGATCTGAGAAAGACCAATTATGTTCAAGGTCAAATCGATTGTACACTTGGTCCAATCGATTGGGCCATGTCCAATCGATTAGGGATAAGTGTCCAATCGATTGGACTCAATAATTTTTCTGTTCCGAAGGCACCAATCGATTGCACAGGGTTCTCTAATCGATTTGACTAATAAAACTTTATGTCCCGAAGACTCCAATCGATTCCACAGAGTCTCCAATCGATTGTGCTCAGATTGATTTCTATCCTGAAAGCTCCAATCGATTGCACAGAGTCTCCAATCGATTGTGCTCAAAAAGTTTCTACCTCGTAGTCTCCAATCGATTACACAGTGTCTCCAATCGATTGGGCTATGTCCAATCGATTGGACTATCCCTTTAGTCAATATAATTGACTTTGACTCAGGTCTGTCCAATGACTAAGTATGACCATTATATTTTGTTCATTTTAATCAACTCCTTTGGCCATTAAGTCGCTTACCTTCCTAATCGAGCATACACGATCGTTAACTAACAAATCAGCAGTTACTTGGATGACTCCTGTCGTCAACCGTCTGATTCTTGCTGTCTCTGTCTTTTAGTCTTCACGTAGTTGGCGAAGTATGCGTACCACGACATCTTCACACTACACTAGTGCTCGTAGAAACGGTTACGAGAATATTTTTATGTCAAACAGAATCTTTGCCAAATCGAATATGAAAATATTCCTTACAATCTCCCCCTTTGGCAATTCTGTGACAAAAAATATTTAATCATATAAAAGGTAAAAAATAGAAAATACGATCACACCCTCTTACATGATTCACTCACTATCTCACACTCTCTTGGAGATAATCAAACAAATATAGTGTAATGGCTTTTGATCTGTTCCCTGCACATTCTATCGACAATACATACCATGTAATATCATCGCGATCAATAAATCATATAAAATGCAGCGAGTTAATTATGCACATCACAAGTAGAGAAATTGGAAAACTAATGAAAAATTGTCTCCCCCTAAATTTCTCTCCCCTATCTCATGCATCAACTTATTTTTACCGCTATGATTTTCTCTCCTCCTTTTGTCACAGATTGACAAAGGTACAGAAATATAAGCAAATAACAAGCATGCAATGAATATTATCATGAGAAACAAGTGCAATATAAACATCCATAACCAGTCAATTAACATTAAGCAACAAATTATAGTAGATCTTGAAGTATAGACTGAGCTTTGGAGAGTCGTGACTGGAATATAAATTGGTTGGGGTAAAATCATTTTTAAGAAGCAAAAAAATTTTTATTGAAACATGTTTGATTAATACTGACAGAGATTATCATGAAATAAAGAACTTGTGAAAGTTAAAATTTCAACTAGATCAAGATATGTATATAGAAATTCTTATTCATCGGTTTAATAAAAAATACTTAGTCAAAGAAAGTAATAAAATCATTACTCTTGAGAACTAGTAGAAGATAAAATGCTGAAATCAGAATCGACACAAGATAGGATAATTAATTTCAGTAATATTCCAGATATCAAATTCTAGAAATCTCGGAGGTATCCTGTATTCAGATATGAAATCCTCATTAGAGCTATTAAGGGTTCTCACATACGGTCATGTATATGGGTATTTGCTGATGGATAAGAATTTTTTTAGCAAATTGGCTATCTTTTACACCCTTTTTATTCACTTTGAATATAGATAGCTTTCACTCTCCATGTAGGTAGCCCTTTCCTACAACAATGAGAATCAGATTTCAATTTCGAACAGGGCCATACAGATGGCATACACTCTAACTTGAATGGAGGTAGCTGTTTCCTTAATATAATAACTATCATTGGGAAGCCAGCAGTCGACTATAGTGCAATTTTAAAATCAACTAAAGGCAGGAATACTACTAATTTGAAGTCATATCTAGTAGAGGTTTATTCCTTATTCCTGGAATAAGATTTAGAATTAATACTGAAATCATATCTATTCATGAAGAAAAATCAGTCAGTGTGTAGTGTGTGAAACCCATGATTGCAAGAGATAATTTTAACCACTGACAAAGATAATGTATAAATGAATAATCGTTACAAACATAGAAAATATATATATCACCATGATATGATATTGATGAACTCAAGACAAGTCTGAAATTTGATTATTCAAAATCAGTTTCAATCAACCAGATTATTATGAAAGCAAAAATACAAACTACAAGATCAATCAATCAAACTAATACCGATAGATTTACGAAGAAATTTGAATCTAACAACATTAAGAGGTTTTGTAAAAATATCCACTAATTGATTTTCAGTTGCGACATGCTCCAAAGTGATAATTTTTTCTTCAACAAGATCTCTTATAAAGTGATGACGAATGTCAATATGTTTAGTTCTAAAGTGTTGAACAGGATTTTTTGATATATTTATCACACTCGTATTATCACAATATATAGTCATCAATCCTTGATTGATCCCATAATAAGTTAACATCTGCTTCATCCATAGCAGTTGAGTACAACAGCTCCCAGCTGCAATATACTCGGCTTCAACAGTAGATAAGGAAATATAATTCTATTTCTTGCTTTGCCAACTAACTAGGTTGTTCCCAACATAAAAACACCCACCACTGGTGCTTTTTCTATCATCAATATTTCCAACCCAGTCAACATCAGAATAACATGCAAGTTCTGCAGTAGTATCAAACGAATACCAGAGACCATATCCCACAGTTCCATTAACATACCTGATGATACGTTTGACTGCAAGAATATGAGATTCTTTGGGATTAGCTTGAAACCTAGCACATGCACCTACACTGAAGGAAATATTAGGACAACTAGCGGTGAAATAGAGTAAACTTCCTATCATGCTTCTGTACAAGGTCTGGTCAACATCCTTTCCTTCAGTGTCTTTGCTCAGCTTTGTAGTAGTACTCATAGGAGTACGATGGTGTTAAGCTGATTCCATACCAAATTTTTTAACTAGGTCTTTGCTATATTTGGATTGAGAAATAAAAATTCTATCATCCAACTGTTTCACTTGAAGACCTAAAAAATAACTCAGTTCACCAACCATACTCATTTCAAATTCTTTTTTCATTTATTCTGAAAACATGTGAGCATAATCAATAGATGTGGACCAAAAAACAATATCATCAACATAGATTTGAGCAATCACATAAATTCCCTAAATAGTTTTAACAAATAAGGTCTTGTCCACTTCTCCTCTGATGAAACCTTGATGAAGCAGAAAAGTGGTAAATCTCTCATACCAAGCCCTAGGGGCTTGTTTTAAGCCATACAATGCCTTTTTACGATGATAAACTTGATTAGGAAATTTTGGATCCTCAAACCCTTTGGGTTGTTCCACATAAACTTCTTCTTGAAGAACACCATTCAAGAAGACACTCTTGACATCCATCTGAAAAAGTTTAAATATAAGTAACAAGCAACAGTAAGCAATATTCGAATGGATTCCAATCTAGCAACAGGAGCAAAAGTTTCATCAAAATCAATGCCTTCAATTTGAGTATAGCCTTGAACTATAAGTCTGGCTTTGTTTCTGACAACAGTTTCATTTTCATCTGATTTATTTTTAAAAATCCATTTAGTGCCTATAACATTAGTATCTTTAGGTTTGGGCACTAAATACCAAACATCATTTCTAGTGAATTGACTTAGTTCCTCCTGCATGGCACTAATCCAATTTTCATCAGTAAGAGCTCCAAAAATATTTTTTGGTTCAATCTGAGAAGTATAACACACAAAGTTAACAACATTTTCAATCTGTCTCCTAGTTTGAACTCTACTTCCTACCTCACCAATGATATCAACACTAGGATGATTTTTCTTAACCCACAAGGGAAGAGATTTATCAGCATGAGAATCACTAGAAGATGGAGTAAAATGAATGTCATCAATATTTTGACAGATATCATCACAGTTGTCATCTTGTGAGGAATTATCTTCAATATTCAAGTCATCAATAACCATATTAATAGACTCCATAATAGTTTTAATTCTTTGATTAAGAACCCGATAAGATTTACTATTAGTGGAATAACCTAGAAAAATTCCTTCATCTCCTCTTTTGTCAAATTTTCCCAGAGATTCTCTATCTCTAAGAATGTAGCATTTGCTCCCAAAAACCTTGAAATATTTGACATTAGGTTTTTTACTCGACCAGATTTCATAAAGAGTATTCAAAGTTCCTGGTCTCAAATATACTCTATTGAGAGTATGACAAACAGTGTTCACTGCTTCTACCCATAAGTTTTGGGGTAAGCTTTTGCTGTGAAGCATTACCTAAGCCATTTCCTGAATCACCATATTCTTTCAGTTCCACCATTTCATTCTGCTGTAATGTAATGGGTGCAGAAAATTCATGCTTAATGCCAATGGCATCACAGTACTCAGTGAGACAAAAATCTTCAAATTCTCCTCTATGGTCAGTACAAATCCTGACTATACTGTAGCCTTTTTCATTTTGTATTTTTTGGCATATCTTTTTACATTCTTCAAAAGCATCTGATTTCTCTCTAAGAAAAGCAATCCATGTTAATCTAGAATAATCATCTACCATAACCAGAATATATCTTTTACCTCCCAAACTTTCAGTCCTCATCGAACCCATAAGATCCATGTGAATTAGATCAAGCACTTTGGCGGTAGCACAATAATTTCCTTTTTTGTGAGAGCTTTTTATTTGTTTACCGATTTGGCAAGCTCCACAAATAGTGCCCATAGGTTTTCCCAATTTGGGCACACCTCTCACTAATTCTTTATTAGTGATTTTAACTAGGTCATTTTGGTTCATGTGACCTAGTCTTTGGTGCCATAAATCAAAATCATTTAATTTGGCAGAATTGTAGATGATCTTAGAATTTCTACCAATAATATAACAATTTTCAGAGGTTCTTGAACCTCTCATAACACATTTGCCAGATTCATCAATAACATCACATCCTTGGCTAGTGAATTTAACTGTATGATTATTATCACAAATTTGGCTTATGCTAAGAAGATTGGCTTCGAGTCCCTCCACACAGAGAACATTATCAAGCTTAGGAATACCTGGAGCTTGAATACTTTCCCAACCAATGACCTTGGCCATACTTCCATCCCCAAAAGTACACTACCATCCTTATGATTTTCAATATGACAGAACATTGGCTTGTCTCCAATCATGTGTCTAGAACAACCACTGTCCAGATACCATTTATTATTTTCTAAAGCTTTGAAAGTAGAATGGATCATAAGACATTTTTCATCATCTTTTCTCACCCAAATGGTCTTAAATTTAGAAGGTTTTGCCATTTATTTGGGAAAAAATGAATTGTTCATTCTTTTGTCGTTTCTAGAGCATTGATTCTTAGCAACATGACTATCAAACAGAGTTTTTCTTAATTCAGAAATTTTAGAAATTTCTCTCTTTAGTTCATTAGATTTCATGTATAACCTACTTAACCTAGAATTATGATGACTAACCAATTCAGTTTGTTTGAACTTTGTTGTCATACATTTTCCTGTAAGATATGTGGGTTTTACATTATTCTTATGAGAATAAAGATGAGAATCAAAATTCTTGAATTTAGCAATATCATTCTTGTTCATCAATTGATTTTTCAAGGACTTTTGGAACTCTTTTTTCAAAATATTATTTTTTATTAGAAGCAATTTCTTTTCTTCTTCCCACTGTCACCTTTCATCAGTGAGTTCAATATTTGCCAATTCTAGTGACACATTTTTACAATCCAATTTCTCCATTTGTAAAAATAAATCTTTATTTTCTTTAATCAATCTCAAACTGTCTAAATATAGTTTCTCATAAGCTATATTGAAATAGTCTTCAGACAATGGAGGTCTGGATGTGTTTTCACCTTCTCTTTGTATTTTGACAAATTAATGAAAATGGACTGGTTTCTCAGGAATCTAAATTCAGGTGATTAAACCTTAATTAGAAATACCTGCTCTGGTACCAATTGAAATTCACCGGTCCGTTCTCTTTAACTCAATATACCTAGAAGGGGGGTGATTATGTATTTAAAATTAATCATACCTACACAGTTTTACTGGTCGATGGTAAGGGAATAAAATCGCATGTCTTAGTTGTTTGATAAAAGATTATCACAACCGACTCAAATCAAATATACCTCCGTGGTATATTGTCTTTTTGTCATTTGATCTAATCAAGATAGATTGCAGAATACAAACAAATAATCACAAAAGACAAAAGATTTTTAAGTGGAAACCTTAGCCAAGGAAAAACCACGGGACCACGTCCAGACGAAAAGTATCATTAACTGAAAAGTTAAACGAAACAAAGGTTACCTATGCAGCACCGTTGCAAATACAGCTTCCAACCTTAGCTAAGGCCTATTGCCGATGCATCCACGTCCTCTGAATCAAAGCCACGAATCCATGCGCACCCTTCCAGCCAAGAAGCCTTATCCGTTTGTTCAATTTGATACACCCCAAACCTACCGTCAATTGGCTCCTCCGATCTTAATTCTCAACACTCCCGCCTTTGCAGAAGGTGAAGGATTCAGTACACCCTGAACCCCAAGTTGCTCAAAAGGTGTTGAGTCACACTTGTACTGTCAGGCTTATTAGGTTGAATATAGAAGTGAAAAACCTAAGCTGAGTAAAGGATCAAGCTCTTGGCTTTGATCAAGAAGAGAACAAGCTCACAAGATGTGAATGAAAATAAGCTTCTTGCTCTTCGAATGGACACTCTAATAAATAAAGCCTTTGCTTCTCTCTCTTGAAGATTGAGTCACTCTGTGTCTCTGTGTGTGTTTAGAGAAGGCATAAAAGGGTTCTATTTATAGAATTCCAAGACCCTGAGTCGTGTGAAACATGAGATGATGGAACCTAGAATTTCAGATCTGACAAAGACCAATTCTGTTCAAAGTCCAATCGATTGTACACTTGGTCCAATCGATTGGGCCATGTCTAATCAATTGGGGATAAGTGTCCAATCGATTGGACTTAATAAGTTTTATGTTCCGAAAGCATCAATTGATTGCACAAGGTTCTCCAATCAATTTGACTCATATAAGTTTCTATCCCAAAGACTCCAATCGATTTCACAGAGTCTCCAATCAATTGTGCTCAGATAGATTTCTATCCCGAAGGCTCAATCGATTATGCTCAAATAAGTTTTTGCCTCGTAGTCTCCAATCGATTACACAGTGTCTCCAATCGATTGGGCTATGTCCAATCGATTGGGAATACATGTCCAATTAATTGGACTATCCCATTAGTCAATATAATTGACTTAGACTCGGTTCTGTCCAATGACTAAGTTTAACCATTATATTTTGTTCATTTTAATCAACTTCTATGGCCACTAAGTCACTTACCTTCCTAATCGAGCATACACGATCTTTAACTAACAAATCGGCAGTTACTCAAATGACTCATGTCGTCAATCGTCTGATTCTTGCTGTCTCTATCTTTTAGTCTTCACGTAGTTGGCGAAGTATGCGTACCACGACATCTTCACACTACACTAGTGCTCGTAGGAATGGTTACAAAAATGTTTTTATGTCAAACAGAATCTTTACCAAATTGAATATGAAAATATTCTTTACAAGGTTTCCACGTAAAAATTTATTGTCTTGTGTGATTGTTTGTTTGTATTCTGTAATCTATTCTGATTAAATCAAATGACGAAAAGAAAATATACCACGGAGGTATATTCGATTTGAGTCCGTTGTAATAATCTTTTATCAAACAACTAAGGCATGCAATTTTATTCCCTTACCATCGTCCAGTAAAACTGTGTAGGTATAAATAATTTTAAATACCTAATCAACCCCCCTTCTAGGTATATTGAATTAAAGAGAACGGACCGGTGAAATTTCAATTTTTACTGGTAAATACGGATCTGATTGATGTATAAGATCTTGTATTATTGGGATTAAGAATAAACCTCTACTAATTATAACTTCAAATTAATGTTTTACCCTCAATTGATTTCAAAACTTTACTATAATCGACTGTTGGCTTCCCATTTTGAGAGTGATTATCATGGAAAAAGCTACCTTTAAAAACTATAGTGTAAGCCATCTATATGGCCCTACTAATATTGAAGTCTAATTCTAATTGCTACAGAAAATGGCTACCTATCCAAGAAGCATGAAAGCTACCATTGATACAAGTGAAAAATAACCAAATTTGCAAGAAAAAATCGTATCTTATTAGCAAATACACCTGACAAGAGAGCTATGTGAGAACCTTATAAGCTTAATGAAGATTTTATAGTCGAATACAAGATACCTCTAAATTCTAATTAATATGAGAAATTATTGTTGAAATCTATCATGTACCACAGTTAAAATCAGTTCACTCACATACTTGACGGTATTACTTGTTGATATTTAAATCTAAGTTTACTAGTGTTTGTGACTTGCTTTAACTTTTCAAGAGTTAATATTATTGATGCATCAAAATTGATCTAAAATGTTTTAGTTAATATCATTGTTAGTGCCTATTGAAACAAGGTTTTTCCGGTCGTTGAATTCGAAAACCCTTGGCTCGACAAAATTTGTAAAGATCCGAAACTTTAATCCTGCAAAACTAGCATTTCTTTGCACAGTGGAAAGTCAGATGTCGAATCCGCACTCGAGATCAGGGTTAGTGCAATAATGAACTAAGAAACTTAGGAAACATGTTGAGAGAATGATGGTGGGGTGAGGTTGAGATTGAGATTAAAACATGATTTTGAGTTTAGTGAAATTCAAAAACTACGAGAACAACTTCTTTGACATCAAAATAAACAACTCTTTCATTAAAAATTGTAGGGATTACATTGCCTTTAAATGGAAATCTATGGTTATAGCTCATAGCAAACTATACTAGAAAGCAAAATAAACTTACCTAGAAAGCATTAGTAAAGGAGAAAAATAAAGAAAGATCTAGAGAGAGAAACTAAGAATGTAGAGAGAGAAGGATAGACAAAACAAAGATTTATAGAGAGAAAAAGCAAGGTTGAGAGAGAGTAAAAAACCTAGAGAGAAAAGTAGAGAGAGAAAAAATGCTAAAAGATGGAGAGAGAAACTAGGTAAAGAGAGAGAAAGAGAAGAGGGATTACCACTTAGGGAAGATGATGAGCAGCCCTGGTTGGATGGTGTTGTGCACGTGTGGGTGCACCATGAGGAGGGCCATTGGACATGGGTGAAGGTGAAGCAAGGTGGTGAGGGGGTACATGCCTGTGATGGAGAGGGAAGTGCTGGTTGCAGGCCGTTAGTTTTTGGAGATGGTGAGGTGTTGCTGCACCTTGCTTTTGGACATCAAGGCAGCAAGGACTTGAGGTTCTGCCCATGAGGTGTTGAGAGCAAGCAGGTGGAGGAGAAAGTTGCGTTCAAAGCGTTGCTGCATGCTCTGCAATGGAGATTGATGATGCGGCCGAGTTGTAGGTGATACAGAGGTGGTGGCCAGCAGCTTGGCGGAAGAGGACGTCCAAACCAGCAAGGTTAAGGCATTGAATTTGATGGAGGTTCACCCAAAGGAGAACCGTGGAGATGAAGTCAACAACCAAACTGATGGTGGTGCACACCAACAGCAAGGAGAAGAAGAGGTGATGGTTATTGAGGACTGTGATGCCGGTGGTGGTGCTTATCATGAAGACCAGTTGAAGGTGCTGCTGGTTCCTGTTGAAGAAGATGAGTTGCTACACCGTATGAGGGAGCATGTGAAGATGCATGAAAGTAGGGTTTTTCCGATCGTTGGACGGAAACCCGCGTTTCAACAAAATTTATTAGATCCGGTTTTTCACTTTTAATTCCTGCAAAAATGCAGACAATACTTGCGTAGTGGTTGGTCGGATGTCGATTCGCACTCAGGTTTAGTCGGGTTAATGCAAATAAGAACATAGAATAATGGAAATATGATGAAAAATAAGTAAAGAGATGAGAATGGTGAATATCGAGATTTAAAACATGCCTTTTGTTTTGATTTCTAGAGAGAGAATTATGAGCTAATAACATGAAGAAAAATAGAATAAATAACCCAATAATTAAATTATCACTGAATCTCAATCAACATGTTTCATTAAAATTGAAAGTTCTTACAATGCATAGATAAAAGACTAACTAATAAAGCATTAAAAAGAGAGAAAGAAGAGATGGAGAGAGAAAAGTATCCAAAACTTAGAGAGAGATAGTGAAAATATGAGTTTTAAGGAGAGAAAAGAAGAAAATAGAGAGAGAGATAGAAGAACTTATACCTTGAACCTACCAAAAGAGGAGGGGAGAAGATAGGAAGAGAGAAGATAGGGTTAGAGAGAGGAGGAGAAAGAGATGGGGAAGATAAATTGTGAGCACGTGCATCGCCTAGAAGAGGGAGGTGCTGATCGGTGCACCAGCAAGTAGAAGGTGCAAGAAGGTAGCAACAGCACCTCGTGCTTGTATAGGAAGGGGAGGCGATGTGGTGGTTGTTGAAGATGCGGAGAAGAGCAGCATGTATAACTGGTTGGAGACCTAGTTGTGGGCCTTAAGGATGACACAAGATTGAGGAGCAGCAGCGTGGAGAGCAAGGTGCACTTGCAGGTCAATGCACGGTGGAGGAGGCGTTGGTAGTGGTCTTGTGATGGCAGCAATAGAGATGGCGGCTTGGAGGATGAAGAGATGGAGTGAGGATCGTTTCGGGTACAGCATTTCGGGTCTTCAATGGAGGGGGCGTGGAAGAGAGAGCCAGCTCCCTTATTAGAAGCCTTTATATATGGGAGTCGATTCTCCCTTCTTATTCTTTAGGGCGCGCGTCACTACGAGCTAGCTGTCAAAGAAGTAGGTCCCACCTTTATTCCAAGAGTTCCTTCTCTTAGACCACCGTCCAACCAATGCTGCTATGGTTTTCAATTTATGTGCAGCCCTTATGGCAACCTCTATATTACTGTCCATATAGAAGCCTTTCTCACAAACCACTTTCCAAACATAAGAGATCCACCGTCCATAAAAGTCTTCTCCATTAATTGATAGGCTATTTAAAGTTTAGCCACTTCCTAAATTATTCTCAAAGAAAAACTTCCCTAGGTGATATTCGCTCAAAAGTGCTTATTTTAAGCAATTATCCTTTTAGCGTTATTGCATTCTCCCACGTTAAAATACTCTATTTATCTACTTTTCTACGTAAGAGTCTCTTTTGTTGCGTAGAACACACTTTTCTGGACGAAATGGTATATTTGCATGCATTAAACACATTTTCGAAAGTCTAGACATGAAGTCATTCTGATAGAGCCTCATTACGCGCCTCTTCTGTCGCAGGAAACCCCGATGGGGCAATTCTCGAGACTTGCAAGCCCACATCGATCAGGAAAGCCCATTATCAAAGCTTAAAGAGCCCACATGCTATGACTAGAAGATATGGGCCAAATATGGGCTGAATAAGAGGACCAAAAAGCTGGCCCAAAGAACGAAGAGACTAGGAGAGCCAATGACCAAGAGACGGACCAAAGCGTTTAAAGCCACATGAGTCAGCAAAGAATGATAGTCGACTCTACTGGAGAAGCGTGAGGATGGTCACAGTGAAGACCAGGGTTCCAGACCCTCCGCCAGTGCTTTTATCTCTATTTTCTGATACTTTCTCTCTCATCTCTCCTTATTCTCTCTCTCTCTTCATCTCTCGGTCCTCGAATCTACTGACCTAACCCCAGAACTCCTGCCCATCAGCTCTATCTCATCTCCCTTAGCTTTCTGTCCGTTGGATCTTCCATTGGACCGTTGGATCTTCAATTGGACCGTTGGATCTCTCTAAATACATCGATCTACTAATCTGGGTCCCAATCAAGTCACCATCATTCCGATCGTCATCAGACTGTCTGTCACATCATCTTGTGAGACGATAGACATCATCAATCCATGCGGGCCAGTAGCCGGGCCCATCTTCATCGACCCACTGTCCGACCAGTTAGTGGACCCCGCGAATTTCAAAATAATTTTAATTAAATGGGGGGTCCACTAATTGGGGAGATTCCCCATAAAAAAGTAGTGTTTTACTTAAAAAAAAAAAAATAATATTTTTCTTATTTTTTTATTTTCAAAAACCCCCTATTTCCATTAAAGGAAATAGGGAAGCTTTAAAAAGGGGAAGGAGGGGGACGAACCCTATTTTCCAAACCCTAATCCCCCTCTCTTCTCCTCCTCTCCTTCCCCCGATCCTTTCCCTTCTTCCCCGCGACTTCTCCTTCTTTTTCTTCTTTTCGTTCCACCATCTTCTTCATCTTCTTCATAACGATTTCGCCGGAGTTGCAGCCTGCAACTCCGGCCAGCAACTCCACCGGTTTTCTGTCCAACCACCGTCTTTCCATCTGGAAGCTACCTCGATCCACCTTTGTTCTTGCTGGGCATACCAACGAGAACGATCTGCTGCTTCACAGTTGCTGCCTCGTCCCCACCGCACCTGCAACAACTCTGGCAACTCCGGACGGATCCACCATCTTCCATCACATCACACTGCTGCAGCCTCTCTCCTTTGTGTAACGGAGTTGCAGGTTGCAACTCCAAGTCGCCTCCACTTGCGGGGATTGGCACCGGAGAACCTCCCTTCTTGTAGGCACGCCTGCAACTCACTTCACCGCCATGCTCTTTTCCTCCGGCCAGCAACTCCACCGCGGCAACTACAGAGTTGCAGGACCACCATCTTATCTCCGTTCGGGTTGCCAATCTGCCACCCCTAGTTGCAGGCCGCTGTAACTCTTTTCACCAGTAAAAAGCTCCACTCAGCCCTCTCTTTGCACCAAAAACCGGCCAACACATCCATTTTGCTGGCTGGATTAGTGCGCCATTCACCTGTGCAACCTCACTCCACGGACCACGACCTCGTTCCTCCCTTGAACGGTCAGATCATCATCTTCACGGGCTCCTCCCGATACTACTATCGCCTTGGAGCTCATCTTCCACACGTCCTCACCTCTCCTCACCAAGTCGCAGGCGAGCTACTTGGCTGCTCCTCCAACCCGACTCCTTCTCAACAATCCACTACTTCATCAAGAAAGCACCACCGCTGTTCATCATGGTTGGAGGTACTACCGTCGGCAACCACAACTTGCAAACTATGCTCTCTCCCACCGAGCCAGCAAGTCTCCACAGCCTCCTCTTTACAGCATTAAGGTAAACCTCCCTTCCATCCTCCTTTTCTTTCTCTCTCCTCTCTCTAGGGTAGACACCTCACTCTCTCTCTAGGAATCATTCTATCTCTCTCCATTTTTTCTCACTTTGTTTCTCTTCTTTCTATTCTCTCTCTAGAACACTAAGTTTGTTCTCTCTAGGATAGTGTTCTATTTTCTCTCTCTCTATCTCTAGACTTATTTTCTCTCTCATTCTTACATGCTTTCTAGAGTAATCCATTACATTGCCTTCTAGTTGATTGTTTGTTATTGTTGTTCCACCTTTCAAGAAGTTGTATGCAACATTCCAATTTGATGAATAAAAGTTAAGGTTGTTTTTGTAATTTTTGTTATGGTTTGAATAGCTATTTTTCTCTCTAAAATCAACCAATCATGTTTTAATCCATCACCATTCTCACCTCTCCATGTTTTCTTGATAAAAATCCATCATTTCATGTTCTTTGCTTGCACAAACTAACACCGAGTGCGGATCGACATCTGACACGAATCCCTATACAATATCGCATACTTTGCAGGAATTAAATCGGAAAGGATACAAATTTAGTTGGAATTAGGGTTTCCGTAACCAACGACGCGGAAAAATCCTACTTTCAAATGGCGCCGCTGCCGCTCGGGTGTTCGGGAGTGCAAAAAAGGACGTAAAGACGGAATTGGAAAGTTGCTGAAGCGAAAAGCTGCTCAATTTGGCCAGCCCGACCTTTTCGGGAAACTTTCTATATTGTGTTTTTAGAGATTTTTTAGCAGTTTTTAAATTACTATTTTTAATGCCTCGGAAGGCCGAGTGCAATTTGTAATAATTTAGGAATTTTACTGCTTTCCATATAACTGCTAGATCTTGTTCTAGGGTTTTTTAGAAACCCTAGATTAAGTGGAAATTACCAAAAAAATTAAAAAATCAAAATTCAAAAAAATTAGGGTTTTATATTCTGCAGATTTTTAGAAATCACCAATCAAGGATTTGCGATTTTTGGAAAGATTCTAAAATCTTGAAACTTTGCTAAATTAGGGTTTCCCCTCTTAGAAGTTTCCTCTTTAGAAGAATTTCTATCTTTAGAAATCTTCGAATTTGGAAAAGTCTGCAAAAGGAAACACCCCAAATCTAGTAGAATTTCAATTTTAGGAAATTTCCCAAAATTATAAGGGATCTCGCAATCAAATCTTTCTTGGAAGATCTCCACAGTTCGGAAAACTTTCCAATCTAGGTATTTTCCAATCTGGGAATTCCTAAATTTTAACCCATCTCGAATTTGGAAACTAATTCAAAAACTTGCCTAAATTCAATGCTTGCTCAGTGAACCCTAAAAAGGCAAGGATCTTCCAAATAAAATCCCACATACCTAGACCGTGCGATCTAACTGTTTCTGCAGGAACACGATCCAGTGTGGGTAGGGAGCGAAAGCTCAAAGAGGTGGAGTCGGGCCCAAGCCCATTAGGATACCCCTCTCTAACCCACGGAGGCGACCCCGTGGCGTGGCCCACGGGAGGTAAGTCTCTATCCTCACCTTGAGTGCGATACAGAGCATATTGGGTGCATCATTGCCGCTTGTCTATTTGTTTTCTAGCAACAACTTATTCGACTTGCGTGGTGTGGCCGTTAATCAATCAACTCTAAGCGAGCAAACCCAGCTCCAAAATTGAAACTGGTGGGATTTCATCACCCACCTCATCATTCCAACTGATTTGATCCCAAGGCTCCATTTAATTAAAAAGAATCAAGAAGTAGAGCCAATTAGCCCGGTGTTCGAGGAAAAATCCACGCAAAGCAAACCCGCTTAACATCCAATCGAAATAAGACCACGAGCGCGGGTCCCTGTTGTCTAACACACCCATAAGTCCCTACTACTCAAGTACACTGAGCTCGACGTGGCATCTTGGACTATTCGGCGGTTAGTTACGTGTAGACTAGGAACACGCACCAACCCTAGCTTAACCCGAGGGAACACTCTTCTTATCCACTTGACCAATCCGGTTAGTCTGGGACGTACTTAAGTCAGCCATTGTGCCGCACGTCTGTCTAGGCTTCGGATTGCCTTGTTGTTAACTAGAGTTAGTACTAAAGGATTCGCTCTGAAGAGTGTAGCCTGGTGAGAACCTCTGAGTGCAAAACAGTTAGTCCGGCGGTTAAAAGATAAACCAGTGGTCCACCCACTGTCATAATCTACTCTAGCCCCAAAACTAACAAAGATAATTCCTAAAATATATCCTGATTGCTTAGAATAGGATTATCTGTGCTTGGTGTGCATCATTTAGGATAGTGTTCCTCTCTGGCAACTTTTTGCCAAGTATAGAGATTGCCTCATTCGCGTATGCCCGTTTGGAATCGTCCGAACAAGCGCTTGATTCGATCTGAGAATCACGTCCCTACAGTGGATCCTCCACTGAATTCTTCCCCATCTCTTTCCCCACCCGCCTCCCCCAGTTCTACTACCTTTGTAGTCATGGCAGTCGAACGACCCCTTATCGAGACGTTCGCCCCTATCTCTGCTAATCCGCCCACTTGCATTATTCTCCCACCTACTACGGCGGTACAATTTGAGATCAGGCCGCAGACGATCCAAATGCTGCCAACCTTTCGTGGTCTCCCAAGAGAAGACCCATATTCCCATATTAGGGAATTCCAACATGTCATCCTACTTTTCAAGAATCAGAACCTCGATGATGACAATGTCCATCTGCGAGTTTTCCTATTCTCGCTCAAAGACTGAGCCTCAGATTGGCTATACTCCTTACCCGCTGATTCAATCAGCAGTTGGAAAGAATTGGTGGGCAAATTCATGTCTAAATTCTACCCCATGACTCGGACCAACCAAATGAAGCAACTCATCCAGGACTTTCGACAGAAGTCCGATGAGAAATTTTTCGAAGCGTGGGATAGATTCCAAGACTACCTGACTAAGTGCCCCCACCATAGCATCGACAAGGGCAATCTTGTCCATGTCTTCTACAAGGGACTTACTGATGAGTCCCGGACCATGGTAGAGTCAATGTGCCAAGGAAAATTCCTGCACCAAACTCCGACCGATGCATACAAATTCTTGGGAGAGTTAGGAGAAAACTCTCAACATTGGACGACTGACTCAGAGTTCAGTCGAACCACTTCGGTCCAAAGGACAACCAAGGGACATGATGCTACAGCTGATACTGAGCTTCGATCTGTCATTCAAGAGTTGAGCAAGTCAGTCTCGGCACTGGCTGTGTCTGTACAAAAGCCTACTCAACAATCTACCCCAGTCATGCATGTGGGACACGAGAGCCCTATGGAATCCTGCACCCTCTGTCTGCAACCCTCCCATACTACTGAGCATTGTCCTTTGAATGAAGGATGGTCTAATCCTCTTCAGGAAGAAGTTTGTGCTTTCAGCACATACAAACCACCCACTCAGAACTCGTATAGTCAATCTTATCATCCGGACACGAGAAACCACCCTAACTTCTCCTGGCGGCCTCAGTCTACTCAACCACAAGCTCAACCTCCACGTCAACCTCAGGGCATGTATCCTCCTGGGTTCAATCAACCCAATAGGCAATTCAATCAGGGACAATATCAGCAGAATCAGTACCCATCTACTCAGAACCAGCAGTTCCAACTGAGTCAATACTCTGGACAACAGAGCACATTTCAGAATCAGCAAAGAGTTCCCCAGAACTTTCAGAACCAACAGATTGTCCCAACTAATTCTTCTGCCTATAACTATAATGCCCCGATGAGCTCGAGTCGCGAATTGGTGCCTCAGCTCCTATTAGCTGCTCCCCAACAGTCGGTCCCCAAACCCGGTATCGAGGACCTTCTAGCTCAACTCATTACTCAATCTATGCAACACCTAGAGCAATAGCAACAGCAATCCATGCTTCGTCTAGAGCAACGCTTAGGTAACCTGGAAGCTGAGAAAGCTAAAGGCATCTTCCCTAGCTAACCCATCGCTAACCCAAAAGGAAATGCCAAAGGAGCAGTATATGAGATCGGTTCCCAATCTCAAAGCCAGAATGAGAATTGTCAAGGGGAGGTGCAAGCTGTAACCACCCTACGATCTGGAAAAACTGTGGACATGGGAGTCCAACCACCACCGGTGCCATCTCCAGCACCCATCACTCGCACCGTGGAAACTAGTCCAAATCCTACCTCTGCTTCTTCTACCTCTGCACCAACATCAGATATCCCTGTGCAAAAATCTAAGGCTAAAGACAAATCCATTTGTCGAGTAAAGCCTCCCTTCCCGGACAGACTTGTCCAAGATAAGCGGGATCAGCAATTCTCTGAGATCTTAGATGTCTTTAAAGACGTCCAGATCAATATCCCATTCCTTTCTGCTATCAAGCAAATCCCTTCCTATGCCAAATTCCTCAAGGACTTGTGCACAGTTAAGCGGCGTACGCATGTACCCAAAGCTGCCTTCTTGGCCGAAAAAGCTACCGCGTTCATTCAACGCAATAGTGTGATCAAACACAAGGATCCAGGTAGCCCAACTGTCCAATGTGAAATTGGAGACAACTTTAGCTGCACTGCTTTGCTAGATTTAGGGGCTAGCGTTAACCTCATACCATTCTCGGTATATCAGCAGTTAGGACTGAAAGATATGAAGCCTACCAATGTCACCCTGAAATTGGCTGATCAGTCCATCAAGATTCCAAGAGGAATCATTGAAGATGTCCTAGTAAAAGTCGCTGACTTTTATTATCCTGTGGACTTTATCATTCTAGACACTGAGCCGTGTCAGGATAACCGCATTCCGGTCATCTTAGGCCATCCATTCCTTGCCACCGCGAACGCACACATCGGGTGCCGGGATGGAAACATGTCCATTGCTTTCGGTAACCTCAAAGCTGAGGTCAACATCTTTCGTTTAATGCAACAAGATGCCGATCGCGAAGTGACCGATGAAATGTGTGCCGTTGAGAGTCTAATCCCGGACTCCACCGAAGATATTCTTAAGCAGTGTCTAGAACACTTTGGAGCTGACTTTGCAATAGAGTCAGCTATTTCTGATCTCAATGATCTTTTGGAGACTGCTCCACTGATAGAGATCCCCGCTCCTCTCATCGAGTTCGAGCCTCTGATAACCATGGCCAGAGAACCCATCATTCCTTTACCTACTGAAGTCAAACCTCTTCAATCCGTGTCTTCTGTGACACCTATTTCTACTTCATCTGCTCCAATATTGGAGCTTAAGCCTCTTCCCACAGATCTTTCCTATGCCTATCTTGGTCCTAAGGAAACCTACCCTGTCATTATTGCTTCCGCTTTGTCTGAGAGTGAACGTAAGAAACTTCTCGAGCTGCTCAACGAGCACAAATCTACGATAGGTTGGACTATAGATGATATTCGAGGCATAGACCCCTCGGTGTGCCAACATCACATCTATCTCGAGGATGAATCCAAAACCTCTCGAGAACACCAGAGGAGGTTGAACCCCGTCTTGAAGGATGTAGTCCAGGATGAGGTCCTTAAACTGTTAGATGCGGGTATCATTTATCCCATCTCCGATAGCAAATGGGTGAGTCCTATTCATGTCGTCCCTAAAAAGGCAGGATTCACAGTTGTGGAAAATGAGAACAAGGAAATGGTCACCCAGCGCCTGAAGAAAGGGTGGAGAGTCTGCATCGATTACCGACGACTCAACACCAACACTAGGAAGGACCATTTTCCTTTACCCTTCATAGACCAAATGTTGGAGAGACTAGCAGGTCACTCCTATTACTGCTTCCTCGATGGTTACTCAGGGTATAATCAAATACCCATCGCCCTTGAGGATCACGAGAAGACAACTTTCACCTGTCCCTTTGGCACTTTTGCCTACAAGCGCATGCCCTTTGGCCTCTGCAATGCACCCGCGACCTTTCAAAGGTGTATGATGAGCATATTCTCTGACATGGTGGAAAAATTCCTCGAAGTCTTTATGGACGACTTCTCAGTCTTCGGGTCATCCTTTGATGACTGTCTGAACCATCTAGGGCTTGTACTTCAACGCTGTCAGGACAAGCAACTTGTCCTCAATTGGGAGAAATGCCACTTCATGGTGACGAAGGGCATTGTTCTGGGACATGTCATTTCCCATCAGGGCATTGAGGTCGACAAAGCTAAAATCGATATCATCTCGACCTTGCCTACTCCTAAGTCTGTGCGTGACATCCGGTCCTTTTTGGGACACGGAGGATTCTATAGGCGATTCATCAAGGACTTCTCTCAAATCGCTCGACCTCTATCCCATCTCCTGGCTAAAGATAGTCCTTTCGACTTTAATGCTGACTGTGTCAAGGCATTCGAGCATCTCAAATCTGAGCTCACTACTGCGCCCATTATCCGTCCCCCGGACTGGACTCTACCTTTTGAGGTAATGTGCGATGCTTCTGACTACGCGTTAGGCGCTGTTCTAGGGCAGAGAGTTGACAAAAGGTCACACGTGATCTACTACGCGAGCAAAACTCTTAACTCTGCCCAAATAAATTACTCTACCACTGAGAAAGAACTCCTGGCGGTAGTCTTCGCCCTTGATAAATTCCGTCAGTACCTCTTAGCCACTAAGGTGGTTGTGTACACTGATCATGCAGCCCTTCGTTATCTCATGTCGAAAAAGGAAACCAAACCTCGATTAATTCGATGGATTCTCTTACTGCAGGAATTCGACCTCGAGATTAAGGATAAGAAAGGAACTGAGAATGTAGTGGCTGATCACTTGTCTAGACTGACTTTAGAGTCATCCTTCGACACCCAGCCCATCCCTGAAACCTTTCCAGACGAACAACTGTTCGCCATCTCTGTTAATCCTTGGTATGCTGACATTGTCAACTACCTTGTCACCGAAGAAATGCCTTCACACTGGTCAAAACAGGACAAAAGCCAATTCCTAGCAAGAGTTAAGTACTACTCTTGGGATGACCCTTATTTGTATAAATACTGTCCTGACCAGATCATTCGTCTCTGTGTCCCTGAGTCGGACCAACTCAGTATCTTGTCCTCGTGTCATGACCAACCTTGTGGTGGTCATTTCAGTACTAAGAAAACTGCAGAAAAAGTTCTGCAATGCGGATTCTACTGGCCCACATTATTTAAAGATGCCCATATCTATAGCAAAACTTATCCTAATTGCCAGCATCTAGGCCGCATCTCCCTGAGGAACATGATGCCCCTAACTCCCATCCAGGTCGATGAAATATCTGACATTTGGGGCATCGACTTCATGGGCCCCTTTCCAGTTTCCTATGGTTTTGAGTACATTCTCCTTGCGGTAGACTATGTATCCAAATGGATAGAAGCCATTCCCACCAAGACCAATGACCACAAAGTGGTGGTCAAATTCCTAAAAGAGTTCATCTTCGCCAGATTCGGTGCCCCTAAGGCCATCATTAGTGATGGGGGCACCCATTTCTGCAATACGATATTCGAGAAATTAATGAAAAAGTATGGGGTAACCCACAAGGTTGCCCTAGCTTATCATCCGCAGACTAGTGGTCAAATGGAGGTTTCTAATCGTCAGATCAAGCAGATCTTGGAGAAGACAGTCAATACCACACGTAAAGACTGGTCTACTCGTCTCACAGATGCTTTATGGGCATACAGAACCGCCTACAAGACCCCACTCAATATGTCTCCCTATCGTCTCGTCTTTGGGAAACCCTGTCATCTTCCGGTAGAGATTGAACATCGTGCCCTGTGGGCCATTAAGAAGCTCAACTTCGACCTAAACTCCGCAGGGGAGGAGCGGAAACTTCAAATGAATGAGTTAGAAGAACTCAGAAATGATGCCTACAACTTGTCCAAAAATTACAAAGCAAAAATGAAGTGGATACATGACAAGAGCATCCTCAGGAAAGAGTTCCATCCAAGACAGAAGGTCCTTCTTTATAATTCTCGTCTCCACCTCTTCCCTGGGAAACTGAAATCTAGGTGGACCGGTCCTTATACGGTCACCGCAGTCACACCCTTTGGGGCAATCACTATTGAGGATCCTAAGGATCACTCCTCTTTTCAGGTCAATGGGCAGCGTCTAAAACAGTTCCATGAACTTGACGTATTGTTCATTCAGACTTTTGAGATCGATCTCATCGATCTTATCTATGTCGACTGATGATCCACTCAGTCTCCTGAGCTCCAACTTGGTTGGGGGTGCCTGTCACCCCCGTCATGTCTGGCTGAAGACGTAAAACTTAGCGCTTTCGGAAAGGCAATTCCGGTATTCCTAGAGTACATGAGTCTCATACATTTGTTATTACTGTTATATCTCTGGAAATGCAGGTACATTCATTCTTCCGATCATCAGGTACCACACACTGTCGAGTTTCTGCCGACTTGGTAACATCCTTCCTGAATCTTGCATCATCATCATTGATTTGTTATCATTTTATGTCCCGGTCATGAGCACCGAGGACGGTGCTGTATTTTGGTTGGGGGTGGGTATTTACCAAAACTCATGTCTTCATTTTGATTAAAAGAAAAAAAAAACTCATTTTTGGGGTGATTTCCGATGTTCTCCAAAAGTTTTCTAGAATTTCAAAAAAAAAAATGTGTCAAATACCCTGACTTTGATTAGCTAAAAACCTTCGTTAAGTCAGTATTGAGGATGTCAATTTTTGTTTAAAGTTAGCGTTGAGTCAAGTCAAGCGTGACTACAGCAGGTTTGAAAACTCAGAAAAACTCATATTCGGCACAATTGTACACTATCAATATCAGAGTCACCCTAAGTTTAGAAATTCTGGAGATCCTATGAGAATAATTGTGGAGACCTAACCCAGTGAGCTTTCAAGCCTTTAATCAATTCAGAGTGTTATACAACAATTCTGAGTCACAAGATGACTCACTATTCTTCATGCCCGCAATATTCGTTGAGAGATCTTATTATCTTTTGCTTCGATCATAAAACTCGGAACGACATCAACATTGGATTACTACGACAGAACCTTCTCTATATCCAGTCAAGACAGTATACATGATAGTACAAACCCTAGAAAATGATTTAGGCCATTTTTTCTGAACCATTCAGCCTTTTTACTCACCTGAATTATACTTCACTAGAAACCCTTTGAACCTTTCTATAAAAGCCTTTTCTTTGCAAACCCATCAACCTAAAATCTAGTCCAGCTATGAAACATGACTGGCTACCCTTATTTTGAGATGAAAAAAAAAAAAAAAAAAAGAATAACTGATCTGGGTGTACCGTGAAAAAGAAAAGTAAAGAAGAAGAATCAAAAGGAAAAGAAAGTGGTTCAAGCCAAAAACAAAATATAGAAAGAAAGTATGAAGAAGAGCTGAAAAGAAATTGAGCAGGCTCAGAAATATCAAGAAAAAGAGAAAATACGAAAAAAGGAAAAAGAACCAGATAATGGTGTTACGCCGCAGGAAAAATTCTAGAAAAGGGCAATATCCTCTCAAGATCTTTGAAATCCTGCATTCCTTTATCTCTCTACACCTGACCTAAGCCTCATTATAACCCAGGAAAGTCCTACTTGATTCTAGGATAGTACGATCATAAAATGTGGAGATTGGAGAAAGAGAAGCTATAGAGTTTGATCTGACGTTCCCGAGTGAAGTGGTATTCCAATCATGAGATCTTCTTCTGTTAAATATGTCCTTCCTTCAAATAATACATATGTGAGATCTTTACTTTCATCAACACATCTCCTCACATATAAATTGAGAGAAAAGAAGAAAACCCTTCTTGTGTGATTCTATTCTGAGTGCTAAAAATGTGAGATTTGAGGTCGAGGCATAAAAACTTAGAGGTGATCTGAAAATCTTTACTGTCGGATGATGAGAATGTTGAGCACACACACACGCAGAGTCTGACTATTCTGGGTCATGATTATCAGTCTATAGTCTTGCCAAGACTCTCCAACTCTTCGCTAGCACGTAACTCTTTTTGCATCCATTCAATTATTTGACGAACGATGTTTTCCCTGAGCTAATATGAAAAAGTGTGCAGCATGTGCAGAGCCCTTTTAAGCTCATTTATTTCGCACTAATTGCCAAGGATTGGCAATATTCTGGTTGGGGGTTGTGATATTCGCTCAAAAGTGCTTATTTTAAGCAATTATCCTTTTAGCGTTATTGCATTCTCCCACGTTAAAATACTCTATTTATCTACTTTTCTACGTAAGAGTCTCTTTTGTTGCGTAGAACACACTTTTCTGGACGAAATGGTATATTTGCATGCATTAAACACATTTTCGAAAGTCTAGACATGAAGTCATTCTGATAGAGCCTCATTACGCGCCTCTTCTGTCGCAGGAAACCCCGATGGGACAATTCTCGAGACTTGCAAGCCCACATCGATCAGGAAAGCCCATTATCAAAGCTTAAAGAGCCCACATGCTATGACTAGAAGATATGGGCCAAATATGGGCTGAATAAGAGGACCAAAAAGCTGGCCCAAAGAACGAAGAGAGTAGGAGAGCCAATGACCAAGAGACGGACCAAAGGGTTTAAAGCCACATGAGTCAGCAAAGAATGATAGTCGACTCTACTAGAGAAGCGTGAGGATGGTCACAGTGAAGACCAGGGTTCCAGACCCTCCGCCAGTGCTTTTATCTCTATTTTCTGATACTTTCTCTCTCATCTCTCCTTATTCTCTCTCTCTCTTCATCTCTCGGTCCTCGAATCTACTGACCTAACCCTAGAACTCCTTCCCATCAGCTCTATCTCATCTCCCTTAGCTTTCTGACCGTTGGATCTTCCATTGGACCGTTGGATCTTCAATCGGACCGTTGGATCTCTCTAAATCCATCGATCTACTAATCTGGGTCCCAATCAAGTCACCATCCATCCGATCGCCATCAGACTGTCTGTCACATCATCTTGTGAGACGATAGACATCATCAATCCATGCGGGCCAGTAGCCGGGCCCATCTTCATCGACCCGCTGTCCGACCAGTTAGTGGACCCCGCGAATTTCAAAATAATTTTAATTAAATGGGGGGTCCACTAATTGGGGAGATTCCCCATAAAAAAGTAGTGTTTTACTTAAAAAAAAAAAATAATATTTTTCTTATTTTTTTATTTTCAAAAACCCCCTATTTCCATTAAAGGAAATAGGGAAGCTTTAAAAAGGGGAAGGAGGGGGACGAACCCTATTTTCCAAACCCTAATCCCCCTCTCTTCTCCTCCTCTCCTTCCCCCGATCCTTTCCCTTCTTCCCCGCGACTTCTCCTTCTTTTTCTTCTTTTCGTTCCACCATCTTCTTCATAACGATTTCGCCGGAGTTGCAGCCTGCAACTCCGACCAGCAACTCCACCGGTTTTCTGCCCAACCACCATCTTTCCATCTGGAAGCTACCTCGATCCACCTTTGTTCTTGCTGGGCATACCAACGAGAACGATCTGCTGCTTCACAGTTGCTGCCTCATCCCCACCGCACCTGCAACAACTCCGGCAACTCCGGACGGATCCACCATCTTCCATCACATCACACTGCTGCAGCCTCTCTCCTTTGTGTAACGGAGTTGCAGGTTGCAACTCCAAGTCGCCTCCACTTGCGGGGATTGGCACCGGAGAACCTCCCTTCTTGTAGGCACGCCTGCAACTCACTTCACCGCCATGCTCTTTTCCTCCAGCCAGCAACTCCACCGCGGCAACTACAGAGTTGCAGGACCACCATCTTATCTCCGTTCGGGTTGCCAATCTGCCACCCCTAGTTGCAGGCCGCTGTAACTCTTTTCACCAGTAAAAAGCTCCACTCAGCCCTCTCTTTGCACCAAAAACCGGCCAACACATCCATTTTGCTGGCTGGATTAGTGCACCATTCACCTGTGCAACCTCACTCCACGGACCACGACCTCGTTCCTCCCTTGACCGGTCAGATCATCATCTTCACGGGCTCCTCCCGAAATTGCTATCGCCTTGGAGCTCATCTTCCACACGTCCTCACCTCTCCTCACCAAGTCGCAGGCGAGCTACTTGGCTGCTCCTCCAACCCGACTCCTTCTCAACAATCCACTACTTCATCAAGAAAGCACCACCGCCGTTCATCATGGTTGGAGGTACTACCGTCGGCAACCACAACTTGCAAACTATGCTCTCTCCCACCGAGCCAGCAAGTCTCCACAGCCTCCTCTTTACAGCATTAAGGTAAACCTCCCTTCCATCCTCTTTTTCTTTCTCTCTCCTCTCTCTAGGGTAGACACCTCACTCTCTCTCTAGGAATCATTCTATCTCTCTCCATTTTTTCACTTTGTTTCTCTTCTTTCTATTCTCTCTCTAGAACACTAAGTTTGTTCTCTCTAGGATAGTGTTCTATTTTCTCTCTCTCTATCTCTAGACTTATTTTCTCTCTCATTCTTACATGCTTTCTAGAGTAATCCATTACATTGCCTTCTAGTTGATTGTTTGTTATTGTTGTTCCACCTTTCAAGAAGTTGTATGCAACATTCCAATTTGATGAATAAAAGTTAAGGTTGTTTTTGTAATTTTTGTTATGGTTTGAATAGCTATTTTTCTCTCTAAAATCAACCAATCATGTTTTAATCCATCACCATTCTCACCTCTCCATGTTTTCTTGATAAAAATCCATCATTTCATGTTCTTTGCTTGCACAAACTAACACCGAGTGCGGATCGACATCCGACACGAATCCCTATACAATATCGCATACTTTGCAGGAATTAAATCGGAAAAGATACAAATTTAGTTGGAATTAGGGTTTCCGTAACCAACGACGCGGAAAAATCCTACTTTCACTAGGACCACCTTCACTTGTCACCTATTCATCCATTTCCAAGTTTTGAGAATCTTTTGAGATAAAAACTCTAGCCACCGTCCAACAACCTCTCACTTATATGGGAAACTATCCCATGTGGCACATGTATGGCAAACCATGCATTATTCTCCCTTTATTAGCCAACCCATCCATTTAACAATATCTAGCACTTAGGGATTGGCCAAAGCCTTTCCTCTTTTGTCAATAACTTTACATGTCCCAATCCTATGCAGTCAATCCTTTGAGGTTCACATTTTGCTACGTTATCATATGCCGGCCCAATACTTTGCTTTATCACACTTGTTGGCCCACCATATTAGTTCAACATCTTTTAGAAAGTCCATCACTCATATCACATCGTGTCTTTGGTCCAATACTCCTAATGCTTCATACGAGTCCTTGTATTTTGTCGTTGTTGGCCCGATTGGATTTAACACTTTGTACATTTCTGGAACTGTCCTATTTTGGTCCACTGCATAGGCTCATCATTCAGCAACCTTGCTCAAACTTAAACAACTTCTTCATACACCGTTTGATCTGTGGTCCCACCTAGTCAGGATGCCTTCTAATGCACTTCATCATCCTTGCCATGTGTCTAAAATCTTCTTATTTATTGACACATCAGCCCATGTATTTCCAATACCGGTCAATCATGACCATTCAATGTTGATCCAACTGCTCACCTTCTTGGCCTGCCGAATTGTCTATCAAACTTCGCCCGTGTCTTTTGTCGCACACTAATCATCAGAGCCCCATTCTACCTCTTCACTGTTCTTTTTGTGTCCTGGCCTACACCTTGGTCCTTGTGCTTTGGCCATTTTCACTTCCTGGCCCATATTCATTTAATATCTTCCTTTGTGGCTTGTTGACTTGGCCCATTGGCCAACATCTTTGCATGTGACCCATTAGTCTTCAGGCTTCTTAGATTGTGGTTTGCAGCTAGGTCCACCACTCTCTTAGCTTGGCCATTTTTTAACTTCGCCACTCCACTGTCTTGGTTCACCTTTTTATCCCGCATGGTTCACTGATCTTTGAGATTGATTTTCGTGGTTGATCGCGGGCCTGCCAGTCTTGAGAATCATCTGATCTAGTTTCCTGCAATAACGAGAAGCGCGTAATAAGACTTAATCAGAATGGCTTCATATCTAGACTTTCAGAAATATGTTTAATGCATGCAAATATACAATTTCGTCCAGAAAGTGTGTTCTACGCAACAAAAGAGACTCTTACATAGAAAAGTCAATAAATAGAGCAGTTTTACGTAGGAGAGTGTGATAACGCTTAGAGGATAATAGTAGAAAATATGCACTTTTAAGCGAATATCAATGCAGCAAGGGTGTTGGGCGTTGGATGAGCAGTGGTGGAGCGAAGAATGAGCCTTTTGAGATGGATGGACCAGCCAAGGAAGAGAAGCCGCTGGCTTCCTCTTCTTCCCCTCTTTCCCCCTTTTTTATTTTTTCCTTTGGAAGAGAGAGAGTGGTTGGCAGGGAGAGAGAGAAATCTGTGAGAACGTGGAGAGTGGTGAAGTGGGAGAGACAACTTTGAAAGGGTGAGAGACGGTTGAGAGGAGAGTGAGAGAGAGATGGAGGGTCCAAAAAGAAGAGAGAGCCTCTATTCTCTTATTAAGAAAATATATAAGCAAGATCCATTAGGGTTCGGTCCAAGTCTCACTTAAAGCTAGACGTCCAACACTCTCAACAACTTTTTATATTCCTCTCCATATAGCCATTCTCCAATATCACACGGTCTATCATGCTAAGATTCTAAACCCAGCCACTGTTTGTCAATTCTTTGAGCACCTACCACCTAGCATATGAGTCTCACCTTCCTTTGTATAGTTTCCTAGATCTTGAGTTAACCTTTCGAACATCAACTACTGATATTCGCTCAAAACTGCTTATTTTAAGCTATTATCCTTATAGCGATGTCGCATTCTCCTACGTAGAACTTGTCTTTTCGTCGAATTTTCCACGTAAGAGTTTCTTCCATTATGTAGAACGCATTCTTCAGACGAAAATCAACTATTTGCATGAAATAAACGCATTTCGGATAGTCCAGTATCAAGTCGTTTTAGTTGAATCTCATTATGTGCTTTTTCACTTGCAGGAGAACCTATCACGCGATTCTTGAGGACTGACGAGCCCACTATCAACCACAGAAGACTTCTATCAAAGCTTAAAGAGGCAACAGGCTAGGATAAAAAGATAGAAGACATGTACAGGCAAAGCTAGAGGATCGTAGAGCCGGAATAAATACTAAGGGAGAGAAGAATAGCTGGAGACCAAGAGAAGGACTTAGGTGTTAAAGGCCATACCAATTGACATCAAAGGATAAGTTTGACTTATCGGTAGAGCGGACAAAAGAGAATAAAGAAGACCAGGGTTCAAGACCCTCAAAGGCTTTTATTTTTGTACTTTTTCTCTCACCTCTCTCCTATTTCTCACTCTATCTATTTTGGCCCATGACCCAAACCCATGACCCAAGCCCATGACCCATGACCCATGCCCATACCCATGACCCATGCCCATGCTCATACCCATTAGCAATTGGAAGAGAGAATCGGTCTCACTTGACCGATTCTTCTCTCCCCCATCTCTCTCTTCCCTAACTAACTTATTCCCAACCGTTGGATCTCTTTAGATCCAATAGTTTCCCTTTGAATAACAAAATTCAACTCACCTTTAAGAAGAGATCTACGATCTCTTCTTCTTTTGGTTCCCTCCCCCTAGCTTCTATCTTCTCTCTCCCACATCCTCTTGAGCAACAAAATATCTCCACCAAGCACCACCTTCGTCTTCTCCAGCGAAATCACCTAACGGTTCCACTAAACCGAACCCACTACCGTTTCCACCACCTTCTTCTTCTTCTCCGGTCACCTTCTTGGCCAGACTGGTTCGTCTTCTCCGGCGAGAATCCCCAAGTCACCACGGTGCTCACTTGCAGCCACGGTTCCCTCCCCTTTCTCTTTTTTCCCTTTCTTCCTCTTCTTCTTCTTCGTCTTCTCTGGCCACCTTCTTGGCCGGACTGGTGCATCTTCTCCGGCGACTGGTAAGGATCTCCTCATCTTCTTCTTCTTCTTCTTCTTCTTCTTCTTCTTCTTCTTCTTCTTCTTCTTCTTCTTCTTCAAATTCATCACCGGAGTTGCCGCCTGCAACTCCGGCCGAACTTACAGTTGCACAGCCTGCAACTGTTTGCCATCTTCTCTACATCTGGGGTCCACTTGCCCAACACCTACAGCAACGTCTTCTTGCTGTCCATTCTCTTCTCCTTCATCTTTTTCTTCTCTTTCTCCACACCTTTGTCCGCTGCTGCTTCCTCCACCACAGTTTGTTCTCCTACCTGTGCACGCAACTCAGTCATTGCTGCAACTTGCACAGTAGCGTGGAGAAAGTTCTCCACCTGTTGATCTCCGGTGATCTACGCAAGGTCAACACCTAGCAGCACCTCCCCAGTTTCATCTACCACCCTTCTTCTCCTTCACCAGTCGGGTTTTCCAGCCTTTGTGTGATCTCCTACAGGCTTCTCGCCTCCATCACACCAGCTAGCAAGTTTTCAACTTGCTGCCCCATTGGTCCACTCCACCACCATTGTCCTCTTCTCCATCGCCGGAAGAGTTGCAGACCTGCAACTTTCGGTGACTGCCATTAAAACCGGTAGCATTTGCCACGGGCAGCAATCTCCTCTCACTCCCCTCCCTCAAGATAGCCACCTGTTGGAAGTATTTCACGGCCTGTCAGCTGTGCATCTCCTCAAAATCCATCTAAACTTGCTGGTACATGCACGTCTGTAACTCCAACGCACCACCAACCACCATCTTCTCCAGCGCACTTGCAGGTGCTCCTTGCGGCCACCACCCTGCAACACACAGACTGCATCACCTTTCCCAACTTCAGCCAGCCTTCTTCTCTTCCTGCCAAGCCGCTGGTTTGCTCATTAGCCTTTCAACGCTGCCTACCACTTTGGAGCACCGCCCGTTGCACTTTCTCTCCTGGGCATTCCCACATGGTTCAGATCTCCTACCTCCTACTCTCCGGGCTGCAACTAAGGTGAGCATCTCTCTTTATCCTCCCCAAGACGTTGCTCCAGCAGGGTACACTGCCTTGCACCACTGCCTGCAACCACCGTGTTCACCACCATTGGAGGTCGTTGGCTCCATCTCCTTGCAACCATCAACGATCCATGCTACTGTAACGTGCTAAAATCTTGCACGATCTCCCTCACCTGCTCCTCCATTTCCTACTCCGGCAACACCTCTTCAACCAGCCTCCCCTAGGTTGATTTCTTCACTGCCTCCACGGTGGCTGCACCTCTCTAAAAATCATGCACCTTCTCCACTACAATGGCCGGGTACCAACCACATGGCCGATCCCTTGGCTGATGCAACTCCGGTAAGAGAAAGGTAATTTTCTTTCTCTATCTTTCTCTTTCTCTCTCTACTTTTCTCTCCTTAAATTTCTCATTCTCTCTCTAGATCTCTTGTCTCTCTCACTTTTCTCTCTAACCTCCTTGTTTCTCTCTCTAAAACCCCCACTTTCTCTCACTACTCTCATTGCTTTCTAGGATTAAACATTTATTTTTATTTGATTTGTGTAAACACTTGATTAATTAATGAATTTAATTTGATATTTTTCTTTTCCTTATTGTTTCAATTCTCTTTTGTTTATGATTAATTAGTTTATAATATTCTCTCCAAAAAAAGATTGTTTTAATCTCGATTTCCACCATTCTCACCATTCCATCATTTTTAGCTGATTTTCGTTCATTTGTTCTTTATTTTGCCCTAACCCCGAGTGCGGACGATATCCAACACGAGCCACTGTGCAAGTCTGCATTTTTGCAGATTAAGTGAACCAATTCGGAGAAATTACAAATATTGTTGAACTTTAAGGTTTTCGATCTGACGACACGGAAAAACCTTAATTTCAACCACCTTGCCTAAAATCCGATCCTTCAATTATCTTCTAATTTCTCTTTATGTGGGCTGATGCCAACCTCTATGTTGTATGGAGTCTACACCCACTCATCCTTTGCTCCTTCATGGAAAGTCAAACCAATGGTCCGGCCATGCTCTTAAAGACCTATGGGTCCCGCCTTTGCATTCCTACACAACACCTGCATGTCTAGCACTTCTTGACTTCATAAAAAGATCTTCATAGTCCATACTCCTTTGTGTATCACCCTGTGATGCTTCCTTCATGGGACCCATGGCTATCTTCACCTTCAAATTGTAATGACAATGTTATCCATCCCATTTAGCTTCCCTTCTAGTTAAATTTGGGTTGTCTATCTTCAAGAGATTTCATTAGTCGAGTGATATTCGCTCAAAAGTGCTTATTTTAAGTAATTATCCTTTAGCGTTATCGCACTCTCCTACGTAAAAGGCTCTATTTATCTACTTTTCTACGTAAGAGTCTCTTCTATTGTGTAGAACACACTTTTCTGGACAAAATGGTATATTTGCATGCATTAAACACATTTTCGGAAGTCTAGACATTGAATCGTTCTGATAAAGTCTCATTACGCGCTTCTTCTATCGCCTTTGTCTTCTTCTCGCCGGAGTTGTAGACCTGCAACTCCGGCCGCCAGCTGCGTTCTCCACCTGCTGGACCGCCCCTCCACATCTCGCCGGACTGCTGCATTGCCACCACCATTTACTTCACCACAGAGGAAACCAGCAAACTCGTTGTTGCTGGACTGCCCCACCACGTTCTCCTCTTCAAAGCACCTCTACTCCAACTCCGGCAACACCCCAGAAATCCTCACGTTCTCGCCTCCCCTTCTCTCTAAAGCTAAAAATGTCTCCATAGATCTGCACTAACTGTGGTCTCACTTGCACTTTCCACCGGCGAAACCGTGGATCTTAAATTCATCAACCATCTCACAAGCAACCGCCCCTTGCATCTACCAAACCACCACTGGTTTCCCTCCTTGGAATGCTACAATCGCACAAGGCAGCCACAGTCTCCATCTCGCGCCGCACAACCATTCAAAACCACCGGTGGCCTCTCATCAATCTACCTGCAGGTGCACCTGGGACTTGCAAACAGCCATGCTGCAACTACCATGAACACCAACCTATTGGTGCTCCCCTCTCACTAGAACCCACAGTTCTTGGAGTTCTCTCCGTGTTGCAAGAGCTCATCTCCTCAGTCGCCATCCATCTTCACAATCCAATAGCTGGCCGTGCATGCATCATTGGATCGTGGCTGATCCCTGAGTTAACATTTCACCACGGACAGCAATCATGCTGCCCTCCCTCAAGCATCCAACGGTGGTAATTCCATCCTAAGGCACCAACTACTCACCCCTTTCTCCATCGACCATCTTCATGGTCGACCAAGGTAACTTATCTCTCTTTCTCTCTCTCTCTCTCTCTCTAGGTCTCTCCATTTCTCTCTTCATATCATTATTTTCTCTCTCTAACTATCTCTCCCTAGTTTTCTCTCTCTAAAAGTCTCCTATCTCTCTCTACTTTCTCTCTCTACCATAGTAATTTCCCTTCTAGGCTAATTTTTGATAGCTTTCTAAGTTAATTTCTTCAGTTGAATTTAGTTTAATTTATTTTGTAATCACTCGTTGATAATTAATAAAGTTGATATTTCGCATTTTGCTTTTATGATTCTTTATTGGTTATGAGTAATTTTCTCTCTCTACAAATCACCAAAAGATGTTTTCAATCACTCTATCATTCTCACCCCATCAATTCCAAGAAAAAAGTCCATCATTTTATGTTCTTTACGCGTGCTAACTAACCCCGAGTGCGGATCGACATCCGACATGAATCCCTATACAAATCTGTCAATTTTGCAAGATAATCGGATAAAAATTACAAATATTATTGAGATTAGGGTTTCCGTAACCAACGACGCGGAAAAATTTACTTTCAAATGGCGCCGCTGCCGCTCGGGTGTACGGGAGTGCGAAAAAGGACGTAAAGACGGAATTGGAAAGTTGCTAAATCGGAAAGCTGCTCAATTTGGCCAGCCTGACCTTTCTGGGAAAACTGTCTATTTTTGGTTTTTAGTGATTTTTAGCAATTTTAAATTACTATTTTTAATGCCTCGGAAGGCCGAGTGCAATTTGTAATAATTTAAGAATTTTACTACTTTCCATATAACTGCTAGATCTTGTTCTAGGGTTTTTTAGAAACCCTAGATTAAGTGAAAAATACCAAAAAAATAAAAAAATCAAAATTCAAACAAATTAGGGTTTTATATTCTGCAGATTTTTAGAATTCACCAATCCAGGATTTGCGATTTTTGGAAAGATTCTAAAATCTTGAAACTCTGCTTAATTAGGGTTTCCCCTCTTAGTAGTTTCCACTTTAGAGGAATTTTCATCTTTAGAAATCCTCCGAATTTGGAAAAGTCTGCAAAAGGAAATACCCCAAATCTAGCAGAATTTTAATTTTGGAAAATTTTTCAAAATTGTAAGGGATCTCGCAATCAAATCTTTCTTGGAAGATCTCCACAGTTCGGGAAACATTCCAATCTATGTATTTTCCAAATCTGGGAATTCTTAAATTTTAACCCATCTCGAATTTGGAAACTAATTCAAACACTTGCCTAAATCCAGTGCTTGTTCAATGAACCCTAAAAAAGGCAAGGATCTTCCAAATAGAATCCCAAATACCTAGACCGTGCGATCTAACTTTTCTGTAGGAACACGATCCAGTGTGGGTAGGGAGCGAAAGCTCAAAGAGGTGGAGTCGGGCCCAAGCCCATTAGGATACCCCTCCCTAACCTACGGAGGCAACCCCGTGGCGTGGCCCACGGGAGGTAAGTCTCTATCCTCGCCTTGAGTGCGATACGGTGTTATTGGGTGAATCATTGCCGCTTGTCTATTTGCTTTCGCATCCATATTCTTCGACTTGCGTGGCGTAGCCATTAATCAATCAACTCTAAGAGAGCAGACCCAGCTCCAAATTGAAACTGGTGGGATTTCATCACCCACCTCATCATTCCAACTGATTTGATTCCAAGGCTCCATTTAATTAAAAATAATCAAGATTTAGAGCCAATTAGCCCGGTATTCGAGGAAAAATCCACTCAAAACGAACCCGCTTAACATCCAATCGAAATAAGACCACGAGCGCGGGTCCCTGTTGTCTAACACACCCATAAGTCCCTGCTACTCAAGTACACTGAGCTCGACGTGGCATCTTAGACTATTCGGCGGTTAGTTGCGTGTGGACTAGGAACACACATCAACCCTAGCTTAACCCGAGGGAACACTCTTCTTATACACTTGACCAATCCGGTTAGTCTGGGACGTACTTAAGACAGCCATTGTGCCGCACGTCTGTCTAGGCTTCGGATTGCCTTGTTGTTGACTAGAGTTAGTACTAAAAGATTCGCTCTGAAGAGTGTAGCCTGGTGAGAACCTATGAGTGCAAACAGTTAGTCCGGCGGCTAAATGATAAACCAGTGGTCCGCCCACTGTTATAATCTACTCTAGCCCCAAAAACTAACAAGATAATGCCTAAAATATATCCTGATTGTTTAGAATAGGATTATCTGTGCTTGGTGTGCATCATTTAGAATCACTACTCCAGTGTCTCATTTTGGCAACTTTTTGCCAAATCTTGGGCTTGCTTTTTCAAGTAGAAGCCTGGTTAGACCTGTCCTAACCTTTGACTGATTCAATCTGAGAGTCAGTCTACCGCACCCCTCTATCACCTCTAATGGCAGATGAACGGCCTCTGTATGAGACCTACTACAGTTTCTGTGAGAATCGAGGTGATCACTCTCAACAATGGTATGACAATTCTGCGTATCATCATGATACTCCAGTCTCGCACACTTCTACAGGGTATGATAATCACCGAGATCCGGAGTACAATTCTGTACTCCAAGAACTTAAAAATTCAGTCTCTGCCCTTCGTGCCGCAGTCCAGCAACCCGTGTACCATTCCCACTCTATAGGATATTATCCTCCTATCCAGCAAGATGTTTGTACCTTTCCATCTCCAATGCAGACCTCCTATGACAATACTTATTATCCGGATAATAGGAGTCACAATAACTTTGGTTGGGAATAGTCTGCTATCCCGCAACAACTGTCGCAGGATAATTATCCTTGCGGGTTCCATCAACCCAATGGAGAGTATGACTGGCAACACTCGCAAACCCAGTACCCATCATATCCACAGAATGACTATTCTGATCAACAGTGGGCCCCTCAGGATTTCCAGAGTCAGCAGCTAGTCCTAGACTCCACTCTGCCTTACAACTTTCATACCCAGTCGGACTACAATCAAGAGTTCGCACCTCAGCTCCCCTTGGCTGAACCGCCTCCGTTGGCTACTAAACCCGGTCTAGAGGACCTTCTCTCTCAGTACATTGCCCAGCAACAACAGTTTTTCCAAGGTCTAGAGCACCAACAAAAGCAATCTATGGAAAGCTTTGAGCAACGTCTAATTCAATTAGAAAATGAGAGAGAGGAAGTCAACTTCACTAGCCCACCAGTAGCTTATCCTGAGGAGAATGATATGGCCACTGTCTATAATGAGGAGTCGCACAATTGGACCAAGTACCAGAATTGCCAGGATGAAATTGAAATTGTACCCACCCCTAGATCGAGCCAGACTATTGAAGAACCAGTGTATCCTTATACGGTGCCTGTAAAAGCACCACATCCTGAACCTACCTCAAAGCAACCTATTTCTCACTCTACCACTACTGCTTCTAACCTGGACCCTGAAGATGATCTTCATGACACTAAGTTTTGTCTCGTTCGTAGGATTCCAACTGTCCTAGATCTACCGTTCCTACCCACCTCCTTTGGATTGTGCAACAATAGTGATGAACCCGAGTCTCAATCTTTGGTGCCCTTAACAGCATCAACTTCTAGTGTTACATTAGGAAACATCGAGGAAGAGGTCAACAGTTTTCACCCGCTACCCTACGTCGATATTATCGATGACCCGTCTGCCGTAGAGAGTCTAATTCAGGACTCTCCCAAAGCTCAATTATCCAAGTGTCAAGAACACTTTGAGTCTGACTTCATCTCGGAGTCTAACATTTCTGGTATTACTGATCTGCGGGAGTCTGCTCTATTCAAATACATTCCCGCAAAACTCAATGAGTTTGCAGCTCTGCTAACCACGGTCAGAGAACCCACTACTACTCTCCTCTCAGTCTTTACTGAGAAGCTTCTATCCCTCCCCGCTGAACTAAATGTTTTTGCGGGTCTACTTAGAGAACCCACTCCTACTCTCCTCTCAATCTTTACTGAGAAGCTTCGATACCTCCCAGATCAACTCCGTGCTTTTGTCGGGCTGCTCAGAGAGCTCAATGCCCTTCTCTCAGTCTACACTGAGAAAGACCTGTTCTACACAGGTATACCTAAACAAGGGATAGGATAGTTGTCCCTATTCCACCTTAGGTGTCAGGAAGACTGCAGATTCACTCAGTCTCCATGAGTTTTATCCTGGTTGGGGGTACTTGATATACCCCCATCATGTCTGGCTGAAGACGTAAAACTTAGCACTTTCAAAAAGGCAATTCCGGTATTCCTAGAGTACATGAGTCTCATGCATTTGTTATTATTGTTATATCTTTGGAAATGCAGGTACATTCATTCTTCCGATCATCAGGTACCACACACTGTCGAGTTTCTGTCGACTTGGTAACATCCTTCCTGAATCTTTGCATCATCATCACTGATTTTTCATCATTTTATGTCCCGGTCATGAGCACTGAGGACGGTGTTGTATTTTGGTTGGGGGTGGATATTTACCAAAACTCATGTATTCATTTTGATAAAAAAAAAAAAAAGTTGTTTTTGGGGTGATTTCCGATGTTCTCCAAAAGTTTTCTAGAATTTCAAAAATGTGTCAAATACCTTGACTTTGATTAGCTAAAAACCTCCGTTAAGTCAGTATTGAGGATGTCAATTTTTGTTAGCATTGAGTCAAGTCAAGTGTGGCTACAGCAGTTTTGAAAAGTTAGAAAAACTCAGATTCGGCACAATTGTACACTATCAACATCAGAGTCATCCTAAGTTTGGAAATTCTAGAGATCCTGTGAGAAGAATTGTGAAGACCTAACCCAGTAAGCTTTCGAGCCTTTAATCATTTCAGAGAGTTATACATTAATCCTGAGTCACAAGATGACTCACTATTCTTCATGCCCGCAAATATTCGTTGAGAGATCTCATTATCTTTTGCTTCGATCATAAAACTCAGAACGACATCAACATTGGATTACTACGACAGAACCTTCTCTGTATCCAGTCAAGACAGTATACATGATAGTGCAAACCCTAGAAAATGATTTAGGCCATTTTTCTGAACCATTCAGCCTTCTTACTCACCTGAATTATACTTTACTAGAAACCCTTTGAACCTTTCTATAAAAGCCTTTTCTTTGCAAACCCATCAACCTAAAATCCAGTCCAGCTACGAAACATAACTGGCTACCCTTATTTTGAGATGGACAAAAGAATAACTGATGTGGGTGTACCGTGAAAAGAAAAGTAAAGAAGAAAAATCAAAAGAAAAAGAAAGTGGTTCAAGCTGAAAACAAAATATGGAAAGAAAGTATGAAGAAGAGCTGAAAAGAAATTGAGCAATCTTAGAAATATCAAGAAAAAGAGAAAAATACGAAAAAAAAAAAAGGGAAAAAGAACCAGATAATGGTGTTACGCCGCAGAAAAATGCAAGAAAATGGCAATATCCTCTCAAGATCTTTGAAATCCTGTATCCCTTTATCTCTCTACACCTGACCTAAGCCTCATTACAACCCAAGAAAGTCCTACTTGATTCTAGGATAGTACGATCATAAAATGTGGAGATTGGAGAAGGAGAAGCTATAGAGTTTGATCTGACATTCCCGAGTGAAGTGGTATTCCAATCATGAGATCTTCTTCTGTTAAAAATATCATTCCTTTAAATAATACATATGTGAGATCTTTGCTTTCATATATCAACACATCTCCTCACATATAAATTGAGAGAAAAGAAGAACACCCTTCTCGAGTGATTCCATTCTGAGTAGTTTACAAGTGAGAATTGAGATCGAGGCATAAAAACTTAGAGGTGATCTAGAAATCTTTACTGTCGGATGATGAGAATGTTGAGCACACACACACGCAGAGTCTGACTATTCTAGGTCATGATTATCAGTTTGTAGTTTTGCCAAAACTTTCGAACTCTTCGTTAGCATGTAACTATTTTTGCATCCATTCAATGATTTGACGAACGGTGTTTTCCCGGAGCTAATATGAAAAAGTGTGCAGCATGTGCAGAGCCCTTTTAAGCTCATTTATTTCACACTAATTGCCAAGGATTGGCAATATGCTGGTCGGGGGTTGTGATATTCGCTCAAAAGTGCTTATTTTAAGCAATTATCCTTTTAGCGTTATCGCACTCTCCTACGTAAAAGGCTCTATTTATCTACTTTTCTACATAAGAGTCTCTTCTATTGCGTAGAACACACTTTTCTGGACGAAATGGTATATTTGCATGCATTAAACACATTTTCAGAAGTCTAGACATTGAGTCGTTCTGATAAAGTCTCATTACGCGCTTCTTCTGCGCAGGAAACCCCGATGGGACAATTCTTGAGACTTCCAAGCCCACATCGATCAGGAAAGCCCATTATCAAAGCTTAAAGAGCCCACATGCTATGACTAGAAGATATGGGCCAAATATGGGCTGAATAAGAGGACCAAAAAGCTGGCCTAAAGAACGAAGAGAGCAGGAGAGCCAATGACCAAGAGACGGACCAAAGCGTTTAAAGCCACTTGAATCAGCTAGGAATGATAGTCTACTCTACTGGAGAGCGTGAGGATGGTCACAGCGAAGACCAGGGTTCCAGACCCTCTGCCAATACTTTTATCTCCATTTTCTGATACTTTCTCTCTCATCTCTCCTTATTCTTTCTCTTTCTTCATCTCTCGGTCCTCGAATCTACTGACCTAACCCCAGAACTCCTGCCCATCGGCTCTATCTCATCTCTCTTAGCTTTCTGACCGTTGGATCCTCCATCGGACCGTTGGATCTTCAATCGGACCGTTGGATCTCTCTAGATCCGTCGATCTACCAATATGGGTCCCAATCAAGTCACCATCCATCCGATCGCCATCAGACTGTCTGTCACATCATCTTGTGAGACGATGGACATCATCAATCCATGTGGGCCAGTAGCCGGGCCCATCATCATCGACCCGTTGTCCTACCAGTTAGTGGACCCCGTGAATTTCCAAATAATTTTAATTAAATTTTAAAAAAATGGGGGGTCCACTAAATGGGGACATTCCCCAAAGAAAAGTAGACTTTTACTTAAAAAAAATATATATATATATATATATTTTATTTTCAAAAATACCCTATTTCCATTAAAGGAAATAGGGAGCTTTATAAGAGGAAGGAGAAGGGTTCGTTTGAACCCTAATCCCCCTCCCTTCTCTTCTAATCTCTCCCCCTATCAATCCCGGAGGTTCTCCTTCCCTTCTTCCTGCCCTTTCTTCTTTTTTTTTTTTTTCTTTTCTTCTCTTCTTCCATCTTCGCCGGAGTTGCAGGCAGCAACTCCGGCCATCTGGGTCTTCTTCTCCTCCTTCTTCTTCTTTTTCTTCTCTTCTTCTTCATCTCTTCTGCTCGTCCTTCTCTAACAGTAGAGCCTGTAACGCCGCTGCACACCGCCTGTGTGCACCATATCCACCACCGTCTTCCTCTCCTTCTTCTCCACATTCTTACGCCGGAGTTGCAGGCAGCAACTCCGGCCGTTCTTCATCCTCCTCCTTCTTCTTCTTCTTCTCGTTCTTCTCGTTCTTCTTCTTCTTCTTCTTCTTCTTCTTCTTCTTCTCATTTTTTTTATTTTATTTTATTTTCGTTTTCTTCATATTACTGTTTTCTACCGGAGTTGCAGCCTGCAACTCCGGCCGTCAGCGCCCCCCTCCGCCTGCTCCTCCGCCATCTCCGATAGGGTAGCCCCGTAACACCACCTCCCACAAGTTGCAGCTGCAACGTTCTCCCATGCCAGCACCATCACGCCTTCCACTCATCTCTTTGTTGTTGCTGCACAGTCCTCTACATCTCCACCGTCTTCAATAACTGCACCACCGCCCTCTCCTTCTTCTCCAAAGGTTGCTAGAGTTGCAACCGTCAAAGCTTCCTCCCAAACTACTTTCTTCCTCACCCAGAAAAAAACCCAGAAGAAAAAAAAAGGGAAAATAGAGGAAGAAGGAGGGGAGAAGACGCCTTACCTGGTTCTTCATCTCCACCACCGCCTCAACTATCACCATCTCCACCCCTTTGATGCCGCTGCTACTACCACAGGAACAGCACAGGCCACCAAGAACGCTGCTACTGTCAACCCAAGTTCCTCACTTAGTTGGGTCCATCCACTATGTGCATCTCCTCTCTCTACCGAGATCTCCATGCTTGCAGCTTCCACCTTGCAACGGCCTGCAATCCCTTTTCGTTGCATAATCGGAGTTGCAGGTTACAACCCCAGTCCGCCCCAAACGGTCCTCTCCACCTTGTTGGCTCGAACATCTTAAACGGGTCGGCCCTTCATCCATAGCCCGTTCGCCACCTCTCTTTGGCCACTACCATCTCGGCCACCCACGAGTTCATCACCACGTAGATCACTACTCGCAGCCAACCTCTTCTAAGGCCATGCTCTCCATCATCATCATTGGTAAGTGATGAGTTATCTTTCTCTCTCCCCTTCTTTAGACTCTCTTTCTATCTTCTCTCTCTAGGAATACTCCCTCACTTCATTTTCTCTCTCTAACTCTCTCTAGAATTTTCTTCCTTAAAATTACTTTTTAGTTTATCTTATTGTATGTTATTTTCGATTCAAGCATTGTAATAAACATTTGATCACTTAATGATGAAGTTTGTTTTTATCTATTATTTCTTGTGATGGTCCGTCAGTTTTTGTTTGTATTCGCGCTAATCCGACTAATCCCGAGTGCGGATCGACATCCGACACAAGCCACTGTGCAAAATTGCTCATTCTACAGGTTAAAAGTCTCGGATTGATTAAAAATGTGTTGAAGTTAGGGTTTTCGATTCAACGAAGTGGAAAAATCCTACTTTCATCGAGCGGACAACTCCGCAAGGATTTTCGGGGCCAATGTTGATATTTTTCCAATGTTCATACTCATGTACACAGCCAGCCATGAACGATGTCCACTTCCGCAGCACAATGGTTCCATGGATGGCATAATGCATAGCTATGTGATGCCAAGTTGGAGATAACGCTCTTGGCGGAGAAAAAATATCCATGCCAAAATTATCAAAGTTGTTAATCATTTATTTGCTCGGATTTGGGCTTGCGCGGCCTAACATAGTGGTTCAAAACCATGGTTCATCATGAGTCGTACAACATCCTTGTATGTCACGGGCTGCAGTCCAGCACTATGGATATGCAATAATCAATGCTTTTTAGTTCATCTCTTGACTAATACCGTGGCCCAACATAGTAGCCATTCATCATGGTCCAAATTAATAGGCGTCTGGTGTCTTTGGTTGGCTTTTCTGCTCTCTTGGTTCTCGGTTAGACTCTGTGATCCTCTGGCTCGACCTGCACTTGGCCCATATCTTCTTGTCCTAGCCTGTTGGCTCTTTAAGCTTTGATCATATCCTTTGGAGGTTGATCGTGGGCCCGCGAGTCTCTACAATAGTCTGATCGATCGGGTTTCCTGCAAGAGAAAAAGCGCGTAATAAGACTTAATCAAAATGACTTTATATCTTGACTTCTCGAAATGTGTTTAATGCATACGAATGGTCGATTTTCGTATAAAGAATATGTTCTCTTCAATAGAAGAAAATCTTACGTGGAAAAGTAGATGAAATGAGAAGTTTTACGTAAGAGAATGTGACAGCGCAAAAAGGATAATGGCTTAAAATAAGTACTTTTGAGCGAATATCACCTATCAAGTTTAATATTTCATGAATATAAATTTATAATTTTTCTAAATATTTTATCTTGGTTGACAATCTTTTCTTAAGCTCTAAATGATTATTCTTTTGAGAAAAGATGTATTTGGGAAGCTTAAAAAATTTGTGCATTTTACTAAAAAAAATTTAGAAAAAATTTCCTAAGTGTTAGTCCAATCGATTGGACTTACTCTCCAATCGATTGGACTAGGCAGGTTAATCGATCGGACATGTACACAGATAAACTCATTGTTCTTGTGGTTATACTCTATTTTTATTATTCTTGATCTATACCAGAGTATAAACCTTTGTTCTTATGGTATGACATTATGCTTTTTGTATTTTGTTATATATATATATATGTTATACTTGTACTTCATTGCATGTTTATATCTACTTTATTTCTGTACCTTTGTCATTCTGTGACAAAAAGGGAGAGAAAAATCAAAAGTGGTAAATAAGTAGATGCATGAGATAAAGAGAGAAATTTAGGGGGAGAAAAATCTTGTTTTATTTTTCTAATTTCTCTACTGTATCTATATTCTGATGTGCAACTTTTAAACTCACTGCAAGGCCAAAAACAATTTTGCCGATGATATTACATGATATGTATTGTTGGTAGATGTGCATGAAACAGATCAAAGCCAATATTTAATATCTGTTTGTTATCTCTGAGAGTCTGTGAGATAGTGAGTAAAATCATGTAAAGGGATGGGATGGAATTCTTATTTTTTGTTTACTCTATAATGTTTTTGTCACGGAATTGCCAAAGGGAGAGATTGTAAAGAATATTTTCTTATTCCAGTTTTAGCAAAGATTCCGTGTAACATAAGCATTCTTGTAACCGTTCCTACGAGCACCAGTGTAGCTTCGAAGTTGTCGTGGTACAAATTCTTCGCCGACTACGTTGAGACTAAAAGACGAAAATCGAATGAATCAGAAGGTTGACGACTTGAGTCATCTGAGTAACTGCTATTCACCCGTTGAAGATCGTGTTCGCTCGCATAGGAAGGTAAGTGACTTAGTGACTAAAGAATAGGATATTAAAATCTGATTAATGGTTGAACTAAGTTAGAAAACAAACCCAAGTCTAATTCGTGCTTAAAGCAGTAATAATATTAACTAAGAGAAGTCCAATCAATTGGAGTTTACTCTACAATCAATTGGACCAGTCCAATCGATTGGACTGTGAGAACCGATTGGACTGTGAGAACCAATCGATTGGACTCTACGGGACAGAAACTTCCTTGAGTACAATCGATTGGACCAATCCGATTGATTGGACTGTGAGAACCAATCAATTAGACCATCCGGGACAGAACTTCCAAAGTATACAATTGATTAGACCCTGAGTACAATCGTTTGCAATTACGAACAAAAATCCATCCGTACAGTACAATCGATTGGACCAAATGTACAATCGATTGGACTTCACAAAAATTGTCAAATTTCAGATCTGGTTTTTGTGTTCCCTCTATCCCACTACTTGCACGACTTGGGGTTCCATATTCTTATAAATAGAGCACTCTTGAGCTAAACAAAATACACAACAATAGAAAAAAGAGTTGGCTTTCTAAATTAAGAATAGTCCTTGTTTGAAGAGAAAAAAGCCCTAGCTTTCACTCTTAACCTTGTGAGGTTTTTCTCTTCCTTAAGATCAAAGCTTAGAGCTTGATCCTCAATCTGCCTTGGTTTTTTATTTAGACCCTTAACCTAATTATCATAGAGTACCAGTGTGACTCAACATTATTTGAGCAACTTGGGGTTCAGGGTGTACTGAATCATTCACCTTCCGTAGAGACTAGAGTGTTGAGAATTAAGATCGGGGGTGTACTGATCCAAGGTAGGTTTGGGGTGTACCAAACTGAACAAGTAGTAAAGGCTTCGAAATTAAGAGGGCGCACGTGGATTCGTAACATGGAGCCAAAGGACATGGACACACCGGTAGTAGGCTTTGGCTAAGGTTGAAAGCTGCATTTCTAACGGTGCTGCATAGGTAACTTATGTAACTCGTAACTTTTCAATTAGTGGTACTTTCCATCTAGATGGGGTCCCGTAGTTTTTCCTTGGCTAAGGTTTCCACGTAAAAACTCTTTGTCGTGTGGATTGTTTGTTCCGCTAATTATTTTGATTAACCCAAACGACAAAGAAGAGAATATATCACAGAGATATATTTGATTCGAGTCAGTCGAGATAATCTTTCATTTATCAATCAACTGTTTCATTTTGGCATTCTAGTTCATCACCCTACCAAGACTAGAAAATCGTGTTAGGTTAAAGAGAATTTTAATACTTGATCAACCACCCCACCCCACCCCCTTTCTAGGTATTCTGAATAAAGAGAACGAACTGAATTTAACAGGGCGACTGGTCTGAGAGACGGGTCGACCGGTCTCAAGAAACCTCAAAAAGTTGCATCTTTCTCCCTTCCCATTCACTATAAATATCCCTCCCCCCTTTACCTTCTCACTTACCAATTCACACTACTATCTCTTGAGCTCTTCATCACAAGAGATTTGATATTTGCTCCCTTGTCTCCGTGCTTGCTTCGGTGATCTAGCGTTTCTCAACTTGTGGGAGATACGCTTTGGCACTTGGTGCTCTTCGTGGAGAGCAATTCAGTGATTGGTTCAGACGGCGGTTCTGCGTAGTGTCTTTGATAATGCTTCAGCAACATCGAAGCTCTATTCCTCGTCAATCTCGATTGAGAGATAACTTCATTGTTAGCAAGAGAGTTTTTCCTAGAAAAACTCTCATGATTGATAAATAATCTTTTATACTGTTGTGCTGCTCGAGTCAAGTAAGTTCTTGACTGAACGGGAGTTTCGATTACAGTCGTACTCCGTTAATATCGATTGCGATTGAGACCGGGTTCTTTACCCTATTCAATATTGTAACTGTGCTTCAATATTGAATTAAAAATGTGCTAAGTGATATTCGCTCAAAAGTGCATATTTTCCACTGTTATCTTCTAAGCGTTATCACACTCTCCTACGTAAAACTACTCTAATTTTCCACTTTTCTACGTAAGAGTCTATTTCATTGCGTAGAACACACTTTTCTAGACGAAATGGTATATTTGCATGCATTAAACATATTTTCGGAAGTCTAGATATAAAGTCGTTCTGATTAAGTCTCATTACACGCTTTTTCTGTCGCAGAAAACCCTGATTGGATGATTCTCGAGACTTGAGGGCCAAAATCGATCATGAAAGCCCATTTTCAAAGCTTAAAGAGCCCACAGGCTATGACTAGAAGATATGGGCCAAATACGAGCTGAAAAAGAGGACTGAAGAGCCGGCCCAAAGAACGAGTAGAGTAGAAAAGCCAATGACCAAGAGATGGACCAAAGCGTTTAATGCCACATGAGTCAGCAAGGAATGATAGTCTACTCTACTGGAGAAGCATGAAGATGGTCACAGTGAAGACTAGGGTTCCAGACCCTCTGCCAATACTTTTTTCTCCATTCTCTGATATTTTCTCTCTCTTCCCCCTTTCTTCTTCTTTTCTTCCTTCTCTCTTCTTCTTGTTCTTCATCATCTTCTTCCTCTCCGGCGGACTGAACCAGTCCGTCAAGCACCCCGCCTGCGTGCTGCTCCATCTTTCCCTCTCGTTTGCTCCTCCCTCATCTACCTACCTTATCCACTACAAGCAGCACCTCCACTCCACCACCGTCTGCAACTCTGCTTGAAGACGAACCAGCCACGGTTCGGTTGCTGCAATGCCGGCGATATCTCTCCTCTCCAACCGCCGGACCACCTCACAACCCCCGCATCTCCACGCGTCCTCCACCTCTCACAGCCACTTGTACCCCCCTTTGTTTTCTCTTTCTTCTCCTCTTCTTCCTTCTCATCTTCTTCATTTTCTTTTTACCGGAGTTGCAACCTGCAACTCCGGCCGGTAGCAACAACACCACAGCAACACTGCTCCACCCCCTGCGTGCAAGCTCCGCTGTGCACTCCACCACCCGCAGCAACGCCCAGCTCCGCTGTGCACTCCACCGCCCGCAGCACCGCCTGCAGCACTTGCAGCACCACCGCCTTCTTCATCTTCCTCTTCTTGCGCAGGCTGCCTTCTCCAACCAACAATGCTCCCTTGCTACCCACGGTTGCTACAACTCTAAATCCGCCTGCACCTGCAACGTCTCCTCCCTACCTCGCTCTACGCTGCTGTGCCCACCAGCACCTCTTCTTCACGAATCTTTTCTCCAACTCCATCCAAGAGCACCACCACTTGGCCGGAACTTCCATTCAACTTGCTGCCACAAGGTGTTCCTCTTCTCCACGTGCACATCGTACATCTCTTTCCCGCAGGCACCTTGCAAGCCGTGCCACCTATCCACTATCCGGTCATCTTCATCTCCCATGGTGAGAGTTTCTCTCTCAAGTTTTCTCTTCTCCCTCTATAGTTTTCTCTCTATAAATTAGTTTTCTCTCTCTAGATAGTTTAATCTTACTTGCTTTCTTTTTGTTATGTTTGTATTAAAGCTAGCTTAATAGTTTTGTAATTTGATTTGTTAGTTTTAATGAAGAAGTTTTAGCTTGGTAATTTGTTCTAAATTTTGTCATTAATCTAAAGAATGGTTCTCTTAACTTCTCTCTAAAAATATGAATGTTTTAAAATCACTACCACCATTCTCACCTCTCCATATTTTCTACAATCTCCAGCAAAAATTCGTCATTTCATGTTCGTTATTGCGCTAACCGGACTAATCCCGAGTGCGGATACGACTCCGACTTTCCACTGTGCAAGAACTGTTTAATTTTGCAGGATTAAAGTCTCGGATAATTTAAAAATGTGTTGAAGTTAGGGTTTCCGTAACCAACGACGCGGAAAAACCCTACTTCCACTAAGCTCAATGTAGCTATTTGGAGAGTGGACGAAGATGTGGATACACCGAACCACTATAAATACTTGTGTTGTGGATTGTTGTCTATTTACTTATCACTTTAGTTGATTAAATTGCTTAAGCATATTAGTAAATAATCAACTTAGGCCTATTCAACCCACCCACCCACCCTCTAGGTCTCTTGTATACATATCAAAGGAACTTCAGGGTTGACTATCCCCTCAGTTGTAGCCCGTAAACATTCCCCAAGAAGAGTTCTTTATGAACTAACAGTCTAAAGTATTCACGAGAATGAGACCTTTAATGGTTGCTACACTACTCATGCATCATATATTCTAAGAATTTAATATTGATAATTCTCATATCGTTAATGAATGCATGTGACCCTTCGTTATTATTGTTATTTTATCATTTTGTATTATATGGATACCTTGTTCAACCAAGGTAATTGTTAGAGTAGATGTCATGTGGAGCTTTGTAGCTCACCCTATGTTGATAACAGTACCTATATATTTGAAGGAGTTTGTGGAGCCTGAGACACCTTTGGAGGAGATCAAAGTACTGGTGGAGGTCGTTGAGGAACCCCAATTAGACTAAGTTATTTATTTATTTAGTTAGTTATAAAAGAATGGTGTAATAAACTTAATTCAAGATATGACCCTATGGTTTAGGTTTGGAGAGGTGAGAAGACTTAGGGGGCGTTTGGGAACGAGAAGTAAAAGCACTTTAGAAGTTATAAGTTGATTTTTTACCTCCAAAAAAGTCATAGAAATTCAAATGTCCAGAGGGATTCTAATTTTTTAGAAGTTATTTCTCTTAGAAGTCAAAAGCTAAAAATTTTAGCTTCAGTTTTAAGTTAATTTTTAACTATTCAAAAGTTAAAATATAAAACACATCCAAACTAACTTTTTGGCTTATAAAAGTCAATAAGTTACTTATTTTTGTGTTGCCAAACGCCCCCTTAATATAATTCCTAATTACATGTGACTTGGTGTGAAATTTTTAACTCATATATTTTGAACCTATTAGTAGTTGAATCTATTTCGTACAATTGCATCTAGACTTGAGAAATTGATTATGTTCATCTTTAATTATAAATTGTTCTTATTTTATTTTTTATTCTATGATTTGAATGCACTTTATCATCACGTTTCAATATGAATTTAGGCTTACCCAAGGTAGGTCTAGTAACGCAGATCCGGGGGCGTGACACTAATGTTCCCAAAGACTTTGCATGCCACATATACCTCAAATAATGTTCCCAAATATATATATAGGGTCAGGATCGGGGGACAACAATTTCATACAACATTTTTTACAACAATTTTGACGTACCTACATAGAAGATGAATCAATAGCTGCTTTTTGGTGAGGATGATCTCCTCATCATATAGATCAACCATACAAAAAATCAGCACATTTTGAAATTTCTAACCCCATCAAATGTGGTTTTCTTATTAACAATAAAAATAGACGGTCCATAATTCTTCAACTTGCAAACCGATCTACGAATATCGGATTGATTTGAATTTTTGTGAAGATGATCTCCTCACTATAGAGACCATCCTTTCCAAAAATGACCCCATTCCAAGACTTCTAATTTATACATTGGCCTGTGCCAAAATTGTTGTCAAAAATGTTGTATGAAATTGTTGTCCCCCAATCCTGATCCATATAATATATATTTCTAGATGATGACATACCATATATCAACATGTATTAGGAACATAATGGGCCTCACAAAAAGCCCATTTCCATACCTAAACGCATGAAAATGACAAAAATGAAGCATGTATATACTAGAAGAATTTTTTCTTAATTTCAAAACACCATAAATACAACTCGAATGCATCCCAAAACATGGGTGCATGTGTTCTGATGCAAAGAGGTGGTCCCTTTTCATATACCAGCAAGGCTCTTTCTAGAACAAAATTAGGGTTTTCAACTTGTGAGAAGGTGATGCTAGCTTTACTGAATGCCATTTCTAAGTAGTAATCTTATACTTGGGCATTTCAGGATCCATTCGAATCATAAGAGCCTTAAATATCTGATGGAACATTGGGTTACCACTCAAGCTCAACACTAATGGCTGGCAAATGTGATGGGTACAACTTTGAGGTGGTGTTCAAGAAAATCTGAGACCTAGTTGTTTGAGAGTTATGCTTGAGGATGACCAATCTGAGGTACTTCTATAGCCCCAATCCTCTGATAGCCATCCCATCCAAGGGTTCTCACCTCAGATAGGTCCAATCCAATGACAGACCCTTCGAAGGTTTTACTTTCATTTGCAGGGTTTCAGTGGGTTTTACTTAGGTCTCACGTGAGCTTGAGCATATACCGTACCCCCTCCAAACTGGGCTTGTGCTCATAAAATGTGTCATTAGCTGAGTCTGTCCTAGGCCCATAAGAACATGACCTAGAGCTTGGGCCTAGACCCTAGACCAGGGCCACACTTCTGCACTTCGCCTCCCCCAATATCCTAAAGCAAGGGCCGATTCGAATAGGCGCAAGGCTAAATAGCGCAAATTGACGAAGACAGGACAATGTTGAAGAAATCCCCCTAAAATTGTACTAATGTTATTCTAAACTCGTTTTGCAGTTAGCACACACAACAATGGAGAAAGTGATGGCATCCAAAGGGACCACATTCACAAATGCGTCGTTGGCTTTGATATTGTTCTATCAATCAAGGCTTTTATCTTCTTTTCTTTTTTTCTTTTTTTGATGTACCAACTGCATTCAAAAATTGGGGAACATTCAAAAATTGCACCTACTGCATTTTGGAGTCTGTCAAAATGGCCCCTTAGCTTTCCACATTTTCAAGCTATCTACTATAACTCGACTAGTTCTTCCAATGAACTGTGATAACCTAGGCTCTAGCGACCAATTTGATCATAATCTCAAGACTGAATTTACCGTATACACTAGAAGCTGGAAAGTAAAAAAAATATATAGATAAAGGTCCTCAGCCATTCTTCAATTTAATGAAAAATAATAGCACCATCAATAAGTCAGAAGTGGCAAAGGAACAGACTGAAAGGTCAGATCTCAATTTCGAGATCAAACGCTACAGGCAAAATGAATAATAAGAAAATATTAATTGACAATCAAAGACAACAAATGGTGTCCCCAATATAATGCCTCCAGGATGACCAAACTGAACTTTCCATTCCAATAGCGTCAGCACATACAAGAGAGATTCTGATATGGCACTTTACTCAAGTCCTTCCATCCACATCAAACCCAGCCCCAGTCCAACCAGGCCCGGGAGATCCTCTCCCCTTAGGCACAACCCCAATTCCCTTCCCTCTCCCTGGGTTAAGAATTTTTTTCTTTCCTCTTCCTTCTCCCTCAACAGATGGATGTTGGTTGTGACCATTCACACCTGGTACATTTCCTTGATTGTGTGCATTTTCAGCTATTTGACCAGCAGGCTCTGTTCTATGAGGATCGGAGGGAGCATCTGAAGCTGTTGTGCTGCTCTGTGTGGGTTGCAACGATTTCCCATTCTAAAAACAAAATAAAAGAAAGCTGGCAACTTTTAGCATCTACCAATTACTTTACCAGTGGATCTGGTAGACATGCAAGGAGTTCCTAGATCATCCTTCAGTGATCACAGCTAGAATTTAGTAAATGAATGATCCAAACCACCCAATCTGCTGCATTCATTTTAATGGTTACAAACATGATACACGGTCAAGGAAAAATGTCTTTATATGAGATGGTTTGGAGAATAAGATCAAGACAATTTTTGGTCAAGGAGATCCCCCAAGTGGGATCCATTAATTATGGTACCTCCTGCAGGCATGCCATGAATACAACAAAGGTAGAGGATACATTCTTTCAGTCTCCATACCCTTAAGCATTCCATATATAACAATGTGATATAAAAAGATCGAAAGATAGATATAGACCTCAATATAATACAGAATAAGGAAGGAGCACTTACTTGTAGGTCAGAAGTAGATGCCCTGCTTGGATTTAAAGCTTCAAGTCGGCGTTTTAGTTCCTCCAGTCTGGAAAATTGAGTACTACTGCTTTCTTGGACCTATTCAAGGCAACAACAGCAACATGATTTACTGAACAGCTATGCTACAATTCATCGCCAAAAGAGTAAATAGACATATACCAGCTGGCTTAGATCATCACATAGCTTCTGCTTAATTGCTTCCTCATCCTTTACGACCTTTGACGCTTCCTCCCACACCTAAATGCATTTACCCATCAAGATTTTCCATTAGCTGGAAAGAAGGATGCAAGATGTGCACAAGAAAAATCCACCCATATACCGGCCAGAGCTGATATTCTCAGTCCCCACATTTATTATGTTATGCCTCAAATGGTGGTAAAAATTCAAAAGTAAATGAATTAAATGTATAACTAGAAGCTTGAAACTCTTTCTGAAGCCCCCTATCTCAGCCACGCACTGGACTCTAATCGTTTAGCTTTATCAGATCTGTGAAAGTTGTGTTTTTCTATCATTTTGGAACTAATAAATATATGATCTCCAAATTCTCCTCATTTAATATATACATTAGATATGCAAATAAGTAAAGATTAAGAAAGTTCGGTAAGAAATGACCCATTGCAAGTTTGCTCAGAGAAATTAGAATCTATACCTCAACCTTTTTGGTATGTATTGGGGGGTTTCTGGTAAGTTATTTGCTTTTACAGCTTGTTGGGTTGATAGGTTCTTTCAGCAGAGCAGGCTTCCTTTCACAGTGTGCTGGGGGATTTGGAAAAGGAACCAATTTTTTTCCCAAAATATAAGACCATAAAATGAGGTGTTAGAATGTAATAAATGTAATTTGAAATGGCCATCTATTTTCAAGGAGTTTTGATATGTTCGGACCATTGTTTTTGGAACTAATTGGAAAGTAATCTTGGAATGTAAAGCTTCAAAGAGGGTTTTAGCCCTTTTATGCAAGTGAAAAGGGGGAAGGTTAAGCTCAACTTTGATGAGAGTACCTTGGTAATCTTGGGCTGGCCAAAGTTGGGGGGAATTTAAGGAAAATGAAGAATAAACATTAACCTTTTTTTCTGATTCGTTAGGTTAAAGATTCCAATGAAGAGGAGAAAGTGTTGTTAGAAATATTAATCAATTTTCAGTCCTTTTTTTTCTCAGCTCCGTTAATGGTGAGGGGTGATTCAAGCAAAATCATTAGTTAGGGTGTCGGAAAGCCTTTAGGACCATGGATATTGACCAACATTAGAGATCATATTAGGGATACTAGCAGGATTTAGACATTGAGTGTAGTCATTCTCGTCGTCGTATTAAATTTCATGAAAATTTTGCAAAATATTTCCCTTTCCCAAGAAACCGAAAGGAAAATCAACTAACATGTCAATTTGCAAAATTTTGAACGAAATCGCCATCATTTCGAAAAATTCTGATGAATTCTTTTTTTGTTCAAATTTCAAAATTACAAGAGATATTATGAATTATTTTATTATTTCATCAAAAAAAATTGAAAAATAAAAGAACCAGATTTGAGAAGAAAAATAAAAGAACCAGATTTTAGCACTTTTAGGGTACTCAGATAATATGGCTAGAAATCACCAATTAGGATGATTTTTGGCATGTAGGATAAAGGGGTGGGCTAAACATTCATGAGGTCAGTGGGCCTGAAAGAGTGCCACGTTGCATTTTGAGGGTGGACATCAAATGCAGGAGGACTTAAAAAATTTGGTACTACCATATGTACCTAGTCTATATCTTTCTTTTTTCTTTTCTTTTTCGACAAGAACCTAGTTTATATCTTTTTGATTAGAAATCCTTACCTAGTCTACACCAATGTCCCCTTATTTAATATTTAATAATATATGTGGTTGGGAATTGGAACATTTATAAATGAGCATTGTTGCAGTGGGCATTTTATAAATCCACAACGTTAGACAGTTCTTGAGATTCACATCACACAAACCTTGATTACCATTCAATGGTATGGGCTAACGACTTGTTGCGGGCCTTGCCAATTCGTATAATTGACCTTAAAAGAAGGTCCGACCCTGATTTGCCCAATATTGCAACTATTCAGCCATTAACCAATATAACTACTATATATATAAGCTAGTTTATCAAAAAACTGTATAAATATATATAACCCCCCACCCACCACCCACCACCCCCCCTTAAAACACCACGTGGCAAATGTGACCTCATTTTGATGTGTTTATGTACTCTTTTAATTTGATGTAATACACTTATAGTGACATGATTTAGTGATTATAATCATTTTAATGTGTAATTTCAATCGTCTTTTACTATCAAGCTTTCAGATTCCTATTTCAGCATGTCACAAAACGTTATGAACATTCATTTCCAAACTCTGCATGGTTGATTACTATAGTTTTAAGGCTTATGAGTGGATTTTCATGCTTGTTTTATCGTTTCCTAAAGTTTCAAGTTTCAAGTTTCAACAAAATCTCAGTTCCCTAAAAGATGCATTTTTTTCCACACTACATCAAAAATTTGCCTTTCCCAGCAGGTCGAAATATGCTTCAACATCAAAATTTAATACCTTGGTCATACTCTTGGAAGCACCATGAGGATGCCGGATTCTTTGGCAAGTAAGGTGTTTCTAGGCCTTGTATATAAATCAAAAGGACTTGTTATCTTCTCCTTTTCTTATTCTTAGTATAGTTCCTTTTCTTTGTAGATTTAAAAAAGTAATCTAAAAATATTTGACAAACAAAAGTTGCAGAGATATCTGAATATGAAACTGGAACGAAATGATAGAAGATCAGAAAAACTGACAAATCCCAGTATTTGTCTTTCCTTACCTCCATTTTATTTCCAATTGGTTCAGTGCATGCGATCCATCTTGGCCAGTTATGTTATACATCATTCTTACGTTTTAGCATGAAAAGTATCTTTTTAACCTTTTTAAATTGAATGGATCACATTAAGAAAACAAAAATACAAAAGGCATTTTGACCTCTGCTTCTTCTACTCGAAAATAAGCGTATGTCAGACTATCATCAAGCTTTTCAAGGATTACCCTTGCCAGACCAATGAAATTGAAGAGAGGAGTTACCTACGTCCATATATCAACCTCTATCCTTCCCCACAAATACATTGTTCCAGCCAATGTTAAAGCTTAGTATCTAGGGCAGAGATGTCATAAGGAGTCCGGACCATTCATTCTTGAAGCATGAATATCTTAATGTAAGTGTCATCGTCAACAGTCATTCCACACCATATAATTCCCTCTTGCTCTACAAACCTTTTTGTGTTAACATCAATAATTTTGCAACGCACAACATAAAAATTCCCCCAGACACCCGGCTCAAGAATTCCCACACTCAAGTTCCATATATATATGTACAACTGTGTACTCTAATCCATCACAGGAATGTGCTCTCTATGGTTTGATGCATACATGTGGCAACCCAAACCGTAGAATTGCTAGGTCACCAGTACGTGATGAACTGCACTACATACATATACAAACACTTATCAGCAGAGTAAACTTTCTAATGAAGTAGATCTTGATTTTATTTGAGTGAACTAAATGCCTCAAATTTTAGGCCGAAGTCACCTAGTCCAGTTTCAGCTTCTTTTGAGCTGAAACTTTTCTTACTGAAGGTGAATGGATTTCATCCCATATGATCTGAAATTAGAATCTTGAATGCCCAATGGTTCAAGTCCCCATCTATTTCCAACATGAACACCAGCTGCCCGGATAGGCATTCCAACTCATTTTGATTGTCTTCTTCTTGGTAAGGCCTTTTTTTTATGAGCATTCTTGGTAAGGCCTTTTGCCTTGTGGCTTAATGAAATTTTATACTTTTGTCAACAGGTTTGAGTTTCACCCTTGTTAAAAATTTTGATGTCCACAAATGCCCCACTTCAAGGTTTGTATTGTAAACATAGTTGTGTTGAAAGCAAATCTTGAAATTTAGATCAATCTTTGATCCAACAATTAGTTAAAAGTTGTATGTTGACAGTTAGCAACTATCATAGAATTCCCTCCTTTTATGAACTGGTCATTACTGTGCTCGCAGTCAAGGTGTTCCAAACTTCGCCCACAAGAATATATTTCTGTCCTACATGCATAAAATCTCATTCTTGATGAAGAAGTAACAGGTGTACCAAATGTAGTGTACCTTATACATTGTAACATACCCAAGAACCCACTTTGATGGGAGACCTTTTTTTTCTCTTTCTCCCACTTTTATATAATACTTTGGTGCAAGAGCTGAGCAATAACCAAAAGATAAGACATCTAAAAGGGTGCTGATAGTTGAAATCAAGTCCTATACTGTAGAGGGAAAGAGGAGAGAGAAGAGAGAAGAGAGGGGTTATGTGCGTTAACCCTACACACACCCCAATGAATCTTATTTATATTAATAAGCGTGGGCCCTTACATAAGTAAGAAAATAAAACCATAAAGACACTAAACAATCTATAATAATAGAGACGTCCTTCAACACTCCCCTCAAGTTGGGAGGTAGATATCAATCATGCCCAACTTGCTCAAGCACTTAGTAAACGGAGCCGCTGCAACACCTTTCGTAAGAATGTCTGCTAGCTGATCAGATGTAGGAACGAAGGGTGTGTAGATCACTCCCAATGTCACCTTTTCACGAATAAAGTGACGGTCCACCTCGATGTGTTTGGTCCTGTCATGTTGAACTGGGTTGTGGGCAATACTTATCGCTGCCTTGTTGTCACAGTATAATGACATGGACCCTTCTACGGGGAAACCGAGTTCTCCAAGTAACAGTTTAAGCAACAGTAACTCACAGACCCCATGGGCCATTGATCGGAACTCAGCTTTGGCACTCGAATGTGCAACAACCTGTTGTTTTTTACTTCACCATGTAACCAAATTTCCTCCCACAAAAGTACAATATCCTGATGTAGAGCGCCTATCATCTTGGGCTCCTGCCCAATCAGCATCTGTGAAACCCTTCACACGCATGTGGCCTTGATGGCTGAATAGTAAGCCACGGCCTAGGGAAGATTTTAAGTACCGCAAAATCTGTATGCGGCTTCCAAATGTGTAGTACGAGGGGAATACATGTATTGGCTAACTACAGTCACAGCATATGCAATATCAAGACGAGTATGAGCTAGGTATATAAGTCTCCCCACCAATCGCTGAAAGTTACTCATATCCTCTAGAGACTCCCCTGACTGACCATCAAGTCTATGATTTGCCTCAATGGGTGTGTCAACAGGTCGAGCCCCTAGCATACCAGTATCCTGCAGCAGGTCCAACACATATTTCCTTTGTGAGATGAAGATTCCTTTATTGGATCTCGCAACTTCTATCCCCATAAAGTACTTCAATGTACTCAGGTCCTTGATCTCAAATTCCAAAGCCAAGAACTCCTTCAACCGGGTTATTTCTGCAATACAATTACCCGTAACAATGATATCGTCGACATATACACTCAAAACCGTCACAGCCTCCCTGTCACGTCTGATGAACAAAGTATGATCAACTTGACTCTAACTATACCCCATTCGTTTGATTGCCCTACTAAAGCGTTTGAACCACGCTCTTGGTGATTGTCTCAAGCCATACAAAGTTTTCTGAAGCTTGCATACTTTCTGTTCATCCCCAGAAAGTTGAAAGTCAGGAGGGGGCAGCATATACACTTCTTCCTTAAGATCCCCATGAAGGAAAGCATTCTTGACGTCGAGCTGAAATAGTGTCCAAGACTGATTTGCGGCAAGGGAAAGGATAACCTTGATGGAATTGAGCTTAGCTACAGGAGCAAATGTCTCCTTGTAGTCTATCCCATAAGTCTGAGAGTAGCCTTTTACAACCAATCTTGCCTTGTACCGATCCACTGAACCATCAGGCTTGTATTTCACAGTGTAAACCCATTTGCATCCAACGGGTTTCTTGCCTCTTGGCAAGTCTACCAACTCCCACGTGCTGTTTTTTTTTAACGCATTCATCTCTTCATACATTGCTTCTTTCCACCTAGGATGCTTCAGAGCTTCTGTTACAGATGAAGGAAGAGCAACAGAGGATAACGAGGTAACAAAGGATTTGTATGACGGAGATAGATTATCATACGAAACAAAATTAGCAATTGGATGTTGGGTACAAGATCTCTTCCCCTTCCTAAGAGCAATAGGAAGGTCAGAGCCACTATCACAAGAAGGGGAAGGAACAAAGCTAGAAGTAGGGTTACCTAGATCCTCTGAGGATGATTGTTGGCCCTGGAGTTCAATGGTAATCTGTTTCCTTGTCGGACGACGCCTTGAGTACACTTGCAGCTCCCCCTGCTTATTAGTACCCCTGTCAATAGTGTCAATCATGGTCGGATTAGGACCATTGTCAAGAGCATCCATAGCCAATGGCAGAGAAACAGGATCAGATGAGACATGCCTTTCCTCACGACTAAGATGCTCCCCCTGAGGAAAGGCAGGAGTATCACCGAGAAAAGAAGAGGCCGACTCCAAAAAGGTGACATCCATGGTGATGAACCGCTTACGAGAGGGAGGATGGAAACATTTATAGCCTTTATGGGTCGAAGAGTAACCCAAAAAGACACACTTCAAGGCTTTTGGATCCAACTTGGTGCGATTCGGACCAAGGATGTGAACATAACAGACGCAGCCGAAGATCTTTGGGGGAACTAGAAAAGGAGGACTCTCAAGTCGCAGCAAATGGTACGGAGTACGAAACTGGAGAGAGCGAGATGGCATACGATTGATTAAGTGAGCGGCAAGGAGAACTGCATCAGATCAATATGTTTTAGGAACATGGTGCCACAACAGAAGGACACGAGCCACTTCCAACAAGTGTCTATTTTTCCGCTCGGCAACGCCATTCTGTTGTGGAGTGAAGGCACATGAATTTTGATGTTCAATGCCATGTTCGGCCAAGTACGTCTGCAGGCCCCCGTACATGTACTCTCCTCCTTGATCAGATCGAAGAATTTTAATGCATGTTCCAAACTGAGTGAGAACCATTTTGTGAAACTATTTGAAGATAGAGTAAACCTCATCTTTTGACTTCATAACAAATATCCATGTGCAGTGAGAAAAATCATCCACAAAAGAAACAAAATATCGATAGCCAAAGAAGGAAGTAATAGGGGATGGACCCCAAACATCACTATGAACAATGTCAAAAATAGATAAACTTTTATTACCACGAGGGGGAAAAGTTGTTCGACAATACTTGGACAATGCACAAACCTCACAATGAAGATCTGAAATGAACACCGACTTAAACAACTCGAGAAATAACATGCGTAAATAAGGAAAGGAAACATAACCTAAACGAGCATACCAAGACATAATATGCTCTTTATTGACACTATTGCTAAGACTACTAGACTGAAGGGCTGCAAAGGCTGTAGGAGTCGCATCCAAGAGATAAAGACCACCCACTTCACGTCCAGTGCCAATCGTCCTCCTCGTGGCCAAGTCCTGAAACACACAGTGAGAAGGAGAAAAGGTTGCACAACAGTTAAGATTCTTCGTAAGAGAACTAACAGATAATAGGTTAGTGGCAAATTTGAGAACATGAAGAACTGAAGATAAAGATAAGCCAGAAGAGAGGGTGACACGACCTTTCCCCGAAACAGAGGAAAGGGTGCCATCGGCAATGCGGACTTTATCCGCATCAGAACATACGGAATACGAGGAAAAAGAGGATAACATACCGGTCATACACTCTGAAGCCCCTGAATCAATGATCCAGGGTGAACTAGAAGTGGAAGCGGAAGCAGAGACAAGGTTGGCAGAGCTGATGATACTTGACTGTGCGAACGTAGAAGTGGCAACAGGCCCATCCAGTTGGGCAATAAAGCGTCGCAAGTTCTCTATCTCATCTCTAGAGAAGGGTGCTGTGGAGGCAGAAGGTTGAGACGCAGCAGTATAGGTGGGCAGAGACCCCGGTATAGAATCTATAGTCGCACTGTGAGCAGTAGTGGGAGTCCCGGGTAGTTGTGGTGGTCGGCCATGAGTATGGTTGCACCTATCCTTGCTGTGGCCTTTACGACCACACCCCTCACAAACATGTAATCTCCAACACCGATACCTGGTGTGGCCTTTCTTGCCACAATGAGCACAAGTAGGTGGAGGACCCACTTTGATGCCACCGTTGACGACCGGGGTTTTAGACTTAGGAGGCTTGGAAGCAGGCGAAAAGGCAGCCAAGGCGGACTTTTCATGAACAGGAGAAGGAGACATTATATCTCTGCGGCTGTCATCACTCTGAACATATGCATATACCTGATTGAGGGATGGCAAGGCGTCTTTACTGAGTAACTGAACACGGGCTAACTCAAAATCGGCATTCAGGCTGATAAGGAACTCATATGTACGGTTTTGTTCAACCAACTTCCGCTACTGTAAACCATCCTCTGGGCACTTAGGGGTAAAGACCTGATAATAATCAAGTTCTTCCCACATACCACAGAGCCTAGCAAAATAATCCGCCAAGGGCAAATCCCCTTGACGAAAAGTGGCAATGCTCTGCCGTAACTGATACACACAGGCGACATTCTGCTGCTGCAAATAAGTCTGGGCTGCTGCATCCCAGATCTCCTTGGCCGCGGAAAAAAACATGAATCCTCTACTAATGTTGGACTCCATAGAATTGAGTGACCATGACATAACCGCTAGATTACCCGTCTCCCATTGTTCAAATGTAGGATCGGTCTCGGCGGGTTTGTAATCGCCCAGTAATGTACCCTTGTTTCCCGCGACCACCAATAAACATTTTTGCAGCTCTAGACCACTCCAAATAATTTTTTCCAGCCAGCTTGGTAGTGGTGATCTGCAAACTAGGGTTTTCAAACGGCATTGGGCTGAAACGGTAGTCACGGGAGCCCCGAAGGACGCATCTGACTTGCCCGACTCATTCAAAGTCGACATTACCACTCCAAAAGAACAACCAGCAGTAACAAAACGTAATAAACTACAACCAACCAAAAAATAATAACTCAAGAACCAACCTGAGGGCACCTGAAGGAGAGAAAAGGCCTGTTGAGGCAAACAATACCTTCTAAGAAGCCACAGAGCAAGGGGAACACCATACAGCACCTAAACAACACCCAAACATCACCAAAGAGACCATAGAAGACATTCCTTGAGGATCCATGAGGTAGGGTAGCGCGTGGACAGCACTCCTTGCCCAATAAAAGCTGTCGGCGATACTATATGGGGAAAAATCAACCCACACACCTCAATACTTGATGGATCTAAGAGATCCACCTATGGATCTGTAAAGGGGATAGGGGGGACCAAAACGAAGCAACAATCCCCAGAGAAAGTTGCCGGATGGCTCCACAATCATCCGAGAAGAAAAAAAAATGAGTTTTTTCGATTTTTTTCGAATATCAGCCCAAAGACATCGAACTAGGGCTTAGAAAATTCTCCAAAAATCACTAGAAATCGTGATTAATCAAGATTTACCAGGGAGTAGAGTTTCAAGTCTCCATGAGCACCCTGTCCGTACGGCTGATGACGTCAGCCATACAGCTGGATGATGTCAGCGATGGCAGCAACAGTCTCAAGGGTGCTAGGGTTCCTCCACGGTGTGTACGATCTTCTGAGTATGTCTTGATATGGATCCAACAATGATCTGCTCTGATACCAAGTTGAAATCAGGTCCTGTACTGTAGAGGGAAAGAGGAGAGAGAAGAGAGGGGTTATGTATGTTAACCCTACACACACCCCAATGAATCTTATTTATATTAATAAGTGTGGGCCCTACATAAGTAAGAAAATAAAACCATAAAGACACTAAACAATCTATAATAATAGAGACATCCTTCAACACTGATGTCATCTGTGCATGGTTTAAAATTTCGGAACGTTTCGTTTCGTAATGTTTTGGTTTGTTTCGCAAAGACAAACCAAGACATGGGAGCAACTCCAACCCATCTGTATATCTTCAAATATAGAGATGCTTTTTTGAAATCCAACTCCAACCCATCTCTATATTCAGCTCCAAATTTGAAGCCAGCCCCTCTTATCTCTATTTTTGACTCCAAATATAGAGATCACTATTCTCTGGCTCCAAATATAAAGATCTGCTTTTCGCTTTTCTGAATTTTCTGAATTTCCATCTTTACCCTTTTAATAATCTTTTGAATAAATTTAATTCCTTTTATATTCTTTTTTAAATACCTTATGTGTCCTTTTGACTCCAAAGATACTTTTTTGGAGATGGGATAGTTGGAGTTCAACACTTTTTTTTTATAAGTTTAAAAAAAATATTCCTTTTTGCAACCAAAATTTGGAGACGTTTGGAGTTGCTCTTACGATACAATCTAAAAAAATGAAATAAATAAAAATTATGATTTCTTGAATTTGGGAATGTTTCGTAAGGTTTCGGGAATGTTTCATAATGTTTTGAAAAATTTTTTGTTTTGCCATTTTTTAATGTTTCATTTTGTTTCGAAGTTTGCCTCGGTTTTTCACTTGACCGAGACATTCCTCTGAAACGAAATTTTAAACCTTGCATCCGTGATATGTGTAAAATACTAACAACTTATTTTATCGTTGTTTTCTTTCCTTCTTTTAGTGTTTCCTTAAAGATATAGAAGTACACTCTCATAGTAGGTTGTTATCTTTGGTAGGTTAGATTTCACTTTATAGTTAAAGAGACTATATATAAATACTTGTAAAGGGGAGACGCCTATATGATTTTTTTGTAAGTGTAAGTATATCATTAAAGAAGGGGTGAGCCCCATAAGGAAAAAAATTCGGGCGAATCTAGCTCCTAGAAGGAGAAGGAGATTCCCCTAATAACTCAACCCATCTAAACACAAACGAGTCAAAGAAACATCCTTTAAAAAGGGATGAAGAGAAGGACCAAAGATAGAAGAGAGCCTTCACATTCAAGATCAGCTCATAAAGTCCTTCCTCTTTACCCTAAAAAATCCTACAGTTCCTTTCCTTCCAAATCACCCACAAAACTGCAAAAGGAAGAAGCCTCCAAAGATAACACCCTCTTCTGGAAAAAGCATCGAGCCCGACCCCTTGGAAGAAACTGCTAACATGCTGCGGGATCACATGTTGTATGCCGAAGATAGCAAAGAAACTATGCCACACTTCCGAGGTAAACCTAGAGTGGATGAGCACATGATCTACTAACTCTGCTTCTGACTTGCACAACACACATCTGTTCGACAGCATCATTCCCCTACTAATTAAGTGGTCTACTATCAAAATCTTATTCTGAATAGCCATCCACACAAAAAACTTCACTCTAAATGGGATATTAGTCCTCCAAAGAATGGAAGCTGGAAAATCATCTTGCCTCCCCAGAAAGCATCCCCGGTAGAGAGAACTAACTGAGAAGGAACCCTTAGGTTCCCACTTCCAAACTCTCTTATCAGGTTTCAAATCCAAAGCGGGATTGGCACTTACCCGATCGGGAAGGGAGGTTGGGCTATTCATCTCCCAGTCATTGAAATTCCTTCTAAAATCACTTGTCTCCCTTTCCCACCTTGATAAGAATACCTCTATCAAAGATGTCACAAGCGCTTGTAATCCCTCTCCAGTCCACATGCCAACTCCGTACGAGGACTGAATGGGGAGACATCCCAACCATACTCCGTAATTCCATACTTTGACCCTATCACCTCCCGCCACAAACTCTCTTCCTCCTCCCCAAATCTCCACAAGCACTTCGCAAGGAGCACTCTGTTCATGTCACGGAAGTGCCTAAAGCCAAAACCACCCACCTCTTTAGGCCTACATATCATCTCCCAATCAACAAGATTGAACTTGTGAGAATCCCCTTTCCCTACCCACATAGGAAATCCCTCATAATCTTTTCCAATCTATTAGCCACATCAATTGAGATTGAGAATAAGGACATGAAGTGGATAGGCAAACAAGAAAGGGTGCTCTTGATGAGAGTTACTCTGCCCCCCTTAGCAAGTCTCCTCCCGAAACGCTCCACCACAGAGTCCCAAACCGATTTATCTTTGTCCCTTACTCCCAAAGGTAAACCAAGATAAGTGGACAACAAACGCCATATACAGATTCACCCGAGATTAGGAACTTCACCCACTCCATAGACCTCACTCTTCAACAGATTCACCACAAGACCAGACACTGCCTCAAAGCATCTAAGGTATCGGAGCTCTATGGGAAGCTCCAGAGAAGAAGATCGTGTCATTTGCGAACTGATGATGAGTGATCATGGTGCCTCCCTGCCTGACCCGGAAACCTGCCACATAACCGCCTTCAACCGCCTTGTCATCCTTCCTAGTACTTCCACTACTACGACAAATAGATATGGGGATAGTGGATCTCCTTGCCTCAAACCCCTCAAGCTATTGAAATAGTAGGCCGGAGACCCATTAACAAGGATGGAGAAAGAAGCAGAGGAGATGCATACTCTGATCCAAGCTCTCCATCTAACACTGAAGCCCATCCTCTCTAGCATGTGGTCCAAGAATGCCTAATTGACATGGTCATAGACTTTCCTCATGTCAACCTTGCATAGAATGCCACCCCTTTCTTCCCTCCCCCTCGAGTCAATACATTCATTAGCAATCAACACACCATCAACAAGTTTTCTACCTCTCACGAAGGCTCCTTGAAACGGTGAAATAATCAAACCCAAAACCTCCTTCATACGCAATGCAAGGACCTTAGAAATAATCTTGTAAGTGCTTCCCACAAGACTAATAGGCCAAAGATCCCCAAGTGATTCCGCCCCTTCTTAGGGATAAGAGTGATAAAGGTGCTATTAGAAACCTCATCTTAAAAGGCCTCTTTTTCGAACTCCTTAACCACTCGCATGAAGTCCTCCCCAATAATACCCCATCATCTCTGGAAAAACAACATGGTAAAACCATCTGGACTAAGCGCTCTATCACCGCCCATGCTCTTCACGGCATCCACCACTTCCTTCTCTACGATCGGGAGTTCCAACCACTCCTATTCCTGACTAATGCAATTGAGCTCCATGCCTTCCACAGAAGGCCTAAAGCCACAAGACTCTGAGTATAAACTGGAGTAGAAATTCACAATCGACTCCCTTATCTCTTCTTCCTCCTCAACATACTAACCTTTAATCTTAAGTCGGACTATACTATTACTTCTCCTCCTTGCATTGGCTACCTAATGGAATAACTTGGTATTTCTGTCCCCTTCTTTTAACCATCTGACTCTGGATTGTTGTCGCCAACTTATCTCATCCAACCATGCCCATTTGATATAGTCCTTAGCTTCGACCCTCCTCCACTCCACCGATAACTCTCTGCCTTCTTCCAAGGAGGCAATGAATGCAGTCACTTCCTAAAATTCCCCTAACTTCTTATCATTTCTGCCAAACACATCCCTATTCCACTCCTTCAACTTTCCTTTCAAAGCTTTCAACTTGCTTATGAAAACAAAACACGCCTTACCCAAAAAAAGCGAAGCCTTCCACCAATCTGCCACCATCCCAAAGAAATTGAGCACCTGCAACCACATATTTTCAAACCTAAAAGGTGAAGGGCGTCTACGAATAGCCTTGCAACGTAGAAGCACTAGGTTGTGATCTGACGCAGGTTTCGGGAGGACCTCTAATGCAGACCGGGCTCGAATGGGGCAGCCTGTGTAAATGGGGCACACTCTAGGTGGGATGGCCGTGTGAAATGGGACCCACGAAAGAGGGTTTGACCGAGGGCCTGGATTTGGGCTACGAGATAAAGGAATTAAATCTCACGCTACCAACAGTCGCGGCTTTTGGGAGTACTTGTTAAATGTCCTACATCAACCTCTTAAAACAATTGTTGGTGATCCCATCCAAGGTTAAATTATCATCATTTTGTCCCGTTGTCTCAGTAAACTAACGAAACAAGAAATGTCGACTGAGACAAAACAAGATGGAATGAGACAATGGAAAAAACACTATATGTCTTGATACGATTAAACCATTTTTTTAATACGTAATTAGATTAAAAATTTGTTTTTAGCATTTATGTGTTATAAAAGTATATATACCATGAAAATAAGGTTCTAAACCAATTTTACTACTAAAATTAACCTTTTGGCACGAGACAATGCATTCCCGATAGCTTACTAGAATGAGACGTCTAGGCCGAAATGGAATGAGACGAAACAAAATTTTCCCACCAAACTATTGTGCTTTCATTGGAGTAGTTTCTCCATTTCACTACTTTTCTTTCTCACTATTTCTTCTCTTTCTCTATGTATTCCTCTCTTTCTGTCTCTTTCACCTTCTACTATTGTTCTCTTAATTCAAGAATTGAGCACATTTATGACTTCAACTGCATAACTAATATATGTCATCCTCCATTACTTTTGGTATAAGAGCAAGTTTCTGCTCTGGTACCTCAGGTCACGGAGTTAAATTTTGTGCCATTTCGAATATTTTGTGCAAAATGTTCCAATTTTGACTGGAAGTGATGCGAAATTATACCGGTAGTATCGAAACTACAATATTTTGTGACATAAACAATAAATTTTACGACATATTTTGAGTAAATAGTCCATTCCATGCAAAACATCTTTTTATTTTAAAATGCAACAGTTCTAACTAAATATTGTGACTGTACTCCTCTTCATCTAGTCAAAACTACTCCAAACACCATTTTTTGATCCCTTTACGACTCTCCCAAGAAAAAGGCATTAAAAGTGATCTATTTGCTCAAAGATTCATTGAAAAACACGATGGCTCCATAGTCAAGCTAGATTGAAGCTGAAAACTGGGGATATTCTCTATTTTGAAGTTATGATGAAATCATTCAGACTTGTAGTAGTTTTTTTTACCAGTGGGATCTATATATACAAATGCATAGAATTTACCTATAATGCATTTACACAGGATTTGTGTGCACATATTTTAGATATTTGGAGCAAAAGTTCCAAAATTTGGGGAGAAACCCAATTTTTTCACCCTAAACATCCATGGTTGTACATGGATAAATTCTATATTATATAGCTTTGTCTGATCTACAACTTGATCAGGAGATTTGGTTTGCATTGTAAGGATCTCCCAACGCTTGAAGATCTTGTCCAATACGGAGATGAAGTTGGGGTTCAACATACCAAAGTACTTAGGGGTTTTGCAGAACTTTTTCTGCAGAGAAGAGAAAGATGGATGTAGGATTCCTTCATGGCAATGTATGTGGAAGATTCCTGTAATGAAGAGTGGGTTCTCTTTTAATAGAAAAGGGCTAGAGAGTTCTAACCAGATTTAGAATCTATAGTTGGCAACTTTTAAGGATGTGCAGTATGAATGCTTTTGGTTATAGAAGATCTCTTTGAATTTGAGCAACCATTAGCTGCCAAATTAGGGAAATTTTGAATTCCTTTCAAACAATACATTGGAGATCTTGAGATCTTTTTTCTATATTAGCAACCACTAATTGCCAAGTTTGGAGAGGTTTGGATTTCTTTTCCACAAATCACCTGTATCTTCTCAAAGAGGAGTTCATGGAAGCAAAGGGGGTCACACAGAACACATAGACCAACACACGGGTTCCGGCTCTTTAAAAAAAGCACAAGGAATCGTGTAACCCACACTTAGGTTACATTCAGATTGGAGTCAAAGCTACAGCCATACCTTGAGAAGTTAGTCAATTGACAAATTAAGATGTCAAAACTGCTTTGAGTACACTTTTATTCCACTGCAAGTCGCCTTGTTAACCAGTTTCATCTTATTTTGAGCTGAAACTTTTCATAAATGCACTTGATGAATTTCAAGCCCATTTGACTTAAAATTTAAACTGCAAATGCTTTCCCATCTATGTCTGACTTGATTTGATCTATCAAAATGTTAGTCGAGAGGCTGACTGGATAAAATTTTAAGCGTCATCTTCTTGATAAGGTCTTATGCCTTATGATTTTTTGACCTACGACTGGTAAAAGAGGCCTCTTTAAAACAGTTTAAGTTTGTAAAATCCGACATCTACACAGCCAAACATTTGTATAATTTAAGGCAACCCTCATATTAGCCACAACTGCAAGTCACACTGCTCGAATGATCCTCACTATCCAATGAATGCAATTGTCCCATTTAATTGAACAACTAGGATCCTATCCATATAGAGGTTCTTAAATGGACAGTTGGGATTGTATGAATTTTGTGTTGTGGCCAATCTAGGGGGTGGTTTTACATTTGAATGGGTCTGGATTGATGAGCATAAATGCACTTTAGCCTAATGCTGCCCAGAAGTCGAAACGATAACTTTGGGTCCTGGCGAATTCAAGAAGCAGAAGCAGAAACAGAAACTCATAAACCCATAAATACTTATGAATCTCCCTAATGCTCCTCCAAAACTTGAAATTGGTATTTTAACACACAAACAACTTGCTAGAAACAGATGCTATCTCCAATGAGGCTTTTATCAAGGTGTCTGTCAAAGCTCAAATTAAATGAAGAATGTATAGTTAAAACAAACAATAAACATGAAAATACTAATGAACACCAAACGAATATAACAGGAAAGTCAGCCCTATCCTAGAGGGGAGTTTGGTGGTGGTGAGGAGAGTGGTGATGTGTTATCAATCATGGGGTTATGCCACACCCAAAACCCCATATCTTTCTTATCATCCAAAATCTAGTCCCTTTTAGCCGTCAACGGAAATGAGAACCAGATACATGATAAATAAACACTCTTGTATAATTATTAGTCTAAAAGCACCACATATAAAGAATTGGATATATTTGAGTAGAAATGCATTCATATATACTGAGAAAATACAAAAACATAAATAATATTATGCTGCCCCTAGTATGTTCATAGTTTAGTGTTTGACAAAGTATCCGTCTTTGTGTCTAACACAGAAACACTTGAGAAGGAGTCCTTGTTTCTGAGCTTTCAACAAACAGCCAGATGATAGCCACAGCCCAAATGAGAAATAGTAACACCCAGAAAAAGTTTTGGAAGCAGCATATGAAAGCTGAGAATTTTTAAAAAGGTTTCAACCATAAACATGTTGGATGACAGTCAGAGAGGATTACTCCATATAGAAACTTACATTATTTTAAATGAGTTCCTTCTGGGGGTAAATATCAAACATCTTAGCATTTAACTCTAGCAAAGCAAGTGGAACAAACCTTTCGTGCTTGATCTTCCTTCTGCTTAGCGACACGTATTCTCTCCGTTGACATTTCTATTTTCTTTCGCAAGTGCTCAAGTGCTTACAGTACATGTCATACAAGAGGAGCAAGGGACCATGATCAATTAATTATACACATTAATGTAAAGAAACATATAGAAAATGTTAAAATAGAAATAGGAACTGAAGGTCCAGAAATGAAGCTACTGTGACTTTACCAACCTGCTTTCTTTGGCCCAGCTGTGAGTTTCAACTCCAATGTAAGATTCGCTAGCTCTCGTTCAACATCACGGATTTTTGAATAATTTTCTTCAATATATCTGAGCAATTTATGGGGTGTGAGTTAGAAGAATAAAAGGGAAAACTTGCTAATTCATCATCATCATTGCCTTTTCTCAAATATTTGGCGTCAGCAACATGAATCCAATTTCACCAATCAATTCCTATTAAAGTTATATCCACTATGGAGTTGCAACAATAAGGGTTGACAAATACATGAAGATCCAATAATGAAAATCCAAATGAATACAACTGTAGGTACATTCATTAAGCTTAATTAGCATCCGAAGCCAAAGATAGTCATTACTACAACATTTGAGTTACTCAATCTAAAATAATAGAGCGATGTACATTTTGAAATAAACAAAAGTTGATTCTCTCTTATAAAGGCTTTTAAGTATCCTTATTGCTAATTGTGTTAGCGATCTGTCTTAAATATTGGGCATAAAAAATGATAAGAAACTGATAAAAACTTGCACCAAGACATGTGCCATTTCCAACAGTCTCAAACATGGCCACCCATATAAACTCAAATGTTGCTGAGTCCACCAGATACTTTATGATACAGATAAAGATATAATATGTTATGTAAATATTAATAAATAACCATAGGTCGGGATCAAATATATAAAAGAAAAAAAAAACTGTCAAAATACAACAAAATAGACATACCAATTGTCTGAATGCAAACTTTCCCTATAAGTTCAGACTTCTTGTTATTGTGTAAAACTACAGTGAAGGAAGATTGTGACAGGACGATAGCCAATAATGTATTGAGGGGAAGGGGGGGATCGTATGTAAGATAGATACGGAGAAGGCGTATGACCATGTATGCTGGAAGTCTCTGGATTATTTGTTGGGCAGGATGGGTTTTGGATGGAGGTGGAGGAAGTGGATTGCGGTGTGTATTTCTTCAGCTACTTTTTCTATTCTGGTGAATGGTTCCCCTGCAAGCTTCTTTAACAGTACAAGGGGGTTGAGACAAGATGATCCTCTATCCCATTTTTGTTTATTGTGGTGGTTGAAGCCTTGTGTAGAATGACATCCAAACAATGGAAGGTGGTATGTTGGAAGGGTTTCAGGCATCCAGTCATGGCCCCATTGTATTTCATCTTTAGTTCATCGATGAAACGATTGTCATTGCCCAGGCACCCCATCGGCAACTAAGGTATATTCGTTGTATTCTGAGATGCTTTGAAGCAGTTTCTGGGTTGCGGATTAATCTTGCTAAAAGTGAGGTGTTCGGAGTGGGAGAGGTGTTGTATTTGGGGAGTTTGGCTAAGAGCTTGGGTTGTATGATTGGTAGTTTACCTATAACTTATCTTGGGCTTCAGCTAGGAGCTAAGTATAAGGTTAAATATATTTGGGATCCTATTGTGCAGAGGTTCGGGAGGAAGCTATCGGGTTGGAAGAATAGGTAATCTAAAGGAGGAAACGTTACTCTTATTAAGAGTACTCTTTCTAGCTTCCCATACACCCTTTCTTTGTTTACTATTCGAAGTAGTGTAGCAAAGGAGTTAGAGAAGCTTATGAGGAATGTTTTGTGGTAAGGGAGGTCACTCATAAATTTCACTTGGTGGATTGGGCAAAGGTTTCCAGTGGCAGGAGACTTGGGCTTTCGTTTTCAGAGATATGAATGTGGCACTTTTAAGGAAATGGCTATAGAGGTTCGAGGTGGAAGGGGAGAGCTTATGGCGAGAAGTCATTGGCTGCAAACATGGGGAAGTGCAGGATGGGCTGGCATGAAACCTTGGCTCCTTATCTTTTGGTATGAGTGTGTGGAAGGGTATTATGAAGATCCAAGATAGTTTCATGAAGGGCATTCTTTACAAAGTTGAAAGGGGAGACAAGATTTGATTTTGGGAGGATATTTGATGAGGGGAAGTCTTTAAAAGATGTTTTCCCTCTTTATATCTCATTTCTGATCTCCATGGGGCTAAGATTTAGGATTGTGTAAAGACCAGAGAGGGAGTCACCTCTTGGAAGTTTGGGTTTAGAAGGAACTTAAATGATTGAGTGGTGGACAATGTTGATTCTTTCTTGACTAAAGTTGGCGATGGCCCAGTGTTAACATCAGGGGCAGATCAAAGGCTTTGGAGATGGGAGCCCAAGGATATGTTCTCCGTTAGATTGTTTCATTCCCATATTAGACAGATGGGGCAGAGCTCTTTTCTTGCTTCTCAAGTTTGGGGGGCTCCTATCCCGTCTAAAGTGTCCTTTTTCGCTTGGATGGTTATTTTGGATAAAATCTTGACAGTGGATCATTTGATCAGTAGGGGTATGTTACTTCCTAATAAGTGCTCCTTGTGCAAGTCAAGTGTGGAGACAATTAATCACTTGATAATTCACTGCTCTTTCTCCTACGCAATTTGGCAAGCCTTCTTCTCTCTTTTCAGGATAGATTTTGTGGTGCCGGAGCAGGTAAGCATCATTGTTCAAGGTATTTCATTGGAAGTATTTAGAGGGGGTGGTAGATACCTCTAGCGTATCCTCCCATTTGCGGTCATGTGGGCGATTTGGAAAGAGAGAAACTCCTACATTTTTTATGGGAAAGAAGAAGACATACCTACGGTTTTGTTGACGGTCAAAGCTTATTTGTACCTTTGGTCTTCCTCTTCGCATGAGTTCAGTGGTTGTTTTTCTTTTGAAATGTCTGTGCTTAGATGGGAGGAGCTTTTGGGAGGTTCTTGTCCCATTTGCTTTGTATTTTCTCTTGTTGTAAGGATCTCACCTTGAGGTCCTCCTAGGCTGTAATCTGTGAAGTTCTCCCCTCTTAATTCATTCTCATTACTTATCAAAAAAAAAAGAAAGGAAGATTGTGTATGGTATCATAACCATTAGGTTCTTGAGTTAAGGCACAGGCTTAGTCACCATAAGAGGCAAGATAGAGAACAGAGACAAGGACCACAAAAGGGATAGTTTAGGACCCACGCATCCAGGAAATGTAAGATTCCATTCAAAGCAAGAGCACTACAGCACAGCTGCTCCTAAAAGCAGTCTGCAATCATTTTATAGCAAGAGCAGATGCTAGATGTGAAAGCCCATGATGCCATCACCATTGTGTGGCAAGGGCTCCAGCAGCCAATGCAGACAAACATATCCCAAGTTGCCTCCATTATCAACCCCTTTCAGTTCTGTTCTCTCCTCTCCTGCCAACTCATCTGTTTTATCAATTTATCATGTTCTTTCTTCCATCCAATGTAACGACATGGTACTTTTAGGTTTTACCATGCCTGTAATGACCCTATTTCTAGCAATATTATAGTAGACTTTTTATAATACTTTGAACATTATATGTATGCCATTTTAAAGGTCTCAACAATAGCTTTCTATCGGTATCAAGTTCATCCAAATCGGACGTGCGAATCAAAAGTTATTGTGTTTAGTTCCGAGCAACATTTCAAGTTTTTTATTAAAATTCAAAAAAAAAAGAAAAAAAGACAATTTCCAAAATTTTAGTCCCACATCGGTTAAAAATAAAAAGTTCTGAGTTCTCAACCTCTATAAATAGAAGGCCATGCCTTAAGAAAATTACATCAATTTGGGTATTTGCATTCTAACCCCTGAGGTAAGAATATTTGCAAAAAAGTCCCTCAACTAGAAGAAATTCTAGAAAATTCCCAGGAATTCCTGAAAATATTCAGGAGGTCCTTTGAAAAGTTTTTTTTTGTGGGGCCTACTGCCTCGAGATACGCGCTACCTCGAGATTCGCATCGTACGAGGTTCAAAGATTTTGGGATTCTAGCGTATTCACTGGTAAGTACATAGTTATTTATTTTATGCCTTTATTTATTTAATTAATTAATTATTTAATTAATTATTATTTATTTAATTATTTATTTATTTGATTAATTATTAATTATTTATTTATTTATTTATAAATATAATTTTTTATTTTTTATTTTTTTTGAAATAGTAGAAAATTCGTAGAATATTGTAGAAAAATTCTAGAAAATTCTATTATTTTTGGGGAAAATGTCTGAAAATGCTATTCTTGTTATCTGTTAAATTTTAGCAAGGAAAAATCCCAATTCTTGTATTTTTCACATAAAATGTGTAAATGCATTGATAATTTCTTGTAATCTTAAAAAACATGAAATTATGATAGATGAGGACATGTGTAATCTATTTAGTTAGATGAAGTCATGCTCAAATTCATTTAAAATGAGATAGATTCGTTTTTCATCCGTTTTATGTATTCGTTTTCTAAGATATTAATAGGGCTTAAATGTTCTTATTTTTAGTTTCAAAATGCAAAAATAGGAATGCTATGCATGTAAAGATGTTTCTACAAACAATATTATTTTATGCATATAAATACGATTGATGACATGAATAAGAACGTGATTGGGAATGTGGAATATCAGATTAGTTGGAATCAGGCGTTGTCTCATTTCTTCGAGACCCCTTGGGGTTTTAATCCCCTAAAGCATCAGGCGTTGTCTCATTTCTTCGAGACCCCTTGGGGTTTTAGTCCCCTAAAGCATCAGGCGTTGTCTTATTTCCTTAAGACCCCTTGGGGTTCCAGTCCCCTAAAGAAGAGGCGCTGTCTCATTCATGAGACCCCTCGGGTATTTATACCTAAAAGAAAATTAGGGAATCCGGAGAGAGGATACCTAATGAAACAATTAGTGTGCACATTAGGGAGTTTACTTGTGGACTAGAAGTGTTGACATCGTACACTAGGACCGATGGAATGTTGGTACGAAATACATCAGAATTGATAGTTTGACTTTATAGAAATGGTCACGGGTATTCCGATAAGAGAAAGGTTGACTATTATATGAAAAGACTTCATTGTATTCGAAGTTATACGTAAGTAATTGATGGAGAGTTGAGTTTTATCGAATTACATGTGAAATACATTTGCAAATTGTATTTGTTTTAAAATAAACAAAAGTCGCTGATTTAAGTGGATTTTACGCATGAGGAATGTACTTACTGGGCCCTAGCTCATCGTTTTAAAATGTTTTGTTTTCAGGAAAGGATAAGGGGAAGTTGGACTGATGCTTCCAGCATTTCTGTTGATAGACTTGTGCTCTTGACGATGTTATATTTTGTTTAATTCTTCTATCTTGTAGAAGGATACATGAGTTATGTAGGTCCTTTGACCGTTTAGTAACATGTATTTGGGAGTACGATATATATACAATGTTTTCTTTTGGATGGGCATATTACGGTTCTGTTTGAAGTAAGACATCCTCTAACATTATTAATGTGTCAATGAAGTGCGTTTCGTCTTATGAATTGTTTAAACAAAATGAAAAAAAAAAATTTATCCGGTGTATTTCCGCTGCATCGTGATACCAGTTTTGTTTAACTGTGCGTTTGTATGATCAGATCGCGCCTCAAGATACGAGAAAGGTCGATATGACCTAATATCGGATTTGGGGGCGTGACAATGCCGACATATATCAACACTGATATGCAAGTTGACACATCCTGACATGTAGAGCAGTGTCGCCTTTTATTTCACTGCGTATTTATAAAAATGATTTCTAAAAGAGAGCATATGTGCTACATCCTCCATAAACTACTTTATTTAAGTTGTTAAACACAACTACAGTGTTTAATAGTCTTCTTTTTTATAAAACATGTATTTATTAAGTTGGACAGCTCGGCTGTTTATTCAAAAAAGATTCTCTTACTATTCATATATTTATTTCACTATTTTTTAAGATTTAATATATAATTAATTATAATACATAATACATATATACAGACATGTATGCATTTCAAGCTTCTCGAAGGCACTGTATTAAACCTTGTATCTGTGTTGGACACCGACCCATATGTCCTTATCATTGGAACATCGGCTTTATCAATATATTATGCGGGGGGGGGATTCTAGTAACATCTTCCAAGTAGTATTTTTGCTTCCTCTTCTCAAACATCCACCAACTCTGCATTCGGATTTAGCGGTTCACCCACATAACATTATTCTCATTCAAACTATCTAGATCCATTCCAGTTCCATAGGCATCTATTTCAAATTTCATCTCAAGAGGAGGTATTGCTATTTAAACTCCACCGTTCACTCCATATAAATGTGTCTATAGGAAGTGTGCGCAGATGCTTTCATTGCCCTAATATTCCTCAACCTAATGGCCTAAATGGAGATTCAAATTCTACACTATTTCAAAATGAAAGAGAATAACCAAAGAGTTTTCCCTGTACACTAGCATATAAGTTTTACGACGCATGGAAGAGAATTGGATCAAAACACCAGGTTATCAACAATGTGGTCAATTAAGTTAAGAACTGATATAAGTGACTTGCAGCAGAGGAGTCTGAATAATTTCAAGTAATACAAATAGACAAATAGAGACCTAGAAGCATATCTGAACATAAACTAAATGAGCAAACTAAAACAAGGAAATAAGGGAAGGTAGAGAAGAGTTCATACTTCTTTAACTGAAGCTGCTCCTCCTCGATTATCTGAGAAATGCAACAAGAACAAAATTGCTGAAATTTTCAGAAGATTTTCCAGTTGCAGTACAAAGATTAAGAATATAGAGAGACTGAATGACAGAGCACCTTTTGGGTGTAGGCGATGACCGGGGATTCTCTGGGGAGGCCATCAGGTCCGATTTCGGGAAGGAGAGAAGGGTTGCTGGCCATTTAAACTGGATCTCTGCTCAGTCCCTACTCGATTTCTTCATCAACGTAAATGGTACAGCAAAGTGGAATTTTCAGATCAAATCGCCAGGAGGGATCGAAGATCTTCGACGCATCGTCTGTCCCTTTTTTTTTCTTTATTTCTTTCTTTTGAAGTTCAAATAATCGGCAATCGTCCGATCTCTGTTACCAGCCCAACCAACGTGCGAGGGCACTAGTAACGCGAGCCCATTTTCCGCAGACCAAAATTACCCTGCGTTGTTCCCTTTCACATTAATATTTTTAAAATTTGACATACCCCCCACAATTTGACCAGTGTTGACTACCAATTTTTTACTAAATGGTAAAAATGTCCTTGTCTTCAACCTTCGAACAAGGGTTTGGGCAAAAATCCAAACCCCAAATCAAACGGCTGTGGTGGACGGCCAACCAAGAGATTCCAATGGGTTGGCCGCCCAACCCACCGGAGTCTCATTGCCAGTTGGCCACCACTCCGGCAATAATTTAAAACCCAAGGTTAATAAAAAAAAATTAAGATAAAATTTTAGTTTTAAAATTTTCATTAACATAAATGAAAAATCAGATAATTTTCATTAACATAAATAAAAAATAAGACAAAGCAATTTATATTTTAAGCCTTTGAGACGTGGATTTTGTAAAGATGGTTCTCTCAATTTCAAAATATTCCTTCACGAGTTTTATCTATTTTGTTTGGGGGTTTTTTCTTCTCAATATTTGCTTAATTCATAAAAAATAAAAAATAAATCTTAAGTTTACCGATATGAGTTTTAATTTTGTTTTCTAATCTCTTCTTTTCACTTTTGATTTGGGGTTTGCCTTTTAGCTCTAGACGGACTCTTAGCCTAAACCCAAACCCTTGTTCTAAGGTTAAAGACAAGGGCACTTTCGTCCTTTAATACAAAATTTTGTAGTCAACTCAGGTCAAATGACAGTGGACCGAATCATAGGGGGGTATGTCAGCTTTTTCAAATCATGGGGGGTATGTCAAATTTTAAAGATAACATGGGGGGGGAGGGGGTATGTAAAAAATTCCCTAATATTTAATGCACTTCTGATAATTAAATTTTTATTTTGACAAGAACGTTCCGTCCACGTGGCACAATCTTAGAGACTACTGACCGTATAGATGTTTGGCCCATCGATAGCTGGACTCACATACCAATATTCATCATGATTAGTAACTTCTATCCGTTGGATTAGAGTCTTTTCCATCGTTTATTTTTAACCGTGGATCTTGAGCATTATTAGGGGGTACTCAGATCCGACGGTTAGAAATCACTAATCAGAATGATTTTTAGTATGTAGGTCTACCTAGGCCAAACATCCATATGGTCATTAGTCTCTGAGAGTGTGCCACGTGGCTCACACTATCGCCCCTTATCAACATTGATGATGGACCTCCCTATTAAAAGTTTTGCTTTTCAAGTGAGTGTCGTAAGGCCCCGTCATCGCCAACCCCTGTGAATTGACTTTATAGTAGTGCTAGGGAACGCCAGGTGCCATGTACATGCACCTTACAAGTGACAACATCTTACACGTGGCACATACTTAGAGATCATTGACCATATTGATGTTTGGCCCATCCCTAGGTTGACCTACATGCAAAACATCAGCCTGATTAGTGATTTTTAAGTCGTTTTTATGAGTTGACTTTTAACTGTAGATTCTAGCATTATTTGGGATACTCAGATCCAAAGGTCTGAAATCACTAATCAGGCTGATATTTGGTATATAGGTCCACCTAGGGATGGGACAACCATCTATACGGTCAGTGGTCTCTAAGAGTATGCCACGTGGCTTATACTATGGTTCCTTGGTGAGGGACGTTGGAGTGCTGGACAACCTGAGGCCTTTAAAGTAGAGAGGTGCGCGTGTGGGCGTGCCCCAACCCCGGTTCTCGCTTTATAATAGTACTAGGGGAACGCTGCACCTTACACGTGGCACACTCGTAGAGATCACTGACCATATCGATGTTAATTTGGCCCGTCTCTCGGTGGGCTTGTATGTAAAAAATAAGCTTGATTAGTGGTTTTTAAGGATTTCATTTGAGTCATTTTCATGGGTTGATTTTTAACCATAGATTTCAAGCATTATTTGCTGTACTCAGATTCAAAGGTTTGAAATCACTAATCAGACTAATATTTGGTATATAGGTCCACCTAGGAATGGGACAAACATCCATAAGGTCAGTGGTCTCTAAGAGTGTGCCACGTGGCTTATACGATTGTCCCTCATCATCATTAATGAGGGTTGTGGGCGTGCCAGACAACCTGAACTGTGAAGGGACAGTTTAATGAGGGAAGGTTTTACCTTTGAAAGTAGTGAGGCCTTTAATTGTGTCACATGTGTAGCAACCCCGGTTGCTGCTTTATAATAGTATAGATAGATGTTAAAGACCCAAACCAATACACCAAAAACACCTAGGTGATAGAGGTGTGGAAAGTTTAAGTCTTAACCTCTAGGATCATAACATTCCACCACGGTTCGAAGGCCAGCGTCCACGGTGGCTCACTCTAAGGCGGTTTTCACTCCGATACCCCTATTTTCTCACTTTTTTGGTGAGCAAGCCTCCGGCATTTTTTCCGGTACCAATGTTAAGACCCAAACCAATACACCAAAAGCCCCTAAGTGATAGAGGTGTGGAAAGTTTAAGTCTTAACCTCTAGGATCGTAACATTCCACCACGCTTCAAAGGCCAACGTCCACGGTAGCCCACTTTGAGGCAGCTTTCACTCCGGTACCCCTATTTTCTCATTTTTTTTTGTGAACGAGCCCCGACATTTTTTTTTGGTACCCCTATTTTCTCTTTTTTTTAGCAAGCCCCCAGGTAGCCCTTTCCTCAGGTCGCCCCTCCCATGACTTGAACCCATGACGTGGGGTTGGCTCTGATACCAAATGTTAAGACCCAAACCAATATATACCAAAAGCACCTAGGTGATAGAGGTGTGGAAAGTTTAAGTCGTAACCTCTAGTGATTGTATATGATCATGGGTCAGTTGTTGGTTATAATCAAGTGTTGTAAGTGGGTTAGTTTAGTCAGTTGTTGGTAAGTAGGTCAGTTTATCTATTTTGTAGGAGATAGTTATTCTCCATGAAGTTGTAACTGTTGTAAAGTGGGCTATAAGTAGGGGCGTAGGTAAGAAAGAAGGTATGAAGTATTTTGAATCTAATTTGGATTGAAGGAAGACAGTTTCCCTTGAAGAAAACCACTTGTTCTCTTTAGTTTCTTTAATTCTCTCTTCTTTATATTTGATTCCCTTATTTTACTCTCAAATCTAGCCAAGATAGGCTCTCGAGGTAAAAGAGGAAGAGGTAGGGGTCGAAGTGGACAATCTGCCAAAGAGGCACATAACACTTTCCAAGTCCCATTTATCGGTTTCTTAACCCTACATCTCTTCCTCTCCTCTTTTCTGCTTTAAAACCAAACCATTTCTTCTTCTCTTGCGCCAACGAAGAAGAATATGCAGCGTTAAAGAATGGAAGAACTGCTAACATAAATACTACCCCTAAGAAGAAACGGTTCAAGACGACAATGACTTATTTCTACTAGGTGACAAGGGAGCAAAGTTCGTTTGACTGGTTCAAAGGCATCATGAATGAGGTGGGTGAGATGGACCAAAAGGGCATCATTGAGCTCCATAATTACTGCACCAGCTTGTACGAAGAAGGTAACACCAGATCTGCCTTCATAGACATGCTTCAGTCACTCAACCACGCCAAGAATTGTGTAGATGTGGTGTCCGGGACTTGTGTCAAGTCCCACTTTGCAAAGCCCAATTGGTGAAATGTTTACAAGCGGATTGCACTCAATCACGGAGATTCCAAAGTCAGTGAGTTAATACTACTCAGTTTGACACATTTTAGAAAACATCCACTCATGGACCGGAGTTTCCATGGAGGTTGGGTTTTATTTGCCTTTCTTTTTTGTTATTCGAAAAGCCTTGAGACTATGTTAAATGCAAATTTGAAATATGTACATATGGGCGGTGCTGAATCTGCTGATTTCCTATATTTGAACTATATTTCCACTCCAAAACAGGGGTTCTCCACTACGGGGCACCAGCACTAACGAAGGACCTACACTAGCTATCATTAGATTTCTCTCACAAAAGCTCCACCAAATTCGATTTCATCCATAAAGAGAACTTCTGACACCAAATGGATAAAAAGAAGAGCACCAGCCCTTCATTCTCTGTCTCTCATGTACAGCGACATTCGCCACTTTTATTGATTTATCTTGCGAAAGCAAACCAACAATCAATAACTAGACCAACGCCCACTTGAATATGGAAAGTCGCATGATATGTGGTTATAGTTTGTGGAGAATTGTCCATCGTGATCATAGGGAAGATGACCTACAGAGAAATGGAATGATGAGTTGTATGATGCCCTTTAGGTCAAAGCAATGCGTGAGAATAAAATTTCCTGCGCTGCCAAGAAGTTGGACAACGACCAGGCAACCTAAAATTTTAGAAGAAGATGACATTGGGTATTAGTGCATTTTTTGGGCCCACTTACCGCATGGATGTTTAGCCCACCAATTAGTGGATAAACACACCAAAAATAAACTCGATCGATAATTTCTTCTTCTTTTTTGTGTAAGCATCATATATAGATAAGGAAAAACCCATAAAAAAATAGAAAAAGATCTATCCCTTCTCAATGTCTAGCAAAAGGAGAAGCCAAGGAAGCCTAAGGGGATCAGACCACAAAAAAGATGAAGTCCCGTTAAGAGCCTTAGATGTTATTGATATTCGCTTAAAAGTGTGTATTTTCCACTGTTATCTTCTAAGCGTTTTCACACTCTCCTACGTTAAAATGCTATATTTATCTACTTTTTTACGTAAGAGTCTCTTTTGTTACGTAGAACACACTTTTCTGGACGAAATGGTATATTTGCATGCATTAAACACATTTTTCGGAAGTCTAGACATTGAGTCATTCTGATAAAGTCTCATTATGCGCTTCTTCTGTTGTAGGAAACCCGATGGGACAATTCTCGAGACTTGCGAGCCCACATCGATCAGGAAAGCCCATTATCAAAGCTTAAAGATCCCACATGCTATGACTAGAAGATATGGGCCAAATATGGGTTGAATAAGAGGACCAAAAAACTGGCCCAAAGAACGAAGAGAGTAGGAGAGCCAATGACCAAGAGACGGACCAAAGCGTTTAAAGCCACATAAGTCAGCAAAGAATGATAGTCTACTCTACTGGAGAAGCGTGAGAATGGTCACAGTGAAGACCAGGGTTCCAGACCCTCTACCAATACTTTTATCTCCATTTTTTGATATTTTCTCTCTCATCTCTCCTTATTCTCTCTCTCTTCATCTCTCGGTCCTCTAATCTACTGACCTAACCCCAGAACTCATGCCCATTGGCTCTGTCTCATCTCCCTTAGCTTCCTGACCGTTGGATCTTCAATCGGACCGTTGGATCTTCCACTAGACCGTTGGATCTCTTTAGATCCGTCGATCTACCAATCTGGGTCCCAATCAAGTCACCATCCATCCGATCACCATCAGATTGTCTGTCACATCATCTTGTGAGATGATGGATATCATCATTCCATGTGGGCCAGTAGCCGGGCCCATCATCATCGACCCGCTGTCCGACTAATTAATGGACCCCGTGAATTTCAAAATAATTTTAATTAAATTTAAAAAAATGGGGGGTCCACTAAATAGGGAAATTCCCCAAAGAAAAGTAGTGTTTTACTTAAAAAAAATATTTTTTTTTATTTAAAAAATTTCCTAATTTCCATTAATGGAAACTAGGGAGCTTTAAAAGGGGAAGGAGAAGGGTTCTTTGGAACCCTAATCCCCCTCATTATTGCTCCCTTCTCTCCCAAAAAAAACTCCACCACGTTTTTGCTTCTTCTTCTTCTTCTTCTTCTTCTTCTTCTTCTCAACGCCGGAGTTGCACACCTGCAACTCCGGCCGTCACCGACCCCTTCTCCTTGCTGCCCCTCGTCATCGTGAACGACTTGCTGGTGTTGCAAGCAGCAACACTAGCACCTGCAACCCATCCTCCTTCACTCAAAGAGAAGCCGTTAGCTTCTTTCGTTTTGACTGGTGTGCCTCGTAGCCGCTACATATGCAGCCAAGTATACCGGCAAAAATTGCAATCACCAAAACCGCCCCAGTCTCCATTGCTCCAAGCCGCCTCCCTCCATTGAAGAACGATCCCAATCGCTCCACTCTTAGAAAGCTGTCTATCCTCTATGTTTGCAGACCAATGATCTCCTCCCCCTCTTTCAAAAACCGTCTTCATCTCCTTCTTGCAAAACAAAAAAAATAAAAAAATAGAAAAATAAAAGAAGAAAAGGGGAAAAGAGGGAGAGAAGAAGAGAAGTGAAGGAGGGAGGAAACCGTTAGGTTCCTCTCCTTTGGATCACCAAGCCGCCCCTACCTGTTCCACCGCCTAGCCAAGTATACCGGCGATCCCATTGTCACTAGCGCCACCAACAGATGCACCACAGCACGGCCTGCACCTTCCTCTCTTGCTGGTGTGTGCAACCTTGTTCTCCACCGTTCCTCCAGCTTGCCACACCTTTGTTGGCCGAACCAGCAAGGTGCTCATCTCAACACCAGCAACCTCCCACTTTATCACCCTCGTCACACTTCGAGGCCTGTTCATTCCGCTAATTCCTTCACTATTTTGGCAACAAAAAGACCGGCAACTTGGTAAGCATCCTAATCTCTCATATCTTCTTTGTGTTCCATCAAAGAGGCAGCACCTTCTCTCTAGCTCTCTCTCTTCCTTTCAATCTCTTTCTCTCTACCTTAGCAATTTCTTGCTTTCTAGGTTAATTTTTATATTTATTTTTTATAAAAATATTGGAATTGAAGTTGTAAGTTGAAGTTAACTTGATGAATAAATTCTATTTTGATCTTTTATTTATTTATGTTGATATTGATTAATAATAATTTCTCTAAATTCAAAAAGCTTGTTTTAATCCTCTCTCACCACTCTCGTCCCACCATAATTCCTAGCAAATCCCATCATTTTTATGACCTTGAATCGTGCACACTAACCTCGAGTGCGGATCGACATCCGACACAAAACTGCTATACAAAAATCTCAAATTTTGCAGAAATTTAGTCTCGGATAATTACAAAATGTGTTGGAAATAGGGTTTCCGTAACCAACGACGGGGAAAAACTCTACTTTCAGTTATACCATCAGCAGTGGTATTACATTCCCGATAACAGAAAGTAAAAAAGAAATGGTTCAGCATGAGCAGCCAAACGGAGAATATCTACACAAATAGGAGAGGCATACCAACTCAAAAAGGAGGATTGGAGGTTCAGTTGATCAATGATCCCAGCAGTATCGGTTTCCACTACTGCCTTTGTCAAACCCTTAGTTACAGCCATCTCAGGTTCCCATCTCAGTGCCTTGGCCTCAGCTTCCTCAACTAAACGGGCCTTGACCCGACATCCTCCCGCCAAGATAAAATGGTTAGCTTCATCGCGAATACTTAACCCAATAGCGGCCATAAGGGACGCAGGATGCCACGCTCCATCAGTGTTAAGTTTAAGCTAGCTAGGTGGGGGAAGAGTCCATAGTGCTTTGGCTCTGGGGCCATCTGCATTGTGAGTCAAGGATGTTGGCAAAAGGAAAGACGGGATGGACTGTAGGACCCTGAGAGGGTTATCAGTACACTTGGAGAAGGTTTCCGTATTTCGGTGGATCCAAAGACGTTGTAATAGAGTGAAGCAAAAAATAGAAAATGAGACTTATGCTTCGTTGTTGTTGTACTGAACCTTCAATAAGGTGAGGATCCAAGAGACAATATCCAGACGGGACGTGTTAGAGGTGCGTAGGCCTACGGAAGAGGCAAACCAAATTCGAGCTATAGATGAACAGTAGAAGAGAGCATGGAATAAATCTTCTTGGGTTTGACTGCAACGTGAACTGATAGGATTGATGTACTGTAGTCGGGCATTAAGGAGAGCTTTAGTCGGGAGACAGCCACGCAGAAACTTCCATGTAAACAATTGGCATTGAGAAGGAACTTTGAGTTTTCAAATATCCTTCCAAACGTCTGTAGATGCAAATGGAGAGGTGAAAGGTAGAATAGTACGTGGCAGATAGTTAAAAGCTGATTTAGTAGAGAACCTTCCTTTCGTGTCTAAGGACCAGAACCAATGATCATCGAAAGGCTGATGGCTAAGATTGATTGAGAGGATAAGGTCAACAACCTCTTCACTGAAAAGAGAATGAAGCAGGGGGGTATTCCACTCTCTGTTTATGGTAATAAGTTTAGCCAGAAGAAGAAAAGGACAGTCCGGAGGACGGGTAGGATGGAACAAGTATTCGTTCCCATTGAAGATCCATGGATCCTTCCAGATGTTAGTCTGAAGACCGCTACCAATTAATTTGATAAAATTATTCTTGAAAGTGTCCTTTGCCTTAAGAATACTCTGCCATACCCAAGGGAAACCTGATTTTGGTGAGGCGTCTAGGATAGATGATGAAGGAAAGTGTTTCCCTTTCAAAGTGCGGGATAAGAGGGAATCCGGTTCGGTAAGAATTTTCTAAACATTTTTAGCCAACAAGGCTAAGTTGTTTTTACGAAACTTTCTGAAACCTAGTCTGCCCAAAGCTTTTGGGGTGCAAATGGAAGTCCAACTAGTGAGATGAAGAGAGTTTTGGTTAGGACTTCCTTGCCACCAGAATTGTTTTGCTAATGAGTCAAGCTTGGTACATAATGAAGTGGGATACAGGAAAGACGACATTGTGTAGATGGGAATGGCAGATACAACTGCTTGAAAGAGAGTAGTACGACCGGCTTGGGAAAGTGTTCGAGATCTCCAACCATATATAACCTATTCAATTCGATTACGGTTATATTGGAACGCTTTGATCTTTGATAAGCCAATAAAGAGAGGTGTGCCAAGGTACTTCTTTGAGAGGGAGAGGTTATTGATATCGAGAATAAAGGACATAGCTCTTTTCTAGCGTTTGTGAAGATTGGGGCTGAACATAAGACCAGATTTCCTGTAATTAATTTGTTGACCAGACCCGTCACAAAAGGCTAGCTTGGAGAGTACCTTTAAGGATCCGACCTTCTACTAGGTTTGCCCTACAGAAAATAAAACAATTATCTGTAAACAACAGATGGGAGATAGGGGGGCAATTTTTGGCTATCCTTATGCCATGAATATGGTTGAGCTATTCTTATTTGGAAATAAGTTTGGACAAAATTTCCGTGCATAGGATAAAGAGGAAAGGGGACAGGGGGTCACTCTGACGCAGGCCTCGAGTAGCTAGATTTGAAGAACCCCTCCGGAGATCCATTGAGCAACACTGAGAAAGACAAGGAGGAGATACAATGAAGGATCATGTTGATCCGTTGATCACAGAACCCCATGGCTTTCATCATGTTGCACACGAAGGACCACTCAAGGCGGTCGTAAGCTTTAGCCATGTCCAATTTAACTGCCATGATTCCCGTTTTGCCTCTTTTTTTTCTTGATATGGTGCATAATTTCCTGAGCGATAATCGTGTTATCCGACATGAGACGGCCGGATATGAAGGCAGCCTAGTGAGGAGAGATAAGTTTTCATATGATAAGTTTGATCCGGCCAATAAGAAGCTTGAAAATGATTTTATAAACCACATTGCATAGATTGATTGGTTGGAATTGTGTGATGGACTTCGGAGCAGAGGTCTTAGGGATGAGAGCCAGATTGGTATATGGTTGATTCGATGGAGATCACATTTATTCAAAAAGAAATCGGTAATCAAGGCAAAAATATCATCTTTAACCTCATCCCAGAAGGTTTGAAAGAAGAAACCAGTGAAGCCATCTAGGCCAGGGGCTTTTATTGACCCCAATACTGAATGTAACAGACTTGATTTCTGCTGGGGTGGGAAGAGCAGTGAGCATGGAATTATCCTCAAGAGTTACAACACAGTTGGTAACTTCTTAGATTAGGTCCAGGTTGGTCGGATTGGAAGTAGTGAAAAGGTCAGATAAAAAAAGCTCACAAAAGCTTTCCCAACACCACCCCTAGTCTGTTACCAAATACCATTTGAATCTTTGACACTATCAATTTTGTTTCTCCACCATTTGATGATAGTGGAAAGGTGAAAAAACTTCGTATTCCGATCTCCCTCTTTTAATCAGATATCCCTGGATTTTTCTCTCCACACCGATTCCTCTCGCCTTAGGGCAATATCCAATTGATTTGTCAAGGCATCAGCCGAATGAGTATCATTAGGAGGAAGCATATGACTTTGAGCAGCTGAAATAGACATTTTAAGCTCTTTAATGAGATCCTCAGAAGGGTGCTGATTGGCTGAGTTCCATTGCTTCAATCGAACCTTAGACAAACGGATTTCTTGGACACAGTAATGATAGGATGATCAACAGTAGGGGGGACCAAGTCTCATGAATAATATTATGACATTCAACCTCCGTAGCCCAATGAGAGAGGAAGTGGAAGGGTTTAAGAAGTTTAGGGATGGTAGGGTCAGTATTGATCAAGAGTGGGCAATGGTCAGATCCATAGGGAATGAGGTGTAAAACTGAGGCATCAGGGAAGAGTTGTCTCCAACTAACATTTCCAAAGGCTTTCTCTAGTTGTTCTCTGATGTTTGCAAGGCCCTGTCTCTTATTAGACCAAGTAAATGGGGATCTAGAGAAGCCCAAATCCGTAAAGTGAAATTCGTTCAGGAATTCAAGATGGGCTTGGTTGATGGGTGTCTGGGAAGAGCCCCCCGCTTTCTCCCACGAGGATGAAATGTCATTCCAATCACCAGCTATAATCCAAGGACCAGAGATAACCGTGCCAAAGGAGGCGAGATCACGCCATAAAATACGTCTGCGTTGGGTTCAGGGATCACCATAAATGAGCGACAAAGTCCAAGGGGAGGAGGTAGGTTCCGAGGTCACTCAGAAATGAAGACCACGGTGGTTTTGGAAAAGAAGGGCCATGGAAATATTCTGTTTCCAAGCTACCCATAAGCCACTGCTCCATCCTAATTAAGGTAGGTTGGATACATGAATTTGGAAAACCCAGAGATTGAATAAGACGCAGACTAACGGGTTTAGAAGCTTTGGTTTCCGAGAGAAACATACAATCTGGGTTATGCTCTCGGATGTGGGTTTTTAGGGCACATACTGTTAAGAGTTTCCTACTCCCTCAACAATTCCAAGCGAGGATTAACATTGATCCACTGGGCGCGGATTAGGGCCCACCACCTTTACCCGTTTAGGAGGTGGTACATGGTGATATTCGCTCAAAAGTGCTTATTTTAAGCAATTATCCTTTTAGCGTTATCGCACTCTCCGACGTAAAATGCTCTATTTATCTATTTTTCTACGTAAGAGTCTCTTCTGTTGCGTAGAACACACTTTTCTGGACGAAACGGTATATTTGCATGCATTAAACACATTTTCGGAAGTCTAGATATAAAGCCATTCTGATTAAGTCTCATTACACGCTTCTTCTGTTGTAGGAAACCCTGAGTAGATGATTCTCGAGACTTGCGGGCCCAGATCGATCATGAAAGCCCATTATCAAAGCTTAAAGAGCCCACATGCTATGACTAGAAGATATGGGCCAAATATGGGTTGAATAAGAGGACCAAAAAATCGGCCCAAAGAACGAAGAGAGTAGGAGAGCCAATGACCAAGAGACGGACCAAAGTGTTTAAAGCCACATAAGTCAGCAAAGAATGATAGTCTACTCTACTGGAGAAGCGTGAGAATGGTCACAGTGAAGACCAGGGTTCCAGACCCTCTGCCAATACTTTTATCTCTATTTTCTGATATTTTCTCTCTCCTCCCCCTAATTTTCTATCTCATCTCTCCTTATTCTCTCTCTCTTCATCTCTCGGTCATCGGATCTACTGACCTAACCCTAGAACTCCTGCCCGTTGGCTCTGGCCCATCTCCCTAAGCTATCGGACCATTGGATCTTCCATCGGACCGTTGGATCGTCCATCAGACCGTTGGATCTCTCTAAATCCGTCGGCCTGCCAATCTGGATCCGGATCAAGTCATTTTCAGTCTGACCATCAGATTGTCTGTCACATCATCTTGTGAGACGATGGACATCATCAATCCATGTGGGCCAGTAGCCGGGCCCATCATCATCGACCCGCTGCCCGACCATTTAGTGGACCCCGTGAATTTCAAAATAATTTAAATTAAATTTTAAAAAAGGGGAGGTCCACTAAATGGGGAAATTCCCCAAAGAAAAGTAAGGTTTACTTAAAATATATATATATATATATATCTATTTTTTTATTTTTTCTAATTTTTTTTTTCGAAAAATCCCTTATTTCCATTAAAGGAAATAGGGAAGCTTTTTAAGGGGAAGAGAAGGGTTCGTTGGAACCCTAATCCTTCTCCCACCTTCTCTTCTCTTCCCCCAAAACTTTCCCCCCACGTTTTCCCTTTCATCCTCTCCTTTTCCTTCTTTTTTTCTTCATCTTCTTCTTCCCTTTTTCCCAAACCGGAGTTGCAGCTTTCAACTCCGGTCACCGACGCTTCCATCTTCTTCTTCTTCGTACTCTGCCTTCTATTCTTCTTCTTCTCATCTTCTTCCGGGCACTGTTGCACTGTTGCAACCCTCTTATCTCCAACAAAGCTTGTGCAGGCCTCTTCAACGAGTTGCAAAACCTGCAACTCCTTATTCCGACGATCTCCACCGTTTGCTATTTTGCAGTAGCCAACCATCACTTCTTAACCACGCTGCCTCCACCAAACAGAACCGCCACCATCTCTTCTTGCTGCGATTTGAACACCTTCCTAGCACCATGGTCCCCACGTTTTCTGTGTGCCAGCCAGCAGCAGCGCCTCCAATCCTTGCTGGATTCACACCTGCATGTGGATGAACCAGATCTTCAACTCCACGGTCCTCCTCCTTCTTCTTCACCGCCACCTGCTGCTGCCATGGCCTGCAAGTTGCAGGCCGTTAAACCTTGCTTCATCCACCACCAACAGCGCCTCCAACACCGTCTCTCAACCCACCTCTTGCACCACAACAGCACCACCATTACAGCCTCCATCTTGAGCCATTAGCCACCACTACCGTCCTCACAAGATCACCCTCATCAATCACCCTTCTTGCTGGGCAAACCAGCAAGAAGACCTCTTGTTGAAATCGACCTGCAACAAGGAGTTGCAGGCCGTTACAACCACTTCCATCTCCTCATAAGCCGTCCCCTCCTTGTTCACTCTCCACCGTCCTCTTCTCTGCTGTTCTTTACCAAGCAAACAAAAGAAAAAAAGAAAAAAGAGAAGAAAGAGAGAAGAAGAAGATAGAGGAAGGGGTACAAACCTGGTGCGCCCCTCCTCCTTGCTACCACCACGAGTTGAGAGTCCGCCTGCAACCTCTCCATTAATGGCCAGCACCTCCACCAACCATGGTCATATCTACCATTGCCGCTCCTCCTTGCACCGTCAAACCCATCACCATCTTCAGCCACGCTTGCAACTTCATCTCTAGCAGCCACCGCTAAAACCACTTGCCTCTTCCTCCTTTTCATGGTTCATAACGAACCAGGCAGACCTCTCATGCCATCCAAATGGGCCATTCTCCGGGTGATCCTTACCGGCCGATCCCTCATCTCCGGTAAGTTAATGGTAGTCTCATTCTCTCTCCTCTTTCATCTCATCACTTCTCTTTCTAGGTCTTCTCTCATTCTCTCTCTAGATTAGTTCTCTATTTCTCTCTCTACTATTTCTCTCTCTAGATTGCTTCATCTCTCTATTTTCTCTCTCATCTCTTAAGTTTCTCTCTCTAAGTCTTTCTCTGTCCAGAATATTTTAATGCTTTATAGTTAGTTTATTTTTATTTTTGCATTGTAATCTCTTTTCAATTATTCAAATCAATAAAATATATTATTGTTAGTGCAAGTTCTTGTTTTTCTTTTCTTCTTTTATTTACTTTTATTTTTGCCATTTTTTGTAGTTCATGTTAATCTCTCTCCCCAAAAAAATTAATGTTTTAAAAATTGAGCACTTATCACCATTCTCACCTCTCCACATTCTTGAGAAAATTCTATCATTTTATGTTCCTAAATTTGCACTAACCCAACTAATCCCGAGTGCGGATCGACATTCGACACGAATCCCTATACAAAATCTCTGAATTTTGTAGGATAATCGGATAAAAATTACAAATGTGTTGAGATTAGGGTTTCCGTAACCAACGATGCGGAAAAACCCTAATATCAAATGGCGCCGCTGCCGCTCGGGTGTACGGAAGTGCAAAAAAGGACGTAAAGACAGAATTGGAAAGTTGCCAAATTGGAAAGCTGCTCAATTTGGACAGCCCGACCTTTCGAAAAACTTTCTATTTTTTATTTTTAGTTATTTTTAGCATTTTTTTTAAATTACTATTTTTAATGCCTCAGAAGGTCGAGTGCAAAGTTGTAATAATTTAGAAATTTTACTGCTTTCCATATAACTGCTAGATCTTGTTCTAGGGTTTTTTAGAAACCCTAGATTAAGTGCAAAATACCAAAAAAATCAAAAATCAAAATTCAAAAAAATTAGGGTTTTATATTCTGCAGATTTTTTAGAAATCACCAATCAAGGATTTGCGATTTTTGGAAAGATTCTAAAATCTTGAAACTCTGCTTAATTAGGGTTTCCCCTCTTAGAAGTTTCCTCTTTAGAAGAATTTCTATCTTTAAAAATCTTCCGAATTTGGAAAAGTCTGCAAAAGGAAACACCCCAAATCTAGCAGAATTTCAATTTTGAAATTTCCCAAAATTGTAAGGGATCTCGCAATCAAATCTTTCTTGGAAGATCTCCACAGTTCGGGAAACTTTCCAATCTAGGTATTTTCCAATCTGGGAATTCCTAAATTTTACCCCATCTCGAATTTGGACAATAATTCAACAACTTGCCTAAATCCAGTGCTTGTTCTGTGAACCCTAAAAAGGTAAGGATCTTCCTAATAGAATCCCGAATACCTAGACCGTGAGATCTAACTTTTCTGCAGGAACACGTTCCAGTGTGGGTAGGGAGCGAAAGCTCAAAGAGGTGGAGTCGGGCCCAAGCCCATTAGGATACCCCTCCCTAACCCACGGAGGCGACCTCGTGGCATGGCCCACGGGAGGTAAGTCTCTATCCTCGCCTTGAGTACGATACAGAGTAATTTGGGTGAATCATTGCCACATGTCTATTTGTTTTCTAGCAACAACTTATTCGACTTACGTGGCATGGCCATTAATCAATCAACTCTAAGAGAGCAGACCCAGCTCCAAATTGAAACTGGTGGAATTTCATCACCCACCTCATCATTCCAACTGATTTGATCCCAAGGCTCCATTTAATTAAAAAAAATCAAGAAGTAGAGCCAATTAGCCCGGTGTTCGAGGAAAAATCCACACAAAGCGAACCCGCTTAACATCCAATCGAAATAAGACCACGAGCGCGGGTCCCTGTTGTCTAACACACCCATAAGTCCCTACTACTCAAGTACACTGAGCTCGACGTGGCATCTTGGACTATTCGACGGTTAGTTGCGTGTGGACTAGGAACACGCACCAACCCTAGCTTAACCCGAGGGAACACTCTTCTCAAACACTTGACCAATCCGGTTAGTCTGGGACGTACTTAAGATAGCCATTGTGCCGCACGTCTGTCTAGGCTTCGGATTGCCTTGTTATTGACTAGAGTTAGTACTAAAGGATTCGCTCTGAAGAGTGTAGCCTAGTGAGAACCTCTGAGTGCAAACAGTTAATCCGGCGGCTAAAAGATAAACCAGTGGTCCGCCCACTGTCATAATCTACTCTAGCCCCAACACTAACAAGATGATGCCTAAAATATATCCTGATTGTTTAGAATAGGATTATCTGTGCTTGGTGTGCATCATTTAGGATCACTACTCCAGTGTCTCCTTTTGGCAACTTTTTGCCAAATCTTGGGCTTGCTTTTTCAAGTAGAAGCTCGGTTGGACCTGTCCTAACCTTTGACTGACTTGATCTGAGAGTCAGTCTACCGCACCCCTCTATCTCCTCTGATGGCAGATGAACGGCCTCTGTATGAGACCTACTATAGTTTTTGTGAAAATCTAGGTGATCACTCTCAACAATGGTATGACAATTCTGCGTATCATCATGATACTCTAGTCTCGCACACTTCTATAGGGTATGATAATCACCAAGATCCGGAGTACAATTCTGTACTCCAAGAGCTTAAAAATTCAGTCTCTGCCCTTAGTGCCGCGGTCCAGCAACCTGTGCACAATTCCTAATCTGTAGGATATTACCCTCATATCCAGCAAGATGTCTGTACCTTTCCATCTCCAATGCAGACCTCCTATGACAATACTTATTATCCGGACAATAAGAGTCACCATAACTTTGGTTGGGAACAGTCTGCCCTCCCGCAGCAATTGCCGCAGGATAATTATCCTTTCGGGTTCCATCAACCCAATGAAGAGTATGCCTGGCCATACTTGCAATCCCAATACCCGTCATATCCACAGAATGACTATTCTGATCAATAGTGAGCCCCTCAGGATTTTCAGAGTTAGCAGCTAGTCCTAAACTCTACTCTGCCTTACAACTTTCACACCCAGTCGAACTACAATCAAGAGTTGGCACCTCAGCTCCCCTTGGTTGAACCGCCTCCGTTGGCTACTGAACTCAGTCTAGAGGACCTTCTCTCTCAGTACATTGCCCAGCAACAACAGTATTTCCAAGGTCTAAAGCACCAACAACAGCACTCTATGGAGAGCTTGGAGCAATGTTTAGTGCAATTAGAAAATGAGAGAGAGGAAGTCAACTTCACTAGCCCACCAATAACCTATCCTGAGGAGAGTGACATGGCCACTGTCTATAATGAGGAGTCGCACAATTGGACTAAGTACCAGAATTGTCATGATGTAATAGAAAGCCCGATTATTGAGGAGCTAGTGTTTCCTTATTCGGTGCCTTTAACAGCACCAAATCTTGAACCTACCTCAGAGCAACTTATTTCTCACTCTACCTCTACTGACCCTAATGACGATCTTCATGACACTGAGCTATGTCTCGATCGCACGATCCCAACTATCCTAGATCTACCATTCCTCCCCACCTCCATTGGATTGTGTAACAATAGTGATGAACCCGAGTCTCAATCTTTGGTGCCCTTAACAGCACCAACTTCTGGACCGAGCCCAGAGAAACCCAGTTCCATTTCTATCTCTGATAATTCTTTCTCTGCCCTGGATGCAGACATTCCGACTGATGAGCCATGTCTAGAACATGGGACTCCCGCTGTCCTGAACCTATCGGTCCCCACTGAGGAGGAACATATTGAGTGCAGGGATTGGAACATCCCTATCACATTAGGAAACATCGAGGAAGAGGTCAACAGTTTTCACTCGTCACCCTACGTCGATGTTGTCGATGAACCGTATGTCATGGCGAGTCTAATTCAAGACTTTCACAAGAATAAATTATCCAAGTGTCAAGATCACTTTGAGTCTGACTTCATCTCGGAGTCAAACAATTCTGGTATTACTGATCTGCAGGAGTCTGCTCCATTCAGATACATTCCTGCTAAACTCAATGAGTTTGCGGCTCTGCTAACCACGGTCAGAGAATCCCCTATTCCTGTCATCTCAGTTCTTACTGAGAAGCTTCAATCCCTCCCTACTCAACTACACACTTTTGTAGGGCTACTCAGAGAACTTACTGTCCTTCTCTCAGTCTACACTGAGAAAGACCTGTTCTACACAGGTATACCTAGACAAGGGATAGGATAACTGTTTCCGTTCCACCTTAGGTGTTAGGAAGACTGTAGATTCACTCAGTCTCCATGAGTTTTAACCTGGTTGGGGGTACTTGATATACCCCCCCGTCATGTCTGGCTGAAGACGTAAAACTTAGCGCTTTCGAAAAGGCAATTCCGATATTCCTAGAGTACATGAGTCTCATGCATTTGTTATTACTGTTATATCTCTGGAAATGCAAGTACATTCATTGTTCCGATCATCAGGTACCACACACTAATGAGTTTCTGCCGACCTGGTAACATCCTCCCTGAACCTTTGATTCATCATCACTGATTTTTTATCATTTTATGTCCCGATCATGAGCACCGAGGACGATGCTGTATTTTGGTTGGGGGTGGGTATTTACCAAAACTCATGTCTTCATTTCGATATTAAAAAAAAAAAAATAATTCTTATTTTTGGGGTGATTTCCGATGTTCTCCAAAAGTCTTCTAGAATTTCAAAAATGTGTCAAATACCCTGACTTTGATTAGCTGAAAACATCCGTTAAGTCAGTATTGAGGATGTCAATTTTTGTTTAAAGTTAGCGTTGAGTCAATTCAAGCGTAACTACAGCAGGTTTGAAAACTCAGAAAAACTCATATTCGGCACAATTGTATACTATCAATATCAGAGTCATCCAAAGTTTAGAAATTCTGGAGATCCTATGAGAATAATTGTGGAGACCTAACCCAGTGAGCTTTCGAGCCTTTAATCAATTCAGAGGGTTATACAACAATTCTGAGTCACAAGATGACTCACTATTCTTCTTGCCCGCAATATTCGTTGAGAAATCTCATTACCCTTTTATTTGATCATGAAACTCGGAATAACATCAAAATTGAATTACTACAACAGAATCTTCTCTGTATCCAGTCAAGACAGTATACATGATAGTGCGAACCCTAGAAAATGATTTAGGCCATTTTTCTGAACCATTCAGCATTTTTACTCACCTGAATTATACTTCACTAGAAACCTCTTGAGCCATTCTATAAAAGCCTTTTCTTTGTAAACCCATCAACCTAAAACCCAGTCCAGCTACGAAGCATGACTGGCTATCCTTATTTTGAGATGGACAAACGAATAACTAATATGTGTATACCGTGAAAAGAAAAGTAAAGAAGAAAAATCAAAAGTGGTTCAAGCTGAAAAAAAAATATGGAAAGAAAGTATGAAAAAGAGCTGAAAAGAAATTGAACAGTCTCAGAAATATCAAGAAAAAGAGAAAAATACAAAAAAAGGAAAGAGAACCAGATAATGGTGCTACATCGCAGGAAAAATACAAGAAAATAGAGATATCCTCTCAAGATCTTTGAAATCCTGTATCCATTTATTTTTCTACATCGGACCTAAGCCTCATTATAACCCAGGAAAGTCCTATTTGATTCTAGGATAGCACGATCATAAAATGGGGAGATTGGAGAAGGAGAAGCTATAGAGTTTGATCTGACGTTCCCGAGTGAAGTGGTATTCTAATCATGAGATCTTTTTTTGTTAAAGATGTCCTTCTTTTAAATAATACATATGTGAGATCTTTGCTTTCATATATCAACACATCTCCTCACATATAAATTGAGAGAAAAGAAGAAAACCCTTCTTGTGTGATTCTATTCCGAGTGCTAAACATGTGAGATTTGAGGTCGAGGCATAAAAACTTAGAGGTGATCTGGAAATCTTTAATGTCAGATGATGAGAATGTTGAGCACACACACATGCAGAGTCTGACTATTCTGGGTCATGATTATCAGTCTGTAGTCTTGCCAAAACTTTTCAACTCTTCGCTAGCATGTAACTGTTTTTGCATCCATTCAATGATTTGACGAACGGTGTTTTTCCTGAGCTAATATGAAAAAGTGTGCAGCATGTGCCCTTTTAAGCTCATTTATTTTGCACTAATTGCCAAGGATTGGCAATATGCTGGTTGGGGGTTGTGATGTTCGCTCAAAAGTGTTTATTTTAAACAATTATCCTTTTAGCGTTATCGCACTCTCCGACGTAAAATGCTCTATTTATCTATTTTTCTACGTAAGAGTCTCTTTTGTTGCGTAGAACACACTTTTCTGGACGAAATGGTATATTTGCATGCATTAAACACGTTTTCAGAAGTCTAGATATAAAGCCGTTCTGATTAAGTCTCATTACACGCTTCTTCTGTTGTAGGAAACCCTGAGTGGATGATTCTCGAGACTTACGGGCCCAGATCGATCATAAAAGCCCATTATCAAAGCTTAAAGAGCCCATAGGCTATGACTAGAAAATATGGGCCAAATACAGGCTGAAAAAAAGGATTGAAGTACCGGCCCAAAGAACGAAGAGAGTGGGAGAGCCAATGACCAAGAGATGGACCAAAGCATTTAAAGCTACATGAGTCAGCAAGGAATGATAGTCTACTCTACTGGAGAAGCATGCGGATGGTCACAGTGAAGACCAGGATTCCAGATCCTCTGCCAATACTTTTATCTCCATTTTCTGATATTTTCTCTCTCCTCCCCCTAATTTTCTATCTCATCTCTCCTTATTCTCTCTCTCTTCATCTCTCGGTCATCGGATCTACTGACCTAACCCTAGAACTCTTGCCCGTTGGCTCTGGCCCATCTCCCTAAGCTATCAGACCGTTGGATCTTCCATCGGACTGCTGGATCGTCCATCAGACCGTCGGATCTCTCTAAATCCGTCGGCTTGCCAATCTGGATCCGGATCAAGTCATCTTTAGTCTGACCATCAGATTGTCTGTCACATCATCTTGTAAGACGATGGACATCATCAATCCATGTGGGCCAGTAGCCGGGCCCATCATCATCGACCCGCTGCCCAACCATTTAGTGGACCCCGTGAATTTCAAAATAATTTAAATTAAATTTTAAAAAAGGGGTGGTCCACTAAATGGGGAAATTCCCCAAAGAAAAGTAAGGTTTACTTAAAATATATATATATATCTATTTTTTTATTTTTTCTTATTTTTTTTTCTTTGAAAAATCCCCTATTTCCATTAAAGGAAATAGGGAAGCTTTTTAAGGGGAAGAGAAGGGTTCGTTGGAACCCTAATCCCTCTCCCACCTTCTCTTCTCTACCCCCAAAACTTCCCCCCCACGTTTTCCCTTTCTTCCTCTCCTTTTCCTTCTTCTTTTCTTCATCTTCTTCTTCCCTTTTTCCCAAACCGGAGTTGCAGCCTGCAACTCCGGTCGCTGACGCTTCCATCTTCTTCTTCTTAATATTCTGCCTTCTATTCTTCTTCTTCTCATCTTCTTCCGAGCACTGCTGCACCGCTGCAACCCTCTTATCTCCAACAAAGCTTGTGCAACCCTCTTCAACGAGTTGCAAAACCTGCAACTCCTTATTCCGGCGATCTCCACCGTTTGCTGTTTTGCAGCAGCCAACCATCACTCCTTAACCACGCTGCCTCCACCAAACAGAACCGCCACCATCTCTTCTTGCTGTGATTTGAGCACCTTCCTAGCACCATGGTCCCCACGTTTTTTGTGTGCCAGCCAACAGCAGCGCCTCCAATCCTTGCTGGATTCACACCTGCATGTGGATGAACCAGATCTTCAACTCCACGGTCCTCCTCCTTCTTCTTCACCGCCACCTGCTGCTACCACGGCCTGCAAGTTGCAGGCCATTAAACCTTGCTTCATCCACCACCAACAGCGTCTCCAACACCGTCTCTCAACCCACCTCTTGCACCACAACAGCACCACCATTACAGCCTCCATCTTGAGCCGTTAGCCACCACTACCGTCCTCACAAGATCGCCCTCATCAATCACCCTTCTTGCTGGGCAAACCAGCAAGAAGACCTCTTGTTGAAACCGACCTGCAACAAGGAGTTGCAGGCCATTACGACCACTTCCATCTCCTCATAAGCCGTCCCCTCCTTGTTCACTCTCCACCGTCCTCTTCTCTGCTGTTCTTTACCAAGCAAACAAAAGAAAAAAAGAAAAAAGAGAAGAAAGAGAGAAGAAGAAGATAGAGGAAGGGGTGCAAACCTGGTGCGCCCCTCCTCCTTGCTACCACCACGAGTTGAGAGTCCGCCTGCAACCTCTCCATTAACGGCTAGCACCTCCACCAACCATGGTCGTATCTACCATTGCCGCTCCTCTTTGCACCGTCAAACCCATCACCATCTTCAGCCACGCTTGCAACTTCATCTCTAGCAGGCACCACTAAAACCACTTGCCTCCTCCTCCTTTTCATGGTTCATAACGAACCGGGCAGACCTCTCATGCCATCCAAATGGGCCATTCTCCAGGTGATCCTTACCGGCCGATCCCTCATCTCCGGTAAGTTAATGGTAGTCTCCTTCTCTATCTTCTTTCATCTCATCACTTCTCTTTCTAGGTCTTTTCTCATTCTCTCTCTAGATTAGTTCTCTATTTCTCTCTCTAGGATCTCTCTTTACTATTTCTCTCTTTAGGTTGCTTCATCTCTCTACTTTCTCTCTCATCTCTTAAGTTTCTCTCTCTAAGTCTTTCTCTGTCCAGAATATTTTAATGCTTTATAGTTAGTTTATTTTATTTTTACATTGTAATCTCTTTTCAATTATTCAAATCAATAAAATATATTATTGTTAGTGCAAGTTCTTGTTTTTCTTTTCTTCTTTTATTTACTTTTATTTTTATTTTTGCCATTTTTTGTGGTTCATGTTAATCTCTCTCCCCAAAAAAATTAAGGTTTTAAAAATCGAAATCTTATCACCGTTCTCACCTCTCCACATTCTTGAGAAAATTCCATCATTTCATGTTCCTAAATTTGCACTAACCCGACTAATCCCGAGTGCGGATCGACATCCGACACGAATCCCTATACAGAATCTCTGAATTTTGCAGAATAATCGGATAAAAATTACAAATGTGTTGAGATTAGGGTTTCCGTAACCAACGACGCAGAAAAACCCTAATATCACATGGGTACTAGAAAGAGTAAGAAGGGGGGGAATGAATCAAGGTTGGGGGACATACCTCCATCACATTTTCCGTTAAGCCGGAGGATCGAGCCGTCGAGTCTTCTTGAAGTGGCATAACAACCATCTTTCGTTTGAGTGAGTGCTTTTCTCGAGCAGGGGTTTGAACCTGGGACTCCGTTGTGGGAGCAGGTTTATAGGGGTTGAGTTTCGGGGAGTGTGAGTCAGTAAGAAAACCTGGAGGAGGGGTGGATGCGCACTGAGGAAATGAGGGTGAGGTGCTGGTGTAAGGACTGAGGGGACTAGGTGAGTCATCAGAAGAGTCAGTGGGAAGGCTTGCAAGCCACTCAGAACTTTTAAGAACATGGGCCGGAATGGAGAGCATATCCTGGAGTTGTTCCGGATCAACCGTGGAGCTCCAGGTAACTGTGGGTGGGGTGGATGGTTTTGTTGGTGAGGAGGGCGGGGAAAGGTTGATGGGGTTGGTCTTTGGTGGTCCCAAGGGGAAGGTTGCAGCGGTGGGTGAAAGTGGTAAAGGGGATGGAGATGAAAGGGGAGGGGAAAGAGGTTTTGGTATTAATCCCAAAGGAAGGCTAGGAGTTGACAGGAGATTGTCGTTTAGTGACTTTGCGGGGGACCATGTGATGGTAGCAGGGGAGAAAGAGAAAGAGGATTGGTGATGGGAAGGGGGGGAGAGGGTGATATGAGTATGGAGGAGGTGTGGGTAGGTTCTACGGCTGTTTGGACGGTTGAGACACCGACAGGAGGATCGAACTAACATATATGGGTGACAGGCATGGGTAAATCAATCGATCGCGATGATTGAGGTGGAGAAGTCTCAAGTGGGGGGGCATCCAATGCTACTGTGTGACTAAGGTGTGTCAGATCCAAGATGCGGCTTTTGTTCTGATGGCCCCAAGCTTTGGATCTACCATCTATAGACCATCCTTGCCGTTGAGCATGTTGATCATCACCAAAATGTGGACGACCAGGTACCGTTGGATAGAAACGATGGAGTTCTTCAGCTTTGGTTTCAGCTTGAAGGCAAGGAGGGGAGCGATGAGACAATGGATCACTCCAACGAATGGTGGTGTTGTCAAAAATCTGGGGGGGGGGGGGTGAAGTTCAGGTTCGGTGATCTCTTCTCGGCATTGTTTAGTGGAATGGCCTAACAAATTACATCTGAAGTAAACAACGGGAAGTCGCTTATATCGAAAATCAACCCATATGAGATTCTGTTGCAAGAGAACCCAAGCTCCTAGATTGAGGGGTAGGCGGATATCGATCAAAACCTTGAAGCGGAGAAATTTACTTTTTGAGCCGCTTCTTCGGGGGTAAAATCTATTGAGAGCATATAGCCTATATCCTTGCCAAGATCATTTGCCATATCTTCACTGAAAGCTTCCGGGGGAAGGCCATGAGCTTGTATCCACAAAGGGCTGAAATTAAATTCCATTTCCTCAATCGGAATAAGGAGTTCTTGTTTGTTGAGAATCAGAAGACGACCAAGGACACGCCAAGTTCCATTGTTCAGAACCCAGGTTTGATGTGCTTCAGATGAGAAAAGGAAGGAAAATTTGTTGTTATTGAGGTCCACGAACTGGAATGAACGAGAACGATCCCAGAGACTCTGAGTGCTACGTTCAACTTGTTTTGAATCAGTCCTAGAATCAGCCATCAGAAGACCACAGAGGGCGAACTTCCATCTAGCAAGGCCTTGAGATAAGGCGTCAGGGCTCGGACGTATTACATTACCAGTTCGGCAGACTACCGCAGTTTTTAGGTGGAAAGCTTGACTCAGGTGAGTGATGGTCTCATCCATAGGGTGGGCCGGAGGTTCAGTCATAGGATCGGAAGGGAGGAAGGTCACAGACGAAGAAGAGAAGGGTGTATATATATGGATGAGGCAGTGTAGAGATGGTGGGCAGGGAGGTGGGTACTAACTGTTACATGTACACAAATGTTACATATAATTTCTACATGTAACAGTTAGTACCCAAAAAACATGTTTCAATTCAACGGCTACAATCACTCCTAAAAGAAGTGCTAAAACCAATGGTTAAAGATAACCATCAGATAGATTTTATGTGTATATATCAACCAAGGGGTTTCATAAACATCCATGAGGCAAAAGAGTCTTGCTTGCGATTTCTTATTGGTCACCATAGGTATTAGCTAGGCTCCCTTGCAAATATAAAATAAATCCAACCCAATTGGGAATCCAGGTCGTGGCCAACCTACTTATAGTATAGTCGGGTTGCAATCGAACTCCCTTGATTACGTTTTCTGGACTCTATAATAACTGACCAGATTCTGAAATACAGACTCAAACTTATCCAAATTATTTGACAGAGACAAGAGACCTGTAGATGAGCAAAATAAGGAAATAATCTTTCACTGACATTTGGGACATATTGATCAAATGACTAGATTATATCACATTCTGAGTAGTGTGCATGACTAAATCACACGCATTACATAAGAGATACTCAAAATGAAATAGATTATATCAGGTCCTGTTATTACTTTACACCAACTTTAACCCCTATCTCTTTAGTCGATAAACCATAGATCGACTTTAAAAAACTTAGCATTCCATCAAAAATAGAACAAAAACACCTTTGCAATCATCCCATTTGGCACCGTATAGCCAACTTCTTCAACAGAACACAATCCAAAAATTTCATATTAGATAATCCTAACCTATAAATTGACAATTTTCTTGAGACCATCAGGTGGCCCATCAATCCGAACCTTGATTTTTTTTTTTATTGACGGATCACATTGATACAAATAACGAAATGATCAGACCACACGTACATACTCATCTATAAATATCTATTTTACATTTCTATTAATATTTTTTTCTTATTTCTTCACCCGTGCTTAGCACAGGTCAAAAGTACTTGTAAAAACCTATTATGAAGATAATTAGTAAGGCATGTGGCCTTAATATTGGCCCACCTAATAAAAAGTGCTATATGACATGTGGGGTCCTTATATATGAGGCCCACCTCACACGTGGCCTTGTTAGCCCACCTAACATGTGAGGTCCTTTATATGGGATCCACTTGGCTTGTGTGACACGAATATGGGCTCACCTAACCTATGAGGCCTACATGATACATGTGGTCCTTATATGTCAGGCCCACATAACATTCTTGGCATTGATATATCGTTTACCTAATATGTGCATCCTACTTGATATGTGAGCCCAACTCGGGGTGGCATTTTGGCCCGTCGGGCCAGGCTGGCCTGAACTGAGGTGCGGGCCAGCCAGGGCTAGGTTCTAGGGCCCGGCCTGATGAGCATCAGGTCGGGCTAGGATGGATGGACCAGGCTGGGCCAAATCGGCCCAAGTGTTTTTTTTTTAAATTAAAAAAAAAATGTAATGGTGTGTTGGTTGGGCTGAATGGGCCTGAGCTTGTTGGGCCGGGCTAATTGGGTGAGTTCATTGGGCCAGGCCGCAAGAGGATGGACCTGGGCCCGGCCCGGACTGGACCAAACATCACAACGGGCCAAGCTTCAGCCCAATGGGCTGTGTTGTGGGCCAAAATGCCAGGTCGAAGCTCAATTAACATGCCAGGTCCATATATTTAGGGTTGACTTGGCATGTGTAGTCATAATATACGGGACCCTAATATGCGGTCTTAATATGTGGGTCACCTGATATATGGGGCCTACCTACGATGTGTGGCCTTGATATGCAGCATACCTGATATGAAGGCCCCTAACATGTGGGGTCATTTATGGGGTAACACTTGACATGTGTGGCCCACTTGGCCGCATGTGGTTTTCTTGATATGTTGGGCAAATTGTCATGTGGGATCCTTATATATGGGTCCACCTGACATGTATGGTTCACTTGACATGTAGGCCCCAAATATATAGGGTCCACATGCAGGTGGTGACGACAGTGGTATGGTTTTAGTGGAATAAAGGGAGGGGTGAAGAGTGAAAAAATAACATGCCATCAACAAAGGGTGTTCGTTTTCCATAATTTTTTTGTGAAACCTCAGTAATTCAAAATATTCTAGAGTAGATTGCACATAATATAGTATTGGATCATATGACTTAGTTTGGACAATGTAGAGGGTAAAATCGAGATTGCCGTCCGATATTCCTCAATCAACCCACCACAAAGATCATCAAACAAACAGTTAGTTAGTGATAGTTTAGGGAGATAAATAACAAGGAGAATACAAGAAATGACACAATACTTACGTGGTTCATTGCCGCCCTCTTGCCGACGACTACGTCCATGGGAAGGCTTTTCAACGGCTCAACTTTACTAAGCAAATTCATTGTACATATTACATCTCATTTTCTCTCTTACATCGGCTTTTGCTTAATATACATTAGGACCCGTATCGAGGTCCGAGAAGGGATCCGAGGTCAGAGTCCGAGAATGATCTGAGGTTAGAGTCCGAGAGGGGATCCGAGGTCAGTGTTCAAGAAGGGATCCGAGGTGGCCGAGAAGAACGTCTGAGGTGGCAGAGAAGGGCGTCCAAGACCGCTCACTAGTCTCCAGCAAGAATCCCGCCTCTCCCTCTCCCTCTCCCTCTCCCTCTCTTCTTTTTAAATAGGCCCTCATCCGCCACATGTCAATCTAAGAGGATATGTGGAATGATTCAGTGTTTTGCAGTATATAGGTCACGATACATCAAATATACCATTTTTATATATCTACAGAGAAGTGGAGAAATTTTTCTTTAGTTTTGACCAATGTTTTTGTCTATTTGGGTATACTGAGAAATCTAGTGCTTCAGTTTCAAATAATCAAGAATGCAAGACTTTGGTAGGGGACTTGTACGATCCAATTGAAGACCTAAAAACTTTCAAATAAGTCTTTCATAAAGTTTCAGTAACCCTACTAGGCTTGTCGGGAATCTCCGATGTGGAACAGAACTAGTGGAAATGTGTCTATTGGCAGAAAGAAGTGTGGGACGCTTTATCGATCCCACATCAGATAATTATAGAAAAGTTGTTCTTGGTCCCTGTTTATATAAAGGGATCCAACTCACCCAACTCAATACAATAACCCATGTTAAACCCTTGGTTAGTTAGTTAAGGCTAGTTAACAAAGGGTACGTGTGTCAGACAATTTGGGACCAGCGAATAATTTTTTCCTGATCAATAGATGCCTAGGGCAACATCGTGTGGCTGAGTAGGTGAAGAGGCATTTAATAGGTACCTATGTCCTCTTTTGATAGACAACTAATAGGTGCCTAGGTGAACATTGTGTAGCATACCCAAGTTTTAGCTTTAAAATAGTAATAGATACCCATTTTTACTTCAGAGTTTCCCTTTTATGATCTTATTAATGGCAGAATTTTTTTTGCTCCTGGGCCCACACTTAAAAACACCACGTGGCACACTCTCAGTATCATTGACCTTAAAACTGTTTAGCCCATACCTTGGTGGACCTACAGAACAAAAATCAACCTGATTGGTGATTTCTAGCCATTGTTCTAAGTAACCCAAAATAACGTTGGAATCCCACGGTTGGAAAAAAGAGTCCAATGCAGTTACGTTTCAATCGAGCATGAAATGGATTGTATTTGGAGTTTGGACAATATCCACATTCAAGTCAAATACATGTTACGCAGTTCATATCAATCAGACCTTACAGGCATTGATAACCCGGATAAAAAATATGTGCAGTTGAAGCTATTGACCGTTGGATTAAATAGATCCACGGTCCATGAGGCAACAATTGCAAAGGATAAAATAGTTGTTGCCTTGTGGACTGTGGATCTCCGCCTTGAATTGGCCAAAAATCAAAACCTCCGCATGTCTGTACTGCACCATCAATCTCAAGAATACAAAAATTGAAATGGCAATATAATCTTAATTTGATGATTTTGTTGATTTCCTTTGATGCCGTCTGAGTTGCATTTTCAGTTCCTTTTACACCAAAAGTCACACATTCATCTATGTTTTTTCGCCATTGTTCAGGTTGCAGCTTTTGGATCGACTTAGAAAGTTCCAGCTCAAAGTTATGGTGGTTCCGGTTCGAAGCATTATTAATCATATCACCATTTTTAGTTACCCAAAGAAAATTTCAATTTTTATCTCGTAGACTATGAAATCAATGATCCATGTCCAAGTTGTTAAACATACTTGACATATGATCAGTTATAAAAGTAGTTGTTTGATATGTTGTATGAACTGAATCTACTTGCTTTTAGGGGAAAAAAGATGCCAAAGAATGATAATTTATTTACAAAACCATGTGAACATGTTACATCAAGATGTTCATTTATCCATCCTTTTGTTTCCTTTGTACAACAATTCAAGGGAGCAGCCAACACTGATTGCCAACACCTCCCTCTATACATTATATCTCTACTGAAATAAGAAAAAAAAAAAAAAATTCAAAATGCATAATTTGCCAGAAAGCAGAGGTGATGATTTATCACTCTCCTAGTCGTTTCTTTTTCGGCTTCTGCAATTTTCTGGGAAGGTATGAGTTGGTTTAATCAGACATAGTGTGATGTGCCTCCGCATAATGATGGCCCAAGCCTGTAATAAAACACAACCTTTTTCCACATTCTTCGATTGTAACAAGAATTACCTTGCAGTTGACCAAATATGCAAGTGACCGAGTGGTCACCGGATCTGTGCTCTGCCAAAAGACGAAGCTCCAATATCGCTATCAGTGTTCTGCCACAAACAGTTCCATCAACGTGTGAGTCCCTCTTACTAAGCATAGAGATGCGACAGCATTAAAGGAGATAAATTACAACAACGATGTAAGAAGAGGCGAGAAAGTATCAATTCCCAGCTAAGGATACTATGCTTTCGCCAGAACAAAGATAATATTCCATGATCTTTTATGTAACAGATACACAATTTCTAAAGAGACGGGGTTTTATCACTGTGAGAAACCTCAAAGACAAGATTATTTGCCAAGAAAGTTATGACTTCATACCTGAGATTTTGGAGAAGGGAACACATTCCAGAACCTAAGTGTTTCATCTCCTGCTCCTGTGACAATTGTCTGAGAAAAAGACGATTGTTATACTTAAGAAAAGCCAAACCACGGATTTTTTTATTCTTATTTTATTTTTTTTAAAAGAAAAGCCAAAGTCTTCCATAAATGGAAGGGAAAAGAAATTGTTGCAGCTTGCTTATTGAACTTGAGAAAAAAATGGAAGTTAAACTACCTGGCCATCAGGAGAAATGGCAAGATAAAGAACTCTAAATGTATGGCCAGTGAGCGTCGCTAACTGCAGTAGCAAACAAATTTTTTGAAATGGTCTAATAAAGACACAATTTAGTTTTTCATAGAGGTTTTAGACAAATTCTCACAAATGTACCTTTGACATGGTTGGATATCTCCAGACAATAATTTGGTTTTGGGAGTAGCCATGGGTGCTGACAAGTTCGTTAACATTCTTAGACCATACAAGATTGCATACCTGCATCACGGGTGATACCATGGTTGTGGGGATTAGTATCACAATGCTAGTATTTTCTTTCTTTTATTTTGGGGTTAGTATAATGGCAGTAAAGATAAGAGAGAAGAGAGAGATCAAAGCAAACATGTGTCTGTGTTAATTAACCCACAGAAACCTTTTCACTTAGTTGTCACTAATCACAAATGACCAACAATATTCATGAAGGATTCAAAGACTAATCTACCTCTATTATACACATATATGCAATACCCCCATCATGTTGCAGCATAGATGCAGCTTGCCCAAAATATCTTGAAACAAGCTGCTCCGAAAACGAAACACATCGGCTAGGCTAACTTATGTTCAGATTTGGTGAAGATGTTTCTTGTTTCATCAATTGTTACCTTATCATCGACAACAACAATCAACCTCCATATATTTGGCTCTATCATTGAACAGGTGGTTAGAAGAGACGTAAAACCACTGCTTGATTGCTATGAAGTGAACCCAGAAGATACGAAAGCAAGATTTGAAGTGCAAGTAAGCACATGCATGACTTTCACCAATTGTTATCCATGTCTCAACTACATGCAAATTGTTGTGGTCAAAGTAGCCTTGAAGAAACTAAAGTTTGATTTCACCTATGAGACTTGGGCAATAAACAAAGTACTACATCATTGTTTTTTACCATGTTGCAATGCAACAGTCCATAAAAAAAACATATTAAGTGGATTCTCACTTTGTTAGGGAAGATAAAATCTGGTTGGTACCACTTTGTACTTCATGAAATTGCTTTAAGATTCTTAATTAGCAAGCAAGGAATGACAGACTTGTAGCCTGAAGGGCAACTTGGACTTGTCATTTACTAACTATATTTTCCTTCACTATCATTTGCTTTAGTTCTTGTAAGAGTTTAAATTAATCTCAGGATTTCCCTAAGGGATCAGAAGAAGAAATATTTGTAGCACTTGCTTTTTAAAATGAAATAACATTTATCTGCACTGCTCTCTTCAAAATGCATGATGCTGAAACTGTAACTTCTAATAGCGCAGTCTTTCACTCTTGTACCAATTCAACATCAACCAGAAACTCTTGAACACGTGGTAACGGCCTAGTAGTCCAAGGCCTTGAACACATGTGGAAGATATGAATATGAAACACCTAAATCCATTCTATTCGTAAGAAGAAGTAACGCCGGACAGCTGGGGTTTGGATTGATTTACAGAAAACAAAGAATGTTTCTTTGCCCCCACTATTAATAGCTAGAGTTTGTAGTCTTCCCCACACTTAACTGTAGTTCAAAAGAGGCGCTTCTAATCAGCTGCTTCCTCCTGTTGCTATAGCACAAACAACACCTTCTTCAACATAAGAACCTATTTATAATTGAGGCATTGAATTCAAGGCGTTCTTTTTCCTCGTTCACTTCATTACCACGTTCTCTTGATGTTCCTTCCACAAGAGCTGCATGTTCACTTTTGCATTCAAAAGCCAAATGTTCCCGACCTCTACATTTATTGCATATGGGCCTTCCTTCTTACCCTGGTTTATCTCGTTCCTCATTCTTTCCATGATCAACATTGGTTGTATTACAGGTTTCCATTAGTTCTCAAATCAAGTATAACAGACTTGAATGTGGGTTTCCCAATTCCTGACCTCTTCATGCCTTCCTCAATTCTCACGACCATGTCAAAGTGTAATAGGAAGTTTGTGGATCTGCTCAGAAAAATCATTTGTGAAATGAAACTTGTGCAAAGACACAAGTATGCTGATCGACACAAGGTTTGGAGAGAGAGAGAGAGAGAGAGAGAGAGAGAGAGATGTAGTTCCCCTTTTGTTTTCACCCCTTTTGAGATTTATGATATTATAGTTTGTACTTTCGGCCATTCGATAGAGAGAGTTATCAGTATTCAGTACCAATGGAAAGATACAATCGTGGTAAATTTGTGTCAGTACCAACTGAAAGGTGGGATTCATAATAAAAGTATCTTCTTCTGTAATCTTCCATTAATATGAGGCATTTGCATATGTATATAAAGTTTGATTTTTTGACTACTGAAATGTGTCATTATAGCTTGTTCGAATACTATTATGACCCTAATAAGGCCTACTCTAATTGCTTCTCTCCGAGTTGCGCTAGGACCTGGAAATAAGAACCTTGGACTGAGCTCTAAAAGAGTTGAGGGGTTTTGATGTCTCTTGAGGTGACAGCTCAGCAAGGTACTACTACCGAAACAGCCACGACAGAAAAGCACTCTCAACTGTGTACAATCGAGTAGATAAAATGTGAGATTTAAATTTCAGTTGTCACTCCTAACTTGTATAATGCTGCTTGTACTTCAATACACCTTTAAATTCAGCATGTGTTGGAAAGCAATGGTCATTGTACCTAGTTGCAATTTTTGAAACTGAATATTCACCCATTGCTTAGTTGGAAAGCAAGAATCAAACCTGCAAGTGTTCTTTCATCTCTTCCAAGGTTCTAACTTAATGCCCCACTCTGCTTGCACTTCTTCACCACCAAAGTAAAGCTGTACGCTTTATCTTAGTAGCTGCAAACTAAATTTTTCGGTGCTCAGCCAATCCATACCAATTGAAAAAGCTCTAAAGGCCTTGATACAATCCATAAAAACTTCTAGGTTATACTTCCAAAATTCAGATACTTCCAACTTAACTGCTCTGTCTACTTTATTCTTGTTAGGTGACTACTTTCTTCATGGATCTTGAAAATATATTGGTGTGAGCGCAAAAATCCGCGCATAGTTTTCAATCACCTTGGAATTCATGCCACACCCAATACGTAAAATTAAATGAAAGAGAAGAAGAGAGAGGAAAAAAAAGGATAGAGATGACACGAGACTTTTATGTGGTTTGTTGCCATAATGGCGACTACATCCATGGGCCAAGGTGACCAATTCACTAGTAGATGTAGTAGCACAATTCTTCGTTTTAGTACATTTGTTCCTAATGTGAGGTAGAAAACCGGCTTTTATCCAAGTCCGAGTTGAGTAAACTCAGCTGAATAGTCTGAGCTAAATGGTCCGAGCTTAATAGTCTGAGCTAAATAATCCAAGTTGAATAGTCTAAGCTGAATAATCCGAGTTGAGTAGTTCGAGCTGAATAGTCCGACCTGAATAATCTGAGGTGAATAGTCCGACCTGATCAATCGACCTGAATAATCCTAGCTGAATCAAAATATCCAAATCCGAGTCAGAACATTGCAGATTTCAGAATCCAAGTTGGGATAAGTGTAGAGATCGGAGCCCAAGTCAAAGTATTTGTGTGTTCCCCCATAAATGGTGTTCTTGCTTATGGCACGCATATCTCAGTCTTGGGGGTATGGTAGTTATAAGAGACACCTGGCAGAGCTTTTTCAGACCTCATTCACATAGTGGCGACATGAGTGGTTGGATTTGCAGTTATGTGCTGCTATTTCCAACATGCTCGGCCATGTTGCAAATGTGGTCAGCTATGTTACTCAGCGACTGATCAATCCTATTCTTACATGTGTAGATACGCCTCGTTTTCCTCAGTCAAGTTGAAGTTGCTTCTTATAGTAATTGTGTGAGCAAAGTGTTAGATCTCACATCGTCATGGCCTCTGACTGGAGTATCATGCTTCCTTGGATTATGAATAAACCTGTACGAGTTTGAGCCCATTCCATTGCTCTAAATTACCTGAATCTGAATTAAGCATTGGATCCCATATCGATGTATCATTATGGTCTCAGACTCAGGCTATTATGTCACCTCGAATTATGACCATATCTTTACCATTTCTGAACCCAAGTTAAAGAAAATTTTGCTAGTTGAATAAATATACAGAATTAGTTTATGTGAGTATGGGGTTGGGTTATGCGCAGTTTCGAGTCAGACTGTGACAAATAAGAGTCCGAGGCTAAGTCCATTCCTGCAAGTATCCATGAAGTTGGCTCGGGATTTTACCTGACCTATATATGAAAAGTCGACTTAGTACAAAGCATAATGGGCATAGTGCGATCTATTATACTGGGTCAAGATATTGATCCTACTAGTTGAGTCGGATCCTAACCCGACTAATAAAGTCCAAATGTTTGTCAACCCATGGTGTCCAGAAGTAGGACAACTACTATTAGTAAATAAGGCACAAGTTAGTTCATGCCATAACCTGGCGTTGAGGCCGACCTGACGTGAAAGCAATTTTTTTGCTCTCTCAACTATGTTAACTCAATGAGGAGTATAACCCATTTTTCTTGATACATTGGCTGAGGTACTTGAGGAACTTGATTTTCCTACCTAGATGTTCTACCAATTCTCCAACGATACAAGATTGCAAAACATATAATATCTCATCTTGTTGCACATTGAGAAACTTTCCTCAGAATTCTGTACCATTTCTAATCCTCCCCATAGAATCTATAATTTCAAAGTGCTTGTCTGTAAACAAAGTGACTAATCAAACTTACGGAAGCCTTAACCCATGCTAAATAGTTTCATTAAAAAAGAGTTCATGGTGAAATGCTTTGGCCATGTGACTCCATGGTTTCACTCAAGATTCGATCAAATCCAAGAGGATTGGATTAAAGGATCTGATCAAAGAGTGAATCCAATAAAGTTTTTTGAGTTTAACAACTCGACCGATCATAGCAAAGTGATAAAAATTGCTATGAATCGTATCTGTATAAACTCTCTGATGCGAAAGCTGATGCGGGGATGAGAATTGGTTAGTGTAATGGAAACAAAGAAATTCCAAGAGAAGAGAACAAATCTCCACAGTTCGTTTATTGACTAGAGAAAACATATGAGGCTGCTTATTTATCAAAGCTTATTTGTTTTATTGGTCTTCATTATCGTTGGATTTTAGAGGCTGCTTCTTTGAGGATTTTGTATTTAGATGGGATTAGATGATTGTAGGTTCCTCTCCCTCTTGACTTGTGTATAGTTGTATGTTGTGAGGCTTTTCTCTGGAGGCCCTCCATTTTATCTTGTGGGGTTTTTCCCTTCTTAGTTTAATGCATTTATAACTTATCAGAAAAAAAAACTAGAGAAAACATATGATGAAGTCCCTAGATAGTTAATCTAGTGGATTTTAGAAAAAAAAGGAGTCCCGAGCAGATGTAATGACATTATTAAGGACTTGTATGAATTGTAACTGGTATGAGAACAATTCATGATGAGCATGTGCTAGAAATTGTCTAAGGAAGTTCGCTGGAGGTCTTTAAAGGAAAAGGAAGATTTCTATGGTGGACCCTCCTATTTGCTATCATGTGGGCAGTTTGGAAAGAGAGGAATTCCCATATTTTTGAAAGGAAGGAAGAAGATCTCACTTGGGTGGTGTTCAGAGTTAAAGCTTCGTTGTATTTTTGGTCTTCCACAAGGCCAGAGTTTAGAGGGTGTTTCTTTGATACTTTTGTATTTAGATGGGAAGAGTTGATAGGAGAATCATTTACTCTTTGAGTTGTATGTAGTCCTTTTTGTAAGGATTGGTCGGGTGGTCTCCCGGTGTTTGTAGTTTGTGGGGTTCTTCCCATTTTCTTAATATACTTCTTACTTATCAAAAAAAAAAAAGAACAGTTCGTGCTGAGATAAATGTGTTTCTAGTTACAATGGTACGCACAATGGATTAGCTTTGAGTCCATAATTTTTGTAGTAGTTATGATGAATTAACTACTCTTATTAAAAAGGAGGTAATGCAGGGGCATTTTCACACCGGGTTTGAGTGGGGCAGCTTGCGCATATGGGGCACACTCGGGGTGGGATGGCCCATATGAAATGGGACCCACCAAGGAGGGTTTGACCGAGGGCCTGGATTTGGGCTATAAGATAAAGGAATTTAATCTCACTCTACCAACAGTCGCGGCTTTTGGGGAGTACTGGTTAAGTGTCCTATATCAAAGTGGTATCAGAGCGGGAGGTCTCGTGTTCGAGACTCCTCACCGGGGGTGATTAATGCAGGGGCATTTTTACACCGGGTTCGAGTGGGGCAGCCTGCGCATATGGGGAACACTCGGGGTGGGATGGCCCATATGAAATGGGACCCACGAAGGAGGGTTTGACCGAGGGCCTGGATTTTGGCTATAAGATAAAGGAATTTAATCTCACGCTACCAACAATCGCGGCTTTTGTGGAGTATTGGTTAAATGCCCTACATTAGGAGGCCCCTTGGTATATATTAGTTATCGATAGTGTGGTGTTGGTTGATGAGACTAAAAAGGGAGTAAATTCAAAACTACACTTATTGGGGGGAGCATTAGAAATTAAGGGCTTTAAACTAAGTAGGACCAAGACAAAGTATATGTGGCACAAATTTAGTATGGATATGCAAAGGGATGAGGGACTCGTTTAGTGGTTGGCCACCAAAAATTCCGAAGTGACCATTCTTGTTATCTAAGTTCAATATTATCCATAAACAAGGAGAGATTGAAGAGGATTTTGCCCATAAAATTAGAGAATGGCTAAAGTGCAGATGCAATTCTAGAGTGTTATATGACATGCATACTGATCAAACTAAAGAGAAAATTTTACAAGAGAGCAATAAGACCAACTATGCTTTATGGATCAAAATGTTGGGGAAAAACAACTAAAGTTATAGTTTCTATTTGTTGTATATTTCAGTTAGCTCGGAAATGAAATTTTTTGATTAGTTTAAAAATATTGTAAATTTTTTAGATATTATGGAAATACTACGAAAATCATGAAAAAGAA